>OX387336.1:4455563-5655563 GCA_947562085.1 Eudonia lacustrata | reverse complement strand
ATGGATGTACTGATATTCATAGCAAACGTAGGACTTACATAACATTCTTTATCTTTATCATACTTTGCGCAATTCTGTGTGGCAGTCACTATAGTGTCGTAATGTTCAGGCTTTAAAGCACAAAAAAAGTCATGAACTTCTGGTTTAAGTTTTTTTATTTCTATAAGTAGCTTTGCAAGCTCTCTCATTTTGCGAGATACTACATTAACAAAATGTTTCTCTCTATGCGTCTTCAGGTACTGCGCAGCAAATGCGCATATAAGGGCATCCTTTTTAGCCACTAACGACAGTTTATCTGCCCTCATGCGTGGGAAAACTATGTCTTTTAATTTCGGATCAATTTTTAAATGCCTGACTAAAAAACTTTGTGCATCTGCTTGTGTTAGTGTTTCGTCGTTATTTTCGGTACATGTTTTGCGATGCTTCCACAGTTGTTTTCTCGCATAAAACCCTAAACACTTCGGACACGGTAAATAATCATCACTCAAGGAATGTATCGTTTTTTTCATTGGTTTTATACATTGACCACTATTAAGTACGTAGTTACCTTTTTTACGTAACAAAGTCAATAGTTTTTTTCTTTCTTGGCTCTTTTTTGACAAAGCTAATACCTTCTGAACTTCGCATTCAACAGAATGATTCCTAAATAAATGTCGCGAAAAGTTATGAATTTGTTTTTCACAATAAAAACAGAAATCTGGCAGACGAATCCTTTTATTTTCTTTATTATTATGTGTTTCATGTGTTCTATTCTTATTTTTGTCTATTTTGTTAATTGTTTCTTCCATAGGACTTACATTAATTAGCCTCTGCAAATCGACTGGTCGTTGGTTTAAGGTGGAATTCTGTTCTGCAGTTGGAGTAAAAGTAGACGAGTCCAGAGAGCGCTGAAAATCGTTTTCATGGTCTGTTTTGAAATGATCAATAAAATGTTTAACTGGTTTGTTGCAAAAAAAACAATAATCTCTTAACTCATTTGATGTCGTTGTTTCGTGGATAGAATCAGTTAACACGTCAACAAATTGGGAGTTTTTGAAAAATGTGCTTACGTCTAAACTAAGTGTTAGGTCCTGGTTCTGACTATTTTCTGAATTACCTTCACGAGTGGCACTCTGTGTTACCTGTAAATTAATATGACATTTTTATCTAACCTCCTTTTCTTCTTGCATCGTTTTGTCCCACATTTAGGGGTTAAATAGTAGGTATTTATGTATTATTTTACAAAATAAACAGTTTATAGAATCGGTCAGTGACAAGTTTGGAAGAAAATATATATTTAGATTTAGTAGAACGCCGTAAGATAAAAAACGCATAAACCTCGGAACCCTGATACACTGAGAGGATTTTCGTTAAACCTTTTTGATTGCGTTAATAATGTTTTAAAAGTTAACCCGTCTAAGTAGTTGATTTACAAAACAAAAAATTTTTTTTACAATTTTATAGACAATAATTGATACTTACGTACACACGGCGGCAGATCAACCTACCCAAATCTGTCAAATTTCTCCAATGAATATTGATTCTTATGACCAAACCATAAAGTTCAAAATTGATTGTAGAAATTTGACAGTTTTGGGTAGGTTGATCTGCCGCCGACTGTACAATAATACTGCGTGGAAAAAATTACGAGATGTTCAAAACAAATTACCTAGTCCCTTTCTCGAAACGGTTCTTTGTATTTTTACCTCCGCCCCGTAGCCTCTGTCTGGATTATTCAAAGTCAAGCCAAGTATTTGGTAATATTAAAATTCAAAATTTTGTTAGTCAGTTAGTATATAGGTAGTATACCTACCTATCTGGGGTCCCTTGGAGCTATAAAAAAATCAAGCTTCTAAACCAACACAATCCATAAAAATAACATTTTAGTGTTTAGTGTAACACCTTCCAAAAGGTTACTAAAATTGGTTCAAGTATCCGGTTTCTGACGTATGAACTTAGGGCATTCTACTAATTTTAATAAGCTCTAATCAACGGATCAGATTTTCTGTGCATACTGTCGTGCGAGTCTGTAACAAAATCACCGCCGAACTCGATACAGAATTCACTCAAGACGTGCCAATAACAATCGACTTTGACGGTGTGTAATAAAGGCGAATTCAAATTGCAAGCTACGAGTGAATTGGTGTCAAAGTGATCGCGGTTTTTGTTACAGAATCGCACGACTGGTGTCGAGTCTAAAATCTTAGAATGACAGTCATTAGACATTTGTAAAATTAAAATGCAAACTTCTATCAGCTAACAATTGCAAAATTTTAGGCTTAGAGTTGTCAACCTAAGATTTCCGAATCGGCAACAGTTTTATCAAATAATATGAATAATATGAACAATTTATTTTTTTAAAGTTAAAAGTTTGTTAACAAATTAGAAAAGAGGTAAGTAAGTGTTTCAGCGTTCAAATTGCAAGCCCTTATCAGTCTTTATGTTGAAATTTTTTATTTTCGAAATTAAGTGGTTTTTTAAAGAACTTTATACATAGGTACTGATTCAAAATATATGTTACTTTATGATGACATAATAGTTTTAGCAATAAATATATTTTATTTGAAGAATAAACTTCAACAGAAAAAAATATAACCAATTTCAAGTTATACTTGCGGTGAACTTACAATGTTAGCTATTTGGTTAACTTGAAATCCAATGAGAATACTTGTTATAAAAGGCTAATATTAAGTATAAAAATAAAATTTAAAAATGAGTGTAATATGATCTTTTTAGGAAGCCCTAAGACGATTACGAACTTTTACAAAATTTAAGTTATTTTGTTTAACATGAAAAACGACTAAAATAAAATCTTGAATTTTATTTTGATCGTTTTTTATATAAGGAAATGTAAAATAGGAACCACTTCATAAATAAAGTTTGATAATTCAGGTCAGGGTTTAAAAATTACAAGCACATTCATCTTGTGTGATATGATCATATAAGGCGTAATTGCAATTCTGACACCAGAAAAATTGTTGACTTATAAGAATTTTTGAAGATTTTCTATTCATATCCATTATGAAATGTGTCGGACCGTTCATAGATGTGGTAAAACCGCAATTATGACACTTAAATATTCTTGAAAAATGGGTGACATTCCATGGCCATACCAGTCTGCGGTTGAAATAATAAATTAATAGGTTTTTCGTCAAAAATCTGTCAACGTCCATAAAAACCATTTTCAAACTTACTGTGCTAACGTCATACGCGTCACCATTCAAAGAGGCAGATGCGTTTAAGTTTGCGTCATCGGAAGATATATGTGTGGACGCATCAGACGAGTCGCCTTTGTCGGAAGGTACATATTCTGAAGAGTCTTCAAACGGCTGAAAGAATAACACAATTAAATATTAAATACCTAGTTACTTGTTCTCATTTAATGACAAAAAATCATTTTGTAGTGCAGCGCGCAATTTTATACGAAAGATCTACCTAATAGATCATAGTGGTAGCCAGAATATTATAACACCAAAAGGTCGCCAAAAGTTTGCTGTGATGAAAGAACGTATATACAGAAACGGTTTTCATGGTTTGTAAATTATCTACTACCTATACCTACTTACATACCCATATCATACTTTTAACTTTTACAAATATGACAATACCTATAGTATCTAATAATTTGTACCTACTTTGCAGGTTCTTATCTAGCTAGGTTCATTTAAGTTAGTTGGTTGGTTGATACATAAGCGATTAGGCTCAATATGTAAGAATGAAATACTTTAAACCTTATGTATTTGAGGCCTACCTCTGACTCGTATGTTTCTTCGCATTCTGGTATTGCAGGGTCATTCATAACATTTTCTGCTGCTATGCGACCTGTAATAAATGAACAGTAACCTAAATACTTAAAAGCATGTCCCATCTTTTCGGGTTTAATAACTGTAAACCACTGTGGAATATTATCTAGGTAGTAGGTACCTTTATAACCTACAACAACCTTACGTTATCATGTCAAAATTAATAAGAAAAAGATTTGTTTGTGTTTATAACATAAAAACACAACATTTACACTAGTTTATATCTATTACATTAAGTACCTACCTATTAAGAAATTTATCAAAAAGAAGTAGTTAACGTTTCAATGTGAGTTAGTACGTAATTAATATAGATACATAAAAAACCACAGGTAAGAACTTACGTTTCTTTGGTCGAAGAGTCCGTGATTGCCGCTTCATTTTATATAAACACTATCGAACACGAAAGGCGATGCACTTGAAAAATATCAAAACAACAAAATTTTCACCGATACGATTGTTGCGGCGGCGCGGCGCAGATTAAAATCAGTGTTGCCAGTACAGATTTGGGATTTAGAACGCCGGCATGTCTGAAAAGGAACGAAATTAGTGGTGAAGGAACGCAACAGAGAAATAAGTAAAAAAAATATATTTGTTATCAAAATCGACTATTTTATCAAACAACACTTTTACTTTTACTCGGAATGCGCTCGACTGTACAAATAAAAACTGTGAATAAGCCATATATTAAAGAAAAGAGACGCAAAATCCTTGGAATACCTAAGCTTAATATCTTCGGTTGTCATTTAGTAGAATATAATGAAAAATAAAGCAAATTCCTTACCATTCAACGATGAAAACGGCACAAAAAAGTCTGTAAATAAGGAAACGAAAACGATACCTATAACATTTATTTAATATACTCTATTCTACTCGATGTAAACAAACAGTAAACAGCAGAGACGGGAAATCAAACGCGTTGGCGCACTCAGCCAGGAGCCAGCCACAGATTAAAATGTAAGGCAAAGGATTCAAAGGCCATACAGACTTACAACTTTCGACGTTTGTAAAATATTTCTGTATCAGCTGGTGGCATGGCGGTGACGTCGTTAGTGGTGAAGCAGTACCAGTTATACTAAAAGGAATGAATAGAACGCACGAAAGATGGGAACGAAAAGGGAACGCTTGACCTTAAAATAGAACGCAAAATGTTCCAAAAGGAACGATTTGGCAACGCTGATTAAAATGTATCGTAAACAATAGCGTTTCGCATACTCTGGTCAGCAGCGAGCTGGCAACGTGGGATTTCGACTGGAAGGCGTTTAGGCGACTCCATAAAAGTTGTAAATACACCAGCCCGTATACACGAACCTAGTGTCAACTGCCGGAACTAAATTATGCACGTCCAGGCACTTTCCAATAAATTTGACGTCAGGATAAAATATTGGTATGTGACTAGTAATGCCATCTAGTATCATTTGGAGTGATTTTTTTGGGAAAATAATGTGGCGACCGTATAAAGGACGTCAAATGTCGGTGGTTGCCACTTTAAATGCATTTTTCTGTTCAGCGGTCGCCAAATAGTAGGTGTGATGTAAATATATATATATATATATATATATATATGTATGCCCATGAAATAGCATAATATCGATGGTCTAGAAGACAAACATCTAATTAGACTTACCAATTTTTCAGGATGACTGTTTTTATTAATTCATAACTTCTAGATACTATAAAACTAACTTAGAACTATACATAGAAATTGTGTATATACTGCCTATACTTAGCCTATACTTAATTACTTACTCACTTACTTACTTAGTTAGGGTAGTTAGGGTTGTCTACCTATATACTTACTTAACATAAATTTGAACACCAATACCTATCCAAAATATTCTATAAAAATATCAAAATAGCAAAAAAGAGCTTCCCTTAGTACGTTTGTACACAAACTTTATATTATACTAGTGGCCGCTCGCGGTTTCACCCGCGTGGTTCCCGTTCCCGTGGGAATATCTGGATAAAAACTATCCTATGTGTTATTCCCGGTGATAAACTATCTGTATGCAGAGTTTCATCTAAATCCATTCAGTAACTTTTACGTGAAAGAGTAACAAACATCCATACTTACAAACTTTCGCGTTTATAATATTAGTAGGATTGTTCACTTAACAACACAAAAATGTCAAGGGGTCAAGTACATTTTTAGCCATAAAAAAAATCTAATAATATTTACAATTTAATCCCTAATATGTTCAAAAAATTAAGAAAAAAATGCAATTTTAACTAATTAGGGAAAATTAGCTTACGAGTTAAGGTCACCTAATTGGCAAAAAAAGCAAGAACCGTAGCCGACTCCACGCAGCAGCAGCTGCAGACGACGTGTCGTCGCGACACTACTTGTTTCTATGTATTTCTATGAAATTCGTGAATGACGCGACGGACACGTCGTCTCTGCTGCTGCGTGGAGTCGGCTACCAACTGGTACCTTTATGCTTACCGCTTCATTCTCCTTATGTTGTGATCCGTACGCCGTACGCTCGTTTACCAACTCAGTAACATTAAAATGACATGATCCCGTGACCTTCGCCGATCGTGCAATACCGAAATATAATTTATCTTTCACATCGATTCGATTACAATCAAAATGGGGAATCGATACGAGTTTATGAGTTTTAAACACGATAGGTTCAGTTTAACGTTCATAGTGGTCTGTACAAGATATGAGCTTGGAGTTAGACAGTGCGACAATTTTTATTTGTATTTTACGGGAAAGCTCTTGGCCTTCTTCTCTCCATGTTAAGTGATGATAAGGCCGAAAGTGGAAGCGCACTTCACCCGGATTCCTCAACTACTGAGGCACTGGCTATCTTATCTCTAGCTGCCGAAACACAACAATGTTATCAACATTGATGTTAAGGCGACATATTTAGTGTGGTAGCTAGCCAGGCGGACAAACAAGCCCTACCACCAACCATCCGATGTCAGACCTTTGCGATAGTTGCATAAGGTACAAAAATATTAAACAATTCTTTCACCGTTTCGTAATTTTTGATGCGCACTAATAGAAACTATGTATGTCATTTCTAGTGCAAGTTTCATTCGCCATTCTATCACGTCTATGAAAACGATTGACTGTGAACGAAACGAACGATTGTTATGGCAAAATTGCAACCAGAAGGCTCTACTTTAATGCCGTACGCCAACGTTTTGCAAACTTCTAGAATCGTAAAAAATAGCACTCAATGTTTAGTTTGTTGAGCGTTCGCGAATTATTCAACATTATTCTCAAACGCAGCGTAGGCACTATAAGTCTTATAGTATGTATGTATATGCTATCTACAAATGTAATGGTATATGCTTGTAACAGCGGCAGTGTCGCCTGCAAGAATGTAGTCGCAACCTTGCCGCAACCATCTTGCTATTGCGACATCTCGAAAGGAGGACCCACTCCTCACTCGAGCGACCATAGACTATGTAAAGAGATTTTATGCAATTCGGTATCAAATACAAACTTTGAAGTTCAATGTTTAACAAATTAAAAAGCTTGTGTTTTAAACTTTCTGTGCATAAAATAACATAGGAAGTTAACATTAGGACGTAGTTATTTTAAAAGATAATTTGCAATTGTTTTTTTTTTGATTTTGGAGTCAATGACTTCGTGTCTTCGAAGTTTGAATGTGTTCTGAACTCAAAAGCAGTATTCTTTATTTTATCGTTCCTTGTTTTGCTAGCATGTAGTTTCATAATAAATTCGAATAACTTTCTTATTTTAAGAAGAAAGATTTAAAAACTTTATGGCTTCGAAGGTCGCATATGTTCATAATTCAAAAAACAGTATCTATTCTATACCTACTCGAATTGTCTTTTGTTTTCGTATTTCAATTTATTTAACTCAAGATTAAACAATATTAGTACTATAAATAATAATTTCAGAATCGGCTACAGAAATTGCGTTAAGAAATCATTAGTCATTGTAGTAAAATGTCAATAGTAATGTACAATAACAGAGGCGTTTTACAGAATTGCAAAGTTCAAAGACCTTTACGCAAAGCGTGATCAGATCTGATCTTTCGCCAAAACTAAATTTAATCAAATCAAATTATATATAACGAGTTCGTAAACAGAATTAAAAAGATTCTTTCTCGATACAAACTTTTCTTTAAATACTCTTTTAAACTATTTCGTTTGTAAACTTTTTGAAGCTCCCAGAGATAGGGATGTATAAAACATCAAAAAAGAAACATAAACTTCAAAACTGAATTGGCGAATGAAGTATATTCGTTTTCCGTCTGTTTCGACTAGACCACTTAAAAACCCAACTCTTGGCTTCCTGAACAGCGGAATATAAAACTATTTCAGGAACTAATCTCATACGAATTTCAATATTGAACTGGCGCTGTTGGATGCGGTCCGCAAATTAATTGTTACACGATATTAAGTTCTGCGTCTATGTAATAGCAACTATATCTCTAGCGGTGGGTGGTAAAGTTAAAGTTGTGACGGAGCTTAGTTCGGACAAACGCGGTTGTTCACCCCTGACGTACGCAAGCCGTTAGATCGAAATTCAAATTTCGAACTATACTCGGTAGGTATAGGTCGTCGACCTGTGACGTAGGGTGGGTGTGTTACGCTCAGATTTTTGAACTAAGAGGTTTTATATGTGTCGGTGTCCTATACATACTTTAAAGGTCAAATCAAATAAAAATATACTTATTCTCGAGGGAAATACCTACAGAGATCTGGAGAGTTAATCTAAAGACAACAAAAAAATATCATTTTTCAACTAACATCAAGTAACTTTCATGGTAAACTTTAATCGCATAAATTCTGTTGTTAAACGTTTTGAAGTCCACGAGAGGTCTCAGTAAAGTCCTTTACTGAAACTCGGTATAAGGGAATATTATTCAACATCTCCACTTTTCCACATCACACTTATTACAATTTACAATAATATTTACCTAAATTTGACATTGGCTAAACGTGCAATTCTCACAAAGCCATAGATAATAAAAAAAAGTGTACCAGAGACAATACGCCCTCGCACTTGTTGACATGACGTAGGCAACATTAGTGTTGTTCCGACAGGTGGTACAGAGAAAAGCACTTAGTAAAAGTCCATTGACCCTTAGCAGGCACTAATCAACTAATAATTTATGAACTAGCCTCACCCAACCTCACAAAGACGCATCATTACATTACAGTAGAGTTAAGTATTTATTAAACTGTACCACAGCTGGGCAAAGGCGTCGCTGAAATCTTGTCTCAACTATAATTGATGGGTATTGGCCAAATCCCGGGCAGTGCATTGAAAAATCCACAAAAAAGAACAATTTGCCTGACCCAGCAAAGAAACCTGGGAATTGTACTGTAAAATTCAAAATACAGCAATGGTTGGCGGAATAATTCAAAAAACAAAACACAAGTTCCAAAATACGAATAGCGCGAAAATACGTTCTCATCGTCTAGTGACGTCACAAGCGGATGTGAATTCAATTTTAGAACGATCCCGATTTTGAATTCGGCCAGCGAGCGATTTTTCATAGTGAAAAGTCTAACAACGACAACGGCACAGTATTATATGCTTATATATAATATACTGTGACAACGGCGGCGCGGTGATACTTTTATGAAATGAGAAAGGCTAGGTTAGAACCTACCCTTTCTAATGCATAGATGTCAATTAAGGTAATGATTGTATAGATACAATCATTACCTTAATTGACATCTACGCTATATGCTAAAAGCATTATTGGTAAAGCCTCAAGGCTGTCTTACTTAGGTAAGATACACCCATGGTATCAAAGCGCCAATAGGCTGCAAAGTTCATTAACCTCATAGCGAGTACTATAATCAACACATAATTATGAACTAACCTCACCCACACAGACGCATCGTTACGTAACGGTGCGCGGATCAATTCGAAAACAGAACACGAATTCCAAAATGCAAACGGTCGGTGCAAAGAGGTGCGAGCTTTCTCGTGACGTCACACGCGGGCGTGATACAATTTTCGAACGAACCCGAGCTCGAAATCCGAACGGGTCGACGACCTGTGACGTCACAATCAGCTGGCAAGTGCAACGGGGCAAGGCGGGTTGACTCGCTGTCCCTTTTTTACGTCCGTAATCGATGGATGTACCTTGCGTTTATGGTTGCATCTCCGCATTGAAACTTCTTGGAGGCAAAAGAGAAGTTTTTTTTATATTCTTTAAATAGGTTACATTATTAATTTATGGTAATGCCTCGTCGTATTTAAGCTTGGTAGATGCAAAAGAGTTACTTTTTAAAATGTTTAAATGTTTTAGTAGGTTAATTCCTTTTAAAAGAATCTCATACTATCTTTATTCCTACAGAGAGCTTAAACAGTAACATTTTTATGATTTTCTATAAGTGTTAACTCATTTTACAGATTTTAACTAAAGATAATGCTAGCTGCGTTAAAAGGATATTGCTAAACAGCTGACAATGAGGTTTTGCAAGCACGCAAACAGTGCTGTCATCAAAATGGACGTCCATTGTTACGCAATGTTGTCGCTGCACTATTGTTTTATTATTATTTTTTGACACAAGCTCGTTTTGGCATTCGCTACGATAACGTACGAAACATCCTGTCAAGTCAATCGAATTTAGTAAGGCTGTATGGAGCTTTGTTCCTTTGCCTAAACTTTAATTAATATTTTTTTCAGTTGTGGTATTTATAGTGGAAAATAAAAAACGTATAAATCTTTAAAATATTGAGTATCAATAATATTTAATATAACATGTAGAAAATTGTAATAGAAGGGAAAAGAAAAGTACATATAGTAACGACACACAAACCGTAATATCAAATGACACCTGCTATCCTTACACGTGGAATACATTAAGCGGTTAATTGATACAGCCTAAGCCATTAATTAATAAATAAATAATAATAATCGACATAGCCATTAAGTACAAATTAATGAAGCGAATCAAGAGAATTCGGAGGTTAAAACTATCTCTTTATAAAGTGATGTAACCTAATAAATATTTTACAATTCTTTAGCGCATCTTAAGCTCACTATGTAAAGTATCGGTCCTCAAACTGCTGCCCGGAGAATTCCAGTTTAGGCAGCAAGTTAGCACTGCCTGTTTATATTTGTGAACAATTAAATAATACAATTTACTTATTAAATAGTAAATTGCAACCAACAAGATATTGTAACTCAAAATTTGGTATGATTCACCATTAATAAATTATGATAAATAAATAAAAAACAGGAACTTTGAGTCTTTGACTATGCGAAGAAACTATTTAAAAAGTTAATTGCATCATGTTTTTAAATACGCATTGAGGTACGTTAAACTTTAAACAGTACGCATTGCACCTTTTCGCGCATTCATAATCAACTATTTCTTTTCGAATTTGCGCAAAGACGTATTTTAACTTTAAAAACAAATGAGCATCACACATTTTTGCATTTCCAAGTATTTTACTTATTTTTCTTTTTAGGTTCGCGTAATGAGGTTTGCTCAATTAAAATGAATGTACATCGCGCCTTTTCCTGATTCACCGTATCAAATGTTTCCTTTTAATTTTTCGCAAAGTGGTTCGTTTAACTTTAAACAAATGCGCATCGCACCTTTTCGCGCTTCACAGTCGGCTGAGAAGGCGATCCCGTTCTTATCCCGCTAGTGTAATGGTGAGACAGCACGCACACACGCGCGGGGCAGTCATCGGCCGCGCTCCGACCTTGCCTCGGGGTCGACGAACTCGCGAGACCGAAAACTTTAGCGTTCGAAACAATCCGAAATTCGAATCTCGACTCATCTCGTCTAGTAGGTGGCGCCAGTTTTTTGTTTTTGGTCTTAACTTTTTCCGCGAAATTCCAATATGGCTGCTTAAATTTGAAAAAAGAACTGAATGAAAAGTTAAATTATCTATCTATTGTTATTTTTTATGAGATCCGCTATGTATGGAGTTATTCTATTCATAGATTTTTAAGAAGCATTAAAATGAAATGTTTCAGTTTCAGGTTTATCAGTTTTTTTATAGTATGTATTGAATTTAAGAACGAAGTTTTAATTACCTATCAGTACCTTCTTTTATACAATATTTTAGTTATTATATAATACAAAATTATAATTATATTATTTAGATCTATCTACAAGAAAGGAGACTCCTCTGAAATCTTCTGTTATGTCAGACAAGACCAACAACGTTCTAGGTATACGTAAACCTAAACTAAACTTAAGTCTACCAGTGCGTGCCAACTTCTGTACTGGCAACCTATAGCCTTATTTATACCATAATGTTATCATTAAAATAAAACGAAGAACGAAATAACGAAAAAAAAGTGATATTCCATGAATCCACGGTACAGTAGCTAACATACTCCTTTCATTCTTTTCAGTTCAATTAAATACCAAGCAACCTTATTTAAAAAAAAAATCATAACTTTCCTGGCTACTAAAAGCCTTATTGTACCATGTATCCACGTAACAGTAGGTAACGTACTCCTTTATTTTGTTTCAGCTCAAATAGAAATTTAACCATGTTACCTTATTTTTAAAATTTCCTAAAACTGTCCTGGCCACTTAAAGCCATATTTTATACCATGTAATAGTAGCTAACGTACTCCTCTCTTTTGTTTCAGCTCAAATAGAGATTATACCATGCAAAGTCTGCGGCGACAAGTCATCCGGTGTGCACTATGGTGTAATCACCTGTGAGGGGTGCAAGGGTTTCTTCAGGAGGTCCCAGAGTACAGGTCGGCGTCAATTATCTATTTATTTGTTATTTATTTTATTTTATTTATTTATTATTACATACAATTACTATTACATGATGTTTGCCCTACGGCAAAGTAGCATCACAATTGCTCATAGTTTTACAAAATTTTCACTATGGCACTAACTATAAAATCGTAAAAAATATATCAGCTGATCCATATATTATGTATTACTTAACTCGATCAAAATGAATTTCTTTTTCACGAATCCAGAGTAGGTCCTATAATAAGAGTTCTGGAAAATGATAGGCAGAGACTACCCTTAAAGGTTTTCAAGTAATTAATTAGACTTACGGATGTAAAAGTGCTATAAGTGCCGATGAGTGCCAGTGTGGACAAACCAATATTGGTTATTGTCACACCTGCTCAAAGTGTTCATTATTGTTAAGTACGTTTGTAATTATTTAAAAAAACGTAGTAGCTCCAATTCAAATTCAAATTTTTTATTCAAAATGAACTTTTACAAGTGTTTTTTGAATGTCAATTCAAAGCCATGACTTCGTAAACCCGGTGGAGACCCTGTACAGTCAACAGCAAAGGTAACTGATGATTGGTCAAATTTCAAAGTATGAAATCAGTATGAAAATCAAAACTTTTTAAACGCATATCGAAAAACCTTCGAGTGTCTACTAGTACCTGCAGACTTTTACTGTAGTTATATAGAAAATACCGACTTACACTATCAAAACTTAATTTTGAAATCTAGTAAACATTATCTACTTTTGCTGTTGACTGTACCGAGAAGAAGCCGCAAGAAACTCGGCAAGGGCTGTTTCTTTCTCCGGTAAATAATTATATCACATTCATAACATTAATTTGCACTGTTGTGTATGTACAACTATGTCCATACGTTTTTGTCATTAACATAATCTTCCACTTTATAATAACCTTTACTCATTAGAGTCTTTTTGACATGTGCTTTGAAGGACATAATTCACCGTCCATACATTTTTGGGTTAATTTTGGAAGTGCCGGCCAATCAAAAATATTATTATATTATATTAACTTATATTATTACATTCATTTGTTACTATGGAACCCAACCTGCTGGATCATTTTTAGTATTGTTAAATGAGGTTCAAAGATAATATTTTTACATAGTTTATGAAAATATTTAAATGCGTTATTCAGATGTTTGTTTTATCACTTTCGAACGCATATCACACGCGCTGCTGGAAAAAAAATAGTATACATAATTTTTATTACACTGACAGAATATTAATTAATTAATTAGACTGGATTTACAACTTTGGTGTCATAATAAAAAATGTTCATTATGTTATGGTCTAATAAATTGTAAAGTTTTTTTTTTGTTGGCCGGTACTTTTGAAAACAGCCCAATTTGGGTGATCTCCTTTATGTAAGGGCATTGCAACAACATTTTGTGGAAGTTTATTATAAAAAGTAAAAGTTATACATTTACACCCAAGAACGAGCCATCTGTTTCATAAAGCCTGAAAGTTGGGACGGCAAGTTTATTCTTATTGCGAGTGTTAAAACTATGCTGCCGTCATAATTAAAAAAGGCACATTTTTTAAATCAGGAGAAAAACGGGTTTGAAAAGATAGGCCCTTTTCTCCCGATTCCAAATATGTATCTAACTCAAATTTAAAAAAATGTTATTTGTGCCCTTTTCCCTTATGACGGCAGTATGAAGGTCACAATTTTTAACAAATGTATTATGAATTTTTTTGATATAGGTACAGACGGCAGCAGATCAACCTACCACAAAATGTCAAAATTCTTTAATACATTTTGAACCTTAATGTTTGGGTATAAAGATCAATATCGATTAGAGAAATTTGACAGTTTTGGATAGGTTGATGTGCAGGCGTGTGTACATAATATTTTCAAAGATATATTGTGATGCAACAGTCAAAATTTTTATTATCTTAAATAACTCTTTAAGTGATTTCCTAGTCTTAAGGTCGTATATTGCGCGGACTGCTCTTTTCTGTAAAGTAAAAACATTTTCAATATTAGCAGCGGATTCCCACAACAACAAGGCATAACACTGTGAAAATAACTAAAATAAATTACTCTTGCCGTGTCAACATCAGTTAAAAGCCTTATTTTCTTGACTGCGTATGCAGTGGAATTAAGTCTCCCTGTCAAGGCACCACTATGTGGGTTCCATTGTAAGCGTTGGTCAAGTTAAATGCTTAAAAATACAGTCGTCATCATCATAATCAGCTCATTTTATGTCCCCACTGCTGGGGCACGAGCCTTCCCTATGGATGGATAGGGAGAACGGGCCATAAACCACCACGCGGGCCCAGTGCGGTGCCGAACATTGGATTACTATGTGGAACACTGGTACCACTCTGATAACTGTGATTTAAAGTTCCTATTTGAAGTTTTCCAAGAAGTCCTAAACTGTGGTTGAAGCTAAGTTCTACCATCTTCAAGATTCTAAAGAGGCTTATTTGAGCTCAGTCTGTTACTATGGATCTTAGATCAAATGCTTTCTGGATAGTTTTCATCATCATCATCATCATCAACTCATTTTATGTCCCCACTGCTGGGGCACGAGCCTTCCCTATGGATGGATAGGGAGAACGGGCCATAAACCACCACGCGGGCCCAGTGCGGATTGGTGGTTGTTGACGACTGCTAATGCAGCCGGGACCAACGGCTTTACGTGCCTTCCAAAGCACGGAGGAGCTCGAGATGATAAAGTTTTGGTCACCCATCCGATGGCCGGCCTTTGCGAAAGTTGCTTAACCTCAACACTCGCAGACCGGGCGCGTTAACCACTGCGCACTCGAGCTCCTCAAAAATACAGTGGAATCTACAAAATCGACAATATCATTATTCATTTTTGTGCTGACCTGTCTTACAATTGGTAACGAAAATTTTAGGCACTTTGTTTTCTTTGAGTTTAGTTATAAATTATTGGAAGTGAACCAATGCAGAACCTTAGAGAAAGCACCATTTACTTCGTCAACATTTCAAGACCTCTGTCAAGTTTAAAGACAAGAGAGGTAGCATCTGCAAATAGTACTATCTCACACAGGTCTTTAGTAAAGTAAGGAAGGTTATTTATGTAAATAAAAAATAGTAATGGTCCCATTATTGACCCCTGGGGCACGCCCATAGTTATGGGTGCTCCAGAAGACTCAGCGCCGTTAATCACAACTTTTTGGATTCTATCCGATAAGATAGGTTAACTGATGCTACGTTTGTTTTCACGCTACACCAGTTATCTTTGCGTCTGGACTCCATTTCCACTTAACGTCAGGTGGGATGGAGTCATTTGCAAGCTATCTGTAAAAAACAACTGACTGTTGACTTTAGTAACAATTGAATATAGGTTCTTGGCGGGAAAGTGAAGAGTCATGTCAGCGGTTTTGTTTTATTTTCTAAAATTTGTGTTAAGTCGAATATTGATGTGAAATAATGGTGGATTATTAACCGTTAAGTGTTCGTGAGTGTGCATGAGTGTCGGCAAATAAAACAAAACAGTGCAACGTCACTTTTTAAATTCTCTCAAGAAGTCTGCGTGAGGACTTAGTAAAGCCCCACATCTTTTCTGAGATACTCGAGGGGTACCTAGGGGGTATATCATTTCTCACTTCTCATTTCTACTATCATTCATCATCATCATACAGGAAGGAAATATTTGTACTTGTAAGAAAAATTACACACTGGCTAAATGTGCTAATCGCACGAAGCCATCAACTAAAGGGAAAAAAAACAATTGAATTATAGACCACTTACTTTCTAGCTGTCATCAGTAAAATTTCAATGAAACTCTATGTTAATTTTTGACGACAAAAACTGGTGCCGAACATTGCATTACTATGTCGAACACTGGTGCCACTATGATAACAGTGGCTGTAGCCAAAGTAACATTAAGAAAACGACAGCGAAGTTCGAAAAGAATAAAATGTATGGGATTGACATAAGATTGACCACGTGATTTAGCGCGGCTTATGTCAATCCCATACATTTTATTCTTTTCAAGATTCTAAAGAGGCTTATTTGAGCTCAGTCTGTAACTATATGGATCTTAGATGAAATGCTTTCTGGATAATTTTAAATGTTTAAAATCCTATATTTTATGATATTAGGGTGAATAAAGTCTTTAATTTTCATAAACACATTTTTAATCGTAAACTTTATTTATTTATTTATTCAAAAGCTTTGCAACATAAATTACATGATGGACTTTATGCCTGAGGCGTTCTCTACCAGTCAACCATAGAGTGATGCAGATATAACTAATAATATAACTTTATAGACACAGGTAACAAAAATATTTATTTCATTACAGAAAAATATTTAGTATGTCATTTAATTTCGTAATATTACAGTTTAAAGAATTTTCATAATTTCTTTACACTTTAATTCTATTTTTTTTTGTAAAGGGGCTTTTATTATATTCAGTGTGTGGCCTAGAACCGGTGATAATATTGAAAACAGAGATTCTATAGGTCACTAGTAATTGAATCATTATGGTACAAATTAAAATCAAAACTTTACTTTTTGATTTTTTCTAACAAACTTAAGAGCGTTTACGCCGAGCGCGAGACCTTAAGTTTAGGTTTTTAAGTCCAAATATCACGCACACAGAAGCGGGCTGTGAGCGCGCGTGAGTGTGTGCGTAGAGTAGGCTAGTTCTGCTCACTATAGTCAAACTCACTACTTTGATCCGTTCGAATTTAGTTTTTCGGTATACTTAGAAATTATTGAAGTGAAATCTTTTTTAGCGGCGTTGTAAACTTTTTTTGTAATGGGTAAAAAATGTTAAATTCGCATCAAGACACGTGACCTGATCGAAAATGTAAGACGTAAAATCGTAAGACGGATGGAGAGTAGACAGCCGGCGCGGTGTAGGAGAGGAAGTATCCCCCTCTCTTTCTACGGCGCGGCGAAAATGTATGCCTGTTGTTTCGTTTAGGCGGCGCAGGGCGCTTGCGCGAATAAATTGTCATGTTTGTGTACGATAGCACAATAAATAAATATTGTATTCTACCACATAAATGATAGTACTTTTATACTGATAATTGAAGCAATTCGTGCAAAATTATTCCCTAACCATTCCAAAATATCAAAAATGCACAACGTTAATATTCAAGTTTTCACTTCTGCCGGCACTCCCGGGGTGCCACCCTTCGTTTTTTTATTTTTAACTATGGGCGTAAACAGATGACTAAACTACGGATACACGAAATAAGTACCTAAGTATAATATTATATTGTATGTATTTTTATTAATGTTGTAATTAATCTTATATCACAAAATTATAATCAATACCTATCTGTTCCTCAACGATTTATTTTGGACGAATTGATTTGACGACGACACATTTTATTTTATTTTATTCATAGCTCGGCAAATGTCTCCACTGCACTTGATGTTAAGTGGAAATGGAGTCCCTGTTGTTCCCTGAATGACGTTGACAGTTGACAGTTTGTTGATGGTTTGAGATACGAAACATTTAAGAATCCTTCTTATTTAAGTTTTTCTTCCAATATTTTACAAAGAAATGATTAATTGTATGGGCAGTCAAATAAATTGACCGATTTTTTAGAATATATCAATAATAATATGTTGTCTATTACCAAGCCCAATTTTGCTAATCTCCTTTTAAAATAAATTTTGTATAAAAATTACTTGGAAAATATGAGCCACATAAGCGCATCAAGCAGCAATAAAATAGGTGCTGTCAAAACTCGGTCAAGTTATTTGACTGCCCATACAATTAATCATTTCTTTGTAATACATTGGAAGAAAAACTTTAATAAGTAGGATTCTAAAAACCATAATAATAGCTAAGGATACTTTAAAAAATTAAAAAAGCAATACACTTATTAACAAAATAAATAATTAGTCTACAAAAGTCGCACTGCTATGATATATGATATGATGCTGGATATGGCGAGGAGATTGGGCCATAGCCCATAGCGCACACTGGCACGGGTGCGGAGCAGTCGTGACAAAAACTGGGACCAACGGTTTTACGTGTCTTGCAAAGGAGGGGAGAGAGAAACACACACATAGATGGTATTTCCCACCCATCCCGTGGGCCAGTTTAAAAGAGCATCTAACCTCTTTGGCATACCTACATGTCCGCCATTTTGAAAAATACGTGTTTTGGCGGCCAGTGATGAAACGCATGTCAATCGACAGAGTAAGTGATTACAAACAAAAAGTGTTCCGTGATGAAATCTCTAAGTGATACGGTTTCTGAGATATTAGACTCTAAAAACAAATATTTTATATTAATTTATTTGGTTTCCTTGAATGACAAAATAAGTATATGTCGGCGGCGAGGTTGTTTGTAGGTAGAACAGTCGAGCAAACTCGGATTCGTTGATAACACAGTTAATCTTGGATCTTCAAAATAAAGACGCAGTCGTATTCCTTACAGTCAATTTAATGTTATTTTAACATCAGAATTAAATTATTTAAAAATAGTTGGCCGATGCAAATGGATTTTAGAAACGAAGTGAGTTCTGCGCGTGCGTACTCTCCGGCCGCTACCGTTCAAATGTGTCCAGTCCGTTGTTGCGCCAACTGACGTTGACGTTCCGCGTACCATAGAGCATAGGCTGCGCAGACCACACTCAAGTATAGACTATACTTGTCGTTTCTAAGCGATGCTAGCGCCATGTCTCCGACATATATAATACGAAACATACATATATACATATACATATATATACATATCAGTCAGCTCATAGCTTCTTAGCTGCGGCCTAGGACGGCGTCCCTCCATACAGGTGGCTGTACTGAACTGAGTTCACAAAACAAACACCGTGATCCCGGTGGACCGGTGGACATGTTAATGCAAATAACAATAACAATAAACACAACGTAACAAAAAACTGCTCGTGAGGAAAATAACCATTCGTGCACTCACACCAGAGGTTAGAAGCCGAATGAAACGATTCACTAAATAAAAAATGTTTTTTTTTTGCTTAACTTTCTGTTTTTGGAGTCAAATATCTCAGAAACCGTATCACTTCGAGGTTTCATCACAGAACACTTTTTGTTTGTAATCACATACTCTGTCGATTGACATGCATTTCATCACTGGCCGCCAAAACACGTTTTTTTCAAAATGGCGGACATGTAGGTATGTCAGGTTCCATACAAAAATGATCGAACCTCTTTAATTTGTTTATGCTCTCACCAATTATCTAGCTCAAGATAAGTATTCTTAAGAAACTCGTTAGTATAGTAAGATAATGGATAAATGCATAGACATGCATGCATGCATAAACATAGAAAAAACACCTAGACCCGAAATAAATTTAGAAAAACAGTCCTTCTCTAAATTAACCCGACCGGGAATTGAACCCGGGGCTTCGGAGACGGCGCGACGCCCGACCCGGCGTGCTAACCACACGACCACGGAGGTCGTCCAATTTAAAAATGTTGCAATTCATCAAAAGTAACATAAAATAATTTATTCACTAAAGTACTAAGATTTGCTTATCGCGCTATAAATTTAAACTATCTTCGAAATTACGGCAATTGTTCGACAATTGTCGGGTAGAGCGTCGAGCGACGTGACCACTCTCTCAGAGGCCTCGCGGCAGACTGATTTGACACTAATAGAACGCAGAGTTTTGTAGTAGTTTTAGAGCAGTTTTAAAATATTTATAGAAAAATTATAGAGCTAATTTAGTAAAAAGAATTTTGCGCATAATTTAAAGAACACTTTTTTCTATAGTAAAAAGCTTTTATCTCATATTTATATAGTAAGTATATTAGAGAAAACAATTATTTTATCACCTATAATTTCTTTAAAAATTCAAAATGTTTGGATTTTTATAGTTTTTGTTAGTAACCAAAATCTAAAAATGTTTTCAACAAACTATTTTGCTGAAGATCTTTCAAATTGAAATAAAATTTTTGTTCTTAGGTTTGTCAGTAATTTAAACACATTTTTAAGCTTCGAAGTTGACGCGGAAAGTCAAATTATGAAAACCTCTGTTCAATTATCTTGTTATAAATTCCAAAATATCCATAAATCTAAAAATGTTTTCAACAAACTATTTTGATGACAAGATCGCCTAATGATATAAGTAATTAACATATTTGTAAAGTAAATATTCATAGATATTAAGAGGTTTGAAAAGTACAGTTTTTGAGCAAAACGGCGTAAACGCTCTTAATCGTAAATTCAATGTAATGCAAACAATGCAATAGTTCAGCTCAACTCGATCGATTGAGTTCATTCTGACAACGTCTCTTTGACAATTTATGGGTTGTGTTGTGAGACACAACTTGTCAATCTCCTGTACTGTCCGTTAGCGATAATATCGTTGTGCAATAACACACTGAATAAGAATCGTAACTTTAAATTCTTATTGTATGTACCTAATGCATGGGTTTTGGTTAAGGCGACGCATTGGAAATTTACGTGGCGGGGATCTTGATTTTTTCCCAACAATTACAAAACATATGAAAGTGATATTTGATGACATGATTTTTCATTTAATTGACATTTAAACACGATTTGTCAACTTTTATAGCAGAGAAAAAAATATCAAAGTAACCTTTTTTAAAACATAGATTTGCATTTTACAAACAAACCAGACCCATTTAAGCATCTAAATTTTCTTAGTAGATTAGTCTTAACACACACTTAAATATGCTAGTTCATTTATTAAAAATAATTTGTAGATTTATGTTGAAGAAAAAAAAACAGTTTTTCATAAGGTACGGGGCACAAACGCTCCGTATTAGATTAATTGTTTAGCGGTGCCTCGCCTTAACTGAATTCTTTTCAGAAAAAATACTTATACTCTAGAGAGTCTTTGTTTTCAATATTATCCCCGGTTCTAGGTCACACACTGTATATTTAAAATAAAAAAGTAGGGAAATCTCATTATTCTTATTCTTTTTTTTCGAACGTGGAAAAAATATTAACGTACACTCCGTAAAACGTCGTAAGTGCCCTTACGACGTTTAAGCAGAGTTTGCTTACCAAAAAATAAGCATCATATTCACACACATAAGTTCCATATACATATGTTATGTTATGATTTAATCAGTGTTCTGTTTCAGTGGTGAATTACCAATGTCCTCGCAACAAGGCGTGCGTCGTCGACCGGGTGAACAGAAACAGATGCCAATACTGCCGCCTACAGAAATGCCTAAAACTTGGGATGAGCCGCGACGGTGAGTTTGTCTGTCTGTGCGCTTGTATCTTAGTTTGTAAGTTAGTTAGCGACTTCAAATTTAGCTAGCTAATTAGAGTTTTAACTCCTCATTAACATAGAGTATTTCAAATTGTTTATTAAAAGTGAACTTTTCAGTTATATATAAAGATTTAGTTCATTTAATGATCGGTAAAGATTAACAGTGGTAGGTACCCACAACTACATACACATGTGTACATATAATAGCATAGAAACAAAATGGCTGGCTAGATATACTCGTAGAAGGCTGAAGTTACTATTTTATAAACACATTAAGGGTTAAGCTTTTTCCCCGAACCCCGGCAGTGAGACATTTATAGGCTAACAAATAAATCATCTGTAAGTAGATAGTCTACATCTGTCCCACTGCTGGGCAAAGGCCTCCATCATTGAAATCAAGTCATAGCTACAAGAGGCCATGAGAGCCAGATCGGCTTAACTGACATTTTATCAATAATAATTTTATTTGAAGTAAATAACTCATAGCGCCGCAATGGCCTAAAATAGTTCTAAAAATAATCCCTAGATGGCATTGATCTTGATTTAGGCCATTGTGGCGCTATGAGTTACAGCATTTACTTCAAATAAAATCAGTATTCCTATATATATATACCTTCTCAGGCATCAGTCTCACACAAACTTAACTCGTATAAATTTTTAATGTATGTAATTATGCTGTGTAAGTTTGTGATGAGAAATAAATGCATTATTATTAGTATTGAAAAAATCAGTTAGGCCGATCTGTCTCTCATGGCCTCAATTGATGGTTGTTTAAAAACCAATAAACCACGTTTTGCAAATGCGGGTTGGTGATCAGAAACAAGGGCTGTACATCGGATAATCTGAAACACATTTTGGCAATCCTCTGTCATCCATCATTACCAGCTATTTTGTGTCCCCACTGCTGGAACACGAGCCTTCCCTATGGATGTTATCACCACAGGGAGAACGGGCCTAACGTGGTGCGGTGAATGTTAAGGCGACACTTGAAAAAAATACATCAACTTTCATCGAAAGTTGTAGGAGTGTGACAAGACCGACGAATCTGAAATTTTGATATAGATAATTTCATGCCTTTGTCTTTACAAACCTTGCTCAAAAACACGATTGTGCAATTCTGACTCGATCGTAATTCTTTACGAAAACACCTCTAAAAATCATTAATTGTTTTCTAAACATTGAAATGAAACAACTTTTACGGATCTACTCGCGTTTATTTTACACATTACTTATTTAATGTTTATCCTGACGTTCAAATCATTATTGCCAAAATTACAATGAAATTACTTGATCTATATGTTTTGAAATCACTCAATTATATTGATAACATCAATATTCTTAATTTTGTTGCTGCATATTTTGATAACTAAAACCAGTAATTTTATAAAAATATTTTTTTAGATTCTGGTATATGTAGCGCCTGCGACAATTGAGACCGCAAAGACTGCAGAATCTAAAAAATATTTTTATAAAAATACGCATTTTAGATATGCAGCCACTAAATAGATTTGAGTGATTTCAAAATTTCATTGTAATTATAGCATTAATGATTTTTTAGAGGTGGTTTCGTAAAGAATTACAATCGAGCTAAAATTGCACAATCGTGTTTTTGAGCAAGGGTTTTTAAAGACAATGCATGAAGTTATCTATATCAAAATTTCAGATTCGTTAGTCTTGTCATACTCTTACAACTTTCGGTGAAAGTTGATGTATTTTTTTCAAGCGGCGCCTTAACTAATGCAGCCGGGACCGACGGCCTTACTTGTCTCTCAAAGTACAGAGCAGCTAGAGATGAAAATTTTTGGTCACCCATCCGACGACCGGCTTTGCAAAAGTTGCTTAGCTTCATCAATCGCAGACGGTAACCACTGCGCCATCGGACTCCCAATCCTCAGTACATTGGTTCAATTACCAATTATTCCTAAGACGAATCTCTACATCGTCGGTTCAATTTCTTGCTTTATAAACATTGCGTAGCCTTATCAGCAGTGATAAGAGGACGTTGACCTAACTCGCTTCCTCATAGCACCAGTGAGGTATTCCGTCATAATTATATGTACTGTATGTGTGTGAACTTTATATAAATGAAATTTAATGAAAAATATTAATTAGAACACACACAGTTACATTGTTTAGGGTAGTGGCATGGCACTAGAGTTCGACAGGAATCAGTTATCGACACAGTAACCCAGTTTTCGTCATTTGACACCAGATTTCGTCGCTAAAAATAATATAGAATTACATTGAAAACTGGATGACAGTTAAGAAGCAACAGGTGGTTTGTCGACCCATATTTTTAATTATTAATGGAAAAAAAATGTCGATCTCCAGTTCTTTTAGAGGCTCAGCCCAAACTTGAACTTTCACCGAAAACTCGATTTCGTACGCTACCAGCCGCACGCAGCACATCGGACGTTTTCTTAAACGTCACGTTTCCACAACTCCCCGCGACAGTCGCGTGTTGAATCCATCACATCACATCGCGAGCGGGCGTGGTGTGACGTTGCCGTTGTTGCGAAATCATACGTAACGACAAGAGATGGTTGCGTCACCGATAACTATATCGATAACAACGATACTTAGAACGGCATTGACACAAAAAAAAAAGAAAATAGACTTCGCAGAAAAAAAATGTTTAAAAAAGTTTGGTAGTTACGACGAAAACGAAAACTCTTAATTATTGTACGAGTATAAAACCATTGTTACAAAAAGAATAAAATCTTTTTTGCAAAAAGAAAAGAAAATGTTCCAAAAAGTTTGTTTGTTACGATGAAAACATAATATCGGTAACGGTCAGAAGTTAATCTTACTTTGAAACTTATTGTATTTTTTTACGAAACAAAAGTATTGTTATCTACTTGCAAAACATATTAAAAGCTTCATAGCTCACCAACAATGAGGTATCTAGCGAAAGCTGATGCGATTCTATTTTGAGTTGACAAAAATAACTAAGAAAACTAGTTCCATCGTCGTAATTTTAAGCACCCATCCATTCAAACTAAGTGGGCCAAATAATTAATTTTGTCTAAACGCCACCCACCTTATAAATCATGCGGACGTTAATAAATCTTAAACGGCTTCTCTGTATTATAAATTATGCTTATAACATTATTGATCACTCAATGGAATGTTGGAGTCACCGTTACTTTTAAAACTGTGGATATCTTTCGAGTTAAGCAACTTTCGCGAAGCCTTGTTACCGGATGGGCGACCTAATTAGAATATATTGAGCTCTGTACTTTGGAAGGCACGTTGGGTCGTAAGTTAGTTTGTTTTCGTATGATGGCAAACGTTCAAACCTAACTGAATAAGGCTATCGTAGGCCTGGTCTCACTATGTGCTATTCTTCATCGGTGGGCCTGAGTTCAGCAGTTTGACCTTTAAAATCTGATAACGAGATAACATAATAGAGATAACGTTGGAAGAACCTCAAATCTCTAGGTTTCAAGGTTTGATAGACCCTAGAAGTCAAAGGGCTGTCGTGGTACCTATCGTATATGGAAGCAGACTGCATCCGGGATTCTTGACTATTAAAGAACTGACTATCTTATCTCGAACTGTCGGAACACAAAAATGATTTTACAAAGGCATACTTAGAGAAGATGGTGGTGATTGATCAGACTTAAAACAAGCCACAAACTTAACCAAGTAAAAAATGTACACACCCCGCTAGGAACAGAAATCATGAGACCTTTAGATCTGTGAGCGGTGCTCTTAATTAACCACTAGAGTCCAGTGGCTTAGATTTTTTTCTATCTGTGGGCTAGTCACTAGAAAAATCAAATCTAAAAAAATCTAACAAAATGTTTTTATCGATATCGATGCTTTGAAAATCGATTGTCGCATCACTATCGATTGTGCAACAACCAGCCGTAGCGTAACAAGCAGACTTGCATGTGTTATGCACACGTAATGCTTACTGGCGATTCGTGATCGTGTGGCGTTTTTTTTAAACTAATTTACCTTCTTCATTCGTTTTGTGGCTCACCTACTTTTTTTAAAAACTTTTTAAGTTTAACAAATATGTTTGTCTATGCATTGTTGTCATGATGCATGCGACTTTTTTTAAATACTTTTTTAAGTGTCATAAATATGTCTATGCCGTGATGCACGAGACAGTAATTTCTTAGTGGGCAAATGGGTTATGAATGTTTACGTCATCATCAGTCTTAAACTCTTAATGTCCCACTGCTGCGCACACCCATAAAAACTAATTATGAATGATATCAAATAGGAAGATCGACTCTTAACCCACCAAGTAAGCCCAAAGTGCAGTCTTTGGGTTCCAACCACTCCTATTAAGACCAACGGCTTAACGTGCCTTTCGAAGCAAGGAGGCAACTAGACATAATTTTTATTTGGTCACCTATAAGCGTGAGTAGGTCGGTATAATATTCAACCTCTTTGTAGGTTACAGAACGAGTCGAAGAAAAAAAAAGATTCAAATAACAAAATGGTTGTCCCATAAATAGCTAGTTGAAATATTACCACCATGAATTATAACGAATGCCTCTATTATTTAGCCACACACAAGGCATTATTGTTCTCCTACACCGCTTTTGTACGAAAACGCGTATCTAGGACTTTCAACTACAGTTCACTGTTCCAAAAATCGGCAATAAAAACCGACCAGCCCCATAAACACACTTGTCCAAACAAATCGTTAAAGTCCGCGGCTCAAGACACGCCGGCCGCTGATAAAGTTCAATGAACTATTAAACAAAGAATGGCGTATGACATTTCTTCTATTAAAAAAAGGTTGCATATCAGAAAGAGTTGTTTAATCTGTGGAGTTTGGAGCGCGCGCTGCGACTTTTTAATTTCGTTGTATAGGCAACGGTATCGAGATGTTACGAGGCGCATCGAACGTCATGTAGGTATGTATGTATAGCTACGTCAGCCATCGGTCGCGCAGTTCGTTGTGCCACTAGGCAGTATGCCAACGAACGCACGCACACAACAAAAACGGCACGCACACAGACACACGCACACACACTGCTGTCTGCACGCACACATCGAAACATTGTGCTTGTAGTTGTGAGGTATTGAGTAACAGCTAGGCTAGGTGTCATTGAGAACATACTAATTGTATTGAAGACGAGACTTACCGATTTTAAGTCGCTTTTTTTGCCGTGTGAATCAACGAGTATGAGAATGAGGCGAATATTGGATTCCCTCTCTATTATGTCATTTTAATTAGCGATCGCAGCGCTTAGCGGCGAGTAGTTGAACTAGAATTCAAGTTTTCCCATGCAGGTTGTAATTTACAACGTGAACCGCTTTTCTTGTTTCATCTTCAAATAGACAATTCTTTTTTTAAATGTCTAATTACGGATTTTATTTTTATTTAGTTCTAAATTTAAACTGTTTTATGTTTACGCTTTCAGCGGTGAAATTCGGTCGGATGTCGAAGAAACAACGGGAGAAGGTGGAGGACGAGGTGCGGTACCACCGCGCCCAAATGAGGGCGCAGACGGACGCGGCACCGGACTCTGTGTACGACGCGCAGCAGCAGACGCCCAGCTCCAGTGACCAGTTCCACGGCCATTACAACGGGTGAGTGGCGCCATCTGTTGTCGAGTAGAAGAATCATTGTGGCTTTGTTTTAATCTTCGTTTGATAAATAATTGATTAATAATAATTGATAATTGATTTTTTGATTGATTAAATTGATAAATAATTTCTGAACTTTAATATACCTAGGTATATAACTTTTTAAAATATCATGGTCACTTACATCAGAATAAATATTATTAACGGGATTATTACGCATGCAACTGTGCCAAAATATATCGGATACTCAAACACAACAAAAAACATGGCAATAATCCCATTAATAATATTTATTCTAATTTAATATACCTAACTGTTTTCTTATTATATTTTACAGATATTTTTGTAAAGCTCTCCTTTGCAATTTTTACAATTTTCCTGAACAATGAATGCGATAGAATGATGTAATCAATTACCTACCTACCTACTTAAAATTTTAACATAATAAAACAGAGTTATAATACAAATTCTTTCATAATGCCCACCAAGGTACCTGTGTGCTTACATTAGGTTGTCTCACCCCCTATAGGTACCTAGGTAGACAGATATTCAGCGCCTGTAGATTTATAGACCATGACAGTCCATCGTTCAAATTGTACAAATGTCTATGCCAGAGACACGCACAGTTAAATCATGATGCTGCGTTAAAACAATGGTTTAACACTTTGAATTATTTTTGAAACGTTTCTTTAATAAAATAAAATGCGAAAATACATACAGCGGATCGTATTTCATTTGTGGCGACAAGTACCTATCTATTCTTTTGCCTTATTTGAGTGTTTTTCATTTTCCAATAAAGTAAATTTACTACAAATAGTATGAATCGCAGCAGCGCCATCTAGTAACGACTTTCACAAACTTGCCACAAAATGGGACACAAAAAGTAAAGTTTACTTCAGTGATACTTAAAGTTGGAAATAAGACCTGCATTCACTGGATTTATCATTTTCACTTATTTAAAGAGCTGATATCTTAACAAAAAAGTATTATCAAACAAACCGACTTCTCATAAAAGATAGAGAGCGGAATTTGAGACTTCGCCTCGATCCATCACTATAAGATTCATAGAAATTTGCGGTACATCATCATACCTACCTAGCTGCGTTAGAAATTCTAGTGCGATTAGGTACTTTATCCCGCTACGTAGTATCCCGTAATACATCAGGCTTATTCGTGTCAGCAGTGCTGTCATTAAAGAGAACGGTACACGCCGCGACACGGCTAACGGTAAACGTAAATAGCGCCACGTAGTAACGGCGAGCGGTTCTACAGTTGGCTCGTGTTTTTTGCGAGCGGTGATAGATGGCGCTCTTTAAAAAGTCAGTCGTTTATAATGAAGCTTAGAAGCGAAGCAGTTGATTTATTGGTCGTTTGTTTCGTTAAAAGACAGCATCGTCGATTTGGAAATTAGCTATGTTGAGCGTTTGGTTATCTACGAGTCATTGTTTAAAGGAAATTTGTAAAAAATCAATAGACAATTAGGTACCTAGTTTTTTCGTAATGTTCGCGTTAATTGCAATCTTTGGCCTGTCCTGTACACAATTCCAATTACGATTTTGTCAGATTTCACAACACTAATAAACTTATATTAACCTTGTTTTTTATTTTTTTAATAATTTGCAGTTCGTCCTCCAGACTAACTGAGAACCAGGCCTTTATCATAGACAAGCTAACAGAGAGAAAAAGGAGCTATAACTCTAAGTAATAACTAGATTCTTTATACTTAAAATTAATTCTTAATTAATTATGTACCTTTATATAACGTATTACAATCGAGCTCCTCTAACTCTAAAACAAAATGGAGTCTTTTCTCGAAATCGAAACAATTTAAAAGTAGAACACTTTCAAAAAAGTTCCAAATTCAAATACTTTGAAAAAAATAAACGGTTTCATTTAATGAGTTTTTACGTTTTCCAGCTACCCCGGTTACGGATCTCCTTTGTCGTCATACGGTTACAGCAACGCCGGACCGGCTCTGACGTCAAACATGAGCGGTATACAGCCTCAGGCGCCACAGCAACAGCCTTATGACGTGTCCGGTGACTACGGAGTGGATTCCACGACTTATGAGCCGAAGCAAACCGGTTTCTTGGACACGGACTTCATTGGCCACGGTAAGCTATGAGTTGGTTGGTTACCATGAGTTTGTAAAGCGGTCTGATGGCAGTGTTGTTGTGATTGTAAAACCATATACACCTACCTACCGCTTTAAAATATCATGGTAAGCCCCGAGTCGAGTGGATTAACAGTGAGTTGGTTTCCAATCATAATATTAACAATGAGTTGGTTTGAAATCAGAGTTGAATTCGTTTTGTTACTTTCACAAGTAACAATTATTGAATTGGTAGTTTTAAAAAAGTTGATATTGCAACTTGATAGTCTGGTATCGTAATAAACAGTCATTTTGAAAATGTGTTGTCATATTTTGTATTGCAGGTGACATTTTCCCTCGATTGGGTCAGCCGTTAAAATTTTGTGATTCAACACCTACGGTTGTTGGCTTGTAAATATATAAATTTAAATCAAACTTGCATGGCAATATTGAAAACTGAAAATCATATGAATTCTTATTTAAGATAAGCAATTCACACAGACACAAACATTATAACTCAGCCAAACTGTTATTTAACATTACAAACGACACGTTCACTGACACAGAGATATTATTGACAACTCTAAAGAACACTAAATCCACTCTAAAAACCACTCTTAATCTAAAAAAGTAGGTAAGTTAGTAAAAGCGAACAGCCACCAACTAACACACGAATTGTCGGTAGACGAACAACAAAAAGGGACAACAATCCGACCGTCCGGCTCTACTTCCACCAGCACCGCGACAACAGCAACCACGACCATGCGACAGTCGGCTATAAACGACATGCCCCGCCCTAGGATACAAGAGTTCGACAGATACGACCAGGAGAAAATACAGTCGCCAGCGTCAATCTCAAGCGGAGTCATTAACATTAAACAAGAGATCAAACCGGAGACCTCTATAGGGGTGGACAACTTGGTTGCAAGTTACGTAGACTCAACAACCTTTTTACACAGCCCTTCGAATATACAGCACAGCCCTATGGATATACAAAATTCTGTACTAGTCAGTGGGGGGCAGAGTTCTGTGTCGCTAACGAGTGAGGAGCTCAGTCCTGACGATTTGACGTCGAGTAGCGGCCACGGAAGACTGATGGACCCACTCAACATGAACATGTCCGGAATGGGTATGGTCAACCCGAACGCAGTCACAAATCGAAGACACCAAGGCTCAAGTCACAGTGGCTCCAGTGACGAATTGCCGTGTAAGTTGGTTGCCATGGTTATAAGTTGGTTGCGTTGTTTATGAGTTGGTTGCAGTAGCTATATTTGGTTGCGTACCGTTTTATGTTCAAATGTTTTTTTTTTAGGTTTTTTTTTTAATTTAAATAATTTTTGTATTCGCAAGCTTTCGAATTTATTTTTAGGTCCACTATGAACGCTAGTTATTTTTAATTGTAATATTTTTTTACGCTACTTTTTACTTTTGTTATAAATGTTGGTTTTATGTAACTTTTTAAGATGCAAAACATTTTTCAATTTTAAATTTTCATTTATTCATGATTTAATAACACGACTTTTCTTTTTCTTCAATTCAAATCCTTTTCTAGTCAATTCCATGTAGTATGTGTCCCTGTTGCTCAGCTGAAATTTAAATTTACAGTTTAATTAAATATAAATTAAAACACATTTTGTACATTTGATAAATAATGTTCCATTTAGGTAAAAATATTAGTTAAAAAGTTAATTATGACATTGTTATCATGTTTATTGTTTTTATTAGAGTACCTGTCCAATAAACTATTCATGACGAGTACCTAATGCAAAGTAACAGACTAATAGGAACCTACAATTTGCATGGGGTTTAAACAGCGCCACCTAGTGGCGAGTTGCACAACTTGTTTCTAATTTTAGTTACAAGTTTGTTCTGAAAACCGTTAACAGATCGCGGTTGCTCAAAGCAACACAACAAATTGTAGTTATAAACTTAATAACATATTGAAAAGGTCGCATTCAGAGTGCCTTAAGCGAGTTTAAATTACCATTGGATATCGTTAACGAAAACGAAAATATATACCTATAGCGTTGAAGCAGCGTCTCCTCCTGGTGACAAACGAGAAGAGAAAAAATTTATTCTCGTTTTCGTTAACGTGAACGAATTATATTTATTTTATTTTATTTTCTTATAAAAAATAATAATGACATATAAAGCTCGCACTAGGCAGCACAGCCACAAGCAAAGTTGCATAAATACGTTTTATACTATGTAACTCTAATAGCTATGACATAATAGTCACATGTGGTAAAGAGAGCTTACATATCTGCTCATGCTTGTGTTACTGAGAAACTACAAACACATGACAAACATCTCGTTATTAACAATTATTTTAATAAATAAATAAAATAATAATAAATAAATTTTTCTACACTCGCACCAATTATCTAGCCCCAAGAAAAGCTTCCTTAAGAAACTCGAGAAATGGTTAACTAGACAACGGATAAACATACTTAAGAGCGTTTACGCCGCTCACTAGCGCCGCCAATGAAAAAAAAACATATCTAGTAATTAGAGATAGAAAATCAAATTATGCTCAACAAGCTATCTGAATGAAGTAATTTAGAATTTTTACGTCACCTAATGAACACCTGATATGTTATGGCGTTATATTTAAAAGTGGCCGTAACGTCTTTATTTAAAATAAGCCTATATATGGGCAAAAGCTTCCATCATTGAAATCAAGTCAAATCAAAATAAATAAAAATGAAATCAAGTATAAAAAAAAATCATCGCTACATTTGATAGGTATTGCTTAACCACTACTCGTACAGTTTTTTTTTTGAAAGAGATTGCTGATTACCTCTAACGGCATTTTCAGCGTCACCGGGCTTTTTGGGGGCGACGAGGTACGTAAAGGGTACCTCAAGCCGTGTTAAAACGAATCACCTTCGGAGGATTTCTAGAGGGAACGGCATCGCACACTTAAAAGTGCGCGTCCCCGTACCCTACTAGAGTCTCCGAAGGGTTCGGATCGGATCGGGGAGCGGAACCATCCGAGGGCGCCTCTAAAGGCTCGGACCTCGGTTCGGGTAGACCGGGCCGTGGAGGAGGGTGGGTTGGTGGTCAACTGATCACAAATAAACGCGAGTAGGATCCGCAAAAGTAGTTTCATTTTAATGGGAAAAAAAAAAAATTAAGTAAAAGTAAGTTAAGTTCGCGTAAACTTTGGGAAACAATAAAATCAATATTAGAAATTATTGTTTTTCTAAATTGTCTCGGGTCTGGGTGTTTTCTATGTATAATAAGTATGTATTTAAGTATTTTAAGTATGTTCATCCGTTGTCTAGTAACCATTTACTTAACGAGTTTCATAACGAAGCTTCTCTTGGGCTAGATCATGGATGGGCAAACTACGGCCCGCGGGCCATCTCCGGCCCGTGAATAGAGATGTAAAATTACTGAATCTGACCAGTCACGATTGTCATATACCGTATTTGACCGGTCATTTATTGTCAAATTCAATCAAATTGACTTAAACATATTAATAATTCTAACTGTTAAAGTGACTAAATATAACTAGTCACAACTATTTACATTACTGCCAATTCCGCCAAAATCGCGACACGATTTCAGTTTTTTTTAAAAACAAAATTGTTATTCTGTGTTCATGGAGGAGTACGTTTCTATGATGTTTATGTCACGTTTCCAAAAAAGTAGTATATTTATTAGGTAAAGAAAATTCAATTTACTCTTTGTTTACTCATACTGCGGTGGTGCAAGTCGTGACAAGTATCAACTGCGCGTGACGCGGCGTTATAAAAAGAATTTGAAACCTAAATCTAGCTAAACACTTTTTTTACATTTTTATTCAAATTAAATATTAAAAAACACTAAAGATCATATTGACCATATATGACCCTTTTTGACAGTAAATGACCGTTTTTGACCAATTTGACCGTAATTGACAGTCAGGCAAATTCAGTCACTTTGGTCATTTTCATCTCTACCCGTGACTGATCGAAGTCCGGCCCGCGACCATCAAACAAAAATTCAAGTGCGTGTGTGTTTCAAAAAATGCATACTATCAATATTTATATTTCACAAAAATATTTATTTATTGAAAAAATACAGCAACAATTTCAATAGCCTGGCCCGCCATAGATTTTGTTAGTAAATATTGTCACGCGAATGAAAAAGTTTGCCCATCCCTGCGGCTAGATAATTGGTGTGAGTGTAGGAAAGTTTACTTTTTAGTATTTTAATATAAGATAGCCAGTTCCTCATTAGTTGAGGATTCCGGGTGCGCTTCCACCTTTGGCCTTATCATCACGACATCAGCTGAGAGGAAGGCCAAGTGTGACCTACCAAAAGTTCTTGTATTAAAAATGTCCTCAACCTACCGAATTATCGTCGATCTTCCGTCCGAAGTTTTTGCAATCTTTTAGCAATATAAGAGGAATGAAAGGCGTGTACAGACAGCATGACATGTAACATGCTGTTGATTGAAAAACAACATTAAAGCAAATACAAAATACAGTAGAACCCGCTTAGGGGAAACGGAAACAGTGGCACAACAAGATGTGGATATATTTATGGCAACACTTCCCGAATTGTTACTAAATTACGAACCACGAAACATTTTTAACGCAGATGAATTCGGTTTGTAATTGTATTTGTATAATTCAATACCTACATATACATATATTTTATCGTCTTAAACGGGTTTTACTGTATATGTACAGTACGAGCTATGTAAATAGGTCAGGTTATATAGACAGGGAAATTTGGTCTTAGGGCCTTTTTCCTGTCATGCGGATAGCCGCCCGCGTGCGGATCTGGTCCGCATGCGAGCAGCCGGCATCCTATCATTTCATACATGCTTTTCCTATCACGCGGGCAACACGCGCGCGGGACGCGGATTGGCTGCGGGCGCGCGCCCCGCACGCGTGCCACCCGCTTGCGGGGCGCGTTCTTCTACTGCCAGTGTAGTTTTTACTGTCGTGCGGGTTACACGTATGGTCATTGTACGCATACAATCGCAAACAAAAATGAAAATTGATACAGAGAGACTTATTTTTGAAATGCATTTTCACCCTTTGTTGTGGAACAAGCAGGACGACCTTTACAAAAACCGGGATGCAAGGGTGGCTGCTAGGCTGGAAAAAACAATGACTATTATGTATGAGGGTAGCTTGCCTTTCTTTTTATTAAATTCTTCTTCTTCTGACATTGAATTTGAACACTGCGTTTCATTTCTAAACCTATATTTGAACTTAATTTTTTAATTTTGATAAATTACATTAAACATTTCAGTAAGTGATCTAGTTTCAAGATACGGATCTATTCTGTTGTTTTTTATATTTTTTATACTTTTTTAACGTTCATATCTGTACACGATTATACTCACTGGCGACACGCACGCCACTGCAGCGGCGAACGAAATCTTTGTCCTGCGTGTGGCCCGCAGATCCGCACGCGGGTGAAAATACGCATGATAGGAAAAAGACCTTTAGTGTGAAACCATCTCTTGGGTTCTGAAGTATATGTATAGTATGAGTTATGTTAATATGTCAGGTTATGTAGATAGGGAAATCTGTTCTGAGTATAGAACCATCTCTTGGATTCTGAAGTTAGTAATACTAAAGTTTATAAAAACCTTTCATGCACAACTGGGAATTGAACCAGGTAATAACGATAGGCTCTTTTTTCATAGACAACTAAACTAAAAGAGAAATATGAATAGTAATTATTATATAAATACGATAGTTTTCAAGATATTTAAGAAAAGCTAGTAACTAAACACAGAGAACCTTTGCTCACTCAGTTATATGAAAAAACAATAAGAATTAATTTTTCAACATGTTTATAAATTTTACTGAACTGCTAATTTAAATAGGTTTTAATGGGTTTAACTGGTTCTAAGTGAACCAGTAACATTAAAATTCAAACATGTAAATGCAAAGAATTTTTGTTGTTTCTATTATAATAAAAGAGAAATAAGATTATTAGAAACTTACGCCAACAAGAAAATATACAGGCACCTAGTAGAAAAGCAGATATAGGATCTATCATAATCATCCTAGTATATACAACTTTCTTTATGATCTCATCTTAAAGTTCTCGTAAAAATATGATATAAATACGTTTAACGTAAGCTCAGTACAAAAAATACTTTTGAGGTGTTCAATTTCTTGAAAAATGCCATCATAAAGAAAATTGTATTTATGACATTGAGCTCCTGATTTGACATTTAGTTGACAAGAGAATGACTTTTAAAAGAAGTAAAGTTTATAATATTTTCTTAAAAAAGAGGTTTAATTCTGGGACAAAATAATTAAAAATACTTTTTCTTTTTATTCCGTAAGGGGAAACACTAGGCCTATATCATTATCATTCAGAAGTCAGTTTTTATATTACCTAATTTGAAATCTAAAATGTTTGATGGGTTATAACGAAAATTATAGGTATACCAAACATACATTATTAATTATTAAATACCCGACGTTTGGGCCAAGTTGTCGACAGTGGTTACGGGCTGACTCGTTAAATAACGTTAATTTATTTATAATTATTATGGAATACAAAAGTTTCGAAAGATATTTTTATTAAATTTTATATCATTTAAACAAAAAGCCATCATCATAGGATTCTAGTGCTTGACATATATGAGTATGCCAGTGGTATTTCCACTATACAACATGCTACTTATATTAGGACCATAAAGGCAAACATATCGTTCTTATGTTATTATTTATCTGCATTTTCATATAGATGAACGTATATGTGAACCCAACAATTTAGTTAGGTACAACAAAGTTGTTGAACGATTAAAAAGCTACTCGTTGTTGATTAAACACAATTATGAGATATGTAAGTGTTTTAACTTTTAATAGCGAGGCGATTAGAAACAATTTGTATCGTATCGTATATTTGTATCGTAAAATTGTGTTAACATAACCCAACTTTATTTTATTTATTTACTGCAAATCCCTGTAGTCTTCAAATATTTAGAAAGAAGAAAAGAGAGATAGACATAGTATATTGAAAGCGTTCTCTCATCTTTACAGCGGAGGGTGACATCAGCAAGGTTCTGGTGAAGAGCTTGGCAGAGGCGCATGCGAACACGAATCCGAAACTGGAGTACATACACGAGATGTTCAGGAAACCGCCAGATGTGTCCAAGTGAGTATGGTATCTGTAGGAAAACTCGTTTCCTATTATTCCAAATCGATTTCCTATTACTCCAATTTATTTAAATTGTTTAATTTCCTTATTTATTTATTTAAATTGCTTGTAACTTACAGATAATAATAGCTTATATTCAATCGGTTAATGTTTAACGGGTTTTAATAAGAACAAGAAGAATTTGTTTGCATTAAAACCCGTTAAACAATTTATTAGATACTATAGTATCTTATATCTTGGGCATACTTTTTCAAGGTTGCGTTAAATTACGTTGAATATTAATAAAAATGAGACTTGAAATTAAAATAAAATATATCTATGGATATAAGGGTAATGCTGTTTCTCTGCCTTTATATATAAATATTTGCCTTTTTTAGAATAACAGGGATTTTACTTTATAAATGGATAAAGATGTGTTGGGTTGCTATTTATTAGTTAAAACGAATTCTTATTCTTACTGAATACTCCTGACGACCTCCTTGATCGAGTGGTTTGTACACCGGTTTTCATGGTGTCGCCATCTCTGAGGTCCCGGGTTCGAACCCCGGTCGGGTCAATTTAGAAATGATTGTTTTTCTAAATTGTCTTGGGTCTGGGTGTTTTCTATGTATAATAAATATGTATTTAAGTATATTAAGTATGTTTATCCGTTGTCAAGTAACCATATAACGAGTTTCATAATGAAGCTTCTCTTGGGCTAGATAATTGGTGTGAGTGTAGGAAAAAAATATTATTAAAATTTATTATTATACTCTTTATTTATTTATTTCCTTAAAACTAGATTTTTGTGAAAAAAATATTTTACCGTAATTGAGAAAAATAAATACTTCTTTGTCTAGAAGTATCCGAATTCATTTTTTTCATGTGCTGCTGGTACTTAAAAAGATTCTCTATAATACTATACCAACATCGTAAATAGACAATGTACGATTAGAGATATAATGCATTTCTATGGTTTCTATGGAATTTTCTCGAGTTTTAAAATATCTTTTAAACTAAACTGAACAAGCCTATGATTTATTTAAGAAAGTTTTACTTCTTACTTAGATCCATCAAATGAGAATATAAACTGATATGTCCGGAACCGAGGCAAAATCTCACACTGTGCCTTGGTGCCATGTTCATGGGCTGCAGTGGCCGTTTACCATCGACCGGACCGTATGCTCGTTTAATACCAAAATTAGTGTGTTAATCATATTTTTTTGTCATGCAGACTTCTTTTCTACAACTCGATGACGTACGAGGAGATGTGGCTAGACTGCGCGGACAAGCTCACAGGCATGATCCAGAACATCATTGAGTTTGCGAAACTCATTCCGGGCTTCATGAAGCTATCACAGGACGACCAGATACTGCTGCTTAAGTCTGGTAAGTTAACTTTGAATTCGAATTAAGAAGTAAAGAAAGAAAGATAATTCAAATTCAAATTCAAATTCAAAATCATTTATTCAGTTTAGGCTACAAAAAGCTCTTATGAACGTCATTTTAAGCCATCGGTTCGTAAGTCTATCTACTCTGGGCGGGAGATCTTGTACTGAGAAGAACCGGCAAGAAACTCAGCAAGTGTCCAGCTCTTTTCTCCCTTACAGCGTTATAAATATTGGAAAAAGCCCTATCATAAAGGACACTTTCCATCACAAATAAAAACACAAAATGTAAAGGACAATCACAACATGTAAAAAAACACAAAAAATAAAAAATAACTAAATAAAATATTTAAGTCAGCAAAAACATAATTTACCAGTTTAATTTTTTACAATATCATACAGTACTAGTAAAAGTCAAAAAAAACTATAGTTAATAATAATAAAAATAAAACTAATTGTAATGTTCAATGCAACGCTATTTTGTTATCTGCAGGACACTATTTATAAGTAGTATTATGTATATGTTTTTTATTATAGCCAGGCTGTTTTATCTTCTAAATATTCTTTGACTGTATAATAACCTTTTTTTAATAAAGAAGACTTTACATGTTTTTTAAACTTATCTAAAGGTAAATCTAGTACAGTATTTGGTATTTTATTGTAATAGTGTATACCTTGCCCCAAGAAAGAACCAAGCACCTTCTGTAACCTGAACAGTGGCATTGCAAGTTTTGACTTATTTCTAGTATTAAAATTGTGTACATCACTGTGTTTAGCAAATGAATTGATATTACAACGTACAAGAACTATACAATTATAAATAAATTGAGACGCCACTGTCAAGACATCAATTTCTTTAAAAAGATTTCTTAAAGAAGTTCGTGAACCTAGTCTATAGATTGCTCTTACTGCTCGTTTCTGTAAAATGAATATAGTTTCAATATCAGCCGCTGTTCCCCACAGTAAGAGGCCATACGACATGACACTATGAAAATAACTAAAGTAAACTGTTCTAGCAGTTTCAACGTCTGTTAACTGCCTTATTTTTCTAATGGCATAAGCAGCAGAACTGAGTTTGCCGGCCAATTTCGAAATGTGAGGATTCCATTGAAGTTTTGAGTCAAGGGTTATACCTAAGAAAACTGTTGAGTCTACCAAATCTAATCGATCACCGTTTATTCTTATATCAGTTGGTTCATTTTTGACATTTGGTAATTTAAAATTAATACATTTTGTTTTTTTAGCATTAAGCTGCAAATTATTAATAGTAAACCAACTGAGTACATCAGAGAGTGCTTTGTTTACATCGTCGTAATTATTCTTACACCTACTTACATTAAAAATGAGTGAAGTATCATCTGCAAATAATACGATTTCACAGAAGTTCTCTACAAAGAATGGCAAGTCATTAATATAAATCAAAAACAGAAAAGGACCAAGAATGGACCCTTGTGGAACTCCCATTTTTACATGAGAACCAGATGATTTAGTTCCATTAATATCGACAGTTTGTGTTCGAGAGCTAAGATACGACTGAATTAAATTTAGTGCGAAATCTTTGAGACCGTAGTAATTTAGCTTCATCACCAGAGTTTTGTGCTCAACGCAATCGAAAGCCTTGGACAAGTCGCAAAACACTCCAAGGGCGTTTTGAGACTTCTCCCAGGCATCAAATATATGTTTTAATAGAGCAACACCTGCATCAGTAGTAGAACGACCCTTTGTAAATCCATATTGTTTATTATGTAAAAGGTTGTTTATGTTAAAATACGACATCAACTGTTCCAATATAACTTTATCATAAATTTTGCTTAGAGTTGGTAGTATTGAAATGGGTCTATAGTTACTGGGGTCTTCTTTGTTTCCCGATTTGAACAAAGGTATGACCTTACTAAACTTCATAAGATCGGGAAAGATACCTTTATTCACAAAGAAAGACATAAAAAGAAAGACGGAAAGGTTGCCGGTGCTTCTCAGTACATGGCAGAACTGTTAGACTTACGAATCGATGGAATAGTAACAGCAAACTATTTAAGCCTTAACAGTAGAAATAATTTTGAATTTTTAAAATGTTTACGGGGTTGACTTTGACAACTGGCGACTCGGCCGAAACGTCGGGTACTTAAAAACCCTGTTAAATTCTGTTAAAAACTTAATGAATACTAGTTTAGAAGATTTGGGTTCGACTGCTGTTTTAACGTAAACAACCAAGACCAAGTGACAGCCTCATATGCCTTTCGAAGCACACAGGAACTTGACACAATTGAATTTGGTCACTCGTTCGGTGACAGGGAATCGCGAAAGTTGCCTAATTTGCAACATCACAACATAACCAACACGCGCCATCAATATAGTCTAGTTTTCAAGCTGAAGTCTTCTCTAAATTGTTTATGTTTCGTTTAGTCATATCTTTATGAGTTCATTTACATTTGGCAGGTTCATTCGAGCTGGCCATCGTCCGCTTGTCGCGGTTGATCGACGTGAACCGGGAGCAAGTGCTTTACGGGGACGTGGTGCTGCCTATACGGGAGTGCGTGCACGCGCGGTAAGTGCATTAGAACGCAATTTTTACTTAAAATATTGCTGAGCAGAAAATTTGTTCCTCCATTTCATTGGTGGTAGAGCATGTCACAAATCCGTTGGCTATCACCTTGTTATCTTCTTATCTGTCGCAACGCAATGTTAACAGAATAGTTATGATCTGTTTCATTTATTAGAATTTTGATAAAAAAAATTATTACTAAATTAAAAGTAATAATTTTTTTTTATTAATTATATTTTTCATTAATAAAAACTTAATTTTTTTTTTTAAACATTTTTTTAAGTACGTTTACATTTAGTTTAAAATCACTATCACGTTATATAAACATTAAATAGGTGTTAGAAATTTAAAAAAAATGTTAGTTTTCTTTCGGGATTTCTGACCATTTCTATCCCGGAATAAGCGTCAGAATTCCCCAGTTGTTGACTTCCCTTGTCTCCGCAGCGACCCCCGCGACATGGCGCTAGTAGTGGGCATCTTCGACGCGGCCAAGACCATCGCGCGGCTCAAGCTCACGGAGACCGAGCTAGCGCTGTACCAGAGCCTGGTGTTGCTGTGGCCAGGTGAGAAGGAGTTTACATGAGGGTTCATTTACTCTTGACTAGTCAGTAAGTGACTGCATACGAAGAGCTCGATGGCGCAGTGGTTAACACGCCCGTCTTACTGAAGTTAAGCAACCGCAAAGGCCGGTCATCGGATCGGTAATCACAAATTTATCAACTCGAACTCCTCCGTGCTTCGTAAGGCACGTAAAGCCGCCGGTCTCGGCTGCATTAGCAGTCGTTAACAACTACCAAATCCGCACTAGGCCCGCTTGGGGGTTTACGGCCAGTTCTACCCATTCATTCATAGGCAAGGCTTGACCCAGTATAGTGAGGACATAAAATAAGCTGGTGATGAGCGGCTTACACTATTAATTAGTCTTTAGAGTATTAATTGGATAATTTAAAATCTCGCTAACAGGTTTACTGATCCGCCTGCTCACGGCTGGCCAGTTATACTTGGGCCTCACCATACCAAGGATCCTTCCTTGGCGTGATGGACCTAGGCTTTGCATGCCCCAAGAGTTTGGCCTTCCCAAAGATTGCATAGCATTAGGATTAGGATATAATGTCCTATTACTGGGTAAAGTTCTCCATCATTGAAATCAAGTGATCGCTATAATTAATAGGTATTAGCTTAATCACCAGACATGTCAAACTCCTGATTACAAAAACGTAACTCGTATTTATCGAAAATACGAAACACTGCCAGACTGTACATTAGATAGATAGATAATTATTTTATTGTTACTAAACAAAAGTGAACAATGTGCATACAAACAATAAAAATAGTTACAATTTGGCGGTCTTATTGCTTAAGAGCGATTTCTTCCAGACAACCAGATTTTAGGGGGAGCGAGTTGCCTTAACTAAGCTTTAAGATGAACATGTATTTTAAAATTTTAATGTCATATGCTTTGTTGGTAGTAGTTAGTGTTGATAAAAGGCCGAGCCTTCAGAGTCTAGAACTCATTGAAAAGCCGAGTCTCGTTAAAACGCTCAAGCCCTATAGACTGCTCAAACTCCGACTCAAGTCTACTATGGTGTCAAAGCCTCGAGCCGCGACTCCGAGAATATAAGTCTCGAGTCTAAAGCTCGTGGCTTCAATGATATTTTGACTCAGGAGGCTTGAGCCTTTTAGCAACATTGGTAGTGTTTTTAAAATAAATAAATGTTAAATTCCAGAGCGGCACGGCGTGCGCGGCAACCCGGAGATCCAGTGCCTGTTCAACATGTCGATGGCGGCCATGCGCCACGAGGCCGAGCTCAACCACGCGCCGCTCAAGGGGGACGTCACCGTGCTCGACACGCTGCTCGCCAAGATACCCACCTTCAGGTCAGTCATATATATCTTACAAGATTCTTGAGTTACTTATAACCACCTTCAGGTCAGTGCCGGTTCTCGTGTAACCCCACCTTTAGAAGTAGTCAGTGCTAGATTTCTTACAAGATTCTTGTGTAGCAGTAAGCTCTGAGGAGAGGAGAATGGCGCAGTGGCGCCATTGAGCTCTTAACGCGCTTGGTCTGCGAGTACTGAAGTTAAGCAGCTTTCGCAAAGGCCGGTCATCGGATGGGTGACTAAAAATTTATCATCTCGAGCTCCTCCGTGCTTCGGAAAGCACTTTAAGCCGTTGGTCCCGGCTGCATTAGCAGTCGTTAACAAACCACCAATCCGCACTCGGTGTGCTTGGTGGTTAATGGCCTGTTTTCCCTATCCATCCATAGGGAAGGCTCGTGCCCCAGCAGTTGCGAAATAAAATGAGCTAATGATGATGAGTAAGTCTTTGGCCTTCATCTCACTTGATATTAAGCGATGATTATGCTGAAGGTAGAAGCGCACTTCACCCGGAATCCTCAACCACGGAGGAATTGGCTTTTTTATTACACCTGATGATAGGAAACGATATTGCTTTCATAGGCGGCACGAAACGACAAGATGACGTCATAAACTACACTCGAAGTTAGGCGGTCGGGCCCCAAGGCTCAGTTTCTATTTAAACCATAGCACACGAGGAGATTAAGCCTAAACTCAACACTGTCCCAATGCTAGTTGGCGGGTATTTAACCATTTCACCACTATAACCAGGATCAAGAGCTTAAGGCCTTGTATCCAAACCAGAGATAAGTAGTGTCAAAAACAACCAATAAGCGACGGGAAAGTAGTTGAATGCGAAAATTTATTGCTTGTTTACGACACATCTCTTATCCTCCGTCCTCCCTCGTTCCGTGTTACCTTAAAAGCTATGCTACCATTTTTAAATAACAGGTGGCACACTTCTCATAGTGGTAGCTAGCCGAGCTGGCTTACCTCACCTACTACTACTATAAAAACTATCATGGCTACTAGAACCTTAGGATATAACCGTGTAGAAGCTCAAGTCATCAAAATAAGGTCAGGTCAAAGAATTTTTTTTTTAAATAATTTTACTTATAAGTCTTCTCCTCGTCTTTACAGAGAACTATCGCTGATGCATCTAGAAGCGTTATGTCGCTTCAAAGCCGCCCACCCGCACCACGTGTTCCCGGCACTCTACAAGGAACTATTCTCCCTAGACAGCGTCTTGGACTATACGCACGGCTAGACACACAGAGCCACATCCAGGGATGTTCCACGTTATATCAGTTCGATCTCATCTGCCCAATACATGAAGGCACACTGAGGCGGACTTTTTTTTAAAGACTTGACAGCTACGTATTTTTAATTTTACCCCCCTTACCCCCCACTCCCACTAGAAGCATGGACAGTCGCGATGCCATTGTTAACCTATTTATAATTGTATGTATGTACTTTGAGACTGTTATAATGATATTTACGTATAGGTACGTACGTACAATATTAATATTTAAAAAAAAATGTTTATTTAATTCTCATATTAGGAGTGTCGCGAGTGCCTATGCTTCTAAATAGTAAACGTCAGATTATATATATTTTTTGTTGAGAGGCGGTTTTCTTTTTCAATAACTCCATAGTGTTATGAAGAGAAAAACCCAAAACGTTTTCCATTATAAATGTATGACCGTATTTATCTATTGTTGTATGTTTATATGGCGAACGCGTAACGTATTATAATTATCATAAATGTATCTAACTTTGAAGAGGAAATAATAATTATTATATAAAGATATAATAATAGAAATAGAATTTTTATTAAGAAATAAAGGAGTTATAATGAGGTAGCGAGTTTAATATCACATTTTCATTTTTAAGCGAATCGTTAATTAAGTCTTTATTATTTTTAACAGTTTTTTTTAAAGAGAATTGTAACTTGTTATTTATTTCAAATGATTATATTATTGATGTTTTTTCTTTCTGTGTAGATTTTTGCATAAGTTGTAATATAAGAAGTAAACAATACTGCCCTATGTGTATTTTTCCGTTAGCTTTTATTTTTTTTGTAATAAAAAAGAGCGTTCGATGGATATTCAATCATCCAGGTAAATAACGTAATTTAAATAAAACATTAAGTCGAAGTATGCGAGGTGCGTTGAACAAAATTTCAATCGAACATTTAATATTATATTTAAAATATAAAAATAATAAATGAACTGTTTAACGGACAAAAATTAATTTTTGTACTGTTCGAAGCAGGCAATTTTGTTTTTTTTTAAGTTTTTTGTTTTTTTTCTAATTGTTTTTTTGATAGTATAAATTTGATCTCATTTTGCACGTTTCTTCGCTTGAGTGCCATGTTCGGAGTATTTCACGGATTTTTTTGGTTTGCATAATAATGTGAAAATGAACACAATCATGAAAAGCATAATAATTTTGATGTTGTATTATTTTAATTAAAGACAAGTACACTTATACGTAATAATGAATTTTTTTAACAGCTTTACGCGTTCCAATATTTTGTACGTACCATGAATAAAATATACTTTTTTTATAAATATTTTTTTTTAGATTTTGTTTTTTTTTAAATCGAAAATTGCCTGCTGTATTAATTAGAATTATTAATAACCATCAATTTTTCTAACACTTACGCTAAGTTTTGTCGAATAGCCTTTACTATAGACTGGTTTATATTAATGTTAAAAAAGTATAAATCTTAACTTACGTATTTTGTAAATAGCTATTAATCATATGTATTTTATATTAAATATTATTATAAGGTTCGATGGGTTATTTTTAATTTTACATTCTATTAAAAATAAAACAAATTTTCCACTGTACAATGCGAGATAGCTCTTGTGAGGTCACGTGAAAAATATTGTTTTTTTTTTCTATATGTATACATATTTATATATTTATATATATTTTTTGTTAAATAAAGCAATCTGTTATTGTCTATATGTCTTTTGTTTTATTTTAATTTTTAATTTTCCACTATTGATTTAAGTTTGTTTTTTTAAATAAATAAATAGTACCGCACTTTTTTGTTTGCAAATTTTATTAATTAGGATTAATAATATATTACTAGTGAGAGACACAATAGTTATAAATATATACGGGTGGTTCAAAATATTGTTTTGATAATCTGATCAAATAACTATATAATATATCTCCCGTTTGTTTGACGAATTGTTAATTAGTTGTCTGTAAATTACGTTATTTTCATATTAATAAACATAAACACATATTTTTAGTTGAAATAATGTTAAGCACATTTTCGCATATAGTTTCATATCATTTAGCTTGGAAGGCAGGAAAAAAACAACCAAAAATCACAGTATACACATTTAAAAACTACACACCTATGTACATGTCTTAAATACACTGAAATTATGTAAAACCACCAATTTTACCATTACGGGTAAGAATTATTAATCAGGCATATAAAAGGTTGATTTTTCAAAATTGTCATTGTCATTTATAATGTAAACGTTAATTGTCTATGAAAAATGTATTGTTTTCTTCAAACACATTGCTCTATTTATCATAGTTTCAATAATTAAAATGAAAACATAAATTTGAATTAAAAATATTGCATATTTTCATTGAAGATGTGCAAATATTTAAAGAGAGTATTCAAAAATTTATTATTTTTTTACATAGTACTTGTCCAAAAGAAGCGATGTAAATGTTGTTTTTTATAGAAGTAAGGGTGGGGCATCCCCCATTGGGTATTAATTTAAAACAATAAAATTTGGAGCACTAAGACTGAAAATCGGCTGAGCAAAATTAATTATGCCTTTTTCCGTAACAAAAACATCGCATATTTTATATTTTAATCTGGGTTCATATATTTACAAAGATATTAGTAACATGTCATAAATGAACCATTTTGTCGAGCAATTTAAGCGTTAATGAAATTTAAAGATCAATATGCTTGTCTAGTGCAGGAATCCATATATAGAATATACTAAAAACGAAGCTTGTATGAAGCGTTTCGCTTTGTGACCGCTTCACACAGGCAGGCCGTATGCTCGTCTGCTGGCTATTTAACCTACAAATACCTATTACCCTAACTACCCTGTTTCTGTGATATTAATAGCAAAGTGATTTTACCTACCACATTGTCATCCCAAACCAAGGTCTAGCCATTAGAGGCTCAAGTTTTTGCGCTCTCAACTTGAACGTCATGAATCTAGATTCAAGTACAGTGAGACGCTTGCGTTATTCTAGTCCCTAGAAAACCTGGGATTCAGTCAGAACGGCTTGAAAAACTGTAAAACTTGTTGACAGCTGGTTTTTTCTTACTTCCTCTTCTTTCTTTCTACTAGCTCGCTTTAGACTTTACTTACATGATAGATTCGGTTATTATATCCTACAGCACGCTGGCCCAATGCGGGTGAATTGATTTTGACGACTGCCTTCTTATTCTAAAGTTTTCTTTTTTCAAGTTTACAATTCGGAAGCACAAGCGCGTACGCCATCGGGCTTCTAAGAATCAAGTAAGATTTAAAGTCTTAAATCTTACTACATTAAAGATTTAAAGTGCCTATATATAGCTTATCTATAAAACTAAGGTAGTTCAGCTATTTAAAGTCAATCAAAAGATTAATTTAACATTTAGCATCCATCCGGTTCCAACTGTAAAGATCATCTGCGTCTAATTGAAAATAATTCAATTCAAATTTAATTCATACATTGATAGTCTATATCTACACATAAAATTATAATGCACCCAGATTAAAATTTTAAAATGCGTGGCTAAAACCTTTTATTTTCAAAAGCGTAAAGATGGAGATGAGAATGCTCCTTTATAAAGTAAAGCCGTGTCCACTCTATTAGTGATTTTAATGTAGACTTCTATTGGTGCCGTTTGGAGAGTGAATATCGAGAAGCGTATGTCCCTTTCGCACGCGTACGAATATAGTACCTACGATAGAGATAGATAATATTAGGGTACGTTTGATTGCTGGGTAGTATATAGTAGGGTATTTCTAAAACTTTTGTACTATGTTTTGCTAAATTTTCACTAAAATTTAAATATAGATTTGGACACGTAACAATTAGTATATTTAACAAAAAAATTAACAAAAAAAAGTGTATTTTGGGAAAAGCAAGATTGATGCTAATGGGAATAATCGGAAAAAATTGTGTTTGTGTGGTGACTTTTTTTAATTCAATTTCTTTTTCATATTAAATTGTTTTGAAGAGAGCTTCTATTTTCTAAGATGCCGGATTTACGGGTATCCCAACGTAATAATATAGTATTGACAAAAGAAATGATGGAGAATTTTGTATCTTGTTTTTCTATGAGATAATTTATATTATAATATTATTAATTTGTTATTAAATATATTTAGTATTTTTACACATTACCTGATCATGATATTGTGAAGATTGACAAATATAAACATTATGTATATCTATGTAAAGAAATTCAGAATATATGAAAACATATTTATTATGTGTAAACCGATTGAAATCGTGATTTCATAACAATGCCATAGTTTTATTAATTTCAATAATTTTATTAAAAAATTATGATATTTCATTATTCAAATAAAAAAATAATGCGATTGTGTAAAAATCAATACGAATAAAAAAAGATATTAAATTATATTTGTATTGTTTAAATTTTATCATTTCACCTTTTTTTAAATTAATGACTTTTATACAATCGCGTTTGTATTATATATATTAATATATAAAAGAAACCATTGCATATAGTTTTTAATCGGTTTATATATAGGCTTTGTTGATTTATAAACACAATACAAAACATTGTACCTTATGTAGATAAATGGAGTTTGATAACCAATAGTGAATAAATGTTATTGTTTTTATTATTATTCTCGAATCACTTGCAAGGACTCGTGTTTCATTTTAATAGAAATCCTTCATTTACATTTAAATGAACTGTTTAGGAAACTTATATTCGTTCAATTTGATTTGATGTGAACATTTTGTCCAAAATTATGTTAAATTTTTTTAATTAAATTTTTTTAAACCATAATTTCTAAAAAATATACTTACTTACAATTTGCTAATTTATGTATTTATAGAAACAGTTAATGGAAGGAAAGCTTTATTTAGAAATGCAATTGTAATCATTAAAAACTTACCTTCAACGTGTAACGGAAAATTAAAAGATCTGATGTGTATCCGATCTAGATCTTATAATGCAGAGTTACTAAACTAACACATAATTGTTAATATATTTTTGTTTTGTTTATATAATTTTTTACGCAAATTTTGTTGCGAACAAATTACAAAAACACAAATGTCGAAAAAATTTCCACGAGCAGGATTTGAACCTGCACCCTTCTGACAGACCGGGACAGGAGATTGTTATGCAATGTTTAATTAAATATTTATATTGTGACGTCACATCAAAATAACCAAGTCACAGCCCTAGTGGCTTAGTAACCTCTGCGAACTTATATTTATGATCCAATGAATGGTTTAACTAAACCATAACATGTCAGGTGTTCATTAGGTGACGTAAAAATGCTAAATTACTTCATTCAGATAGTTTGTTGAGCATAATTTGATTTTCTATCTCTAATTACTAAATATGTTTTTTTTTGTCATTGGCGGCGCTAGTGTGCGGCGTAAACGCTCTTAACATAGAATAGATAAAAGTTGACATTGTGAGAAGTGGACATTTCGAGAAGTTGACATTCTAAGAAGTTGACGTTATAAGAAATTTACATTTTTCGTCCGGTTGACATTTTGAGAAGTCGACATTATGAGCTGAAAGGAAATATTCTATTCTTATGATTTAACGAATTAATCATTTATAGAAGATGTAGAAGATGTTGCAGCTCTCACATTTACCACTTTTACATAAAAAAAACAAATACTTAAACGACAATAAAATATATTTTTAAATAATAAAAAATAACTATTAATTAAGAGTATGTACACAAGTGTCCCTTACACAACGCTACTCAAAACAAACTAGGGTAGTGGAACCAAAGCTCGGCAGGAACCAATGATCGACACGATTTAGCTGTAATCTTTAAAAATAGGAGACAGCAACTAATTTTTAACTATAGCAACAATGAATACAGATAGTTGAATGCTTCCTAAAAAAATCCATGAAATTCTATAGGTATTTTTTGGCGACGTAAATGGTGTCGAATTTTGGGCTTACTGTGCTGACCACTAGAGCCATTACGATAGTTACAAACTGTACAATTTCGTACTAACGTTACAAACCAGTTTGTGAATGAATGCGTCGCTTACGAACCGCTATTGAAATACTAGTGTTGTGATATTCTAGATAGATACTCTTAGGTAGCTCATCTTGGCATGGCCACCCCGATCCGATCCGAACCCTTCGGAGAATCTAGTAGGGTACGGGGACACGCACTTTTAAGTGTTTGATTCCCTCTAGAAAACCTCCGAAGGTGATTCGTTTCATACGGCTTGAGTTACACTTTACGTACCTCGACACCCCCAAAAAAGTCCGGTGACGCTAAAAATGCTGTTTGAGGCAATCATTAATCTCTCTCAAAAAAAAATGGCATGGCCACCATCACCCACTCTAAATCTGACTTCATATATGTCGATAGTATGTCGAAGTATATCGCCAAATAACAGAGTTTGTCGGTCTACCTTTCAAAAGTTAGAAGGGGTTATAGGTGATCATGCCAGGATGAGGCTTATTCTGGCTTGGCCACCTTGTATCTCGAAAACTATACAGTAGGCTTAGCCAAAGTAACATTAAGAAAACGATAGCGAAGTTCGAAAAGAATTAAATGTATGGGATCTACATAAGCCGCGCTAAATTACGTGGTAAATCTTATGTCAATCCCATACATTTTATTAGATGCTATCGTTTTCTTAATGTTACTTTGGCTACCGCCACAGGTCGTAGCAAAGATCTGATTACACCAACAATATGTCGAGAGTATGTCGAAGTATATCGCCAAATATCATAGTTGGTCGGTCTACCGTTCAAAAGTTATAAGGGATCATAAATAGCTATGCCAGGATGAGGGTTATAGTGGGGAGCAAGTTCGAATCCCATTGGTGCACAAAAAATTCAACACCTTTTTAAATTGTATTTGCTTTTACAAGGCGCACTTGTGCTTGTAGTGCGAGTCGCAGACCTCGCAGACGTAGGGCGGCTTGAAGCCGTCGTGCTTCACAGTGGCCATGCCAGGATGAGTGCGGCGACATGCTTCGACATACTATCGACATAATATCGACATACTATCGACATACTATCGACATACTATCGACATACTATCTATAAAGTCAAATTAAGTATTTAGTATTGGTGATGCCAAGATGAGCCACACATTCATTAGTTAATAGTTTGTTACTACAGTAATTATTAACGGGATTCTTACCATGTTTAATTATTATCCGATATTTCAGCACAGTTGCATTTTTTGCGTCCATGCTCACGGAATTAGTACAGGTTTGTTACTACACTGGCCTGCAAAACTAAGTACTACACTTTTAATATTTTATTTTTCTAAACTATAGAAATTAGAGATTTTTAAATAAAAAACGTTTTGCAGCAATTTTTATCAGCTTTCTTTGAAACTAAAGTAAATTATACTCTAGTAACATTTTTCCTTTTTGTTTCGAAAGTATATCTTGTGTACTTAAAAAGTTATTGCAATTTTAAAAGTGTGATACTTAATTTTGCAGGCCAGTGTACTTTGTTTTAAGTAGCAAGTGTAATGTAAGAAAGGACTTTTACTTAAAATACGACAAACTACAAGGTTTTCTTCCCCGCACTCGTGGTACCCCAAAGAAATCTTCTTATAGGCCATTGCGTGAAGTAATGGAAGGTTACCAGAGAGAATATGTAGAAGAGAAACAATGGCAGCCGTATGGATCCTTCGAACTGCGCCAGAATAGGGTAAGGCCATATGTCACGCGTCTCCCTTATGTAGAATAAGCTGGAAAAAGAAATTTATTAAAATTTTTACTTTTTTATTTTTAAGAGCGTTTACGCCGCACACTAGCGCTGCCAATGTTTAGTTAAATATGGCGTTATAGTTAAAAGTGGCCGTAACGTCTTATTTAACTAAACCATAACATGTGAGGTGTTCATTAGGTGACGTAAAAATGCTAAATTACTTCATTCAAATAGTTTGTTGAGCATAATTTGATTTTCTATCTCTAATTACTAGATATGTTTTTTTTTCATAAGTGGCGCTAGTGTGCGACGTAAACGCTCTTAAGTGCTAATAAGCTTAATTATTAATAAGCTGAATTAAGTATTTATAAAAAAATATAAAATACAGTGAAAAAATGAAATGCCTCCGATTCGATCCGATTGCAGAAGACCCAGGTTCGATTCCTGGCTGGGTCGGGTAGGCGTTTAATTTTTTCACTGTATTTTATAAATTTTTATAAATATAAATTTATTATTTTATTTTAATCTAAGGTCCACCCCAATTTTTTGTTTAATTTTCCAATACAAAATGTTCCATGATTTGTGTTGGCGACTGGCTGGTCCAAACCTTTTATATTCAAATTAAGATGTAATGTATTAACTTTTTATAAGACCTTTTTTGACATTGATGTTTTGTGCTTTAGTCATTGGTTTTCGTTTGAGTTGTCAGGTTAATTTCTTATGTATTTGTACTAAATTATAGCTAATAAATATTTACAAGATACTACGTGTTTCCAACAATTCATTCATACAGTCCACTACTCCATAACAATTTGTTTGTTTTGTTGTTATAGAAACGATTTAATTGTATTGTTGACATAGAAACTATCAAAGCGATACGAAGTCCGCTGGGTCAGAGTAATAATATATATTTTTCTTGGCGCTGTACTTTAGTTTAATATAAACCATACATGAGTGAAGCGCAATTTACAATTGTCAGCGCCTTATCGCTTAACTTAAACGTCGTGTAGCATGTTGTTAGTTAGGTTTTGTGTTCCGGCAGTTAGAGATAAGATAGCCAGTGCCTCAGTAGTTAAGAATTCCGGGTGAAGTGCGCTAACACCTTATAACCTTTTAAATGTTTAATATATTATTTCACAATAACATAATTAACTATATTAAAGAAAAAAATAAATAAGATAACTAAAGACAAAATAAAACCTATAAATAAAAAATGTCCTCCAGCTGTGGGCTCATGGGAACGGTTCCAAGAATGCTGGCAACATTACCTCTTTGGATTGCCAAGCTAATACGTTGGCAGAGGGAGCTGCCAGCCTTCTTGTCATCGGAGGCTTCAATAAGGCGAGCACTCAACTCTTTAACAAGCTGCTTGGCCTCATGCCCCATGGACCCAATGTCTCCACCGCAAACGGAACAAATAAATAATTTGGACCCAGGTTTGCGTATTTGTGCCGTTTGCGATTTTCAGCACTTACCGCAGCAGCCCCTACATGAAGAGAGGTGGCGCGTACATGTGAGGGAGCCACGGTGTCAGCACAGGTTGCATCCCACACCAACGGCCTGCCGAGCTTCCAGGGCCCAATGGTCATCCCGTCAGGTCTCTTGCCATCGCTGCGAGATATACCAGCTGGCTCTAAGACAGCCGGTATACCAACGGTGGCAAAAGCACTGCGGGTGATGCTGTTTATAGTGGAGTGACGCAGCATACGCACAGCACTGCGAGCACATGATAGGCCGTGGTGGCCAAGCTCGTCAACAGCTTCTCCACATACGCAGCGGTGAGGGTGGACTACCCTGGCGCCTAGACGAAGACAGACCGCTAGAGTGAGAGACGGCCCGTCCAACAAGGTACCGACATTGGCAGATGGTAATGCCTGGAGCCAGTGGCCTGACTCTCTCTGGGAGACGGCAGTAAGACGAGCGAGTTCTGACATATCACTCGAAGTGGATAAAAGCCCCTCCAGAACTTGCTTGCACAGTGGCTCGTCCCATTGCCTTATAACCTATAGTCACTTATCATCAGGTGAGATTCTATTACCTAATACTAGTGGTCGAAATTCGACCCTAATTTTTATATGGCTGCACGGATTGTATCCTAAGCAATGTAAAAAGATAGAATGTGAGTTTGGATTGGCATTGACAGATTTCGGCCGCTCCTATTGCATTTTTGAAATTTTTAAAAAGAGTATAAATATGCGTGTGTGTCAAATACATGGTAGTGTGGGTAATGTTTGTTTTATTGATTTAATGTATTTTTATGCATAATTAAAAAAAAATATTAACATTCTGTACTCCTTCTCTATATAAACTATAAGTGTGCGAAATTTCATACTCGCCGTCCGCGCAATTTTCCTAAAAAAGGGGTACAAAGTTTTTGCTTCACGATTATTTTATAAAGTAAAGTAAATGGTCTGTATAATAACTGTCCCACAGCTGGGCAAAGGCCTCCATCATTAAAATCAAGTCATCGCTACTATTAATGGGTTAATGGCTTAATCACCACGCTTGCCAAATGCGGGTTGGTGATCACAAACCCGGGCTATGCATCGAAAAATCCGAAACATGCTTTGCCCGACCTGGGAATTGAACCTGGGACCTTCGGGTATCGGGCCGATAGCTCTGCCACTCGGTCACCGGGGTAATTTTTTTTGATTAATCACATAAATGCGAAAGTTTGTGTGTATGTGTGTATATTTGTTGCTTCTTCACGCTGCGACGGATGGATGGATTTGAATTGTACTTTTGTGGTACTTTTGCCCTGTGTGGTGCCGGGGATAAAGAATTGCAACACCCCATCTCTTCCTGTGGGTGTCGTAGAAGGCGACTAAGGGACCATTCCAGAGGATGGGCAGCAGCGTCTCTCTGTGATTATTCTCACCTTACTGCGATCGCCAACCCGCCTGCCAAGCGCGGCAATTATGGCAAATTCCCCTCAAAATGATTTATCCTTGATTTTTTTTTTTATGTTAAACGGAGGCAAACAAGCAGGCGGGTCACCTGATGGAAAGCAATCCACCGCCGCCCATGGACACTCGCAAAACCAAAGTAATCGCGGATGCGTTGCCGACCTTGAGGAAGGAGTTGGATCTTGAGGAGAGAGTAGGAATTGGGAGGGGGGAGGGGTGAGAGATGGGCCTCCGGTACTTTCACTCACCGGACGAAACACAACAGCAACGGGTGCCGTTGTTTCACGCCGATATTCTGTGAGAGGGTGGTATTTCGTCGGGCGAGCCGGCCCATTTCGTGCTGCAACGCAGCTCTACTACTCAGACAGTGTCACTCATTTAGCACCACCCAGGGGTCACGTGTAGGGTCTCAAGGGTAAACCTACGGACGCGAGTAACTTTAACCCCTAAAGAGTGAGGCCTTTGTCCAGCAGTGGACGTCTTTTTGGCTGAGATGATGATGATGATGATGATTTTTTATCTCGATACTCCCACGGGAACGGGAACCACGTGGGTGAAACCGCGAGCGGCCGCTAGTTAAGTAAAAAGGTTAAGAGCGTTTACGCCGCACACTAGCGCCACTAATGAAAAAAAAAAACATATCTAGTAATTAGAGATAGAAAATCAAATTATGCTCTACAAACTATCTGAATGTAGTAATTTAGCATTTTTACCTGACATGTTATGGTTTAGTTAAATATGGCGTTATAGTTAAAAGTGGCCGTAACGTCTTATTTAACTAAACCATAACATGTGAGGTGTTCATTAGGTGACGTAAAAATGCTAAATTACTTCATTCAAATAGTTTGTTGAGTGCTAGTGTTCGGCGTAAACGCTCTTAAAAAGAGCTTCATAACAATACCTACACTACATAGATAAAGAAAAGCAATCGAACTTGCAATACTCGAATGGTAACTATGCTATCTGCGTTTATTATTACAACACCAATTTATAACCTCTAAATAAGAGGATAAAGTTCAATTTGATTTAACGCTTTTTGTAGTTAAAATATCGTTGATAAACGGTGCCGGATCTGTCATAATCACTTAACTGATTGTTTTTATTTTGAACACAAAAGAGGATCTTACTGTACCGATATGGGACGACCTTTGTAGCCTTACAATTGGCTGGCTGAGTTGTCTGGTTTAAAAAAATGTTATTGAGCAAATAAGCATTTTTTAAATGCATTACGGGCAAACGGGCTACGGCCTTCACCCTTCTTCATCTCTTCATTTATACATTTAGCCAATGTTGTCTATGGACAATACTTTGAAATTACGGATGTCGTTGCCGCCGCTGGAAGTTAAACCTGGGACCAGGGTGGTCAAGGATTTGTAACATTCCATATACATTGTTAAAGTTCGTATATTCTTCACACTAATATTATAAATGCGAAAGTTTGTATATATGTACGTGTGTATATTTGTTGCTTCTTCACGCTGCAGCGGATAGATGGATTTGGATGAAATTCGGCATACAGATAGTTTATAACCTGGATTAAAACATAGGATACTTTTTAACCGACTTCAAAAAAGGAGGAGGTTATCAATTCAACTGTATTTTTTTTTTTTTTTTATGTTTGTTACCTCAGAACTTTCGACTGAGTGAACCGATTTTGATGATTCTTTCTTTATTTGAAAGCTGGTGCTTCCCGTGTGGTCCCATTTTAATTTGGTCCAGTTCTGATGATGGGATCCTTGAGGAATTGAGGGAACTCCTCGAATATTGTAGGCATACCTATCGCGATTTTGGTATTTTCAGAAATAAGTCAAGCATTTGCATTCAGAAAGTATCATTTGATGAAGTGTAACTGATGAAAAAGACCATAGATTGCCATCGGAACTCCTCTATGATACCTAAGTATTTCACGGGTGGCGATAAAATATCTCGATTAAGATAGTTAAGCGACTATGACGAAGCAAAAGATTACAGGCACCGGAACTCAGTTTTTGATTTCCTACTTTGAGATAGGCGTTTCTCGTTTTCTTCGCTTGTCTCATTTAAACGGCGCTGTCTCATACGAGCAGCGTGTTTAGTAGGTCTACCCATATTCGCTTTTGATAAATAGATCGAAACCAATCACTAAAAAGCGAAAAATAAACAAAAATTTTAACAAAAAAAAAACCGACTCCAAAAAATTTGACTGATAAAATTGCACTAAAAAGTAAAAAATAAGCGTTAGACTTATACAGACAATAACTTTATTAAGAAAAAATATAGGTACAATTATTGTTACTTTTGGAGTCGGTGCCAGCCAAGGTAACTTTAACATAAACATTTAACGACATACTATATTATAATCAGTACATTAAATCTTATGTATGAAATTTTAACTACAAACGCGGACTGGCACCGGCTTCAAAAACTTCGTTGGCTGGCACCGGCCCCAAAAATAACAAAATTTTGTACCTATATTTTTTCTTAATAAAGTTATTGTCTGTATAAGTCTAACGCTTATTTTTTACTTTTTAGTGCAATTTTATCAGTCAAATTTTTTGGAGTCGGTTTTTTTTTTGTTAATTTTTTTTTATCCTGATATTTTCACGGGAACGGAAACCACCCTGGTGAAACCGCGAGCGGCCGCTAGTTGAGAATAATAATTTGGTCTTTTTCAACATAAAAAAATAATTGTTTAAAAGAAAAAACTTTCCTTGTTTATTCTAGAAAAATGGACAACTTAGCGTATTACAGGATACCAGTTTAAAAGGTCACTATAGTGATGCATTTAACCAACGTTGTCTATATGGACAATAATTTGAAAGAAGGGGCGGCATACCATCCCAAGATCAAAGAGATGTCTTCAATACCTATTGGTTACTTAACCTTTTGGAATGTTAAGTTAAAGTTCAGGTAACGATCGTGAAAATTAAGCAAGTTAGGAAAGAGCTTGCTCCAGCATGGGTGACCCAATTCAGAAAAGTGCCTTTTACTTACTTATTTCTGACCTGATCTTAAGTGATGACAAGACTGATAACGGAAGCGCATTTTACCCGGAGTTCTGAATAACAGTTTTTAATATATTTTGAAAGTTTTTTTAAAATTTTTCTTTTGAATTTTATAATATTGATAGTGATTGTTTTTAATTTAATATATTTTAATTTATATTTCCTTTAATTTTAATTTTGTATTAATCACAATTTTTTATTCATGGTTAAATTGATAATCAATTAATGTTTTTTTTTGTGGAAATGTTGCTGGTTTGTGTTCTATGTATATTTTAAATATTGTATGTGTTTATGTAATTGTTTGTTTCCCAAATAAAAAAAATAAAATAAAAAAAACGTCTTGGAAAAAGGCCAGGTCAAGAGTACCCTAAACCGAAGAGCATGTATGAAGAAAATAATGAAAGTGGACGAAGCGAAACAAGTATGTATGGATCGTAGCAAGTGGAAAAAAGTGGTCTCTGCCTACCCCTACGGGAAAGAGGCGTGATTATATATATGTATGTATGTATGTATGTATGTATGTATGTAAATAATAAATAAATAAAATAAATAAATAATTAACTGAGGCACTGGCTATCTTATCTCTAGCTGTCGGAACACAACAGTGCTAAAGATTGATGTTATGGCGACATATTAAGATAAGATGGTGGAAGCTCAAAAAGCTGTCAAACCAACCGAGTGCAAACATGGAGGCACCAATGGGAATCGAACCCGGGACCTCTGGGTAAATGTCGTTGCATCGATGTTTGATATAAAGACAAATAATAAAAAAATACTGACCATATCAAATACAAGCCATGTATGCCTTGCAAGAACACGAAGTTCTTCGTGTGCGTCCCAGGTGCGGTTCTCGGCAGCAGCAACATCTCCCATAGAAGTATGGGGACAATGAACCCGTGGATTACGTAATTGGTGTATGTTGACATATAGGAGTTGACGTATTCTGGTAACACGAGGTTTCTGTCGTACCAGTAAATAGGCCAGAATAAGGTGTACACTGTCTGAAAATAGATAAAGGAAATTACAGTAGTGTCCCCCCAGTGGTCGACACAGGAACCAGTGGTCGACATAGGAACCAGTTGTCACACCAAAAAATAACACAGATTTTCACCGGATGACAGCTAGAAAGTAGGTCTTCTGTATTACTGTTGCAAAAACAAAAATGTTGAAAAAATTTCCACGAGCAGGATTTGAACCTGCACCCTTCTGACATACCTCATACATCTGAGTCAGGTGCTCTCACAATTGACCGATCCGATCCGAACCCTTCGGAGACTCTGGAAGGGCACGGGGACGCGCACTTTTAAGTGTGCGATGCCGTACCCCTCTAGAAATCCTCCGAAGGTACCCTTTACGTACCTCGCCGCCCCTAAAACAAGCCCGGTGAAGCTGAAAATGCCCCTCGGCAACCAGCAGTCTCTCTCCAAAAAAAATAAAAAAAATAATCTCACAATTGAGCTATCGTAGTACCAACCAGCCCGCCGAAACTGTTCAACATTATTTACTTTTTACTTTGAAAGCCAAAGGCGCCCACTCAATATCAACAACTACCGTCATTCTGTTGCAATTTAAGTAATAAATTTGAGAAGAGCTCGATGGGTAATGGCGCTCAAACTGCGATTGCTGAATGTTAAGCAACTTTTGCTAAGGCCGGTCATCAGACGGGTGACAAAAAATGTACCATCCCGAGCTTTGCTCCGTGCTTCGGAAGGTATATAAGCCATACATTAGCAGTCGTTAACAACCACCGCACCGCACTGGACCCGGTTGGTGGTTTCCTCGTCCTGTGGCGTAAGTCAAAGTAATATTAGGAAAACGATAGCGAAGTTCGAAAAGAATAAAATGTATGGGATTGACATAAGACTGACCACGTGATTTAGCGCGGTTTACTATCGTTCTCTTTCGCTATCGTTTTCTTAATATTACTTTGACTAAGCCTACCGTTCTCCGTGTGGTGTTTTTATCCATAGGGAAGGCTTTTGCCTCAGCAGTGGGGACATGAAATGAGCCCATGATGATGATGTACAGAAGCTTGCCTGATCAGCCTGTTAGCCAAAGGTCCTGGCTTCAAATCCCAGGTTGGTAATCACCAACCCGCATCTGGCAAGCGTGGTGATTAAGCCAATACTATAGCTGTAGCTATGACTGAGCTACTGGAGACTGTAGCTACGACTTGATTTAAATGATGGAGGTTGAAGCTCAAAATTCAAAAATTCAAAATTTCTAAATCATTTATTCAGTTTAGGCTACAAGTAGCTCTTGTGAATGTCACTATGCCATCGGATCATAAGTCTACGCAGGGCGGGAGATCTTGTACTGAGAAGAACCGGCAAGAAACTCAGCAAGTGCTCAGCTCCTTTCTCCCTTACAGCGTCGAAAATATTGGGAAATGCCCTATCATAGCAGGACACTTTCCATTACAAATAAACACAAAAAATAGAGAAGACAACCACAACATGTAATTTTACATCAGGTAAAAGTTATACAATACCACAGTACTCTAGTAAAAGTCATTTTTTTTTAAGAAATGCTGATGATGTAATATCGATCTAGTAAGTATTAATTAAGTTTATTAATAAAAATCGCTACTTCTTACCATGCCTGAAGGCCATACAAGAGCACCAAATATCCATTTCTTAAACTCAATGTAAGACGCAAGCTCTTTGTCTATTTCTCCACTCTTTCTGATCATTTGAACGTCGCAGTAGAGACCGAACGAAGCGTATAGCACTTGGAAGAACTGAAAGAAATTAATTAAAACTCTTCTTTAACTGGTAGAAGTTTGAACTGAGTACGAGCTGTTTGTAAAACTATCATAAATAATGGTCGCCCAGTAGTCGAAATTCGACCGTAATTTTTATAAAATGCTGTTTACTAAACAATATTTTATTAAGGCTGCACGGATTGTATCCTAAGCAATGAACAATTAAAAAGTTTTTAATAAAAAGCTGTATATTAAACCGGATTAAATAAAAATTAAAAAAGATAGAATGTGCGTTTGGATTGGCATTGACAGATTTCGGCCACTCCTCTTCCATTTTTGAAATTTTTAAAAAATGTTTATTTAATTTATTGTATTTTTTATGCATAATTTAAAAAAAAATATTAGCATTCTGCACTCCTTTTCTATATAAACTATAAATGTGCGAAATTTCATACAGCTCCGTCCGCGCAATTTTCGTAAAAAGAGGTACAAACTTTTTGCTTCACGTATTAATATATAGATAACAAAAATGAGAATAAAAAAAATGGGAAAAAAAAAATTCGAATTTTTGCATACCGGTCCAATGTGCTCTGACCGCTCAGTTATAAGACCGACTTCTAAGACTGGACTTCTGGGTCTGTCTGGGTCTGGGTCTTGTGGACCACCAGTTTCAGACCCAGAAATCCTGGGTTCGATTCCCAGCGGAGGGTAGGTACATATTTGTGTACTTAGTTTGGTTGGTGGTAAGGTTTGTTTGTCCGCTACCACTACCTACCATATAAATAAATAAATGTTTTCCACACTCACACCAATTATCTAGCCCCAAGAAATGCTTCCCTAAGAAACTCGAGAAATATACTTAGGTCGACGCATTGGAAATTTAAGTGGAGGGGATCTTGATTTTTCCCAACAATTACAAAACATATGAAAGTGATATTTGATGACATGATTTTTCATTGAATTGACTTCATTTTGCTAGTTGCAGAAACACGATTTGTCAACTTTTATAACTGAGAAAAAAATATCAAAGTAACCTCTTTTAAAACATAGATTTGCATTTTACAGGCTAACCAGACCGATTTAAGCATCTAAATTTTCTTAGTAGATTAGTCTTACACACACACACACTTCAATACTGTAGTTCATGTTTTTTAAATAATTTGTAGTTTTAATTTGAAGGAAAAAAACGGTTTTTCTTATGGTACGGGGCGCAAACGCTCCGTATGAGATTTATTGTTTAGCGGTGCGTCGCCATGTATTATACATAGGAAACACAGGATATTATCTAAATATGTCGTTATAACATCAATGTTTGTTGCATCGTTGTGTTCCGGCAGCTAGAGATAAGATAGCCAGTGCCTCAGTAGTTGAGGTTCCCGGGTGAAGTGCGCTTCAACCTATGGCCTTATCATAACCCAACATCAGTAGCGATGAAGGCCAAGTATTAAGTAACTTACTTTTCTGAATTGGGTCACCAATCCTGGAATAGGCAATAACTAAGCTTGCTTATCATTTACGATCGTTACCTGAACTATAACTTACCACATTCCAAAAAGTGAAGTAACCAATAGGTATTGAAGACATTTCTTTAATCTTGGGATGGTATGCCGCCCCTTCTTTCAAATTATTGTCCATATAGACAACGTTGGTTAAATGCATCACTATAGTGACCACGTAAACTGGTATCCTGTAGTACGCTAGGTTGTCCATTATTCTGGAATAAACAAGAAAAGTTCTTTTTATTAACAATTATTTTTTATGTTGAAAAAGACAACAATTATTCTATTTGATAATATACGAACGTTAACTATGTATAGGAAATGTTTAAAGTCTTAAACCTGTTCCCAGATTCAATTCCCAGCGGCGGGATTGACATCCGTAATTTTTTTTTAATATTTATTTATACAAAAATATCTAATAACATTTTTTTTGTATTTAATTTACAACATTTTTACAAATAATTTGGTGTGAGCTCTATATAAAACAGTTAGATTCTAGTTGGCTACGGACGTTTGCGTTGTATGGAACACAAAACTCATTCCGTGCGTTCAAATGCTGTTTTTCGCATTTCAAATCTCAGTAATTATTAGCCTTTTTTTCACAAAACATAATTTAAAGTAAGTAGTATACAGCCTATGTTGTCCCACTGCTGGGCAAAGGCCTCCATCATTGAAAATCACGTCATCACGACAATTGATGGGTAATGGCTTAAGAGCGTTTACGCCGCACACTAGCGCCGCCAATGAAAAAAAAACGACGGGTTGCACTCCGGGAGTGCCGGCAGAAGAAAAAACTTGAATATTAACGTTGTGCATTTTTGATATTTTGGAATGGTTAGGGAATAATTTTGCACGAATTTCTTCAATTATCAGTATAAAAGTACTATCATTTATGTGGTACACAAACATGACAATTTATATTACATTAAAAAGCACTCGAACATTCGCGCAAGCGCCCTGCGCCGCCTAAACGAAACAACAGGCATACAGTTTCGCCGCGCCGTAGAAAGAGAGGGGGATACTTCCTCTCCTACGCCGCGCCGGCTGTCATCCGTCTTACGAATTTTCGATCAGGCCACGTGTCCTGACGCGAAATTAACATTTTTTACCCATTACAAAAAAGTGTACAACGCCGCTAAAGAAGTTTTCACTTCAAAAAACATATCTAGTAATTAGAGATAGAAAATCAAATTATGCTCAACAAACTATTTGAATTAAGTAATTTAGCATTTTTATGTCACCTAATATGAACATCTGGTTTATTTATATTTAAAAGTTTAAGTTTATTTAATTGTTAAGTTGGTACAATAATAGATATGTAATATACATTGGATATACAATAGATAAGAAACTTACAAAAGTTTGATCTTACAATAGACTTAATTAAAATTACCTAGATATGTGGCGATTTGTAAATGGCATAGGTTCTCACTATAGTTGATATTCGACTGTAAATCTTCCAACAAGCAAATAAATAAAAAATAAAAATATGAATGTCACTACGCCATGAAGAGCCGGCAAGAAACTTAAGACTCCCTTCTTTTGAAGCGACAAATACTAGAAAATTACCAGACAAGATGTGTTAATTAAACCAGGTTCGAAGATCACGAATGATGTGCAATCTGTTTATTTATTGCTTCGTTATCTATATAATACAGGGCCTTTGGTGTAATCAAAGTACCTACAGGCATAAAATAGGGACACACCAAGAAGGTAAGCATAAGGCGACATACTGTAAAAAAGCACCAACTCTCGTCGAATAGTTTAAGTGCCTCACAAATAAACAAAGAATAAGGTCCGAATAGTTTTTTTTTTCTTTTAGTTGATGGCTTCGTGCGATTAGCACATTTAGCCAGTGTCAAAGTAATTTTTCTTACAAGTAATACATAAATAAACAATATTTCCATATATGATGATGATGAATGATATTAGAAATGGGAAGTGAGAAATGATATACCCCCCAATCCCTCGGTATCGCAGTAAAGATGTGGGGCTTTACTAAATCCTCACGCGAGCTTCTTGAGAGAATTTGAAAAGTGACGTTGCACTGTTTTGTTTCATTTCCCAACACTTATGCAGACTCACGAACACTTAACGGTTAATAATCCACCATTATTATACAATAAAAATTTTAGAAAATAAAACAAATCCGCAGAGATGACGCTTCACTTTCCCGCCAAGAACTCGGTCCGAATAGTTATTCCGTGTTTTGTTCCTGTCATGTAAACGTCATTTCAAATTACAGTAAAAGAGACAAAAAACGGAATAACTATTCGGACCTTATTCTTTGTTTATTTGTAAGGCACTTAGACTATAATATGACTTAGGTATCTTGTATTTGCTAGCTCAAATACACGATTGTATAATTTTGACTCGATCATAATTTATTATTTTCAAAATACCTCTACAAAATCAGTATTGTTGAAATTACAACGGAATTACATAATTAGCCTCGCAGATCCTTTCACTTCGGGCCCCCTCTGGACCGCTACTCGGACCCGATCGCTGTGCACGAAATGGAAGCTTGGCTAGACCTAAACCAGGCAGACGAACATTCCCACTTCTACAGCTAACCACATAGCCACCACGAGTCCAACCTATGTCCGGGACCTGCCGGAGACGCCCGCGAAGGCATAACCCGCAGGGGGCCTAGGATCCGGAACTCCCGTGGTACCCTTGAAAAGACAGCCGGACCCGTAGTTCCAGCTGCCATACCCTACCTATCAGGGTCAGTAGATAGGGACCGTGATAGCTAGACACCCTGCTACACACTACTTTAAAGTTTATACTGACACCCCCCACCAACCTCACGGTTATAAAGTTAGGTGTCAGACATCCTTACGCAAGCACAAGGGACCATCTACGTCAGATCATAACGCCAGATCAGAACACGCCGGTACGCATCCTTCATTCAGTACTTTTAAGACTAGTGTCTCGAGCTAGTTGCCCCGTGGACACGTATAGTCCACTACCTAATATCCAGATAGGTCACCGGAGCTTTAAGCTCGCTCTCATCTCGTTGCACTAGAGCACAACTCGCAGTGTACCACTGCTCGGGCCGTAAACTCTAAAGTCGACTACCAAATGTCCTCTTTGGTGGCGGAGTTGTAAGCACACTCACTTCTCGGTACCCGTCCAGGCACCTGATCAATTCCAAAGTCCTACGCGGCTGATTCAACCGGAGGCTTTTGCATCTAGCGGGCACCTCTACTAGTTCTCCAGACTAGTACCGGAGATGTTGGAGTAACTACTCAATGAAAACCACCGAGCAGAGCAACCAACTAAGGGCAACTCACATGCCCCGCAGATCTTTTCGCTTCAGGCCCCCTCTGGACCGCTACTAGGACCCGCTCACTGTGCACGAAATGGAAGCCTGGCCAGCTGATAGTTAGACAGTTGAAATTTTCACAGATGATGTATTTCTGTTAAACGACCTCCTTGGTGTACACCGGTTTTCATGGTGTCGCCATATCTGAGGTCCCGGGTTCGATCCCCGGTCGGGTCAATTTGGAAATTATTTTTCTAAATTGTCTTGGGTCTGGGTGTTTTCTATGTATAATAAGTATGTATTTAAGTATTTTAAGTATGTTTATCCGTTGTCTAGTAACCATATAACGAGTTTCATAACGAAGCTTCTTTTGGGCTAGATAATCGGTGTGAGTGTAGGAAAATTCAAATTTTTATTTTTATTTTTTTATTTTCTCTGTTGCCGCTATAACAAATACCTACTAAAAACAGAATAAAATAAATATTTAAGGGGGCTCCTATACAACAGACATGATTTTTTGCCGTTTTTATAGATAATGGTACAGAACCCTTCGCGCGCGAATCCCACTTGGCCGTTTTTTGAATATTCACGAGCACAGGTGTCGTCTTAGTCCATACCGCGCTTGAGCTATGATGCACGGGTTTACGGGTAAGCACAGTGCCTTGATCCCACCTGATGGTAAGTGATGATAAGGCCAATGGTGGAAGCGCACTTCACCCGGGATCCTCACTAGTGAGGCACTGGCTATCTTATCTCTAGCTGCCGGAACACAACAATGCTACAAACATTGATGTTATGGCGACATATTTGGATAAGATGGCATTCCTTCCTTCCTTCCTTCTGCATTCTCCTTATGTTGTGGTACAGTACCTTGGTTGGTTCCTTGAATATGACTCAGACTAAGTTCAAGTTTCTATTCTTGACTCTTAAGGCCCGGGGTCAATTGAAACAATCAAATCACTTAAGATGTGTAATTTCACCACAAGACACGTATTAAAAAATCAGCCCTAATCTTCTCGGCAGGCTGGCACCGAATCAATATCTTAATCAATATCAATATTTTAACCGCCTCTGTGGTCTAGTGGCTAAGACCACTGGTCCCGGAGGTCCCGGGTTCGATTCCCAGCGGGGGTACATGTTTGCGTACTCGGTTTGGTTGGTGGTAGGGCTTGTTTGTCCGCCTGGCTAGCTACCTACCACCTATTTAAATATGTCGCCTTAACATTAATGTTTGTAGCATTGTTGTGTTCCGGCAGCTAGAGATAAGATAGCCAGTGCCTCACTAGTTGAGGATCCCGGGTGAAGTGCGCTTCCATCATTGGCCTTATCATCACTTAACATCAGGTGAGATCAAGGCACTGGCACCCGTTAATATATATTTAAAAAAAATCTTCCTTTTGTTTCATTCTAGAACTTTTCTGATGTCCTCTTTCAACTCAGGTCACGTCGTGTGCCATAGAGCTGCCCGAGCAAGGAGACCCGATCACCACATGCTCACCATTGAGAAGCTCGATAGCGCAATAGTATACGCACTCAGTCTACAATTGCTGAAGTTAGGCAACTTTCGCAAAGGTCTGTCATCGGATGGGTGACCAAAATGTATTGTACCGATATTGTTTTCTAAAATTTACGCGAACATTACACATTGAAATGAAACAACTTTTACGGATCTACTCGCGTTTAATTCACACATTACTTATTTAATTCTTGGGGCAAGGTATACACTATTACAATAAAATACCAAATTCTGTACTGGATTTACCTTTGGATAAGTTTAAAAAACATGTGAAGTCTTTATTACTTATAAAAGGTTATTATACAGTCAAAGAATATTTAGATGATAAAACAGACTGGTTATAATAAAAATCACATTATATTTGAATCAATTTATTAAAATTATTTTTTATAATTTTTATACTGATATGATAGCCTTTATCAGCATTGTCCTACAGATAACAAAGAGCGTTGCTTTAAATAGATCATTAAGTTTTTATTTAGAGTATCTTGAGTGTGTGATGCTCTCTTAATTGTCTCTGCGGTGGTGGCGTGTGCGTCGGGTCGTTACGTTCCCTAAAATATGGATGAGCGAAGCGATGGCTGATTCATATGTCATGCTCGTGAACGGGTGCCGCCTGTGGAGGCTGGTCTGCTTTTGCATACTTATCTTATTTTTAGTATTATTAATTATAGTTCGACTTTGTTTTTCTTAAACAATTTTTGACTTTTACTAGAGTACTGTAGTGGTGCTGTATGACATTGTGGAAATTGAAACTTTTATATAATTATCTGATGTAAATTTGTTAACTTACATTTTTTATTTTGTTTTTTTACATGTTGTGGTTGTCTTATATATATTTTTTGTGTTTATTTGTAATGGAAAGTGTCCTGCTATGATAGGGCATTTTCCAATATTTTTGACGCTGTAAGGGAGAAAAGAGCTGGACACTTGCTGAGTGTTGGTCATCTCATAATTAGTTGGTAGCTTGTATACCCTCATTTATATTAAATCAGGTGCGTTCCGTTTTACGCAGAAAGAGCTTACAGTATCTTTTGGTCTGGCAGTATGGTGTTGAGGCTGGGATTTAATATTTTGTATAAGGGGATCCCAGGCTGGTGGTAGATTCCAACCATCTTCTCTATTGAAATTAGGATGTTTTTTAATTTCAAAAGCCTCGCGTATCATCCTAGGGATGAATCGTTGTTCTCTAGTGAGTATTTGTGGTTTATCAATGGTTTGGTTGGGATGTTAGGATAAACATTAAATAGTAATGTGTATAATAAACGCGAGTAGATCCGTAAAAGTTGTTTCATTTCAGTATTGTATCGAGTTCCTCTATGCTTCGGAAGGCACGTAAAGCCGTTGGTACCGGCTGCATTAGCAGTCGTTTAGAAACAACTCGTCGCATTGGGCCCGCGTGGTGGTTGGCCCGTTCTGACTGTGGTATTTTCATACCTAGGGAAGGCTGGTGATTGAAGCGTTTTAGGATCTTATTGACGACCTCCTTGGTCGAGTGGTTTGTACACCGGTTTTCATGGTGTCGCCATCTCTGAGGTCCCGGGTTCGATCCCCGGTCGGATCAATTTAGAAATTATTGTTTTTCTAAATTGTCTCAGGTCTGTGTGTTTTCTATGTATAATAAGTATGTATTTAAGTATTTTAAGTATGTTTATCCGTTGTCTATAGTAACCATATAACGAGTTTCACAACAAAGCTTCTTTTGGACTAGATAATTGGTAATATATATATATATATAAACTAATTGTCACAAATTCTTACAGGCAAACATAGCATGCACTAAAACAATTATATTTGCCAAAAGAAACTAATAATAATAATAAAGTAAATTATGCTATTCCTTTGATTCCTATAGGTACTTAAATTACAAAAAAAAATTATTCTGTTTTGATTGTATGGAACTAATAAATGAAATTATTACATAAACCAAAAATAAAGTAAATATTTCAAGGGTTCCTCAAGTCATGTGAAACGAAGCGCCGTTAGATGTTTTCTGGAAGGGGTGACATCACGAACTAGTGCGTGTCCCCGTTCCCACTAGATTCTCCGATGGGTTCTGATCAAATCGGGAGATGATCTTCTTTAAATTAAAACGTGAGGAACTTTATATTAAAAAAAATCACAGATTCAGTGCCTCACACGACTATCGAGCACATTAGAAATTAATCTACGGAATTCGAAAAAATATTGGTGAAAAATGTCGTTCTGTCTTTTTGACTTTTTTCAAAAAGGTTAGGCTACAGGACAAACCCTTAACATGATCGTCTTTGTTTTAGGCTCAAATTGTAGCTGACTAAATTGTCCGGAGGAGATATCGGAGCTACAGGCTCCGATATCACGAAAACTGGAGCGAACGAAATGACATTTCCAATGTCAAAACTTTATGCCCCGTTTGTAAGCACTTGGCGCGCATGGAGGAGTGATTGGTTTGGTATAGTTAAAGTTTATAAAGGGTCTTTCAACAAGGACGGATCGATGTTAAAATTGAATAAAACTAGATGTGTGTGAGATATTAACGAAAAAATGTTTTTATTTGAAAAGTGTAAAAAATAATATGTACTCTCGGATTCGTGCCACCATTCGAAGCCGCGGCGGACATTTGAACGATGTTATACCTATTCCATTCATAATGGCATTAATGGGCCTTTCAAATAAAAAAAAAATCGTTAATAATTCACACACATCTAGTTTTATTCAATTTTAACATCGACCCGTCCTTGTTGAAAGACCCTTTATATAGAAGTAGTCACGAAATATTAAATTTAAATAAAATAATATGACAATGTGTTACAACGTACATTTTATAAATACTACATATTTTGTGAACTACGGTCGAATATACGTAATCTAATCTAATAGGTAAATCTAACAGGTTCGACTTTTACTAGTACTGTATGAGATTGTGAAAAATTAAACTGGTAAATGATGTTTTTGCAAACTTCAATATTTTATTTATTTATTTTTTCTTTTTTTTTGTGTTTTTTACATGTTGTGATTGTCCTTTATATTTTATGTTTTTATTATTTTGTGATGGAAAGTGTCCTTATAAGATAGGGCATTTTCCAATATTTATGACGCTGTAAGGGAGAAAAGAGCTGGACACTTGCTGAGTTTCTTGCCGGTTCTTCTCAGTACAAGATCTCCCGCCCAGAGTAGATAGACTTACGGACCGATGGCATAATGACGTTCATAACCTATTTGTAGCCTAAACTGAATAAAATGATTTTGAATTTTGAATTTAAATTTAATAACTAGTAAATAAATAATAAAAAAACAAAAGTACTTACCGTTTTGAATATCGATCAGTCAATAAAGTTTCTTCACAAGCTTCTTTGATTATAACTATTTAAACCTGACGTTTTATAACTAATAAACTTTCACAAACAAGTACTTGCAACTTAAAAAAACATCAATGAAACATTTCAACTCGTCGCATCGATTGATTATAACCTTTTTTAATTATACGAGTAAAATCATAAAATACTCTTAGACGACGTGTGGACAGTGAGATCGTCATGTAAATACTGAAACGGTAATAGTTACTTCATCGGTCATATATACTGGCTATAATATGATAACGATCTGAGCGCCAGCATCCAGTGATAAGAGTTATATAAACAACATTTTGGATGTTTGTCTAGAGGAGAGGATAACAAATGAATTAAAATGATAAAAATAAATGAAGATAAGCTAAATTCAATTAAGTTAATAGAAGTGAAATTAAATAAAAGTGCTTGAATCAAATAGGCACATATAATAAAGTGAAACATATATCAACGTAAAAAAACGTTTGCGTCTCGTTTAAAATTTGTTTATTTTTACACTTACCGTTTTAGAATTTTCAGTATCTAAATATTTAGTTACCGATGACTAATCACACTAATAATATTATAAATGTGAAAGTTTGTGTGTATGTATGTGTGTAAATTTGTTGCTTCTTCACGCCGCAACGGATGGATGGATTTGGATGAAATTCGGCATACAGATAGTTTATAACCTGGATTGAAACATAGGATACTTTTTATTCCGATATATTCCCACGGGAACGAGAACCACGCGGGTGAAACCGCGAGCGGCCGCTAGAAGTTAATATAATATAATCGTGAATCGGAAGGCACGTGAAGCCGTTGGTCCCGGCTGGATAGCTCGCCCCAGCAGTGGGGACATAAAATCAGCTGGTGATGACGATGATGATGAATAATAAATTAATTGATAGTCATGTAATAATACTATGGGGGTCATTGTTGTCGGTTCAAAAATTACTACCCTTATGTTAGGGTAATTTTTGGGGTTCCGTATGTCTTAATGGGAGAACAGAACCCTTTCTTAATCAGTTTAATATCCGTGTCTCGTATAGAACCTTGTGTCAATGTCAAGGGCTCAAAGTCTATTTTTCCGAATTCAACTTCAGGTATCAAATTATAATTATTATCTTGTACTAAGTTCCGATACCACTTTCCAAAGTTCACGCGGAAACTAAACTATAGATACTGTGGTCTGTGGATTTTAGTCGGATTGAATCTACTCGCAATTATCTGTAATTTTTTTTTGGTTTTTGTTTTTTTGTGTGCTTTTGTGGGCAGTGAGAAACCCAAAGGATTCCTCAAACCGTGCGCTCAAAACAACCTCAGAGGGCTTCTATTGATAGATCGATTTTTCTCTATCCCTCCGATACCCTATAGATTGGCATTACGCAAATCCTCCCCTACTAGATTCTCCGAGGAAGTCGAATTGGAACGAGAGTGGAATAACCGAGGGCGCCTCTGACGTCTAGGACCTCGCCTTGGGTTGACCTGCCCCCCAACCGCCTAACCGATCGCTTTGACTACGCGTATAGTTTATGAAGTCATCTTGCCACCTCGCACCGCCTATGAAAGCAATATCAAAAACTAAAGGCTAAGCTTTCGATATTGCTTTCATAGGCGGCACGAAACGACAAGATGACGTCATAAACCACACACGAAGTCAAAGCGATCCCTCGCCTTGGGTTGGGGTGTCGTGAAACAGAATACAGTGGTTTGTTTAGCAAACGTTCATGTGTTGTGGTGGCTGCTTTCCATCAGGCGGGCCGAATACTGAAATAAAATGAAATTAATCTTTATTTAAGTAAACTTATTAGATTAGCGCTTTTGAATCGTCTCAAAATATTTTACCTACCTCAGACTTTAGGATTTAGGACGTCTTTTAGCTGCAAAAGAACGTAAGAAACTTGCGCAGCTTTATATAGAAGAAGGGACGTTTACAACATTATATGGCGTTACCAAATCTATATATTAATACGTGAAGCAAAAACTTTGTACCCCTTTTTTACGAAATTTGCGCGGACGGAGGAGTATGAAATTTCGCACACTTATAGTTTATCTAGAGAAGGTTATCCGAATGTTTTTTTTTTTAAATTATGCATAAAAATACATTAAATCAATAAAACAAACATTACACGCACTACCATGTATTTGACACACACGCATATGTATTTAACACACGCATTTAAACTCTTTTCAAAAATGGAAGAGGACAGGAGCGGTCGAAATCTGTCAATGCCAATCACATTCTATCTTTTTTAATTTTTCATTGCTTAGGATACAATCCGTGCAGCCTTAATAAAATTACGGTCGAATTTCGACCACTGGGCGAGCACTAGTTATACTTTATTAGACAAGTTTATAATGACTTAAAAATATTTTAAATTGGAGTTATACCGTTGGAGTGATTGGAACATTTCAAACCCATGCTGTTTTGTCTTCTGTGTGATCACAATCAGACACTTTATAATAACCTTTTTAGGGTTCCGTATTCAACAGGGAACCCTTATAGTTTCGCTATGTCCGTCTGTCTGTCTGTCCTCAGCCTAGCTCATAGACTTTTAGTACTACAAAGCTGTAATTTGGCATGGATATACATATTAATCACGCCGACAAAGTTGTTAAGTAAAATTTTGAAAAATATTTTTTTTAGGTTACCTCCCGTGCGTGCTACGCGTGATGGGTGTAATTTTTTTTCTTGTCTACCGCATATCGTAGGATATCGTTGGATAGCAATTTCAAAATTATTGCGGGTTTGTGGAAACAGTTTTTTGATTGAGGCATCCGTTTGTGAACTATTAAGCTTTAAAGTGCAAAATTTTGTTAGAGTCAAGTGCCCCTCCCCCTGCCAGCCAAATGGTAGTTTTTGGATACGTGATAAAATTCAAGGTAGTTATATATGTATATGACGAAGTTAAAAGGAAAACTATCACAGCTAAGTATGCTTTACAAGTTTACGAGTAACAGTCGACCAACTTATAAAATGTACTTGGCGCAGTACAAATGCCTCATTGGGAACTACTTAAATAACGTTGTCAGAGGTGTGTGAAACCGGTAGTATCCGCATTATTGAGATGGACTACGGAACCCTACACTGCGCGTGGCCCGACACGCACTTGGTTGGTTTTTAATTATTTATAAAGACTACTCTGCTACTCGATTGCTTGTTGGCCGGCGAGGTAAAATATTGCCTTTATACTATCCCACTGCTGGGCAAAGGCCTCCATCATTGTAATCAAGTCATGGCTACAACTAATGGGTATTGGCTTAATCACCACTTGCCAAAATGTGGGTACTGGTGTTCACTCTGACGGTGTTTCGTTTCACACGGCTTGAGGAACCCTTTAAGTTTCTCGCCGCCCCCAAAAAAGTCTGGTGTCGCTGAAAATGCCGTCCGAGACAATCAAATAATACTGTCTAAAAAAAAACAGTAATCGAAAATCCGAAACACTTTGCCCTGAGAAGTGAACCTAGGATCTTTTGATATAAATATCGGACCTATGTCACCGGGCCACCGTGGTGGCTCTTACTATGAATGCTTTTTTTTGTATCTTCTTCCTTAAAACAGTTTTTTGAATATGCACTAAGTTAGTTGTACGATCTTAGTAATGGTAATACGTATGTCAGGAAATCTGTTTTTAATGTTTATCATAACAATTTAATTCTTTGTTTAATTCAAGGAATTAACTGAACAATCAGTATCGCTACTGTCTGATAGTATTAACTAAATAGGAAATATATTCATAATATATTCGATGTGTATCTCTGTAGCTATTATTAATCATTGATCGAGTGAAAATTAGATCTTATCTCTAACTGCCGGAACCCAACAATGCTACAAATATTGTTGATATAACAACAGGCTTAGATAAGATGATTGTTGACATCCAGGTGGTTTAGAACAAGGCCAACCATCATCGAACTCGGGACCTATATATAGATTTTTGTGGAAACATTTTTGAAACATCATCATCATCATCAGCCTACACTAGTCCACTGCTGGACATAAGCCTCTCCAAGTGCACGCCACCGAGCACGATCCGCGGCTACTCTCATCCAGCTCTTGCCAGCCACCTTGCGGAGATCGTCGCTCTACCAAGTCTGATCGTCCTACTCTACGGTGCCGATACGCAGGCTTGAAACATAATCAACACATATTATAGAATTATACACATATATATATATATATATATATATAGCACAGTAATAAAATAAAACGAATTAACAAAAATTGCTGATGTCACACAAAAGGCTGCCATGCTTTAGCATAGCATGTCCTGCCCAGTCCTACTTTAGTAGGACTGGGCAGGACATGTCTGTCGCATGTCGATAGGACAGGGGAGATGGGACAAAACATGAAACCTCTAAAATTATCAGTGTTTTTCTACTATATTATGCATGTATTTATACATATAAATCTTCCTCTTGAACCACTCTATCTATTAAAAAAACCACATCAAAATCCGTTGGGTAGTTTTAAAGATCTCAGCATACATACATACATACATACATACATACATACATACATACATACATACATACATACATACATACATACATACATACATACATACATACATACATAGGGACAGCGGGAAGCGACTTTGTTTTATACTATGTAGTGATATATAGACAACCAGAATATTTATATTTATATTTTGTGTGTTTATTTGTAATGGAGAGTGTAATTCTATGATAGGGCATTTTCCAATATTTTGACGCTGTAAGGGAGAAAAAAATGACCTTGATAGGTTTCTTGCCGGTTCTTCTCAGTACAAGATTTCCCGCCCAGAGTAGACTTACGAACCGGCGATGGCATAGTGACATTCATAAGAGCTACTTGCAGTCTAAACTGATTAAATGATTTTGAATTTCGAATTTTTTAATTGAATAAAGATTTAATACAAAGCGGACTCTGAACAATTAAATGAGACGAAAATGGATCCTTACTAAATGTAGAACTATTAATATACCTTATCGCTGTGTTGACATTACAAAGGTTGTACTATACGGCGTTCAATGCACTGGCATGACAACCGATTGATGTGACCTGGGGCATCCTGGGGCAACAAATACATCGATTATTAACGAATAATATATCGACTTAGAATCTTACCGTAGGAATGTGTCATCGACACTTTCATTGAATGGTAGACAAACTATGTTTAAAAAAAAATAACAAAAACAAATGTTTCTGACATACCGGGTCAGGTGCTCTCCCAATTGAGCTATCGTGGTTCTAACCAGCCCGCCGAAATTATTCAACACTATTTACTTTTTACTTTGAAAGCCAAAGGCGCCCATTCAATGTCAACAACTACCGTCATTAACATCCTTTCATAATATTTTTACAAATACTAAAGATCAGTTAAGAAGTAGGCAAGCTATTTATAGAATGTTTATGTTTTGTTTAAATAATTTTTAACGCAAATTTTGTTGCGAACAAATTACAAGAACACAAATGTTGATAAAATTTCCACGAGCAGGATTTGAGCCTGCACCCTTCTGACATACCGGGTCTGGTGCTCTCCCAATTGAGCTATCGTGGTTCTAACCAGCCCGCCGAAATCATAATATCATATAAACTAAGCTAAGCTGTTGCTAAGCTCAAGTGGCAGTGGGCAGGGCACATTGCTGGCAGGACTGATGGCCGCTGGGACGGGATAGTCCTGGAGTGGCGACCGCGTACCGGAAAGCGCAGTGTGGGCAGGCCTCCAACAAGGTGGACCGACGATCTGGTGAAGGTCGCGAGAAGCCGCTGGATCGAGCAGCACAAATCCGGTCGTTGTGGAGATTCTTGGGCTTTTGTTCAGCAGTGGACGTCTTTTGGCTGAGATGATGATATAAACTAAACAAAAGCATTTTATAAATAGCTGGCCTACTTCTTAACTGATCTAAATATTATGATCGGATGTTAATGACGGTAGTTGTTGACATTGAATAGGCGCCTTTGGCTTTCAAAGTAAAAACAGTAAATAGTGTTGATAATTTCGGCGGGCTGGTTGGAACCACGATAGCTCAATTGGGAGAGCACCTGACTAGGTATATCAGAAGGGTGCAGGTTCAAATCCTGCTCGTGGAAATTTTACAACATTTGTGTTTTTGTAATTTTTAAACTCACATCAATTATAGATAAAGATAATGATACAATAAAAAAACTTACATATATATTAAATTTATTAAAACGTTTTTGTAGCTGACTGTACATACTACGTCAGATTTTCACGAACGAGCGAGTTGACGACAAAAATATAGGTAAAATCGGAAGGTGCCAACTGGCGCGCACTCGCCACTTCCACACATGCCAGTTGACGAATAAGTCTACAAAATTTGCGTTAAAATTGTATAAACTAAACAAAAACATTTAAAAAAATATATTATATGGATAAACACTTGGTCTTCTTCATCACCTGATGTAACGATGATAAGGCCGAAGGAGGAAGCGCACTTCACCCGGAACCCTCAACTGCTGAGGCACTGGCTATCTTATCTCTGGCTGCCGGAACACAACAACGTTACAAACATTAATGTTATAACGACATGTTTAGATAAGATGGTGGTATCTAGCCAGGTGGGCAAACAAGCCCTACCAGCAACCAAACCGAGTCCACAAACTTGCTGGTGATTTAGTCAGCGAGAGTGTCAGGACTTATCTTTTTATAACCGGATATCACATAGATATCGCCATTTATCATTTTTATTTAACCTTTTCACCGCCCAACTATCCTGCACGCGATGTCCCGCTGTACGCCAACGTATAAATGTATTTTAATAAAGTAGGTACAAAGAAGAACTTCTATAGAAGTGCTGGCGTGGACGGCACGAAAATCTCGAACTTCTATAGAAGTTGTTGGCGGTGAAAAGGTTAACAGCTCCTCCGTACTTCGGAAGGCACGTAAAGCCACGATCTTGGCTGAATTAGCAGGCGTTACCAATAACGACTGGTAGTGCAACCGGGACTACAGGCTTTACGTGCTTACTGAAAATCTACCGCTTCGCACTGGGCTCGCGTGGTGGTTCACGGCCCGTTCTCCCTGTTGTGGTCCCACCCACAGGGAAGGCTCAAGACACAGCAGTGGGAACATACAATGAGATGAGTTCTAATTACAATACATATACATACATATTACAACAATCAATACTTTGAAATGAAACAACTTACGGATCTGCTCGCGTTTATTTTACGCATTACTTCTTTAATGTTTATCCTGACGTTTCGAAAAAGTTGTTTCATTTCAATGTGTAGTGTTTTCGTAAACCTTAGAAAACAATATAATCAATACTTTGTTGAACAGTAAAAAAATATATTCACAAAATGTTTATTTCATAAGAAAAGTTTTTTATTTTAGAGATTTGATTGAGACTGATTCATAATAATATGTTGATTTGGAGGACTGTAGAATGAAAAAAAATGTATATTTATATTTGGTACATTACATAGTAAAGATATTGTATATTTTGTAAACTACGGTCAAATTTCGACCACAGGTGATCACTTTTATGAAATAAATCAATATATATATACTTAATTTCACATAACATAAGAGCGAGATATATTATCTGCAACAACAAAACCCAATTAGTGAGGGGAACAAATCACACCACAGACCAATAGTAGATCTGTGAGTGACACTGATACAGTGATACTTTGATAGTGCCGACAGACTGAGATAAGATAGTGAGAACGAGACAGTTTGCCTTTCAAATAGTAATTTTGCTAATAATAAACAATAAATAAATAAATTCATTTATTCAGGCAACATAGACCCATACAAGAATAAATTACAAATTAATTAATTTAGTTATCAAAAAATACAAACAATTAAAATAAAACGATAAGTGTTAAAAAAATCCCAACTATAATTTTTAGCATAACAAATTGCCTAAAAATAAAAATACCACCTAAAAAACCACATAATGCTCTAAGTTGTTTATTCTAAGTTTGGCGACGGGTCACTATACAGCGTGTAACAGAAAGGTGTGGTCAAAATGAAAATATCCAAAGTGTATCCGATCTAGATCTAGTATGCAGAGTTACTAAGTCATGATTATTAATTTTAATGTGTTATGCAATTTTTATTTTAATATTTCTATTGTGACGTCACATCAAAATAAACAAGTCTCAGCCCTAGTGGTTTAGTAACCTCTGTGTACTAACATTTATGATCACTGCTGCTTGCTTATGCGCGCCTGACGCGCTCACTTCACAAATATAAATATTTCATTAACCATTGCCACCACAAATTAAAGTTAATAATTATGTCTTAATAACAACACATACAAGTTCTAGATGGGATACACTTTGGATCTATTCATTTTGACCACACCTTGTTGTTACAAGTTGTCTAATGGCGAGTTTATTCAAAATTTGTGATTTCGATACTCTGTCTACCCTATTTTGGGAGTAGACAGAGTATCAAATAAAAAACCTTTTTAAAAAACCAGCTTTTATTTAAATGCGCTAAAAAGAAAAAAAAACTTTTACTATCAACTTGAAACATCATTACACAATTTATATGATATAATAAAAGCTTGTCACGAGATTTAAGTACTCGTATTTACTTAGATTGAGAATTTTAATAGTTAAAATCAATCAGATCAAGTTATTTAATTTACTTGTTTATCTACATAAGTAGGTACCTAAATCTCGCGACAAGCTTTTATATAAATTGTGTAATGACGTTATAAAGTTGACAGTAAAAGTTTTAAAGTAAAAGTTTATTTTTTTCATACTAGCGCATTTAAATAAAAGCTTGATTTTTAAAAAGGTTTTTTACTTTTAATTTATTTTTTACTTTTTAGTTAGGTATCGTCTCTTCATTTGATACCTATATTGTTAGAATGCATTAAAAATAATTAGTCCGCCATCTTAGGTGTGCCGCCATTTTGGATTTAGAATGACGTTGCACAATTAACCATGCATTGTCATCCAAACTGAACGTGTATACAAAATTTAAGCTCAATCGGTTTAAGATATCTGCTTCAAAATTGAGTTTCAAGCTTTAGAAGTCCGCCATATTGGATTTAGAGTTACGTCACTTTATTTTTCGAGTTATTCTCAGCAAGCCCTTTCATTTGATACCCATAATATTGTAGGAATTGAAGCGTTCGCCACATTCGACCTTTTTATTTCCGCGTAAGGAGATCCTTTTAATTTTTCACTGGCCGTTTGAATATTTCCAAATTTTTTTTTTTTTGTGGGGTGGGGCTGGCTGTGTAGGCACTTATGCCGCCAGCTTGCTTGATTGTTTTTTTTTCATCCCTGTTTTTTTTCCTTGGCTCCGTTTTTTCTTTTGGAACGTTTTTCTTATCGGTTTTCGTTGTTTTTTTTTTTTATAGATCTCGTTCCCTTTTTTCCCCTATCGTCCTTATTTCTTTCCGTTTTGTTCTCCTTTTTTCCTTTTTTCCCTAGCTCATGTTGAAGGCGGTGATGGTCCGTAGTGTTGGGCAGCCAACGCTTTGTCAAACCGTGTGAAACGAATCACCGACAGGAGGTTTAGAGGGAACGGTATCACGCACGGGTGTCCTTGTTCCTTACTAGGTTCTCCGAAGGGTTCGGATCACACCAGGAGCGGAACAACCCGAGAGCGACTAGAGACTAGGACCTCGACTCAGGTTAACCGGGCCGTGGGGGTCGGGAGATGTGCCCAGGTACATATCTGTACCTGGTATAGAGCGCGTGTGAACCGGGTCTTCGTACCCTTGTTCTACTCGTACGGTGTCTTAAGCTTATTCGAGTGTGCAAGCTTAGGGTATCGTGTGAATATAAAGGTTGCGGTGGGACCATACTATATTTCATTCATTTCATTTCATAAACATTTCTTGGCCAACATCGAAAAATATAACAATTGCTTTCAAATGACGTCGTTTGGCGCAACGCATATTGTACAGGAAAATTTCATGCCCACTTTCAAGGTAGTATACCATAATTATTGTTTTTGATAAATTATTAATTTCCCACCCCAGAAACTAATGAGCGTAATGGATTTGGAGGTGGAACCAATTGTGGCAATTTTACTTTACCACCAGCACAACATAATCTTGTAGACTCACCACTGTATTTTCACGCTTTACAATATTGACAAATGGTTGTCATTTCCCCAATTGTAACGGCACAATAATCTATTTCCGGGTCGTAGTGGAATGCTACTCGTTCCAGGTTTACAGGAACACTGCGTCTGCGGAATGCGGAATCGCTCTATTTCATTGTGTCGTGCACTCGTGCTCGCTGTTGTTGTGTTAAGTGTGCCCGAACTCGTTCCATTGTAAGCCTATCTACTTCATTATTATTCACTGTGATACGCAATTCTGCCATACAAACGAATGTTATCATTATCCGTCTCTCGCTGGTCGTTAGTGCGGTTTGCACGTGAGTTAGCTCGTCGCACATTTGATTGACTTCGACGACCTAAGTCAGGTCCTCTTGTCCTTGGCATTTTAAAACAATAACAGTAATACAGTAAATAAAGTTTTCGCGCACTGATAAACTGACGATAGATTTAAATAATCGTCTTGAAATTTATTTATTTATTTTGTTTTTACGACAACCAAATGACACTTTTACACATTTTTATTTCTGAAACAGGACTGTTTTGTATTTCAACAAAACAGACCAAAGAGATCGGACCTCATACTACAGCTATGAAACATACACTTAAGGGTGCGCCGTCCATAAGTGACAAGTGTCATATGTTTTATTTGAAATGTCGTCGTCCATATTTATTTGATGCCGCGCGGCCATACTCATTTTGTATGGGGAATTTAAGGTGCTTAATAAAAAAATATTGTTTAAATAACCACTTGATGAATCGAAAATGTAGTCTAGCAATTTGTAGTTTATCCATTGATGATTGTTTAGACAAAATCAGAGGTACAATAATTTAGATAAACTAAAAGAAATCTACTAAACGCCGCCACTCGTTTTCATGATTTTTGCCCAACTTTAAATGATATTGTAGAAAAAACTATAGCGTGTTATGAATTTATGGTTCTGACAAATTGTAAACACGTTCCCTATGATACTAAATATATATTTTGTTCATTTAATACGATAGTATTTTCAATTATATCTACTTAACCGTAACTGCATTTTTGGCATTTTTTTGTCGGCGCACCCTTAAGAACATACACAATGTCCCGTCAATCAACCCGTTTTACCCTGTGGTACGGAACCCAATACAACAACTCCACAATTTTGTTTTGTTTTTACTAATGTCTTTTTCTATATTGTTAACTTCATCTACTTCCTATTGTCTCTTGTCTATGTTAAAATAATTAAATGTATTTCTTTTTCTTCTTCTTGTTCTTCTAATAACGAAATAAAACTAAATTATAGACAAATAAGCACTATAATAATATATCCATGTTTATTATTATATGTTCATAATTATGTAGTTATTATTACGTATGTTTATGTAGCTTTAAAAATATTGTAGTACATGTATTGTATGTGTATTGTACTTAATATTGCTATTTTTATTTGAGATATTTTTGTTTGCACTTTTGTCGCTTCCTTTTAAACATGATGCTCCCATTCCACCTTAGGTTGGCTCATTGGCCGGAAGAGATCTCCTTTAGAGATAAGTCCACCTTTGCTCACCATTGTTTGTAAACTGTTCTCTGTATGTGTGTCTTTTGTGCAATAAAGAATATATATCATTTTGCTTTGACTAAATAATCCCGTTATTTTTAATGTGCAGTTTTTGTGACATAATTTTATAGTATATCTGTGACTCTAGTTCTTAAGATTTTACATTTTTTTTGATGTATGACATGTCGGTGTTTTGGACGCATAATCTGTAAACTAGCATGTAAAATGAAATAAATAAATAAATAAATAGAGTTCGTGAGTTTTCACCATTGAATCCCGCTAACAAAAACGAAAATTTTAATGGAATTGAAAGAGCGCCTCCTGGTGACATAAATTTTTTTTAAAAGAGAGATTGCTGATTACCTCAAACGGCATTTTCGGCTTCACCGGGCTTGTTTGGGGGCGGCGAGAAACTTACATTCACTTCCATTCCATTTTTGACGACCTCCTTGGTCGAGTGGTCTGTACACCGGTTTTCATGGTGTCGCCATCTCTGAGGTCCCGGGTTCGAACCCCGGTCGGGTCAATTTTAGAAATTGTTGTTTTTCTAAATTGTCTCGGGTCTGGGTGTTTTCTATGTATAATAAGTATGTATTTAAGTATTTTAGGTATGTTTATCCGTTGTCTAGTAACCATATAACGAGTTTCAGAACGAAGCTTCTCTTGGGCTAGATAATTGGTGTGAGTGTGAGAAAGTTAATTTAATTTAATTAATTTAATTTAAAATTCCAGACCACAGTTCGGTCGACAGTCCGGTCGACAGTCCGGTCGGCAGTCCGGTCGACAGTCCGGTCGACAGTCCGGTCGACAGTCTAAGCGACACATACGGATAATAGGGTTAAAGTAAGAGCTATTATTCTTATACACCTGCAGCAAGAAGATGTTCGGATTACGAGTTCTATAACGTGTACTAAATTTAACTAAGAGAAGCAGCTCAGGCGAGTCAACATTCGAATGTATAATATTATGAAGGCACACTAAATCCATATACTTACATCTTAAGTCATTAAATCATCTATGTACATTAAATCGAGCCAAACTTTCACTGTAAGATTACAAAGTACCTATGGATCCTCTACGGTAACATAATATTTTAAGACATTTATTTTGGATACTCCCAATGCGATCGGAATGAACCGTTTATAAAGTAATTTGTATATAAAATGCAGTTAAGTCGTGCGAAGTCATTGCTCAGAATTATATTAAAGGAGATTTAGCTTTTTAGATGTTTTATTTTTTATTTATTAATTGAATCCTCAGAACAATAAAAATAATATTTCTTTTAGTTAGGGAACATCGTAACAAAAATTTGAAGCACCAAGGAATAAGATGACTCGTTTGTTTGTCGCACTTTCTAAACATGGAATAGCAGCATACACTTTCCCTTCTTCGTTTGACAGGATCTTTCAAACGAAGCGTGAAGAGGCACCTTGTGGGCCGGCAGGGTGAGGGTGACTGATGCTGCGTTGTTTTCACGCTGCACTAGTTGTCTTCGCGTCTGGGCTCCATTTCCACATAACATCCGGTGGGAGTCATTTGCCTTGCAAACCATAAAAAAGGTACTTACAGTTTTAAAACACAACAAAGCACGGGCTTAAAAACTGGACGTGAAAAAAATGTTCATCACCTTTTCTGAATCATCATCATCATTTCAGCCAAAAGACGCCCACTGCTGGACAAAGGCCTACCTCCAAAGATCTCCACAACAAGAAATAAAATGAATGCACAACTTATATAAGTAATTTGTTCGCAAAAAATTGAATAATTCATGCACAATTTTCAAGTTTGTATTGCTTTGAAAACCAATATAAATAAACGTTGTGGACAACTTCTAACATGACTGTAACTTGGTTGAAAAGATGGTAAAAAAGAAAAAAAGTCTCCTGAATTTCTTGCCAGCTCTTCTCTCCCAAATCTCCCAAATCCGAATTGCTGGTCGTAATTCAGTAGTTTAGTTAAAACAATATTTTTGTTTTTATTATAATTTGAAATTTTGTATAGCTAAGTAATACAACAATTAGCGCCTGTGAAGGCTTATTGAATGAATAAATGCTTTGACTTAGATCACAATTAACTTATCAATGTGCCATTATCTTAGATATTAGAAATAATGTAATAATGGCCTGCCTTGATTTCGATCTGCAATTATTAATAACCTTAGAACATGTGTACCTACTGCACACAGATCAAGTTTATATTGAACTAGAAGATGACATAATTATCTCTAGCTGTGCCCCGCGGTTTCACCCGCGTTCTATTAGTCATAGTGTGATGTAATATAGCCTATACCCTTCCTCAATAAATGGACTATTCAACACAAAAATATTTTTTTAATTCGAACCAGTAGTTCCTGAGATTAGCGCGTTCAACCAAACAAACTAACAAACTCTTCAGCTTTTTAATATTAGTATAGATATAAATCTTCTGTGCGTGTGTATGTCACTGAACTCCTTCTAAATGGCTGGACCGAATTGGATGACATTTTCTGTGTGTGTTCAAGTGGATTCGAGAACGGTTTAGATTTACAATTATTGGACCTGGTAGGTGGCGCTGCTATAGGGGTCCATCATGGGATACGGGTGGACTTAAGCGGACGAATGATTTGTTTGTTTTGTTGTCATGGAAACTGTCAAAGCGGTACCTACGAAGTCCGCCGGTCAGCTAGTTAATTTTTTTTATTTTTTTTATTTATTTATTAAGAGACAAACAAAATTAATCTATAAAAACGGCAAAAAAATCATGTCTGTTATATGGGAGCCCCCTTAAATATTCATTTTATTATGTATTTTAGTATTTGTTGTTATAGCGGCAACAGAAATACATCATCTGTGAAAATTTCAACTGTCTAACTATAACGGTTCATGAGATACAGCCTGGTGACAGACGGACAGACGGACAGACGGACGGACGGACGGACGGACGGACGGACGGACGGACGGACGGACGGACGGACAGCAGAGTCTTAGTAATAGGGTTCCTGTTTTACCTTTTGGGTACGGAACCCTAAAAATGGGGCCAGCAACTGAATTTTAACAATAGTCTACCAGCACACGTTTTCCCTCCTTCCTATGACATGGGGTCAAACGAAGCGTGAAGAGGCACCTTGTTGGCCAGCAGGGTGAGGGTGACTGCGTTGTTTTCACGCTGCACCAGTTGTCTTCGCGTCTGGACTCCACTTCCACTTAACATCAGGTGGGATGGAGTGTTTGGCCTTGCCAACTACAAAAAAAAATCTGACTACAGCAACAATCCAATATCGCTGCATTTGCGTCGTCGCTGTCATCCAGTAATCTAGTCACTCGTAAATGTCAATAAAATTCTATATTTTTTTTTGGTGATGAAAACTGGTATTGAATACTAGATTACAGGGCGCCTAGTATGAGTTTCATTTGATATTCAAAAATCAAAATACAAAATCATTTGTTCAGTTTAGGCTACAAATAGCTCTTTAAGAACGTCATTATGGCATCGGTTCTTTTACTCTGGGCGGGAGAACTTGTACTGAGAAGAAACGGCAAGAAACTCAAGAAATGTCAAGCTCTTTTCTCCCTTACAGCGTCAAAAATATTGGAAAATACCCTATCATAAAAGGACACTTTCCATCACAAATAAAAACACAAAATATAAAGGACAATCACAACATGTAAAAAAAAAGAAAGATAAATAATAACAATATCTAAGTTTGCTTTACATCAGTTTAAGGCGACGCATCGCTAAACAATTAATCTAATACGGAGCATTTGCGCCCCGTACCCTAAGTAAAACTGTTTTTTTTCTTTCCAATTAAAACTACAAATAGGTTTTAAAAAATGAACTAGCATATTGAAGTGTGTGTTAAGACTAATCTACTAAGAAAATTTAGATGCATAAATCGGTCTGGTTTGCCTGTAAAATGCAAATCTATGTTTTAGAAGAGGTTACTTTGAATTTTTTTTTTCTGTTATAAAAGTTAACAAATCGTGTTTCTGCAACTAACAAAATGAAGTCAATTAAATGAAAAAACATGTCACCAAATATCACTTTCATATGTTTTGTAATTGTTGGGAAAAATCAAGATCCCCGCCACGTAAATTTCCAATGCGTTGCCTTAACATTCCTCCTTATTTTGTGACGGAAACGGAAATAAGTAAGCCATTGAAGCAGCGCCTCCTGGCGACATACGAGAGGAGTTACAATATTGCCATACAAATTTTCGACTTCATAAACTTAATTGAATGAATACGGATACCTAGTAAACAAAAGTCACACAAGAGTGTTACATGCAACATTTCCCATAAAAAATATTTCGAGTAGAAGTCAATGTTAAGCTAACTGCAATATTTAAAGAGTACCTACACAGCTTACCAACTTCCAGATTTGTTTGTTCGTTTATTTATAAAGGTGCGTAGACACCTGAGAGCAAAGTTGTCGCAGGCGGGGACAATCACCAACCAAAGAGAGTGCGGATTTAATTGAGCTAACCACGGCCGCTTGGTTAATGATTGTCCCCGTCTGCGACAGCTATCAATATTCAATGTATTTATATCAATTTTACTATTAATTAAGTATAGAGGTTTCTGACTAGGAAGTATTTCACGTTGCATTCAACATTGCTCAAATTGAATTCTGGGATCGTGGAGCTTGTTTTTTTCTTTTCAGTTTTTTTTCCTTTTGTGGTTATTTTTTATGTTAGTCCGGTTTTTACGAGTATATAATTGTTTTTTATAAGTTGTTTTAGCAGTCGGATTTTTAGTTTTGTTTTAATAATTTGATTCTTCAATTTTAATGGCATTTTATTTTATTTTTTTATCGCCGTTTACACCATTGTTGTTTTAATATTATCTGTTATGACTTAGTTACTGTTAATCGGTAAGATATATCCTTTAAAGAAGATACAATCACCACTTAAGTTAACACATGTGTTTTCGGTAACTCATTTATCATTAAATTTATCGTATGATAACGCCAATGTGAACGGCACCTAATCGATCGCCCGGTTGCGTTCCACAACCAGTTAACCTTGACCCTGGCTTGATTCAACACTATCTCTATTCTGTTACAGTTAAAGTGTGTTTCAAGTTAGCATAGGGTCGTGTTAAGTGGCCGCTTCTTTGTATCTGCCGGTGTTAGTCGTGGCGCGGTAGTGTTGTCCCGTTATGTGTAAAGAACGAACGCGTTCAAACGAGTGGTTTTAAAATAAGTAGCAAGGACGTAAGACCAGGTGAATATAAAGTTATAATTACTACAATATCTTACTAACAAACGGAGCGTCGCAAGCACCAGTGCAGAACACATTAACTCAATGTTCGACATCAAGAATAGCATAGAGTTTTATTGAAATTTTATTGAACAACAGTTATATAGGAAGCAGACGGTGTGTATTCAGTTGTTGCCAAAGTAAAAAAAATTGTTGATGACCCCATTTTTTTTGATACAAGGAAAAAATGTTGATAACTGTACCTGTCGAACACCGGTGCTGCTAAATCAAATCAAATTAAAACAAATAATTTATTCGTATTAAATGCGGTACATTATTAGTGATGGTAAGTGTGAGTGAGGTTGAGAATCGCACATTTAGCTAACATGTTAGCGTACAAATATTAAATAAAATTAAATATAACTAAAATGAATGAAGAGCTCGATGGCGCAGTGGTTAACGCGCCCAGTCTGCGAGTGCTGAGGTTAAGCAACTTTCGCAAAGGCCGGTCATCGGATGGGTGACCAAAAATTTATCATCTCGAGCTTCTCCGTGCTTCGGAAGGCATGTTAAGCCGTTGGTCCCGGCTGCATTAGCAGTCGTTAACAACCACCAATCCGCACTGGGCCCGCGTGGTGGTTTATGGCCCACTCTTCCTATCCATCCATAGAGAAGGCTCGTGAAACCTCTAAAATCAGTGTTTCTCTACTATATTATGCATGAATTTATACATATAAACCTTCCTCTTAAATCACTCTCTATTCAAAAAAAAACCGCATCAAAATCCGTTGCGTAGTTTTAAAGATCTAAGCATACATACATATTTACATGCATAGGGACAGCGGGAAGCGACTTTGTATTATAACTATACCGGAAGTATCAATTAATGTAAGGCACAAACCACGATTTTACAGGAAAGCGATTTTTTTTTCGATATCTGTCTGTAACTTTTTAGCGTTTTATCCGATTTTATTGACGTACAGGACAAAGTTTCTTAGTTTAATCTTCTCTTTCTTATCATTGTTGTTAAGTTTTATAAAACTTAGTAGTTTCAAAGATAGCACGTCCCTTACATTAAAAATAAATGTTAACATGCTTCTTAAGTTACTGAAATTTAAGGTGTATATAAATAAAAAATAAAAGATGAAAAATAATGTAAGCGGCCAGAAGCTTTCGAAAAATATACTTTAATTTACTGTAAAGGATAATTTTAGTGGTGCAATTTAATGTAAGTGAATAATAATCAAATATTTTTGCGATAATCGTTCTAGATTGCCTGAACATGGTTAACGTAAGGGATATTTTTTGAACGATAGAGCAATTCTAAGCATACCAAAAAAGTCATTTTGGCCAAAATGACCCTTACGTTAATTGATACTTCTGGCGATACCAGATGCGAGACCATATACTATGTAGTGATCCCTAAAATATGGTTGAGTGAAGCGATGGCTGATTCATATGTCATACTCGTGAACGGGTGCCGCCTGTGGAGGCTGGTCTGCTGTAGCGTACTTATTTTTATTATTATTAACTATAGTTTAACTTTGTTTTTTTTTTTTCTAAGACAGGTTTTTGACTTTTACTAGTACTGTATGACATTGTAAAAAATTATACTGGTAAATGATGTTTCTGCAAACTTAAATATTTAATCAATTTATTTTTTTCTTTTTTTGTGTTTTTTTACATGTGACTGTCCTTTATATTTTGTGTTTTTATTTGTGATGGAAAGTGTCCTTTTATGATAGGGCATTTTCCAATATTTATGACGCTGTAAGGGAGAAAAGAGCTGGATACTTGCTGAGTTTCTTGCCGGTTCTTCTCAGAACAAGATCTCCCGCCCAGAGTAGATAGACTTACGAACCGATGGCATAAATAATAATAATAATAATGTTTATTTTCATTATAGAACATGCATGGTATCTTAATACTATTACAATGTTTTAATCATTTGGCAACACAAATAAATTATTTAAGAAGCTTGAACGTTAACGTCTGTACTAGTTTTAGGATAAAAACTGTAGGACAGTCGTTAGCGCCTTCCACCGGACGTACAGGACACAGGTAGCTACTGCCAAGTTTCAAATTTGTTTTATTACATGTAATAACTAGGTATAGCATTTATTTTAGGTAAACATTTTAGAAGAAAAAGAAAAAACGAAAAAAAATTAAAATTGTACAATACAAGGTGTGTGTGTGTATGTATGGGTATGATTGTGTTTAATGTGTACGTGTGTGGGAGTGTGAGCGCGTGTGTTGTGTGAGTGCGTGTGTGTTTGTTGTGTGTGTGCGTGTGTGTATTGTGTGTGTGTTTGTTGTGTGTGTGTTTGTTGTGTGTGTGCGTGTGTGTATTGTGTGTGTGTTAATTGTGTGTGTGTAAGCCCACATTAACGTCTTGGGATCGCTTGTGTATAAGACAACAACCCTCATTAGGTGTGTATGAGCCCTACGACATTGTGCAACCATAGATTTAAGTTAGTGATTCAGGTTTTGTTAAGGTTTCTTAAAATCTCTTCCGTTTCCTCGTAGGAAAGCTTCTGCAACCATTCTTTTAGCTTAATTTTACACATTCTTGTGTTGATAGTATAAATGTTTAAATCTTTATTAAGCCTGTTATATACATGGGTACTTCGGACGTAGTATTGTCTGCTAGCCATTGCTGTTCTGTGGGGAACATGCTTACACACCCGGTGTTTTAATCGTCGGTTTACTTTTTGAACATTATACTCAAGTGGGAGCGAGCGATGTTTTCGAAGAGTCATCTGGAGCACATAAAGTTGCCTAGCCGTGAGTACCTCGCAGTCTTTATAAAGCTGGATAGTCGGATATCGAAAATGCTTTTTAGTCATGACTTTTAACACGGCTCTCTGAGCTCGTTCCAATTTTAAAAAATGAGTGGAGCAGGCCCCACCCCAGGCAGGGATGCAGTAGGAGATAATTGACTGTGCCAGCGCAAAATATACCAGTTTTAGAGTTTTAGTGTCTGCGGAATTCCTTAATTTCTTAAAAACTGAAATTATTTTTCGTACTCGTGATGTCATGTTGTATATTTGAGGTGCCCAGGTAAGTGTACTGTCCAATATGACTCCCAGATATTTAATGTTGTCTGTCTTTGTTATTGCCATACATCCACAGCTTGAGTCTGTCATGCCACAATGATGGATTTTGACATAGGAGGAATCTGTGTTTGGCAGAGATGTTTTGGATGCAGAAAAGGTAATGTATTTGGTCTTTTCAGTATTCAGGGTCAACAGATTGTCGCTGAGCCATTTAGATACAACATACAAAGCGTGCTCCATTTTTGATCGGGTGCTCTCCCACGTCTTGTCCTGTGTCAGTAAAACGGTATCGTCTGCGTATGTAATGATACGACAATTAGGAAGAGTCAAGCGACATAGGCTATCTATGTACACCAGGAACAGAGTTGGCCCTAGCACGCTGCCCTGGGGGACACCATAAGACAGGTATCTATCATCACTGACAAATGTATCCATTTTAATACATTGCCTGCGATCGGAGAGATAGTCTTTGAAAATATTTAGAGCCAATCCTCTTATGCCTATTTGATCCAGTTTTTGAATTAAAATGGGGACAGAGACAGTATCAAAGGCTTTTGATAAATCAAGGAAGGTTCCTATGACTTTGCATTTATTGTCTATATTTTGAACTATAAAATCTACTAAATTCATTACAGCATCTTCAGTGGATACGCCACTTCTAAAGCCGAATTGATTATCAGATATAAGGTTGTATTTATTCAAATAACTTATCAGCCTTTTGTTAAGAATTTTTTCCAAAATTTTAGATAGCGCGCTGAGGACGGAGATAGGCCTATAATTGTTGACACTGGCTCTGTCCCCACTCTTAAAGATGGGATGGACTACTGCCTTTTTAAAGGCATTGGGAAAGACTCCTGTTTTTAGACAGAGGTTGCATACGTACGTTATAGGCAAGACAAGAGTACCTTGGGTGGCTTTGATAACAGCAGAGGAGATTCCATCATAGCCAACAGCGCTATCTGTTTTAAGGTTAATGATTATCTTCTCAACTTCTGATTCATCTGTCTCCAATAAAGCCATTGAGTTACCTAAGGGATTTTGAGCTGTTGATGAAGGAATACGTTTGGTTGGTAAATTAGGTTTAGTTTGGTTTATAAGAATTTTAGAGGCTAGATTCGGTCCAATGCTAACAAAGAAGTCATTTACCCTATTTAAAGAGGCATTTGGGTCGTTTGTTAGGTCTAATAACTCCGTAGATGCAGGTGAAGAAGAACTAAGGTGAGCAATACTTTTAATAACGCTCCATGTGGCTTTAGGGTTGTTTTTAGCTTTTTGGAATTCACTACGTTCATATAATCGTTTTAATTTTTTTAGAAGTTTGTTGCAGTAGTTGCGGTATCGTAAATAGTTTATTTTTAGATATTTCATTCTTTAGATATTTCATTGTTAGGATCCTTTTTTATTTTTCTATGCAAATTATCACGGTTGCGGATACACCTAAGAAGCCCGGGTGTAATCCAATGTTTCATTATACGCTTCCTGCAAGGAACTTTGACTGTCTTAGTGTTATTTTGGATGCAAGTAGAAATAGTCGAAACCAATAAATCAGCTGCCAGATTAGCGTCTGTGGTCGCTAAGATGGCTGAAAAATCAGTGTTGGCTAATTCATTTGTAACATTTTGGGTATTAACACAAACCTTGGTTTTGTGATATAATGATGTTTGATGCCGTAAGTCTATAAGTGTGACGACGGGACTATGATCAGTAAATTTTACACTCGAGACGATGGTGGTTGTCTTAAGGTTAGTTTTCATCATAACATGGTCAAGACAGGCATTATCATGTGTGATGAATAAATGTGTAGGTGATAGTCCACGTGATGCTAAAAGATTGAGATAGTTATCAGGCTTAGGTTCCCGTTTATCAGAAAGCAGATTGATATTAATATCTCCAATGATTGTTATGGTTTTGTACGATGCTAGGGATATTAGCAAACTATTTAGTGAGTTGAGGAATTTATCAATATTTTTGACAGATGGAGATCTATACACACCAATTATTGCTGGACCATCCTTAAAACAAACTTTTAAGCAGCTAGCATCCGTTAGATTTACTATGGAAACTTTACACTTTATTTCTGCCCTAACATACGTAATTACACCGTCGTTCTGATTGATCCAGTTGGAACGATGAGAAGTATAACCTTGTAATACAGGTACGTTATCAACCTTACTAAGTCAGCATTCCGAAAGTATAATGACATCCATACTAATATTCACCCTATTTAAGAAAATACAAAGTTCATCGAAATTTTTGTTAATACTTCTTATGTTAGCATGAAATACTTTTAACTGTTTACGGCTTGTAATTGCATACGAGGCAAACTCGCGAGGAGAGCAGATAAATGATTCATAACAGTTAGATTGGTCTACTTCAGCATTTAATTGGTTTATTTCCATATGCAGTTTGAATAATTTTTATTGGTACACTTTAGGGGTGTTTTGTTGTTTTGTTCAATCTTAGTTTTACTGGGTTGCACTCGTATACATAAATATAAAAATACAAGACTATGGGTAGAAGAGATACTGTGGGTGTGTGTGATATGCAATTTGTGTGGTATTGGGCAGGTAAATGTTATATTACGTGTGTGTAAGAGTGAGTGTATATGATTTTGCTGTGTTGGTTTTTTAAGTAGTATGAGTAAAATAATACATAGAAAGTAACAAGCAACAATATTAACACTTAAGCAGTCTAAGCAAGTATCTAGTCATGCGGTTTTATTTTGCAGCCTAGCTAAATCCATCTCCGAGTCCACGCGAACTAGTTTTTCACCCTCTTTTTTACGAAGAAATACTCGGCCATGGGTAAAAAAAATGACGTTCATAAGAGCTATTTGTAGCTTACACTGAATAAATGATTTTGAATTTTGAATTTTTTTTTGAATTTCATATTATACTATTAATAAAGAGGAGCGTAATCTCTGGAACTGCTGGTCCAATTTCAAACATTATTTCACTGATATAATGCTATATTTTTTTTATATTATGTTTTGTTAGCTGTCCTTTTCAAAATAAATAAATAAATAAATAAATTCCTTGCGAGTAACATAGGCTATACTTTATATTGATAAAAAAAGGTTCTGTAATGTTTCCTTTTTTATTTAGCGATCAAAATTATTAGAGTTATTGTATTTTGTTCGGGTTTCCGTACAAAATACAATAACTCTCACTTGAACACGCACAAAAAATTTCATCAAAATCGGTCAAGCTGTTTAGAAGAAGTTCAATTACAAACACACGCACAGATGATTCATATATACAGAGTCTAACAAAATCAATAAGCGAACGTTTAAGGGGCGGTATTTATACATCATTCTGAATACAATGACATAAAATGGGCTCCAGTTTTATAGTGATTTTTCAAAAATCAATAAAAATAAATAATAAATAAATCAATTAAAATAATGCACATCATGAAACATGCTGTATCTTTACTAACACGCACGCAAGCGCCAATAAAAAGATACTGTACAGATACACGCACACAATTGAAAAACCATTGTATGACATTCATACACACACGGCTATCTTTGTGTGCGTGTAGTACAGCTGTACGGGTTTGGAAAGGGTGTATTTTTTGGTGAATTATGATAATGTTTTGTTGATTATCTCGGTAACGAGCCTGTAGTTTTGGACCAAATTTGGTGAGCATGCTCAGTGTGATGTATAGATGCTCCCCTTAAACGTTCGTTTATTGATATTGTTAGATCCTATATAAAGATAACCCGATTCTATGTAAAGTATATCTTTATATATATAAATCTTCTGTGCGTGTGTATGAAATTGAACTCCTTCTAAACGGCTGGACTGATTTGGATGAAATTTTCTGTGTGTGTTTAAGTGGATTCGAGAATGGTTTAGATTTCACTGCTATAGGGGACCATCATGGGATACGGGTGTTCTTAAGCAAACGAATGATTTGTTTGTTTTGTTGTCGTGGAAACTGTCAAAGCGGTACGAAGTCCGCCGGTCAGCTAGTAATTATGTAAATTTGAACAAACATCGCTGAATAATAACGACAGTTTTTTTAATATTTTTAATAAGTATGTTGTATGAATAATTCTTGTGTGATGTTGAATAGCTGGTTTGAGCAAAAAATTTAACGACCTTCTCTAAACTATAAATATAAAAAAGTATACATATAATTATATTTATACTCACATAATTATATGCAGACACATAGACAGACTGGTTTTAAAAAAAATATACACAACGAAATTAGGATTCTGTCTAGCATTTTAACTCTCACACATAGAAATGAACAAAGTCAAAATCCTAAGTGATAATACCCATTACTACAAAAAAAAAAGCTGAGGAGCTCGATGGCGCAGTGGTTAACGCGCCCGGTCTGCGAGTGCTGAGGTTAAGCAACTTTCGCAAAGGCCGGTCATCGGATGGGTGACCAAAACTTTTTCATCTCGAGCTCCTCCGTGCTTCGGAAGGCACGTAAAGCCGTTGGTCCCGGCTGCATTAGCAGTCGTTAACAACCACCAATCCGCACTGGGCCCGCGTGGTGGTTTATGGCCCGTTCTCCCTATCCATCCATAGGGAAGGCTCGTGTCCCAGCAGTGGGGACATAAAATGAGCTGACGATGACGATGACGATGACAAAAAAATATATATTTTAGCTAATTAGCGTGCATCTACAGGGTGTAACCGTTAAGTGTGACCAGGCGATTATTCCGTAACTATAACAGATATCAAATAACTTTAAACTGATATCGAAAGTACGTTACCTAATAAGTAAAATGACATCAATAATTTTAAAAAAAAGTGTCCTAATTATAATCATTAATTTTATTATGTAAATTAATCTTCTTACACCTACTCACCCTCTCACATACATCCACTCATTCACACTCTTACTCACCGAGAGGACTTACAAAAAAATCCACAAAAAAAAAAATTGTTACATACTTATATAGGTAAATTGATAATTTTAATATTGTGGCTTATAAGTGATGTGTAAAACTTATTCCGAGGATAGAGGCGCTGTATGCTGAAATACGGGACTGACATCCCAGTTCGGTAGCAGATGCTACAATTGCATACAAAATCTACATACCATTAGTTATAGGCTTTAAGTTGGTGTTTCTATTTTGTAAATGTTTCTGGTAAATAAATAAATATTAAATAAAATATTAAATATTAAATAAAATTTTGACATTAAACATCTCCCATACATTTAGTATGAGATTAGTATATTACTATAGTATATTACTCATTTTACCTTAATCATATTTTGTGATTACGTGATGATATGATAATAATTACTCAGCAAATGTTAAGGAAAGTCAAAACTGTAATTATAGCTTGTCATTGTATCGCACAACAAGGGCGTCACTCGAACATCTGCTTTGAATACAAAGTTTTGAATTTAATAAGAAATAAATATTATTCAATTAAAAGATAGTTTATTACTTTGTTAGTTTAATAAACAGTTTCCTTTAATATCAGTTCTAAGCTAAAATAACCTTTTAAAATGAGGTAACTAAAATCTTTCTACTAATCTCATACTAAATGTATGGGAGTGTTTAATGTCAAAATTTTGGGTACTACTGTTCTGGTTTAAAAAAAGTTATTGATGTAATTTTACTCATTAGGTAACGTGCTTTCGACATCAGTTTAAAGTTTTTTGATATCTATAATAGTTACGGAATAATTGCATGGTCACACTTGGTAATATTTTATGACCATATACCATACTAATATGGTAATATGAAAAATTATTTACACATAAAGTTAAGCATCTTCAGCACCGAATGTAATGTCGACATATTTTTGTAAATGTACCTGTGGTGACAACCTCAAACTTAGATTCATCACCAGAAGCTGCACAAACATTACTCCAAAAATATCTACCAAAATATAATAATAAATAATAAACAATAAACTTTCCTACGTTCACACCAATTATCTAGCCCAAGAGAAGCTTCGTTATGAAACTCGTTAAAATGGTTACTAGACAACGGATAAACATACTTAAAATACTTAAATACATACTTATTATACATAGAAAACACCCAGACCCGAGACAATTTAGAAAAAACAATAATTTCTAAATTGACCCGACCGGGGATCGAACCCGGGATCTCAGAGATGGCGGCACCATGAAAACCGGTGTACAAAACACTCGACCAGGGAGATCGTATAATGTTTCTTTTCAATTTAAATATATTCAATGGATTTTATAAAACCACATAAATCACTGAAAATGAAGAACGCAAGTGATTTGTGGGTCATCTAAAAGTAATTGAGAATATTATTCAGGGTGTCCCAAATTAGCACGTCACACTGACACCGGAGGTAGGTGGGCCTCAGATGCGTCGAACAAGCCTAATTTGTCCATTTAAAGGATTCATGAGTTTAGAGATATGACCAATTTCAGGTATTTTATAAAAACCACCAATTTTATATAATTTTTATATCGGATTTTTTTAGAGAGCCCATGACCAAACAACATTATTAAGTAGAAAAGTCATGTGCAGAAACGACAAATTGATAGTTTCTCTTAACTTTATATTATCGCACAAGAACTCTGTTAAAGACTCGATTTGAAAATTGGTTAAATGATAAAAAACAACAATAATAAAATGAGAGGTAAATCAAAAGATTGGTTAGTATGTATAATGGCTGTAAAGATAGGATCCTTGTTAGCTCGTACAGAATACCTCTAATGGGTTTGGGGGCAGAAAGGTAATATTACATAGCTGACATGATGATAAACGGCGTGGTTGTAATCTTTGTACAATTGGGGGCGTAAAAACAATGAGACTACTCAATCGATGAATATTTATATTGGTATTTCAAGATAATTTAGAATATAATAAAATAGGCGTCGTCGCAGCCGCGGATGACAAGCGTAGAAGAATCGAGATCGTCTTCTCTTTGCTTCCGTCCGTTTCTTCTTAAGGCGACGCATTGGAAATTTACGTGACGGGATCTTGATTTTTCCCAACAATTACAAAACATATGAAAGTGATATTTGATGACATGATTTTTCATTTAATTGACTTCATTTTGCTAGTTGCAGAAACACGATTTGTTAACTTTTATAGCAGAGAAAAAATATCAAAGTAACCTCTTTTAAAACATAGATTTGCATTTTATAGGCAAACCAGACCGATTTGAACATTTAAATTTTCTTAGTAGATTAGTGTTAACACATACTTCAATATGCTAGTTCATTTTTTAAAACTTATTTGTAGTTTTAATTGGAAAGAAAAAAAATAGTTTTTCTTATGGTACGGGGCGCAAACGCTCCGTATTAGATTATTTGTAAAGCGATGCGCCGCCTTAAACGTATACTACTTTCATTCTCAGAACGCGACGGCTGCCAGTAGGCTCGCCCAACCATGAAGTCTCGATCACTACAGTAAACAGTAAAGTAAAATGACTATCCTACTGTCCTGCTGCTAGGCAATCAACTACCACTTCTTACTGTCACATTCACTTACACTCACTAACACTCAATCACATTCACTCACACTCACTCTCACTCACTCTCACTCACTCACACTCACTCACACTCACTCACACTCACTCACACTCACTCACAATCACTCACAATCACTCACACTCACTCACACTCACTCACAATCACTCACAATCACTCACACTCACTCACACTCACTCACACTCACTCACACTCACTCACACTCACTCACACTCACTCACACTCACTCGCACATACAAATCATATACGCTCCATATCAATACGTACATACGTAGGTTGGGAAATTCTGCAGTCTTACCTTAGTTTTTATTTGTTTTTACTTTTTTTTTATCAATAGTCAATTTAGGGTTACACTTATTTTCTGACCTTGTTGTGGTCAGGGCTACTGGATCCTAAATTACCTATGTCTTTGTTCTTTTTCGCCTCTTTACATTTTACTCATGTTGCCATATATAGTTATATACTGTCTATGTCCGCGAAGGGGTCCTGGTGACCTGTATTTGCAGGTTTCTTATGAAACCTAATTCAGGCACCAGTCCCTCACAAATGATAGGAAGCTGTGTTTCTTCTCCCTGTGTGGTGCTGGGGATAAAGAATTGCACCACCCCATCTCTTCCTGTGGGTGTCGTAAAAGCCGACTAAGGGACCATTCCATAGGATGGGCAGCAGCATCTCTCTGAGGTTACCCTCAACCTACTGCGATCGCCAACCCGCCTGCCAAGCGTGGTGATTACGGCAAAAACCCCTCATATCCTTGGGGGAGGCCTTTGTCCAGCAGTGGACGTCTTTGGCTGAGATGGATGGTGTATCTTAATGGTATATTTTAAGCATTTTGTAACTCCTTATTGTGAAGAGAAAATAAACGTTTTATTATTATATTATTATTTATTGAAATCAAGTCATCACTACAACTGATGGGTATTTCTAAATGTAAGGTGGTGATCATAAACCCAGGATTTGCATCGGATAATCCGAAACGAGGAGCTCGATGGCGCAGTGGTTAACGCGCCCGGTCTGCGAGTGCTGAGGTTAAGCAACTTTCGCAAAGACCGGTCATCGGATGGGTTCCGTGCTTCGGAAGGCACGTAAAGCCGTTGGTCCCGGCTGTATTAGCAGTCGTTAACAGCCACCTATCCGCACTGAGCTCGCGTAGTGGTTTATGGCCCGTTCTCCCTATCCATCCATAGGGAAGGCTCGTGCCCCAACAGTGGAGACATAAAATGAGCTGATGATGGTGATGAATAACAAAATATTCCCTCCTCACTTTCAGATATGTCTCGACTAATATATCTCCGGATGGCAGGTTATGTTACCGCCATCTTGCTGCATGGTGGTAATATGGTGGTGATGGCACGACCGAACAAAGAGGGGCTGACTGACCCCAGGGTCAAGAACTTCGCGGAGCTGCAGAACAGGTTCCTGACCTGCTGGACTTTCGTGAGTAGCGCTGTACATTTTTTTTCTTAAACTGCTTGGAAATGAGGTCATAATTTTGACAACCTTTTTCGAGATCGAAATTGGTTTACTGGTCAAATACACGCAAACAGCGGCCGGCAAAGATAGTATGAAAATATACTATCTGTCGCAATTAAATGCCGGCAAAGTAAGTATGAAAATCATTTTTTGTCAAATTATTCCCTACGGGTAAGAGCTTGGCTTTCATTTCACACTGTTCAGGGATGGTATCCTTATCAGGAAGGTGGAGGCACATTTCACCCGCCTCTGTGGTCTAGTGGCTATAAGACCACCGGTTTAGACCCAGAGGTCCCAGGTTCGATTCGCAGCGGGGGTACATGTTTGTGTACTCGGTTTGGTTGGTGGTAGGGCTTGTTTGTCCGCCTGGCTAGCTACCACCATCTTATCAAAATATGTCGCCATAACATCAATGTTTGTAGCATTGTTGTGTTCCGGCAGCTAGAGAAAAGATAGCCAGTGCCTCACTAGTTGAGGTTCCCGGGTGAAGTGCGCATCCATCATTGGCCTTATCATCACGTGAGATAAAGGCACTGTGCTTACCCGTAAAATATTTAAAAAAAAGAAAAGAAAAATCCTTAACTACTATGGCACTGGCTGTATTATCTCTGTGGAAACACAATAATGCTATGTGGTAGCTAGCCAGGCGTTTATATACTTTGCCCGATCGGATCCGAAACCCTCAGAGAGTCTAGTAGGGAACGGCATCACGCACTAGTGCGTGTAGAAAACCTCTGAGTGTTTCGTTAAACACTGCTTAAGGAACCCTTTAAGTTTCTCGCCCGCCCGCCCCCCAAAAAGTTCGGTGACCATGAAAATGGCGCCTGACGAAACCAGCAAACTCTATAAAAAAAGTAGTTAAAAAAATATAAGTTATTAAATTAATATTCGCTGATATATACCAGAGTGAACGAGAGTGCGGCAACTTCACACAAGCGCTCCGAAACGCACACACACAAGCTCGTAGTTCACCTACATTAGCACACGGAAAAAAGCATGGGAAAGGAGAACCCGATGACGCGGCTGTCATCACAAACGCGGATCGGGCAGCGTATGTTGCTGTAGTAACGGAGAATAACAAGTATGTCACTGAGCGCTGCCGATCTTATTTAAACCTTGTTTCTTTATTGGAAATAGAAAAATTTATTACATATTCAAAACTAGCCAAAACTATTTTTGATAATATGTCCGATTTTAAATATGTACCTCCATGTAAATGCTTTCCAATAATATATTTAAAAAAATTATACATTCGCATGCCGATATATTACGTTATTAAATTTAATAACGCAGCTTTCAAAACCAATTTGTAAATTAATATTTGATTAAGATTGTACTTTATAATGATATAAGTATTTTATAGTGTACACCTAAATTGTGTGTTTCATTTATAATATATAAGACACCCAAATTCACACAATAATAAATTAACTATGTGTGGCTCACTCAACCCTAGCCGGTAGCTACAGCTCGTACGTCAATTCAAGATCACGGCACTGTTGCCGCACTCTCGTTCACTCTGTATATACTGTTATATTACTCACGTTTGTCTCTCCCCTTATTTTTAACTAGCGGCCGCTCGCGGTTTCCGCGTGGTTCCCGTTTCCGTGAGAATATCGGGTTAAAAACCTATGTTTTAATCTAGGTCATAAACTATCTGTATGCGGAATTTCATCCAAATCCATCCATCCGTTGCAGCGTGAAGAAGCAACAAATATACACACATACTTACACACAAACTTTCGCATTTATTTAGTGTGATGGTCAGTTTTAATTATCGATAGTTGTCAATTTTTTTGCAAGCAACTAGAAGTTTTAGTATAATCGTAATAAGACTAACCTAATAATTGCTTTCTTGATATACGTAGATTAGAAAAAGGAGAAGAAGAATAATAATAAGAAGAAAAAACATTTATTAATATTGCTAATTATAATTACAGTTTCTGCAAATACTCTACGCTGTCGTTGGTCTGATCTGCGATTTGCTGACGCTGGCCAACTCCAAGAAGAAGGACTACAGTCTACCGAAGTACCTCAGAGGGTTCAGGGATACACTGTTCGCTGGGGTTGTATGGCCTTCTTCAGTGGTAAGTTCAGATATGTCATCACCAGTGGTCGAAATCATCTTCACTGCTGGGGTGCGATCATTCCCTTTAAATGGTAACGCCACATAGAGAATGGGCCGTAAACCACAACGCGGGCCCAGTGCGGATTGGTGGTGATAAACGACTTCTAATGCAGCCGGGACCAACGGCTTTACGTGAGCTCTGCACCACGGAGGAGCTCGAGATGATAAATTGTTGGTTACTTAACCGAAGACCGGCCTTTGGCAAAGCTCAGCACTCGCAGACCGGGCGCGTTAACAACTGCGCCGGCCGGCGAGCTCCATTCACATCATCAACGATACGAAAGCTAAAGTTTTTTCTTTGAACATTATAACTGTTAATCGAATTGGTGTCTTGTCTTATTCACAATAGACTTTGGGATGTTTCAATTACGATTTTACAATAAAGTGAAAAATGAAACCTTATGAAATATGCCGGTGTACATGATAGACAGCGATAATCTATTTCTATCTTTTCACCCAATCCACCCCGAACCCCTTGGAAAATCTAGTGAGGAAAGGGGATTCGCACTAGTGCGTGATGTCATTTCCTCTAGAAAACCTTTGATGAGGTTTCGTTTTACACGGCTTAGGGTTCCTCAAGCAGTGTGAAACGAAAACCGGAACCTTAAAGGGTTCCCCAAGCCGTGTGAAACAGACACCGAAACCCCAACGGGTTCCTAAAGCGATGTGAAAAGAAGACCGATGGAGACCGGAACCCTAAAGGGTTCTTCAAGCCGGGTGAAACGGACGCCGGACTTGAAAATGCCGTCTGAGGCAATCAGCGAACTCTCTAAAAAAACTATATTTTACTTTGGCCTAACCAAACAGCCTTAAAAGTAACTGTATATTTCACTCCAATGTTCCAGGTGGTGTTCTCCTGTTTCTGGCCCATCTTCATCTACGACAGGAGTCTGGTGTTCCCCGAGTTCCTGGACAAGATCCTCAGCCCCATATCTAACCACATCATGCACACCGCCATCTTGCCCATTGTGCTGTGGGAGATCCTGTTCCAAGCTAGAACGACTCCTAAATCGCACACGAGATATTTGGCGCATATGACTTTCCATTTTGCACTTTATATGTCCGTGTAAGTATACCTTTAGTGCCTTACAAATAAACAGAATAAGCTCCAAATAGTTATTCCGTGTTTTGTCCCTGTCACATGACAGACACTTGTTTTCCGCACAAAACCTTTAACAGAAAAACTAAAGTTACCCACAATAGCCATTAGCCAGACGTTCTCGTTTATATGGTAATAAAGCTTGTATTAGATACCCCTATACTAACCCTAACCCCCTTACAAATAAACAAAGAATAAGGTCCGAATAGTTATTCCGTGTTTTGTCTCTTGTACTCTAATTTGAAATGACGTTTATGTAAACGGTTTTGTGCGGAAAACAAGTGTCGACCAATGGTTATGTGTCGTACACTAGGTGCCACTACGCTATACTAATTCTGTCAGTAGTAAACAGCCTATTAACTGTCCCACTGCTGGGCAAAGGCCATCATTGAAATCAAGTCATCACTACAACTGATGGGTAATGGCTTAATCACCACGCTTGCCAAATGCGGGTTGGTGATCATAAACCCGGTCTATGCATCGAAAAATCTGAAATACATTTTACCCGACCTGGGAATTGAACCCGGGACCTTCGGGTATGTTATTTTATTTTATTTTATTTATTTAACAAAAACCACAGCTCTTTTATAACATAGATAAACTTAATTCTAAATAATTACGCTTCATACTCAAGAAAACAAACCAAATATCCGAAAATCATCGTTAAAACTGTTTAGTTCCCCATACAAGACGAATTTAGAAATTAGAGAGCAATCATGATGGTTTACCGTCAGCCAATTACAGTTTTACTTTGTATAAATTAATTGAGAGCAGTTTATATCCGTGTGCTTGGTGTGAGTGTGTGTGTGTGTGTGTGTGTGCGAGTGTGTGTGTGTGTGTGTGTGTGTGTGCGTGTGTGCGTGTGTGTGTGTGTGTGTGTGTGTGTGTGTGTGTGCGAGTGTGTGTGTGTGTGTGTGTGTGAGTCTGAATATTCAATATCGGGCCGAGCGCTCTGCCACTCAGCTACCTACCGAGGTGTTATTCTGTTTGTAATACAACTTTTTTTGTTTCAGACTTATATACACATACGTCGAGAGAGGGTCATGGATTTACCCCATCTTAGGAAGAGTCTACGGAACAATATACTTTCCATTGATGATTATGGCTGTGTTTGTATTGGCGACTGCCATATATTATCTGCAATGGATACTGCCTTCGTTCGCGTACGTCCCAGAGAAGTCTAGGAAGAAAGTACGATGATGTAGCTACACTTTGAATATTGAATTAGGTTCATCACTTGGATCGGTGTTTTACTTTAAAGAAAATGGTGTGTGAGATACGAGATGGAAAAGCACTAACATTAAAACACGTTTTTATTAAAGAGTTAATGTTTATTTATTTTTGTTTAATTTACTTTAAACGGTGTTACCATAGATAAATGATTGGTCTCACGCGCTCGACTAGATACCGCCGGCGTACTTGTTAAATGCGGCTAACTACAAGAAATAAGAAGGACACCGTTCTTACACACATTACAATATTGAGTTGCATTCACGAAGCTTTTGTTTTTAGGTAGCGCGGTATCTAGTCGAGCGACTAATCATTGATCTAAGGGTGTTACATTGTTTAATTTGTATTTAATTTAACATCCTCTGTAGTGTATTAGGTTCAAAGAATTTTTATTTTCCCATAAAAAGATACAGTTATTAGTTATTGTATATTTTATCGCCTTTATCATGGGGAGTGCTCTGAGGAATTGTTCGGTTTGATCCCTGCCGCTGATTTCCTTCACCGCACTACACGCAATCGACTGTCTTTCCATCCACACCATCTTGATGGATGGCGATCTACTACTGTGCGTTTCTCACGTAATTTTTTACCACGAACTACAGTGCTGTGGAACCAGCTCTCAGCGGCGGTATTTCCGGACCAATACGACTTAGGGAACTTCAAGAAACGAGCCTATTCCTTCCTTAAAGGCCGGCAACGCATCTGTGATTCCTTTGGTTTTGCGGGTGTCCATGGGCGGCGGTGATTGCTTCCCATCAGGCGACCCGCCTACGCCTGCTCGTTTGCCTCCTTCTAATATAAAAAAAAAACAGTTTACATACAATGAGAATATATAAAATGTAACATTCAGCTTTATTTTTCTTATTGCTACTTCTGGAACATCGGATATAACAAACAACTCATGAGTCTCGAAAGGACTTCTTTATATAAATATTATTCCCCCTTTATGTGTTCATTTTTTTAAATATAGAACATTAATTTTTAACAATATTGAGCCACGTTAGCACAGCTGGCAGTGCACCCGACCTGGTATGTCATAGGGTGCGGGCTCGAGTCCAGCTCCTGAAATCACTCCGACACTGCCTTTTTTCAAATTACAAGTCGTTCACAATGTCGGTCGGAATTAACGTAAAATTACATATAACCAAACCTAATCATAAATATACAAATTATGGAAAATAAACTCATCAGGCTGCTATAGTATTAATACATATTTTTAAGCTTACTTTTGAACACATTACGACTATCACATTATTTAATTTTTTGGGATGTCTTCTGTTCTTAGTGTATATAAATAATCTTCCAAATCAAATAGATGATCAAAGCATACTATTCGCGGATGACATCTCAGTTACTTTGTCCTGCTCTAATACATTTGACTTAACAAATAAACTAAATTATACTTTAGATAAAATTATTAACTGGCTCGTACAGCACAATTTGGAACTTAATTTTAATAAAACCAAAATAATACAGTTTAAACCATATCAAAGAACTCCATTGCAAATTAATTATAAATATAATAACATGAAACTAGAATCTGTACAATCAGCAACATTGTTAGGTATCGATATAGATACTCACATAAATTGGCAATCTCACATTCAAAAGCTAAAAAGTAAACTGTCCTCATTTACATATGCACTTTATCAATTAAAAAAAGTAACAGACTTCAAAACTGCATTATCGGCCTATTACGCATACGCACACTCCAGACTAACATATGGAGTTATTTTGTGTGGAATCTGTGCTGATATTCAAAGCGTTTTGTATTTTACAAAAGAAATGTCTTAGAATACTAATTAATATTCATCAGATGGAATCTTGTAGACCTCATTTTAAAAATCATGCTATTTTAACATTAACATCTTTATATATTTTGGAATGTTGTAAATTTGTGAGAAAACACGAGAGCTTATATTCCCCAGTCAAAATCGCGGCAAAAAGGAACAATCGTGGCGTAAACATGCTAAAGACTCAGTTCTCTAAATTAAAATTTGTTACATCAGGTCCACACTCAATGGCTGTAAAAATCTACAATCACTTACCTAATGACATAAAAGGAGTAAAAGAAATGACACAGTTCATAACAAACTTGAAGAAATATCTTATTAATAAAAGTTACTATAATATAAATGAGTTCTTTAATGATAAATTTTAACAATAATTTTAAAGGGCAATATTTTACTGTAATTTAATTTTACAAATATTTTATTTAATTGAATATGAGATAAATCATTTTAAATTTAATTAATATTTTTATTTTATCATGCATGACATATAAGACAATAATTTTTTTTTTTATTTTCAATTTTTTTTTTTTTTTTTTTTATTGTTATCATTTTGTTATTATTAATTTCTTTATTTTTTATTTTGTAATGAATTGTATCTAATAATGTTACATGTATAACAATTTTTAATTTTTAATTTATTTAATGTTAAAATGTATAATACAATATTTAATAAGCTAGCTATACTCCCTCTGTTTGCTATGCCCTTACGGGGCGCTACATTTTTATTTTAACACATTTTGTACCTATTTATATAATTACTTTGTACACCAATGTGGCATGCAATAAATGATTTGAATTTGAATTTGAATTTGAATTAATGTCGTTAGGTAACCTATTATACAGCTGTACTCCCTCAAACAATATCGTTTTCTTTCCATAATTAGTTCGTGCAGGACATAATTGAAGTTTATTTTCTAATTCCGAAGATTATATTTATTAGCTTTTTTATGGAGTATGATGGTGGATTGGATGGAATTTGTAATTATATTTTTAATAAGAATACAGGTGCAATATGCATATATTTGTTTAAGATTAAATGATTTAGTTTTTTCGTATAATTCTTTTCTTTCTCTGTAGGCGTTAAGTAATTGCAATGAAATAAATACTTCCCACTGCAGGGCAAAGGTGTCCCCTCCCTCCTTCCACCTATCTCTGCCCTGAGCCAGTTCGTCCCAATTCCTCAAGCGGAAGTCCAACTCACCCCGCCATCTCCGTGGCATGTGGCAATCTAAAAAAATAAAAAGATGCAAAGATAAAATGTATGTAAAATATGATGTGTTACATTTCATTGCTCGTATGAGGCTCGTATCCTACTAATATGTATTATAAACGCGAAAGTTTGTAATTATGGATGGATATTTGTTACTCTTTCACGTAAAAACTACTGAATGGATTTGGAAGTCTTTTTTTTTTTTTTTTTTTTTTTTTCTTTCGGATCTTTTTATTGCAATCCTCTTTCACTCCAGTTCTGTCTTTTATGCTTCTCGTACTTCTATTCCACATACTACTCATTCATCCATCGCCTTTCATTCTAAGCAGTGGGTGTTCTGCTTTTTAGATCTTAATGTGACTTATCTATTTTCTATGTTTATATGTCTATTTTATCTATATAATGTGCGTGGGGTAATAATTTTTTCAGAACACACTTTTAATCTTTATCTTATATCTAATAACAACGTTTTACACCATAAAATTATTTATTTACTTGTAATTTTATTAGTGAATATGCATTCATACGCGCAGGTATGTATGCTATTCCTATTTTATAATCTATTTTTATTTAATTTATTACTACTTATTTCTATTTCTTACAATATTTACTACTTTTTCACAATATTTAATGAACAGTTTTCTGTGCTCGCCCGCTATTAGGTCGGCAAAATTGCTAGGTTTAACTGCCATGCCTGTCTGAATTTCTATGTCCAACCTCTCCAGAGCGTGTAAAGGGCACTCGGAGAAGATGTGTGGGAGGGTCTCGTGTGTGTCAGGATCACAGACACACGACGGGCTGTCCTTGCACTTGAACTTGTTCAAGTAGGAGGAAAACCCGCCGTGACCCGTGAGAGCCTGTGTGGTGAGTTGTGTGTAAGTCAGCTTCCTGGTGATCTGGTATGCTGATGTGGTGTCTGGGAAGAATAGCTTGGTTGTCTCGGCGGTGCTGCTGGACAAGTACCTTTCGTTCCATTTCTCAAGAGATTCACTTCTGATGCTTCTCTTGACAAATGAAATTGGGCACTCGTCGTAGTCCGGTTTCTTCTTGAACTTTATAGCGGCTTCCTTGGCAAGTTGGTCGGCTCTTTCGTTTCCCTCTAACCCTGCATGCGCTTTAATCCAATACAGGGACACAGCCTTGTACTGTTTAAATGCTCGATTCAGGTTTGCTCGCATGTTGACTGCTAGAGGGTGGAGGGACATCACGTTAATGACGGTTTGGAGAGCTGCCATAGAGTCGCTATAAATTCCAAAACTTTTCTCCTTCCTAATTAACAGCACCTCCGAAGCCTTGTGTAGTGCTAGAAGCTCAGCCTGATACACGGTGCTGTAGGACGGCAGTGCAAGCTTTACGGCTTTAGTTTCGCCGGCGCTATTCCACAAGGATAGCGCCGCTCCAACCTTGCCGTCTATCTTGCTGCCGTCTGTGTAGATGCGGATGTCATGCATGTGTGAGTTTATCTGCGTGTCCTGCGTGATAGGCGTGAGGTCGAGCGTTGTGTGTTCAGCCGGGTGTGGTAGTTTTATTGCAGGGTGTGGTGTCTCGATGTCTCTGCCGCATAGTTCCGGCCGAGGCACCCCTTTCCTGGCCTCATAAAGGGCGGCTGCCTCTTTAATCCGGAGGTCCAGGGGGAGTGTCCCGGTCAGTACTAGGGCAGCGTTGAGTGACACAGTTCGGTACGCTCTACACATTTTCTGCGCGAATCCCCGTTGCAATGCTCCCAGCTGCTTACGCGTAGTGATCTTATCCGCGGCTGAGGACCAGGCCGCAGCCGAGTAGGTCACAACGGGTTCCACGGCGGCCATGTAAATGGATCTTACCACCTCCGGGTTCAATCCCCAGTTCACCTTTGCGACCCTAGATAGATGGTTGAATATGTTTGCCGCCTTCTTACACACGCTTGCCACGTGTTGGTTGAAGGTGAGTTTGGAGTCGATGGTGAGGCCTAGGAGTTTGATCTCATCGCGGTTTTGGATAACTTTTCCGCTCATGTTGAGGCGAGGGGTGTCGAACTTCAGCTTCTTGGTAATTGTCAAGCTGTTTGTTTTGTGAGCTGCAAATTTCAGCTTGTTTTCGACACCCCACTCCTCAACAAGTGCAAGAATCGGATTTGCCGCGTCTTCAATCTCGCTCCCGGTCCCCCTCACGAAGACAAGGATGACATCATCTGCGAAGGCTTGGGCTATGACCTGTCGTTTCTCCAAGTCCTTCAACAGAGGGTCCAAGAGCAGGTTCCATAGAATGGGTCCCGCAATGGACCCTTGGACGCACCCTTTCGTCGTCTCCCTCCTCACCTCTTCACCAGCGTAGCGAACGTTGACTACCCTCTCTCTCATGTAATCGCTAAGTACTCTGCGTATATTAATTGGGCAGTTTTCCTCCGCGAGTCGGACTCTGATCGCCGGCCACCATGCACTGTCGAAGGCTCCCTCTATGTCAAGCGAAACTAACGTGATTATCTTTTTTCGCTTCAAGTTGGTTTTAATTATATTCATAAGGGCATAGTAGGCATAGAGTCTTCGGTGCTTCTCTGCGGCATAAAGCCGTATTGTTGGCGACTCATTTTTGGCAAAAGGTGATACTTCAGTCTTCCCACTATCATTTTCTCATATATTTTACCCAGGACTGGTAGCAGGCCTATAGGTCGGTATGACCTTGGTTCTCTGTATGAGTCCTTTCCCGGCTTTCTTAGTACCACAACTGCGGCCTGCTTCCACACTGCTGGAAAGGATCCAAGATCAAGGCATTTATTTACAATTGAGAGGTACATGTCTGGGTCTGCGCAGATTGCGGCCCGGCAGATGTCGGCTGTAAGACCATCACTACCCGGGGCCTTCTTCGGGTTGAACGAGTCGACAGCGGATCTGAGCTCTGTTTTTGTGAACGGGGGGTCGAATACATCAGTATCCGACCCAACGTTTGCATTCATTGCTTTGGTTCTCGTTTGCTTGTGTATCGCGCTGTCGCTCTCTTCCGAGTCCACCGGGTAGAAGGTCGTCGCCAGTAATTCTGCCGATCCTCTCTCCGACAGAGTGGTTCCATTTTTGGTCAGCATCTGATCTTCGGGTCTACTCGTGGTGCGGGTCATAATTCGGTAGATCCCGTTCCAAACGCTCTCTCTGTCTTGTCTCCCGCAGAAATCCTTCCACGAGGTTGTTTGGGCTTCTACAACAGCGGCTTCATATTTCCCTTTCTCATCCAGGTAGTCTTCTACTACTCCCGTTCTCCGATGCGGCGCGGCGTTTCGGACTCTCCTCTTCTTGGTGGCGACCTTGCTCTTCATAACGGCGAGCTTTTCAGACCACCACGGCAAGACTGTTTGGGACTTGTTCTTTTTCTTTGGCATAGAGAGGACACACGCCTCTGTTACAATGTTATTAAATTTATTAGCGACTATTTCTATTTCTTATTTGTTTTTAATTTCATGTATTATTTTAATTGCTAGTTTGTTGGTGTTTTTAAGTTCATTAAAAGATTCTTTAAATTTTGACCAATCTGCTTTTTTGGTATTAAATAATCGTGTTGTCCTCTCTATTCTAATGCCTTGGATCTTATGTGTGGTGATTTTGAAAGCTATCCCGTTATGGTCGGAGCTGGTCATACCCTCGTCCACGTGCCAGTTTTCTATGTGGTTTAGCAGATCGTCCGAACACGCCGTCACATCTATGAAACTGGTGAAGCGTCTACCCCCTCGGATGGTGTCAAAGGTAGGTATGTTGCCGCTGTTAAGGATATTAAGGCCTATCTCGTGGAGTGTTCCCGCCATGTCATCTCCTCTATGGTCAATGTTGGCGCTCCCCCACCAGGTGCTCTTCGCGTTTGCGTCTCCCCCCACTATGATATTTTTAGTGCTCAGGTCTTCTATCTTTTTGAGGTGGTTTAGATAGGGGTCTAGCGGTTTATCAGGTTCGCAATAAAAGCTGGCCAATGCAATGGTGCCAGTGCCGGTCTTTACCTCCACCACCACGATGTTAGTGGTGGTGAGTTCTGGGTGTTGGATCACGGTTATGGTGGGATCGAAGACAGCGATTGCTGCTTTAACCCTGTCCTGACCGTCGCTCTGGTATATGCGCACTCCTGCTCTTGTCTTCATATTAGAGCCGGCCCCTACGTACGGTTCTTGTATCAGGGCATACGTTGCTCTCTTTTTGTGCGCTTCCATTATTAGTTTCTCTGTGGCCAGTCTTTTCCGTTGAAGATTTACTTGAAGAACAAGGTGGGTGGTGGTTCCGGTTGGGGTGCCTTTAGCAATAAGCTACGGCTGATCTTGCTAACCGGTCCCACTTCTTTCGTATCGGGCAGTCCACGCTAAAGGCATTGTGGTCACGTTGTGCCATTTGGGCTCTACAGCAGTTTCTGCAGGAAGCCGGGGCTTCGGCATCAGTCCATGTGGGGCAGTCCATGACAACATGGCCTGACTCCCCACAATGGCTGCAACAGATCTCCTTTTCCCGGCAGAAGGCCCTACTGTGACCGTACCCTAGGCACTGCGTGCACTGCACAAGCGGCGACTGGTCCTCAACTTTGACCCGCTGAAGATCTATATGGACATAGCCTGCTGTTATGAGCCTTGACCATACTATAGGCAAAGTTGTCATCACTATGTGGTGGGTATGTGGATTGCGTGCCTTCTTCTTGTATTTTATGGTGATGCGTTTGTCTTCCTCTTTTAAACCATAAAAGATGGACCTGTTTTGCTTCGTCATCGCCTCCAGAATCTCTGTGTCCGTTCTGGCTTTCAGGATGTTCTTTACGATGACGAGTGGGTCTTTATTTTGAGCGTTCTGTGTTCTTAGGCCCTTGCCTGAGGCATCTATCCGTCTCTTTACTTTTTCCCTTTCTTCCTTCGTGTCGCAGCTGATTATGATCTTTCTTTCTTTTGCCTTGCGGATTTTGGAGACAGCGACCCATCCTTCTTTGGCGTCCACGGCCTCGCGGATTTGCTCGATAACGGCATCTCCCGTGTCCTGGTCATTTGTGGATGTTACGATGACTGAGTGCAACGTTGTGGGTCTTTGTGCTACTTCCTTCAGGGGGGGGAGGGCGGTCAGTGCAGCAGTCGTCGCTCCTTCTGCTCTCAACGACTGTATCTCGCTCAAGATGGTGTCGAGCTTCTGATGGATACTGCCGGGATCTGCGGAGGTAGTTTGGGCCTCTTTGTTTGGTTCTGATGTTAGAACCTCCATCGTATGCAGGATCGGAGTATTGGTTGCCTTGAGTTTGGTCAAACTGTGTGTGATGTGTTTGAGGCATTCGACGATATCGTGTTTTATCTCCAATTTTATATTACGGGTGTCCCCCATTCGGATGGTAGCGAAGGACACCACGTCTAGTAAACCCTCCAGTATTGGCTTCTCAACTGAGCTAGCGATTACATTTTCCGCAGTCTTAGTTTGTGTGTCGGAGGGTTGTGGCTTGGATTTAATAAGCGCTGGCCTGGGCTTTGCACCTTGTGTCAATGGCTGGCTCACTTTCATTGCGAAGGTCTTTGTGGGCTGGCTAAGTGGCTTTGAAGCCGTGGTGATAGTAGGCTTCAGTCCAGGCTTTACAAACTTCCCACTCAGTCTACGGACCACTGAGATTGTAGGGTCCGCTTCAAATGTGGTGTTGAGCGTCGGTGTTTTCTTGTCGCTTGCCTTCGGAGTTGATGCTTTGCCCACCAGCGGGGACGTCGACGGCGATCTGGTGACGTTGCCCGAGGGGTTTGATCTCCTGCCAGAATCCGCATTAGGCGTCCGAAACATATTGGTGGAGTGCGTCTAGGTTTTGGTGAGTAAAATGTTTGTAAAAGTTTTATAAGGGTTAAGTGTGAGGCGTATGTCGATTACGCCTGTTTTTTATTTTTTTATTTAGTAGGTGTGGTTAACCGGTATATCAATTAAAACATATAATTAAATTTACAAAAAACAAATTTACCCTACAATTAGGGTAAAATATCAAAAGTTTAAATTTCTAAAAATTTTTGCCGTCAACGGTCAAACAGTTTTGTGCTTCCTAATAAAGCTAGGAACTGTCTAATTACACACTTCACAAAAAGAAAACAACAAGAAGTCAAAAAATGGCCGCCGAAATGGCTGGCCGTATCTTAAAATTAGGTATGGGGGTATTTCTCCCCTTGTCGTGCCCTCTTGCCCGACACCTCTCCCGTTGCTTTGCGACCAATACTTCCGAGTTACCTCGATAGTTAAGTTGGGGTTTTTGTGGGTTCCAAAGGGTAAACTCCCTGTAGCTCAGTTAATATTGTTCGCAAAGACACGGCGATTAGGGGTTTTCGGTAGTATCTCCGAAACTATTCGGCCAAAAAATCTGGAAAATTAACATGAAATGGGCACAATATAAATCTAAAATCTAAAATATCTTTAAACAATAAAATCTGGGAAAAACAAAATGGGCGAGTTATAAGGGAGGGGGTCCCAACCCTTAAAACTTGTAAAATCAATAAGTCGGTAATTACTGATGCGATTTAAAAAAAAAAATCGCTCAAATAAAGGGATAATAGAGTACTACAGAAAACAATTTACAAAATATTTATAGTTTACTGCAACTACCGTCTTTTAATTTTACAAACTTTAAACATAAAAATAAATTAATCTAGGGAGGTCCGATCGTCGTGCCCGAAGTGTCGGCTGTCTCGCCCAGCCGTCCTGCTTCCCGCTGACTAGGTTTCGACTCCCGGCTGCTTTCGAAAAGAAGACCTCGTGTTTTAATGTTAAATAAAAATAAACATAATATTTACATAGTAGGCGATCAACAAATCTGCGGTCTAGCTGATGAGATAAGAGATGCGAGGTGCGGAAAATGGAATGACAACTACAACGTTACTAGTATAGTTAAGCCGTATGCGTTAAGCTCTCAAGTCTTATCAAGCTGTGAATCTATATCTGAAACTATGTCAGATGATGATATACTGGTGCTTTCGGTAGGTTCTAATGATAAAAATCCATATACCATTATGTCGAGTTTGTGTAATACATTATGTAAATTGAAGAAGGGCAGGATACTAATACTAAGTGTTAGATATAACTATTGTTTAAATATTAACATACTAAACACACATATTAATCGTCTAATAAAACATTATTATAATTGTAAATATATTGACATACAACAAATACTGCATTACTACCAAAATATAACATCAATAAAAAAGAAAATTAGCCTGAAGATAAATGTAGAAATCGACTATTCAAAGTATGTTAATGACTATGTAAAAAACGGATTAAAATTAAGAAAATCATTGCAAAACTCTATACTCAATAAAAAAGGTATTATATCCACCTCAACTGCTTTGGAAAATAAAAAGGGTACAATACCATATTATTTTTCTAAGATTAATATTACAAAAAATAGTATAACACCAACAATGACAAGCACAAAATGTTTTCGTGGCTAATAAGCATAATGATTTTGTAATTCTACACAAAAACATACAAGGTTTGCTTTCTAAAAAAGATATCATTGAGATAACCCTAGCGGAGCTTGATTCTCATTTATGTCCTGAGGTGCTGTGCTTTACAGAAACTTTTATTATGAATGGAGAGGAAAAGAATATATTTTTGCATAATTATGTACTAGCTATACACTATGGAAGAAATAAAAAAAGAGGGGGCACATGTATATTGGTAAAAAAAGGGACTATATACAATAAAGTTAACATTTTCGATGAGCTTCCTGTGAATTTTCATTTTGAATGCTGCTCTATCTCTATTCCATCATACAATATTATAGTTGTTTGCCTATACCGTAGCTCAACAGCTTCAAATAAACGACATTTTGATTTATTCTTAGAAAAATTTGAACAACTATTGTACATATACCAACATAAACATCACAAACAAAGAATAATTATTGTTGGGGACATTAATATAAACACTTTACAAAACAACAACATTACCACCAAACTAAAAGGCATATTAAATAATTATAATCTAGAGCAACATATAACCCAACCAACAAGAGGCTTATCATGCATTGACCACATTTTTAGTAATATAAAAGGTGCAAAGAGCACAATCCTTCCGTTGTGGTTATCTGACCATGACACTGCACAGATACTTAGTTTCCACATCAAAAGAAAACTACAAATAGCTAAACAAATACATACATTTAAGAGAGGTTATTCTGACGAAAATATCATTAAGTTCAGAACACATCTCTCATGCCTCACTTTTACAGATGTATATAATGAAAGTAATCCTAATGAAGCATTTAATAAATTCCATGACTGGTTCTGTTTACTTTATAAATTATGTTTCCCAGTTTGCAAAGTCACAATAAACACTAACTCTAACCAGCACTGGATCTCTAAGGGTATTAAAAAAAGCTGTGCAACAAGTAGAGCGCACCGTCTTAATCACTATAAAAGGAAAACATACAACACAAAAAAGAAATATCAAACATACTCAAAAATACTAAAACGATGCATACTACAGGCAAAAAAACAGTCAAATAATAAATATATCTTTAATAATAGTAAAAAAAACACATGCAAAGCTACATGGAAAATTATACACGAGGAGACAAATACCAAACCGACATGTAACAATTATATTGAAACTATAGACTATAATCAACATAATATAAATAATCCAATAGAAATTGCCAATAAGTTCAATGACCATTTTATCAATATCACAGGTGTCACGCATGCGAAAACAAATAATGACTTGCATGGGAAAACTAGTAATCTGATAAATTCCATTTATCTGACTCCTGTTGATGAGTACTGTGTTAGAAAAACTATTAAGTCCCTCAAAAACGCAAACTCTGAAGGGTATGACAACATATGCACAAAGGTTCTGAAGGCATGCAATGAAGAAATAGCCCCTGTTCTAACATTTCTTATAAACCTATCAATATCCTCTGGGACCTTCCCAGACAGGCTTAAGTATTCACTAGTCAAACCCTAGCATAAAAAAAATGAAAAAACAGTAGTTGACAACTACAGACCCATTACACTAATCTCAATCATATCAAAGGTTTATGAAAAAATTGTACTTGAGAAACTGATGGTGTTTTTTGAAAAGTATGGTATATTAAATCAAGATCAATTCGGATTTCAAAAAAAGAAATCCACAACCCATGCCATATTCAACCTAGTGAATGAAATACTAATGAACATAAATGAAAATAGGTACACAACAGCTCTTTTCCTTGACATGTCTAGAGCGTTCGATTATTGCTTACATGACACCCTACTAAAAAAGTTGGAAAACAACGGCATTAGGGGGCCGGCACTAAATTGGCTAAAAACTTATTTGAGCAATAGGATGCAAGCCGTTGAAGTAGCTAAACTCGATAAAAATAATATAACCCAAAAATATCTATCTGAGTTTAAAGAAATCAAGTTTGGGGTGCCCCAGGGGAGTGTCTTGGGCCCATTTTTGTTCCTCACTTATATAAATAACTTACCAAAACTGACAAAGCACCGCTGCATCTTATTTGCGGATGATGTCTCAATCATAGTGACTACAAGTAAGAAATTGACATTAAATGACCATAGTAATGAAATTAACAATACAATCAACTTAATAATAAATTGGCTTAAAGATAATAACCTTTTCATTAATATTGACAAAACTTATTTCATGAATTTTAACAATACACCTTATCAAACGTTAAATGTACACTATCAAGGACTAGGACTACATGGCACAAATATAACTAAGTTTCTGGGTATACAAATTGATCATAAGTTGGACTGGAAGCAACAGATCACAAACATATGTTGTAAAATAAATAGATTTACTTTTGCACTATATAAACTCACTAAAGTAGCCTCTCAAAGTGCAGCACTCACAGCATACTTTGCATATATTGAGTCCATCCTCCGTTATGGTTTAATCATATGGGGAAACAGCACAGACACAAATAAAGCATTTATCGCTCAAAAAAAATGTATTAGGGCAATCTGTGGCACTGCACCAGATGAGCCATGTGCACCCTTATTCAAAAGGTTAAAAGTCTTACCCCTGCCATGTCTATACATTTTTGAAATAGCCAAATTTGTCAAACTTAACCATCATTATTTTGAAACAGCACAAGATATATATCCCCGAAACACTAGAAATGGAAAAAGGTTGATGTCGGCCTTTGTTCCAAAAAGCACTCGTATGCAAAAGAATTGTTTCTGGATGTGCATAAGTATTTTTAATAAATTGCCTGAAACAATTAGAAAACTTATTGTAAAACAATTTCTAGCAGAGTTACATAAATGGCTTATGGCACACCTATTTTATTCAGTGAAAGATTTTCTTACACATACACTTAATAAATGTAAGATGTGTACCTAGATGTGTGCAAGCAAATATTTTAGTTTTATTTTTCTTATAAGTTAACGACATATTAATTTCTTTTGATGTCTGTAAAATACTATTCACCTTGACCAAACTTGATAAATCATTTGACTTTTATTATTATTTTATTTCTGTATATTATTTTAATTGAATTGCAAATATTTTAGTAACTTTTGACATAACTTTTCACAAACTTTTCTTTTTTCCTCTATGGCATGGACTACCATAGAGAAGTGAAGTTTATAAGCTCCACAGATTATAAGTTAGGCCGCTGCGCTGTGGTTATAATACATAGATTTAATGTTATAATATTGATTTGACATATTTTTGACATTATAATATTGATTTGACATATTTTTGACATATTTTTGAATAGGGACAATTTCTAGTAATTAATTTTGTATTTTTATTAAAATGTTATTTAATTGGTTTTTGACAATTTGAAGTGTTAATTTTGTATTTTTATATGTATGAAATTAATTAGAATATTTAGTAATTGTTATTTAAAATTATTTGCATGCTACATTGTCAGCTGAGAAAGAGAAGAAAACTAGAATAAGACCAAAAATGTACCTTTCTCAAGCGCAAATTAAATATATTTCATTTCATTTTATTTCATTTTATTTCATTTCATTTCATTTCATTTCATTTCATTTCATTTCATTTCATTTCATTTCATTTCATTTCATTTCATTTCATTTCATTTCATTTCATTTGAGGTTGTAAAAATTTTCCGGTTCCGACCCCGATAACTCAAAGGTCTTAAACCGGAAAAACCTGCAGCTTTGACCCTCTTGTGAGCAACTTTAAGACGCAACTTTTGATGTTTTCAAATCCCACGCGTCTCAAAAGGCCACTGAGATGTTAAAAGATTTCACTTCTAAATTCACTTTACCACGTGGTGGTTTGCACTTTAAACACTTTTAACACTTTGGCGCGTTGGGAGTAAGTTTTTGCTAAATCGGAGCAGGTGGGCCTTAATGGGACGCAACTTTTAGTGTATCGCATTTGGTGCTTACTCAAGAAAAATCCACTTTTTGTAATTTTTAAGCGCGGAGCTGCTTGTTTTTGATGCGTGCTGACCGACGGTCCCAGTGCTCATTTTTTTGGATGAAATTCGGCATACAGATAGTTTATAACTTGGATTAACACATAGGATAATTTTTATCCCGATATTCCCACGGGAACGGGAACCACGCGGGTGAAACCGCAAGCGGCCGCTAGTACATCATATTCTGCAAATTACGTTCGAACTTCGACCACTGGGCCACGTTGGGCGAAGTAAGTAAGTAAGTATAAAAATGGCCCCCCCAGCCCGATCCTCTAAATGCCACTACACATTTACAGAATACACTAAACATGCACACTAGTTTAGGCCCAAGACACCGCACTCGTAGAACAAGGGTACGAACAACCGGTTCACACGCACTCTATATACCAGGTACAGATATGTACCTGGGCGCTTCTCTCCACCACCACGACCCGGTCAACCCGAGCGGAGGTCCGAGCCTTTAGAGGCGCCCTCGGGTTGCTCCGCTCTCTGATCCGATCTGAACCCTTCGGAGAATCTAGTAGGCACAGGGACACGCACTAGTGCGTGATGCCGTTCCAGAAAACCTCCGAAGGTGATTCGTTTCACATGGGTTGAGGAACCCTTTAAGTTTCTCGCCGCCCAACAAGCCCAGTGAAGCTGAAAATGCCGTTTGAGGCAATCAGCAAATTCACTGAAAAAAAATAAAAATAATAATGGATGCCAATCAACCTCGAGGAGCTCCGTGGCGCAGTGGTTAACGCTCCCGGTCTGCGAGTGCTAAGGTTAAGCAACTTTCGCAAATGCTGATCATTGGATGGGTGACCAAAAGTTTATGATTTCGAGCTCCTCCGTGCTTCGGAAGGCACGTAAAACCGTTGGTCCCGGCTGCATTAGCAGACGTTCACAACCACCACCGCACTGGGCCCGCGTGGTGGTTTATTGCCCGTTCTCCCTATCCATCTATAGGGAAGACTCGTTAGGGTTGCCAACCCTACTATATAATATAGTATCCTACTATTTTAGGTGTCTAACTACTATTATTTAAAAAAAAAAATTTCAACAAAAAAAAAACCGACTCCAAAAAAGGAGACTGATAAAATTGCACTAAAAAGTAAAAAATAAGCGTTAGACTTAAATAGACAATAATTTTATTAGGAAAATATACAATTATTGTTATTTTTGGAGCCGGTGCCAGCCAACGAAGTTTTTGGAGCCGGTGCCAGTCCGCGTTTGAAGTCAAAATTTCATGCATAAGTTTGAATGTAGGTATTATGATATTAATATATAGTATGTCGTTAAATGTTTATGTTAAAGTTACCTTGGCTGGCACCGACTCCAAAATAACAATAATTGTACCTATATATTTTCCTAATAAAATTATTGTCTATTTAAGTCTAACGCTTATTTTTTTACTTTTTAGTGCAATTTTATCAGTCTCCTTTTTTGGAGTCGGTTTTTTTTTGTTAAAATTTTTGTTTATTTTTCTCTTTTTAGTGATTTGTTTTGATCTATTTATCAAAAGCGAATATGGGTAGACCTACTAAACGCGCTGCTCGTATGAGACAGCGCCGTTTAAATGAGACAAGCGAAGAAAACGAGAAACGCCTATCTCAAAGTAGGAAATCAAAAACTGAGTTCCGGTGCCTGTCTTCTTTTGCTTCGTCATAGTCGCTTAACTATCTTAATCGAGATATTTTATCGCCACCCGTGAAATACTTTTTATTGAGGAGTTCCGATGGCAATCTGTGGTCTTTTTCATCAGTTACATTTCATCAAATGATACTTTTTGAATGCAAATGCTTGTCTTATTTCTGAAAATACCAAAATCGCTATAGGTATGCCTACAATATTTGAGGAGTTCCCTCAATTCCTTAAGGATTCCATCATCAGAACTGGACCAAATTAAAATGGGACCACACGGGAAGCACCAGCTTTCAAATAAAGAAAGAATCATAAAAATCGGTTCACCCAGTCGAAAGTTGAGGTCGAAGGTTGAGTTGAGGTAACAAACATAAAAAAAAAATACAGTCGAATTGATAACCTCCTCCTTTTTTTGAAGTCGGTTAAAAATATATTATATTTTATCAGGAAAGTCGCTATAATCAATCTCTATTATCTAAAATGGAACTTACAAAATATTCATTTAAGAAATAAAAGAAATATTTTTTATATTTTTTTTTAATGAATTCCCTATCTACTATATTTTTATGGGTACTGAATCCAAAAATACTATAATTGGTCTAAAAGAAGTTGCCAACCCTTGCCCCAGCAGTGGCGACATAAAATGAGCTGATGATGAATCAACCACAAATAATTGAGACAAAGGTGCGAATTAATTCAAAGTAAATAATTAAAATTATGAGGAAAATGATGACGTATGAAAGACAGCTCGGTGATTCAAACAATACTTAGGTTAATAAATGAACGATTGTTTTCTTATAAAAGACTACTTAAAACATACATCAAGAAAATATAAATACATGAAAACATAAATGTATGTATGTGTGTGTGTATGTATATTATATATATTGCCTTTATATGTATATATATATATATATGTATATGCGTGTGTGTTTATGTATTTAAGTGAGTATGTGTATACATGTATACATATAAATAAAAGTATTGTGTAAACCTATAATATTTGAATAAAGACATATAAATAAACCTACCATTAATTTAAGTAAATAATAATATAAATCTACATAAATAAATAAACGTTTGATTAAAATACATATTACACATTTCTATATGTCAGATCACTTAATTGAATCTAAATAAACATCTAATATAACTAAAATAAACCACTAGAGATTAAAAACAACAAAAATATAAGATACCTATACATAACCCAATTTAAAAAACAATAACAAATTCAAATTGAATCTTACATTTATCTCTTCTTACTGATCCCTGTGCTATTTTCGTACTGAACCTATCAATGCCGCATCTAGTCATATCGCGTTCTTTGTTGCTCCTTGTTTTGTGAGTCCGGCGGGGCGGCTGGCCATAGCATTGTGAAATATTATTCGCCGCTAGGACGGTACACCACGAATGACGTTTTTAAAAAACTACCGTGTTTATAGTAATTAGGTGTGTATTTCGATTTAAGTGCGCTCGATTGTTGAGTTATTGTGATTTAATTTAGTAAGTAAAAGTTGTTTCTCAATAAGTGAATACCTATTGTAATTCTAATGAGAAATAATAAAGTTCTTTAACCATATTCAAGTTCGTAAACAGTATTTCACGTTAAGGACAACTCAGGGACGTAATTAGCTCAAAGTAGGTCGTCACGGGTTTATTATATTTATTTATTTTATTTAATAGGATAACCAACAAGTTTAACACAAATACAAGCAAAATTATTTCGATTTTTGACCGCGGTAAAACCGTTCTGACGCATTCGGCGATTGGATAATTATTATTATTCATAATTATCACTATTATCATAATTTTGTGCCCCCACTGCTGGGGCACAAGCCTTCCATATGATGTTTACACCACAGGAAGAACGAGCTATACGAGGCTCGTAAACCATATCACGCGGGCCCTGTGCTGTGGTTGTTAACGACTGCTAATGCAGCCGGGACCAACGGCTTTACGTGCCTTCCAAAGCACGGAGGAGCTCGAGATTATAAGTTGTTGGTCACCCATCCGCCCTTTGCGAAAGTTGCATAACTTATCTGCACTATCTGCGCTATCGAGCTCCTCAGACCAGACATGTATACACAGTTGTGTGTTTATTTATATCAAAAAACAAAATAGTTTATGAGAATCTACGTTTACTCACGATAGAGTAGTATAGAAAGAATAGAATAAAATGTTTATATAAACATTTTATAAATAGCTGGCCTACTTCTTAACTGATCTTTAGTATTTGTAAAAATATTATGATCGGATGTTAATGATGGTAGTTGTTGACATTAAATGGGCGCCTTTGGCTTTCAAAGTAAAAAGTAAATAGTGTTGAATAATTTCGGCGGGCTGGTTAGAACCACGATAGCTCAATTGGGAGAGCACCTGACCCGGTATGTCAGAAGGGTGCGGGTTCAAATCCTGCTCGTGAAAATTTTTTCAAAATTTGTGTTTTTAAGAATAGAATACCTACGTACCTACGAATTTATTTGACCAACACTATATCATACAACATACTAAAAGAAAAAATCTTTATAAGTATAAGTTGGTAAAAACTTTAAAGTAGATAAAAATCAAACAAAACCGACCACAATACACCCGCTGGGAATCGAAGCCGATACCTTCGAAACTGAGACCGGTGATGTAACCACTAGACTACAGACGTGTTTGACAGAAATATAACGTCCTATAAGCAGTATCATAAACGTTTTAGTAGACCCAGAGTCAGTCAATAAAACATCATCTATTTAGTAAACCGGTATGATTCAAGAGAAATGTCTGCCTTAGATTTAAAAAAAATCAAAAAAATACTTTCTTTCGAAACCGCTCTATCGTCCATTATAACTTAAGACTTTGTAGTCTTACTGGAGCTTACAGTTAATTCAATCACGATAGCTCTCCGTACATTGGACTAGCATGCATCTTCATCAAAGTTGATATTGCTTTTGTTGTCTTCCTTAACGCTCTATAATAAAGTCGAAACTCCTTTGACAAGTGAGCAATAATTTAATTGGTAATGTAAAGAGGCTGCGTTCCACTTCATGGTCAAGTGCATCGGTGTGACCAGGTTATTGCGTTTTACCCCTTTAATGAGGTAAAATGGTTATATTTTTTTGTAATTTTTGAATGTGTTAAAGATTTAGTTTCTTTTTTATTACAAGCCCATCAAAGTACCACTGCTGGGCTGGGTCTTTCTACATCAACAATGACACTGGAGGAGACTTGGCCATAGTTCACTAATCTGGCCATTTATATGGTTGGTGGGCTTAAACGGCTAAAAATTGCTAACCATCTTACGACGATTGGAACCAACGACACATATTAAGTAATAGTTACCCAACGGCCTTACATGCCTTCCCAAGCCTGGAGGAGCTATAGACATTGTAATTTGATCACCCATCCATTAATGTGGCTTTGTGAGAGTCGCTTTACTTGTAAGATTGCAACCCACACGAGCAAGCCACTACGCCATCGTAATATTCACAATGATAAAACTTCTACTAATATGACTCCTTTAAATGTGACTAGATTTTTATGAATGAACTTAGAATTAGGATAGTCATTTCATATTTGCCTTCACCAACATATGGTAAGTAAAATTATAACTAATACAGATGTGTCTTGTTACTTGATAAAAAAAATATGATAAGAAATTAATATACAAATTGTGAATAAGGAAAATGTGATAATACTGATAATTTAACCAAATAATTTATTTTTAACCATTAATGAATGTTTATTATTAAAAAAATCTGGAAACGTTTAATTTATATATAAGAATTTAAATTATTAAAATTAATTATTCATTTGTCATTGTCAAATAAAGGTTTCAACAAATTGCAAACTAAATAAAGTTTACGCTAACACTACAAATTGAAATTAAATCATTTATAAGTATTATCTTGGGTATAAAATCGTTATATTTCTATTTTACTATCAATTGTCTATCCTGACCTTTAGAACCAGGATCCATATTAATAAAAATAAAATACCAGTTTAAAATGTAAATTGCTAATACAAGATCAGAAACGATAATCATAAACGGCATGGTGATAATTTTAAAAATATATGGCCACACCAAACGTAACAGTTACCACAAAAGTTTCACTGGCATTTCTTCGCCGGATGCAGTCGCGGACGGACGAATAAGTAGCAATCAAAAAAATAAAAAGTTCAAAAAGTTTTTATACCGCGTAACTTTTTAAGTGAAAAAAGTTTCTAATCCATATTTTTTTAAATGGCGGTGTCCTACGCCGTTTCCCGCGTACTGAGGCGCGCGTCACCGTTCTTTTTACCAAAAAGGTGCGAGTCGACAGTGGCCAGTCTCACCAAGGATGAGATTTTGATACTGCTGCGGCCTCCTTTTACGAACTGGAGTAACATCATCAGAGATGCGGAGAAAGTAGTCGGATATCCGACCTCCTTTATGAATCTACGCTGCTTGCTGAGCGATGAATTCGCCAACATGGCTCTTTACTTGAGGAAATTGGTAAGTAGTATAAACTTACTTAGAAATAGGCAAAGAATGTCTTGATCAGCATAAAAGTATACATGTTGTGTTATGTCGTCTGTCTTTGAAAACGCCGTTAAACCTTTCCTGTAGACAGTAAATATTAAAAAAAAAAATTACAGCAATATTGATCCATTTTTACACTCTGGCATAAAAGTAAGTTTCAGTATTTATACAATCTTTCCTGTATGGCAGCTTTTGACACTAACATAGTTAAAAGGTATCAAATAATATTTTGAAACCATAGTCTAAATATATATTTTTTAAGTTTATAATAAACTTTAATTTGTAACTGATTTTACAAGGATTGTCAGAAGATGCAGGTTCAATCCCGCTTGTGCATAATTCTTAAGTTATTTATACTTGCTAAGTCAATAAGCGTAGACTGAAAGTTCACTGCCACATATTTTTATTAATAAGTAAATTAGCAATCTTATAGAGCTTTTGTTTCAAATTGAGCGTTTTCTAATTATATCTCTTGAAGCATAGTGTCAAAAGAAGTCTTTGTGATAATGTTTTCGTTATTAAATGCTTATTTTAATAATCTCTAAGTATTTTTTTGTAAACGTCGTTGTTTCTATCAGCTGTGCCGTTTCTAGCATCAAGCTAGCTTCCATTCTTCTCCATAACTAAACATTTTTTGGACAAACTAAAACTGGTTTAATACCGAAGTAATGTTGCTTAATTAAATCGTAGAATATATTTTTTTTAACTTAAACTTTCGTTTTTTAATAAACGATACCCAAATGCTTACGTATTTATTAGGAATCTCGTAAAAGAATTCCAGTGAAAGTGTCCTGTACCGTTATACATATACTTTCTACCGGCCATTCACGAGTAACAACTGGTCGGTTAAGTTTGACATTGAAATCATCTCCGTATATCAAGCGCGACAGCTTTTTTGTGTTACTGACTTCAACCGCCTGTGTGGTTAAGCCAACCGGTCTCAAACCCAGGTTCCCAGGTTCAGCGTACATTGTATAAAATATTTATAAAATTTATAAAATACAGTGAAAAAATTAAACGCCCACCCGACCCAGCCAGGAATCGAACCTGGGTCTTCCGCAATCCGGGCGGCAGCACTGACCGCTATGCTACCGGAAAGGCTGGCGTAAGCGCTGAATTTTGTCACTGCTTTTTAATTTTTGAGTGCTAATAGCGGCACAGTGCGCCATCTATCCAACGGTCATTGCAACCGATGGCCATGCAGATTCACCTTTGTAGATGAAATATTATAAATATTTAATTAAATTTCAGTGCAGCAGTTAATATTTAAAAATAAAAAGTAAAGTGTACATTATATTGTTTTCGGTTTTTTTAAAATTCTTTTTCTATTAAAATGTGGCCTATGTTACCCGCAAGCAATTTTTCGAATTGGACCAGTAGATACAGGGTTATCCTCCGCAAACAAACAAACAAGTAAAGTCAAACAATAGTGTAGATGTCAACGTAATATAAATGTCAGTAACGTTGTTGTGTTTCGACGGTTAAGATAGCGAACACCTCATTGGTTGAGGAATCCGGGTGAAGTGCGCTTCCACTTTTAGTCTTATCATCACTCAATATTATCTGAACAGGCCTAGTGCTTCCCCTAATAAGACAAAACTAAAAAAATATATCATATTTTTATCTTAAATCCTCTTTTGCAGGTCGGCAGCAACCATTTAGTGATGCAGACAGCCAAGAACGTGCTCTACGGCGACTCCAAGAACCTCCAACCCTGGGGTCTGATCATTCTGCTACTCTCCAAATCAGTCAAAACCACCGCAGCCTCACCCCAAATGAAAAACATTGAGGAACAGCAGAGAATCCTAGCTGAACTCACAGAGATGATAAGAACTGGCCATTTAATCCACCAAGGTATAGTCAACGTTCCATTCAGGAAACGCTCAAAGCATACAGAATCAGCTATATTCGGCAACAAAATTGCTATACTCCTCGGGGATTATCTTCTGGTGACAGCGAATGCTATGTTGGCTGGGCTAAGGAATTCTGATGTGTCTTACATCATATCTACTGCGCTAAAAGATTTATCTGAAGGGGAGTTCTTTGGAGAGAGGGACGAGCAAAACCAACCGATACCTGGTAGACCTAAACGAGCTGGGGAGGACTTTGAAACAACTTTTGATACGACATCTATAACAGTAGATGATGTTATAGGAAAACCGAGGAAGGAATGGACTGCTAGAACTGTTTTTAACGGCGTCAGTCTTCTGGGCAGAGGTTGTCAATCAGCTATGGTTCTGGACAAACAGAGTAGGGAAACCCAGAGTTGTGCTTACCACTTCGGTTGTCATGTAGGTTTGGCTTGGCAGGCTGCAGTGGAATTGCAACAGTTGACCACAGAAACTAAGGAGCAGTTTTCCTTGGCAAGTGCTCCTGTTCTTTTCGCTTTAGAGGGTAACCCTGATCTGTATAAGGTTATAGATCAAGCTAAGAATGACGTGAAAGATGTTGACTATGAAGATTTGAAGTTTAACGTATTGAAGACAGATGCGGTTGACAGGACTAAAGCTTTGTACGAGGAGCATGCTAAGAAAGCGACAGCTTACATAGAAAGTATTGGACAGAATGATGCAGTTGATATGATCAAAAAGTTGATAAATACTTTTTGAAAGACTTATAAAGACATGACGTTTTGAAGAAACTGTTGTGAGGAAGAGTAATTTTTTCTTTTTCTATTATCTGGATGCATCTCGTCATCACATCATCATCATCAGCCTGTTAACACCCACTGCTGGGTGAATACCTCTTTTTTATTACGCCAACTTATTTGGTCCTGTGTGTGTCATCATCCAATGAATTTTGGCTACCGTGACGATGGAAGGTGTTCAGATTGGAGAACGTCTCGCATCTCTGTTCGAATGTTGTTTGAATGAGAGCATGAATAGATCAGAAATTAAACGTGAGTGTGAAAGCAATTATTAATTTATTCTTTAATGCATAGGTACATTTGTTTTATAATATAAAAATAATGGTATTAATAATTTGAATTATTGTCAAGTGTCATTGTCAATTTAACATTGTCAAGTTTTTTTTAATTGTTAACTTTTTATTTTATTTTTGCGTTTTGTTTAAACAAATGCTCTTGTTCTCGATTATTATAACGTATATCACTTGAAATGTCTTTTTTGTGTACATACGCCAGCAAATCAACCTATCCATAACTGTCAAATTTCTTCAATACATTTTCATACATTATGTCTAAGGCATAAAGTTAAAAGTCTATTGAAGCAATGTGACAGTTTGTGGTAGGTAGGTGCAGGCGTGTGTATGTGTACATGTATTGAATAAATTAATGCCAGTGTCTACGTCTCTTAGTAAATGACATAGAAAGAATGCTTATCATGTTTTGGATAGTGTCAGATAAGTATTTAACAAATTATGTCTACACTAGTTGCTGCTCGTGGTTTCACCCGCGTGGTTTCCGTTCCCGTGGGAATATCGGGATAAAAACTATCCTATGTGTTATTCCTGGTTATAAACTATCTGTATGCTGAATTTTATCAATTTAGTAGTTTTTACGTGAAAGAGTAACAAACATCCATACTTACAAACTTTCGCGTTTATAATATTAGTAGGATGATTGCATCTTAATAGTTACATAATAATTTATAGACGGCTTGTAACTTTAACGTCGAAGATATGTGACAACTTGAAGCGAAAACATAATGAGGACAACTTGTCCATTATACTTGTAGCTAGGTTTCCACGGAAGGTCAGCGTCGGGACACCTTTGGTGTTCTGACAAATGCTGAGTGGATACCTTTTTTGTGTCACTTTGCATTTTTTAATTCTATTTTATTTTTATTTTATTTCATGTATTAATGTGTGTGCCACACATTAATACAAAATAAAATAAAAATAAATATTTTTTTATTTTATTTTTTATTTTATTTTATTATATTTTTTATTTTATTTTATTTTGCATTATGACTATAAACATACAGTACAACTTAAATCAAATTACAGTACACAAAATATAACACGAAGGCCAATAAGGTTCTACCAAAAATTTTACAAACTGAGTTTACACAACCTGTTAGGAAAAAAAATGAAAAGACATTAACAATAAATTTTATGTCACACATGCAAATTAAAAAAAATATATATAATATTTTTATTTTATATTAAAAGCTTTACACTTTATTGAGTTTTTTTAACACACGAACGGACTAAATAATCTACTTTTTGAATATTAGGTCCTACACAGTGGCGATGGCGGTGAGAATAAATTCTTGCCTCTTATGTCAGATCAACTTTAGAAAGTTTATTCTATGCAAAAGATATTAGTAGAATTATAGTAACACAATGAATGCTGTTTGTGCACATGTGCTGCAAAGGACATTTCCTAGATCTAATAAGAATATTGTTTTTATTATCTGTTTAAATCTGTCAAAATATATCGCTATTGTTTGTGTGAATGTAATAAGGATATCCTCAATTTAAGCCTTTGATAATGTTTAAAAGTTTTAATGTTGAAAATGTTATAATTAATTAATTAAATTATTATTGTTAAAAACCACAATATAGATTTATTTAATTAAACCTTTAGTTCCCTCAATTACCAATAACTGTGTCCTGACCCACCGCGTCGCATCGCGTCGGTTATACAAAGGTTGTATGTTCAATTCCTATTTGAACTTCCTGAGACTGGCTGATGTTTTTCTAGGGTTTATCTTACACATTGATTTATATTATTTTATTCTGACGTTTTGAACCCTTTGCAGGGTCCGTGCTCACAGGGTGACTGTGGTGTTGGTCGCCTCATAGTCAGTGGTCGGCGTAGGTAGTGCCAGGGGTGAATGACCACAAATGTATATGTTAACATGGACATGCCCCAGGATTCGAGATTTCAAAATCGATATTGAGTTTACTTATTTTTAATATAGGTAGGTATGTAGGTAGGTAACATCACAACGTGTCGATGCTTGTATATAATCCCAGTTTAGTTTGTTTTCTAGCAAGTACAATGCGGGTAAAGACGTGTCAAAAACTAGTATTAGTGTACATTTAGACAATTACGACCCGTTGTCAAGAAATAGTATTAGACATAGAAATCATTACAGATTTAGAACGGTGTTTGTAGTAGTACTAGTTGATCGTAACGCTTATGGTAACGAAATTGTTTGTATGAAACTGCTGTTTCTTATTGCTAACAAGGTAAATATTTATAGTTTAAAAAATTGTGACATTTTTAGGATGCGCTCATTTAATTTATATTTACATAATTATATGTAGGCAATATTTGAGTAAAGGTGATTTTTACAATCCCAAGATTTTGAGGTGGGAGGGTATGTGCACTTTATGCCACGATCGACGAATCCCATGAAATAGCACTACCTACGCCGACCACTGCTCATAATTAATAAGTAACTGCATACCCTCATTTCAATTTTATCGGTTGCGTTCCGTTCAGAATGCCTCGTGTGAGTACCTTTTAGACCTTTTGCTTCTTAGACATTTTAACATAGTAGACGTAATGCTGCTAAGGCAATTTACCTTTTAGACATTTTGCTTTAAAGACGTTCTGCAAGTTAGGCTTTCTGATCATAACTCGTTTTGTGAGTTTTACTCTTCGTATTCATTCGATTAGTTTATTGTGTATTGTTATTAGAATCAGAGAATACCTTGTAGGTACACACGGCGGCAGATCAACCTACCCAAAACTGTCAAATTTCTACAATCAAGTTTGAACTTTATTGTTTGGTTATAAGGATCAATATTCATTGGAGAAATTTGACAGATATGGGTAGGTTGATCTGCCGCTGACTGTACTTGGAATGATGAATAAAATATATTATTATTTATTTATTATTATTATTATAGTTTACGAAAACGAAGATTTGTATGGCAAAATTTAAGGATGTTACGGAGTAATTACTTCTTTTAAGATTTTATACTTTTTCTTCTTTTCTAAGTGTCATTTTCTTTTGTTCTGTTTTTTCTTACTGATTGTCATCGTGGTTGCTGTCTTGTTATGTTTTATTTTGTTATTTCTTCTTCTATTAATTATAATTATATTATTATTATAATTATATAATTAATTATAATTATAATATTACGTTTTACTTTGCCTCTTATTCCTTAATACAGTCCACCTTTTCCCTTTCGCCTCCTTCCGTAACATTTTGGTCCTTAACTTTTCTTGTATATCGCTAGAAGGCGCTGCTTCGATGCAATACTGAATCTTGTTTTCGTTAAGGCCATGTCAGAGGATGTAGCGAGATTAGAAAAAGTTGAGGTATCTGCTAAGGGTATCTGATCTGGTTAAAGCTGTGGAGTTTCTTGCGCCCATTCTTCTCCACAGCAAAAAAATAGACGTCCTGAATGGGTAGTAGGTAAAAAATGTATGGACGATTCAAAAGCACTTTTCGTAAGTTTATTTTAATAAAAAATGTTGACTTTGACTTCGACTTATCTATTGTCAAAAATAACTAGTAGTAATAGTGTAAGCGTAAACTTTAGTAAGGAGCTCGATGGCGCAGTGGTTAACGCGCCCGGTCTGCGATTGCTAAGCTAAAGCAACTTTCGCATAGGCCGGTCATCGGATGGGTGACCAAAAAATTATCATCTCGAGCTCCTCCGTGCTTCGGAAGGCACGTAAAGCCGTTGGTCCCGGCTGCATTAGCAGTCATTAACAACCACCAATCCGCACTGGGCCCGCGTGTTGATTTATGGCCTGTTCTCTCTATCCATCTATAGGGAAGGCTCGTGCCCCAGCAGTGGGGACATAAAATGAGCTGATGAAACTTTAGAAAACAATATAACGAGCTATAAGACAGCCAATGAGTTAATTACTCATTCTGCAATTAAGCAATAGCTTGTTCCACAACACCGCGTTTCCCCTTGAACTGTCCATTGTTATCTGAAATTTGCATTTGTCATCTTGATTCTCTTAAAGTTAACGTAATAACTATGACTAAAGACTTCTGAAATTGCTATGCATTTTGTTACCTGTGGTAAGCGACCATTGCAACCCGTGCGCTTGCGACACGATTTCATATTTATTTAAGTTAAATAAATCTTCTGTCTGTATGGTCTGTTCGGCACTTGCCCTCTTTCTGATCTTGTCTACAAATTCTCATTTCCGTACAAATTGTAGATTTGGTCTGTATATAGACAGTATCCCCGTGTGGTGCAGGGGATAAAGAATTGCGCCACCCCATCTCTTCCTGTGGGTGTCGTAGAAGGCGACTATGGGACCATTCCAGAGGATGGGCAGCAGCGTCTCTCTGTGATTATCACCCTACTGCGATCGCCAATCCGCCTGCCAAGCGTGGCGATTATGGTAAATTCCCCTCACAATGATTTATCCTTGAGGGAGGTCTTTGTCCAGCAGTGGACGTCTTTTTGGCTGAGATGATGACATGTTTTCTTTTTATAAATTTAATTTTATATTTTTAATTAGGTAACCAAATTTAATAAGAATTTATGGTATTCCTACATTTTTATGCAGTGAAGATTAAAGTAATTTTTTTACGTTGTCTGCCATTTGACAGTTTACTTACTACTATTTAACATGTAAAACTTTAAATCTTGAATGGCGTTGTACCTGTACTTATGAAGAGGTTTTATTTGTAACAAGGAGGAGTAGGATGATCATGATTTTAATATTTATAGTTATCAACTTTACTTCTCAGACAAAAATATAAAAAATGAAACGCTGACATGTAAGTTTTATTATTATTGCAAAGGTCAACATTTCATCATCATCATCATCAGCTCATAAAGTCCCCACTGCTGGGGCACGAGCCTTCCCTATGGATGGATAGGGAGAACGGGCCATAAACCACCACGCGGGCCCAGTGCGGATTGGTGGTTGTTAACGACTACTAATGCAGCCGGGACCAACGGCTTTACGTGCCTTCCGAATCACGGAGGAGCACGAGACGATAAATTTTTGGTCACCCATCCGATGACCGGCCTTTGTGAAAGTTGCTTAACCTCAGCAATCGCAGACCGGGCGCGTTAACCACTGCGCCATCGAGCTCCCCCAACATTTACTTAGTCGGAATCAGTATGTCCTGATCACCGATAAAAAGTCTTCGTGTGTACGTATATATTTATTAAAAAATAAATAAAAATAAAAATATTTTTTTTCGATGCCTTTTACCTGAGAGATTTTAGTAACAATTAACTTACCTATTGTTGGCTTAGTACCGCTATCTCCAAAAATTGTATCCCATCAACTCCAAATTTGATTCTATCTAGTACTGTCAACTCCAAAAACGTAAGTACATAGAGCTTAAAATCCAATGTTTTCAATAATTTTGATACAGTTTGCAAAAGAGTGATACCGCCGGCCTAGACTCAAGCGACCGAGTCATAATTTTGGTCTTTAGATTATAAAAATTAAACAAATGAAATATTGAGAAGTCGTGCATTGTAGACGTTGTGCTTCAAAGACGTTCTGCAAGTTAGGCTTTCTGATCATAACTGGTTTATTTGTTAAAATCAGTTTTTGTTTTAGTTTACATTGAATCAGAGTTAGACTGCACCTGCCACACTTCCACCACAGAGTAGATAAAATGTATTACCACTCCGCGTAATGTTGCTAGCACGAGAGCGGTTTCCCACTTTTTAGGGGTAACGTCGCAACTCCAGAGACAAACTATCTATCGGAAAATATTTACAGATACATTTTACAGCTTATTGTTTTAATAATTTTAGAATAAAAAGAATACTTAAAAATTGAGATGTAACAATTTGCTACAGATCCCGCCCGCTTGGTTATGATTCTCTAATTTTCGCATCAAAATTTAAAAATTCAAAAGTCAAAATCATTTATTCAGTTTAGGCTACAAATAGCTCTTATGAACGTCATTATGCCATCGGTTCGTAAGTCTACTCTGGGCGGGAGATTTTGTACTGAGAAGAACCGGCAAGAAACCCAGCAAGTGTCCAGCTCTTTTCTCCCTTACAGCGTCAAAAATATTGGAAAATGACCTATCATAAAAGGACACTTTCCATCACAAATAAAAACACAAAATATAAAGGACAATCACACATGTTAAAAAAAAACAAAAGAGAAAATATAATAATATCTAAGTTTGCAAATTTACATCAGTTACCAGTTAAAATTTTCACAATGTCATAATGCACTAATAAAGGTCAAAAATTGTCTAAGAGAGAAAAAACAAAAAAACAAAATTAAACTTTAGTTAATAATAATAAAACTAATAGTATGCAAGAGCAGAGCAGCATCACATTATTAAGTAAATAATTTAATTTTAAAATGGTTAAAACAATGATTTTAAAAATCTTGCGGCATTTTTCACCTTATCTGATGTTTAATGGCGATCACGTAAATTGTATCGGGTGTTGGTAGTGTTGTAAAACTAGACTTTGGTTAAAGGTATCGCATGCCTAAATGCGTAATAATAAGTTATGAAAAAATACGCCAGGCTGGGTTAGAGCTACAGTGCTCCAAGACTACGTCCGCGTAGATTTGAGATTTTTTTAAAATAAAATGTAACATGCAAGTACTCACCGTTAGCCAGATGAGAACAACCGGAAATAATATGCCTGAGTGACTCACCGGTGTGAGTGATCTTCAGTGCTCAGCACCCAATGGTGCTGAGCACTGAAGATCGCAAGTCTACGCCAGTTCTCGTTTGCCAAGGAGAGCGGCGTGAGGCTCCTATCTACTGCTACAACGTCACGGTGCGTCCCACATTCATTGTTAAGGAAGTAATCCCTAAGACTGCACACCTCGCAGTTATGGATGTATGTTACTCGCAAGGAATGTAGCATTCGATCCGCGAAATAATGTTTGAAATTGGACCTGTAGTTCCAGAGATTACCCTCGACAAACAAACAAACTAACAAACTTTACTTCTTTACTATATAGATTTACTTTAGATATATATAGATATTGTTGAAAACTCTTTTTGGTTTATGTCTTCTCGTTTTTATAACATATTATTGATTTATGTCAAATAAATGGTCTGTCAAGGAAAATTCGTTTTCTTGGTGCTGTTTGCTTTTCACAAATAATTTATTAAAAAATATCGCCCAAAGCGCGAGAAATGGCGACCGTGACAGGACAGCTGGTTAAACTTAAGAAGGAGCGAACGATTCTACGTAGAAGTTTTACGAAACTCGCGAACAAAATCGGAGGATTCGGTGATGAGGACGTCGCTCAGTTAAAGGTGTCAAAAGACAAACACGAACGGCTCCTTAGCCTAAACAACGAAATCTTCAGCACCCTACTGGAATCGGACATTAGCGAGGGTGATTTAGAGAAGGAAGTGGAGGAGGAAGATGAGTACAAGGTCACTTTCAACAACTTGTGGACGAAATATGAAAATCATAACAAAGAAGATTCCGTAAGTTGTAGTAGCCATAATACTAAGGAAACTCTACGTCAGCAAAAACCCGAATTGAAGCTTCCCAAGCTGAATTTAGTCAAGTTCGAGGGCGACGTTAGACAATGGATACCATTTTGGGGACAGTTTTCAAAAATACATGAGAACGAGAGCATCGACGACCATGACAAGTTCCAGTACCTACTCGGAGCCATATCTGAAGGTACACCAGCTCGTGGTTTAATCGAAAGCTTCCCTCCATCCGCAAAAAACTACCCAAAAGCTATCGAACATCTGACGCAACGCTACGGACGTGAAGAGCTACTGATTGAAGTATGCATGCGGGATCTGCTCAACCTAGTGCTACGTCAAGTAAGAGAAGATAGACTGCCTTTGAACTCATTGTACGACAAGCTCAATACCCAGTTACGAGCTTTAGAGTCGTTGGGACTGACGCAGAACAAATATGCAGTAATGTTGTATCCCCTAGTCGAGTCAGCCCTTCCTGAAGAACTCCTCAAGACCTGGGAGAGAGAAAGGAGATCAATTAAAGACGGTACATCAAACGATTCATTGACACAACTGTTGGAGTTCCTAAAACAAGAAGTGGAGAGCACCCAACGCATTGACATGGCGAAGTCTTGCTTTGAAGAGTCAACTGATCCTACTTCTACCAAGTCTATGCCGACAACATCTTGTTTTGCAGTGACTCCTAAAACGAACGCAAAGGGTAAAGCTTCAGCAAATGAAAGAGACACCAGCTGCATCTTCTGCTCCAAAACAAATCACTCCAGCGCTCAATGCGTGAAAGCCGCAAACCTCACCATAGACCAGAGGCGTGAACATGTGAAGAAAGCCAAGGCTTGCACTGCCTGCCTCTTAAGAGGACATAATGCTTTCAAGTGCCGGATCGCTGCTAAATGTCTGGCGTGTTCCAAGCGACACAACGTTCTATTCTGCCCAGAACTGGAGAAAATTAAACAGACACCTGAAGAAGCAGCAACAAGCAAACCAGGCTCGTCGGTACCTGAAAACTACGAAAACAAACAAAACACAAACAAAGGCGAGAATAAACAAGTTTGTTTGACATGTCCTACAAATAATTTGACGCATGACTGCGCTGTCACTTTACTTCAAACTTTATTAGTCAAAATTCGAAACGGCAACAAGGAGTTTGTAGTGCGAGCTATGATTGACAGTGGAGCACAAAGGTCCTATATAAAAAAGGAGTTGGCCAAAGATCTCGGTCTGCCCGTAGCTGGCGAAACTAAACTGGGACACGTTGTCTTTGGTGGTGTAGTTACCGAACAAACTGCTCACAAAATCTACAGAATTAAAGTTTCTAATTTGGACGATACATTCACTCAAAAGTTAGAAGTATTGGACCAAAATCAAATATGTGGAATCATACCAAGAGTCTATCACTGCAAGGTATTGGAAAGTCTATGGAGACACGGCGTTACACTTACCGACGTAGGGCATCAGATTCCAGAAATTACTCTGTTAATTGGCGCTGACTACTGTGGGAAGCTACTTACGTCACAAATTATCCAATTAGATGATGGGCTCACAGCTGTGAACACTAGACTAGGATGGACTTTACAAGGCCTCTTGAAGATGCCGCATGCCATCTATAGTAAAGCATTATCCACAAACCTAAACATCACAGATATCTGGAATCTTGAAGCTCTGGGCATCAGCGATCCTGCTGAAACTAAGGCCCAAAGAGATCATGAAATAGATGTGATGGAAAATTTTGAAAAGACCATAAAGCGAAATGAAGATATGCGCTATGAAGTAAACCTTCCGTGGAAAGAAGGTCACATGCCTCTGCAGACCAACAAAGAGCTTGCAGCGCGAAGATTACATTCAACTACCAAACGTCTGATAAAGATTGATAACTATGAATCGTACGAAAAAGTTTTTCATAGTTGGGAGAAGATGGGAATAATAGAAGAAGTTCTAGACGATGACGGAAGTGGGCATTACCTTTCCCATCACGCAGTTATTAAAGAATCCAGTCTAACTACCCGGGTCAGACCAGTATTTGATGCTTCGGCAAAGGATAGATCTGGAAACTCACTCAACAACTGCCTAGAGAAGGGTGTGAATCTACTAGAAGTAATTCCTAAACTCTTGACAAAATTTCGTATAAATCCTGTTGGTGTCACTGCAGACATTGAAAAGGCATTCCTACAAGTATCGCTTAACCCAGATGATCGAAATTTTTTGAAGTTTTTATGGTGGAAATCCAATAATATTTTTAATAGAGAAGAGATGAAAATCTACAGGCATTGTAGAGTTGTTTTTGGCCTAACCTGCAGCCCATTTTTGTTAGAAGCCACGATCAATCATCACTTACAAAAGGGTCCACCAGAGTTTATGAAAACGGCGACTAGATTGTTACACTCATTTTACGTAGATAACGTCGTTATCAGCTTAGAAGGGAAAGAAGTTGATCAATTCGTATCTGAATCCAAACAGTTGATGAACAATGGCAAATTCAATCTAAGGGATTGGGTAATAGCTTCAATGGACGGATACACAACTGAAAAGGCTACTTTATCTATATTAGGAGCGATGTGGAATACCACAACAGATGAGATCTTCGTTAACGTCAATATTCCAGCTCAAATGCCGAAAAAACTTACCAGAAGGGTCCTTTTATCAGTTGCACAAAGTGTTTTCGATCCTATTGGGTTCACAGCTCCAACTACACTTATCCCCAAATCATTAATTCAGATGTCATGGAATACCGAAGGGGCATCATGGGATGATGAGCTACCACAACACATATGTGACGTTTTCACAAAGTGGTGGGAACAAGTACATCTATTATCTGAATGCCGTATACCGCGAAGACTGATATCAGGGACGGTGTCTACGGCAATAATTTCTATACATGCTTTTAGTGATGCCAGTCAAAAATCTTTCGCATGTTGTATTTTCATTCGTTCAGAATTTGATGGCAAAATCAATGTTCAACTAGTGTTAGCAAAAGCTAGGGTTGCACCGACGAAGAAGAGGTTAACCATCCCAAGGCTAGAGTTGATGGCAGCGCTAATAGCTACCCGTTTATGCAACCAAGCAAAAGAGGCTTTGCAGATTGACTGCCCTACATACATGTGGTGACTGACAGATTCTACAGTTGTCCTAGCATGGATCAAAAATATACAAGGCCAATGGACAGTTTTTGTACAAAATAGAGTGAAAGAAATCCGTCGATCCTCAGACCTGAAATCATGGAAATTTGTACCAGGACAGATGAATCCAGCAGATCTTCCATCAAGGGGATGCGACCCAAGAACATTAATAGAATCCAGATGGTGGGAAGGTCCACAGTGGTTGAAACTAAGTGAAGAGAAGTGGCCCCAGCCGGTGATACCCGGTGATGACGAGCATATAAACGATGAAACAGTTACAACTAAGGTGCAAGTCAATCTAGACACGTCTACTTTTACCTCTCATTTCAGCAACGAACTTTTGAATCTTGCCAAATATTCTAAGCTTTTAAGAATGTTTTGCTGGATGTACAGATTTGTAAATAATTCACGAGGCCTAGTTAACAAAGGACCACTCTCACACGATGAGATCAAAGATGGTGAGCAAAACCTGTTTAAATTAATACAAACTGAAAGTAGACGTGATACACAAATGAGAAAAAGTGACGTTACAATATTACAAGATGAAAATGGACTATGGCGAGTGCAAACTAAACTTACTTTTATGCGAAGAGTCTCAAGACTATAGAACTCCCGTGCTATTGTATAGTAATCACCCCATAGTTGAGAGACTGGTTCGAGAAAGACATGAAAAGTTATATCACGCTGGAGTAACAACTCTTATGACTGTCTTACGTGAAACCTATTGGATAATAGGTATACGTCGCTTATTAAAGAAGATAATCTTCAAATGCGTGAAATGTAAGCGCCACAAAGTGTCGCCCGCTGTCGCCACACCAGCTCCATTGCCTAGATGCAGAACTAACGAATTCGCGGCTGCCTTTGAAACTTGCGGCATAGACTACGCTGGTCCTCTGCTACTGAAATCAAAACAAAAGGCTTACATAGTACTCTTCACATGCGCAGTATACAGAGCGGTTCATTTTGAAGTGGCTACTTCCTTATCGACGGAAGATTTCTTGATGGCTCTACGGAGGTTTCTATCACGTCGTGGAAGAGTCACCACTATTTATACCGATAACGGCTCTAATTTTTCCTGCGCGGCAAGACTTCTGAAAGGAATAGATTGGAGTGCTATACAAACCTCGCCCGATTTAAGGCCAATTAAATGGATATTCAATCCACCTTCAGCTCCATGGTGGGGTGGTTGGTGGGAAAGACTCGTAGGTTCAGTCAAAGATTTGTTACGCAGGGTTCTAGGAAAAGCCTCGGTGACCTACGTAGAGTTGGAGACCGTATTGTGCGACTGCGAGGCGGTAATCAACTCAAGACCGTTGACATACGTTACTGAGAGTAATGTCTTATCTCCTATCACACCTAACAATTTTCTGCACAGCATCCCAAGGAATGAAGTACCAGAATTCAACCTTTTAGATGCAAAGAGCATGAACGAGAGGGTGCGCTACACAGAAAAGCTTCGAGCAGACTTGAGACAAAGATTTCGGTCAGAATATTTAGCTATGCTGGTTCAGAGAGGGAAAACGAGATTAAGTACCGCACTGAAGATTGGTGATGTAGTATTGATTGAAACTCAAGAGAAAAGAGTAAATTGGCCACTGGGTGTGATTAAAGAACTGATCAGAGGCAAAGACGGCTACACACGAGTAGCAAGGGTTCGAACTAGCAACGGTGAACTAACAAGACCTATACAGAGATTGTACCTTTTGGAAGTGAATTAATACAATTGATGATAAGTGTGCAGTGAAATAGGCACCTCAATTAATTAGGAGTGTTAGAAAGCGTGACAATAGGTGGCGCCAAATTGTTGTTTGTTCTATTTTTATTTTTTTTTGCCCTTGTGAGGATGTTGAAAACTCTTTTTGGTTTATGTCTTCTCGTTTTTATAACATATTATTGATTTATGTCAAATAAATGGTCTGTCAAGGAAAATTCGTTTTCTTGGTGCTGTTTGCTTTTCACAAATAATTTATTAAAAAATATCGCCCAAAGCGCGAGAGATATAGCTAAAGATAAATCTTCTGTCTGTGTAAACATAATGGGCCCTACTAAAAGATAGTATAAACTTGGAACAAATTATCCGTGTTTTGTTATCGTCATGTAAACATCATTCCAAATTAGAGTAAAAGAGATAAAACACGGAATAACTATTCGAAGCTTATACTCAGATTATTAGTCCGGAGCTATTATAATATTTTGAAGTAATATACATATAATATCCCTGTGTGGTGCCGTGGATAAAGAATTGCACCACCCCATCTCTTCCCGTGGGTGTCGTAAAAGCCGACTAAGGGACCATTCCAGAGGATGGGCAGCAGCATCTCTCTGAAATTAAGTCTCAACTTACTGCGATCGCCAAGCCGCCTGCCAAGCGTGGCGATTACGGCAAATACCCCTCATATCTTTGGGGGAGGCCTTTGTCCAGCAGTGGACGTCTTTTGGCTGACATGATGATGATGATGATGATGATGATACATATAAGGCTAATAAGTCAAGTTCTGTCTACAACAATTGCAAGGTAATTTCAATTACTTAAAATGACAGCTGATCGAATTCACAAATTAACGTTAATCATTATGTCAAACCTTAAAAATGACACTTATGTCAATAGTATAAGAGTCACATACAGCACAGTGCTACATTTTAGACTAGGCTATCTGTATAAGAGCTATTTCACATTTCGGTATTCCATACATACTTTATGCTCGTCATTACCATCACCGATCCGATCCGAACCCTTCGGAGACTCTGGTAGGGCACGGGGACGCGCACTTTTAAGTGTGCGATGCCGTTCGCTCTAGAAATTCTCCGAAGGTGATTCGTTTCAACACGGCGTGTGGTACCCCTTACGTACCTCGCCGCCCCCAAAAAACTCCGGTGACGCTGAAAATGCCGTTATAGGCAATCAACAATCTCTCTCAAAAAAAAAAATCATTACCATCATCGCCAGCTTATTTTGTGTCCCACTGCTGAAGCACGAGCCTCCCTTAAGCATGGAAACACCTCATGAGAACTGATGGCCATAAACCCATACGCGGGCTCAGTGCGGATTGGTGGTTGCCGCTCAAACGGCCATGGGCAGTTTAGTAACCAAAGCGAAATGCCCTAGAACGGGCATGGGCAGTAACCAAACGATATTGCGTTCTTAAAATTCTTCAAAGTATTTTGTATGAGAATTTTGCTCGTTTGGTGTCCTCAAGCTATTGGGTGCTGGTTTGTAGCATAAGAAAAGCGATTTCAGTATAAAAAAAGTCACATGTAAAACAATAATGTTCTGAGGAACTTTCTTTTGTTTCTCTTGTTTGTTGTTGTCTGGTGTCCTCTTTTCTAAGTTTCCACGGAAGATCAGCGTCGGGACACCTTTGGTGTTCTGACAAAAGTGACATAAAATAGGTATGCACTCAGCACTTTGGCAGATCATTATCAATAGCAATAATATCGCTATAATTTATATCGTACCAATCTTTTCGGGACCAACGGCATAACGCCCCTACTAAGCATGAACTCGAGATGATAAACATTTGGTTACCCATCCGATGACCGGCCTTTGCGAAAGTTGCTTAACCATAGCAATCGCAGACCAGGCGCTTTTTTTTAAAGAGTTTCAAACTTTTCATAGTGCCCATAAAATCGCATAAATTTAGTTAAACAAACGTTTTTTTAATGTTGTCACTATTTCTGTATTTCCGTTAAGCAAAGAAAGTTTCATTATAATTGACTTAATGGTTTGTAAGAATTAGAACTTTAAAGTTTGTATGGAATACCGCGATGTAAAATGGTTCTTATGAAATGTGTTAACTCGTCAACTAGTTTCAATGACGTAATAGTTATCACGGCATTTGTTTGTTTAGGCCCTCTGCAGACTTATCAACCTTAGTTGCAGAAACTATTAATAGCGTAAGCCGATTTTTGTAATCATTACCTGTGGTCCCGGTGGTGGGTCGACCTATTACCGGGTTCATGGGTAATTTTAATTACTCGTGGTTCCATGGCACTAGGGATTGTTCCCTGGACTTCTGACTATATCGATAGAAACTCTAGTGCCCGCACTAGAGTTTTAAAAAACCCGTTATAAAGGTCACCGGGCCTCCACTCTATGAATTTATTGTATATCTCATCATCATCAGCCCATTTTATGTCCCCACTGTTGGGGCACGAGCCTTCCCTAGAGATGGATAGGGAGAACGGGCCATAAACCACCACGTGGGCCGAGTGCGGATTGGTGGTTGTTAACGACTGCTAATGCAGCCGGAACCAACGGCTTTACGTGCTTTCCGAAGCACGGAGAAGCTTGAGCTGTTTAATTTTTGGTCACCCATCCAATGACCAGCCTTTGCGAAAGTTGCTTAACCTCAGCACTCGCAGACCGGGCGCGTTAACCACTGCGCCATCGATCTCCTCCATTGTATAAATATTGTAAATTTTATTAAGGTTAAACAAAAGGCTTAATGTCTAATAGCTAGCCATTTTATAAATGTTTATATAATTTTTAACGCAAATTTTGTAGCCATGTTTTTTTAGCCATTTTATATCGCACATTTTATCACTAGGTAAATTTATTATTATTATTTAAATAAGACAATTATATGTGTGGCTTCCTCAGACACAGGTGCTTTTGTACCCAACAGAGAAGCAACACCTATTTTTGTAAACCAAAATTGTAAACGTAAATATTTTTCTTCATAAGTGCAGTTAACCTTATATATCATACGTTAGATGGAAACAGCTAGTTGCAAGTTTCCTGTTGCCGCAATACGGAGATCAAAGTTGCTCCGACTGCGAAGCGCCTTAGTATGTCTACTGGTACATGGAATTCGCGAATCGAAGAATGTGTTATATTGTAAGTAAATATTTTTTTTATGACCAATTTCGACTATCGCCATTTTTTAATACATATTTGTATTTCACAACAGGAAGTGCTTGGCCTGAAGGTCACCTGTTGATGAGAGACGATGAGGCCGAAGGTCTTTCCTCCTTGCTGCAACATGGGGCGACGCATCGCTAAACAATTAATCTAATACGGAGTACGGAGCGTTTGCGCCCCTAAAACTGTTTTTTTTTCTGTTTTAAAAAGTTAAAAAAATGAACTAGCATATTGAAGTGTGTTAAGACTAATCTATTAAGAAAACTTAGATGCTTAAATCAGTCTGGTTTGCCCGTAAAATGCAAATCTATGTTTTAAAAGACTTTACTTTGATATTTTTTTCTCTGTTATAAAAGTTAACAAATCGTGTTTCTGCAACTAGCAAAATGAAGTCAATTAAATGAAAAATCATGTCATCAAATATCACTTTCATATGTTTTGTAATTGTTGGGAAAAATCAAGATCCCCGCCAAGTAAATTTCTAAGAAGCCGCTCAAGCGCGGATCCACCGTTGTGGGCACAGTGGGCATGCCCACAACCTTAATTGAGATCGAAGATATTTTTTTGTGCTATTTTTATTTTTCAAACTGGACGAGTTTTAATGTATTCCTATGTATGTATTATGTATCCGTTTTGTATGTTTTATTGTTATGTGTTGTGCAGACCAATAAATGTTTCTTTATCTTTCATCATCATCATCTCAGCCAAAAGACGCTTACTGCTGGGCAAAGGCCTCCCCCAAGGATATGAGGGGTATTTGCCGTAATCGCCACGCTTGGCAGGCGGGTTGGCGATCGCAGTAGGTTGAGGGTAACCTCAGAGAAATGCTGCTGCCCATCCTCTGGAATGGTCCCTTAGTCGGCTTTTACGACACCCACGGGAAGAGATGAGGTGGTGGAATTCTTTATCCCCGGCATCACACAGGGAATTGAAAATTGGAAATCTTTATCTTTATCTGCGGTTATATTCAATCCCTAAAAAAACTAGCAATGTGTGTGTGTGATCCTGAACGTGGAGCAGCACACAACACACGCACACATTCACAGCTAAAACCTTACCAAATTCAGAAGTCAACGTTTTGATTACGACCCGCACTTGGCCGGTTTTTGTGTGGCCGTCGCCGTACCCACAGCTGTTTTTGTGTGCTGGCTCCACGCTTGAAGCAGCTTGCGGGTCGGCAACGAAAGGACGGCTAGTGAGACTCAATCCTGCTCCCCTCGCTGTGGAGCATTGGACTCCGCTTCTGCTTAAGAGCGTTTACGCCGCACACTAGCGCCGCCAATGAAAAAAGAAACATATCTAGTAATTAGAGATAGAAAATCAAATTATGATCAACAGACTATTTGAATGAAGTAATTTAGAATTAGTTAAAAACAAAAACACGATTGCGGGTTTTAACCAGTAATTTTATAAAAATATTTTTGTAGATTCTGCGGGTTTTGCGGTCTCAATTGTCGCAGGCGCTACGTATAACAGAATCTAAAAAAATATTTTTACAAGATTACTGGTTTTAGTTATCAATATAAAATATGCAGCAACAAAATTACGAATATTGATGTTATCAATATATTTGAGTGATTTCAAAACATATAGATTGTAATTTCATAGTAATTTTAGCATTAATGATTTTTTAGAGGTGTTTTCGTAAAGAATTACGATCGAGTCAAAATTGCACAATTGTGTTTTTGAGCAAGGGTTTAAAGGCATGAAGTTATCTATATCAAAACTTCAGATTCGTTGGTTTTGTCATACTTCTACAACTTTCGATGAAAGTTGATGTATTTTTTCCAAGTGTCGCCATAACGTGATCAAATGGCAAATATAACTCAAACTTGTCTAGAAATAAAAGTTATGTAAAATAAAATTTAAAAATACACGGTAATTTTCGATAAAACTATTCTCATGTAATAGTTAAATCTAATAGGTCTTTACTTATGAAATTGCCGTTTTTTTCTTACTTATTAATAGGTGTATTACTTCCAAAAGTCAATACCGATTGTTAATATTATTATACACCTTTAATTAGGACTATGTTACTTAGGCTTCAGTAATAACAATGATTATTAATTTTGTGTCTTTATCGCCCAATTTTTTTTTAAATTGACAAACTTTTATTGTTCGCGGAATTGTCCTTTTGTTTCATTGTAGCTTTGAAGTGACTTGATTATTTTTCTTTCTAATGTCTGCTATATTTAGCTAGTGAAACAAACATACTACTCTACAATTTGTATAGTTTTTAAGTAAATAGATGCTGAGAAAATTAAAAAAACGTTAGTACGAAAAATAAAATTGTATAAGAAATCTTCATACAAAACGGCAATTTCATTGGTAAAGACCTAATATATATCTATATCTTCACTACATAGTATAAAACAAAGTCGCTTCCCGCTGTCCCTATGTATGTATGTATGTATGCTTAGATCTTTAAAACTACGCAACGGATTTTGATGCGGTTTTTTTTTAATAGATACAGTGATTCAAGAGGAAGGTTTATATGTATATTACATAGCATTGCACCCGTGCGAAGCCGGGGCGGGTCGCTAGTTATATATATAAACCTTCTGTGCGTGTGTATGTTATTAAACTCCTAAACGGCTGGACCGATTTAGATGAAACATTCTATGTGTATTCAAGGGATTCGAGAATAGTTTAGATTTACAATTGGACCTGGTAGGTGGCGCTGCTATAGGGGTCCATCATGGGATACGGGTGTTCTTAAGCGGACGAATGATTTATTTGTTTTGTTGTCATGGAAACCGTCAAAGCTGTACAAAGTCCGTCGGGTCAGCTAGTATATAATATATAAATAATAGTTATAATTATTGATTCATTCACCGTAGATACTTGGACGCCCAATGTAACCACAGTGCCATAAAACAATTGAATTTCTATTGTGTCTGGCTTAAGATAGTCGACTGGTTTAAGAACAACTAAGACGATAGCAAAACTACATATTCCGCACTACCAATACAATACTAGTGCAAGTCAAAACATACTGACATTGGAAATTTTGTCGTATTGAAGAACAGTACAGTTCAATTTCAAATATCAGTATATTTTGACTTGCACCAGTATTGTATTGGTAGTGCGTTAGTCTCAGACATGATAGTCCCGGGTTTAAAATTCAGCGGCAGGTTTCATTCATTATTGTAATCAGTTGGCAAGGGTATGTTATGATTCTGGTTTAAGTTTGGATCCAGTGAAGCTGACAATTGACTCCGCTCCACTAGATGTTAAGAGCGTTTACGCCGCACACTAGCGCCGCCAATGAAAAAATATTAATAGAGATAAAAAATCAAATTATGATCAACAGACTATTTGAATGAAGTAATTTAGCATTAGTTAATAAGACGTTACGGTCACTTTTAACTATAACGCCGTATTTAACTAAACCATAACATGTCAGATGTTCACGTAAAAATGCTAAATTGCTTAATTCAAATAGTTTGTTGAGCATTATTTGATTTTCTATCTCTATTAATATTTTTTCATTGGCGGCGCTAGTGTGCGGCGTAAACGCTCTTAACATCTAGTGGAGCGGAGTCAATTGTCAGCTTCACTGGATCCAAACTTAAACCAGAATCATAACATACCCTTGCCAACTGATTACACTAATGAATGAAACCTGCCGCTGAATTTTAAACCCGGGACTATCATGTCTGAGACTAATATGTAGTTTTGCTATCGTCTTAGTTGTTCTTAAACCAGTCGACTATCTTAAGCCAGACACAATAGAAATTCAATTGTTTTATGGCACTGTGGTTACATTGGGCGTCCAAGTATCTACGGTGAATGAATCAATAATTATAACTATTATTTATATATTATATACTAGCTGACCCGACGGACTTTGTACAGCTTTGACGGTTTCCATGACAACAAAACAAATAAATCATTCGTCCGCTTAAGAACACCCGTATCCCATGATGGACCCCTATAGCAGCGCCACCTACCAGGTCCAATTGTAAATCTAAACCATTCTCGAATCCCTTGAATACACATAGAATGTTTCATCTAAATCGGTCCAGCCGTTTAGGAGTTTAATAACATACACACGCACAGAAGGTTTATATATATAACTAGCGACCCGCCCCGGCTTCGCACGGGTGCAATGCTATGTAATATACATATAAACCTTCCTCTTGAATCACTGTATCTATTAAAAAAAAACCGCATCAAAATCCGTTGCGTAGTTTTAAAGATCTAAGCATACATACATACATACATAGGGACAGCGGGAAGTGACTTTGTTTTATACTATGTAGTGAAGATATAGATATATATTAGGTCTTTACCAATGAAATTGCCGTTTTGTATGAAGATTTTTTATACAATTTTATTTTTCGTACTAACGTTTTTTTAATTTTCTCAGCATCTATTTACTTAAAAACTATACAAATTGTAGAGTAGTGTGTTTGTTTCACTAGCTAAATATAGCAGACATTAGAAAGAAAAATAATCAAGTCACTTCAAAGCTACAATGAAACAAAAGGACAATTCCGCGAACAATAAAAGTTTGTCAATTTAAAAAAAAATTGGGCGATAAAGACACAAAATTAATAATCATTGTTATTACTGAAGCCTAAGTAACATAGTCCTAATTAAAGGTGTATAATAATATTAACAATCGGTATTGACTTTTGGAAGTAATACACCTATTAATAAGTAAGAAAAAAACGGCAATTTCATAAGTAAAGACCTATTAGATTTAACTATTACATGAGAATAGTTTTATCGAAAATTACCGTGTATTTTTAAATTTTATTTTACATAACTTTTATTTTTAGACAAGTTTGAGTTATATTTGCCATTTGATCACGTTATGGCGACACTTGGAAAAAATACATCAACTTTCATCGAAAGTTGTAGGAGTATGACAAAACCAACGAATCTGAAATTTTGATATACATAACTTCATGACTTTAAACCCTTGCTCAAAAACACAATTGTGCAATTTTGACTCGATCGTAATTCTTTACGAAAACACCTCTAAAAAATCATTAATGCTAAAATTACTATGAAATTACAATCTATATGTTTTGAAATCACTCAAATATATTGATAACATCAATATTCGTAATTTTGTTGCTGCATATTTTGATAACTAAAACCAGTAATTTTGTAAAAATATTTTTTTAGATTCTGTTATACGTAGCGCCTGCGACAATTGAGACCGCAAAGACCGCAGAATCTACAAAAATATTTTTATAAAATTACTGGTTAAAACCCGCAATCGTGTTTTTGTGCAAGGGTTTTTAAATTTTTCACCGCCCAACTATCCTGCACGCGATGTCCCGCTGTACGCCAACGTATAAATGTATTTTAATAAAGTAGGTACAAAGAAGAACTTCTAAAGAAGTGCTGGCGTGGGCGGCACGAAAATCTCGAACTTCTATAGAAGTTGTTGGCGGTAAAAAGGTTAAAGACAGGCATGAAGTTATCTATGTCAAATTTCAGATTGGATGGTCTTGTCTTGTCATACTCCTACAACTTTCTATAAAAGATGATGTATTTTTCCAAGTGGCGCCTTAACGAAAACGAGAATTTGTATGGCAAAACTTTAACTCACTTCGTTGTCACTGGGAAGCGCTGCTAACAGCTCCGTTTCGACGCCAACTTGTGCTTCAATGCTTTTCGCGAGCAACGCCATCTATGAAGCGTCTATCGAACTAAATGCATAAGTCTTGACATTGATAGATACTGCTATAAAAAAAGATGGCGCTGTTATTGGTATTAATCGGAATCAGTGGAGTATCATCACTACATAGTATAAAACAAAGTCGCTTCCCGCTGTCCCTATGTATGTATGTATGCTTAGATCTTTAAACTACGCAACGGATTTTGATGCGGTTTTTTTTAATAGATAGAGTGATTCAAGAGGAAGGTTTATGTGTATAAATACATGCTGCATTGCATGCATAATATAGTAGAGAAACACTGATAACTTAAGAGCGTTTACGCAGCTCACTAGCGCCGCCAATGAAAAAAAAAACATATCTAGTAATTAGAGATAGAAAATCAAATTATGCTCAACAATCTATTTGAATGAAGTAATTTAGCATTTTTTCATTCTTTCTTGCTGGCTGAACCCTACGAGATAGATCAAAATAATGTACTACAGTATTGTACACCTTAAAAAAATCTACAAAAAAGTCCGCTATGGTATATGTCTATCTCTTAGGGATAACCTACTATAATCATTTTGTATCCTTACTTTTTACGAGAAATAATGGCTTATTTACGAAGCGATTTTAAGCAATACAGCATTAATCCTTATCCAATTAAGTACCTTAAATACATTATGCATTTAATATAGATCAATATAGCCCTTTACAGCATGTAGATTAAATGAATATTTTCGAAGATATTACAGGTTTAAAATGCAGGGACATAGCGGTTGCGTGTATCAGCATTGCACCCGTGCGAAGCCGGGGCGGGTCGCTAGTTTCTATATAATTGGCAATATTCATTTATTTATTTGATTTTAAGATCATCAAAAACTTTACATTAAAATTATTTTCTTCGATTAAGGTTGCCTTTGCTGAGATATATTTAAAAAAAATCGTGCATTGTCAAATTTAGGTCATGGACTTATTAGGAAGTGCGACAAAGAAACGGCTAACAAAATTCTATTACTAACTACAAACTAAATCTATATATTAATATGTGAAGCAAAAACTTTGTACCCCTTTTTACGAAAATTGCGCGGACGGAGGAGTATGAAATTTTGCACACTTATAGTTTATATAGAGAAGGTTATCCGAATGTTAATACTTTTTTAAATTATGCATAAAAATACATAAAATCAATAAAACAAGCATTACACACTCGCATACGTATTTGACACACATGCATATTTCTCTATTCAAAAATTTCAAAAATGCAAGAGGAGCGGCCGAAATCTGTCAATGCCAATCCAAACTCACATTCTATCTTTTTAATTTTTCATTGCTTAGGATACAATCCGTGCAGCCATAATAAAACTACGGTCGAATTTTGACCACTGGGCGACCACTAGTATATTGAAATGCATATCATCTTCATCATCATCATTTATTTATTTATTTCATCATCATCGTCAAAAACCCACAAAGTCCTAATTAAAAATTTCTTCATCCGTCTAAAATGTTCTAATCACCTTAGAAAAAAACAATGAGTAAGTACAGATTTTTCTCAAATCACTCTCAGTTTATTAGTTCGGGACTATTATCTCCTCCATTGGTTAAGGTCAATGATTTTTCAAAGTTGCGCAAGAGTCGTTTTTTTTCACCAATTGATTTCAAGAATTACACTTACACAATCAATTTCTTAATTACTTTTTTGGTTTTTAAGTTGCTAAATAGATTGTTTTATATGTTTTGCAGATTCATGTTTCAACTTTTAATCAAAAGGGTATGCCCCTATTCTTTTTTTATATATCAGGGCTTGGCCTTCATCTCAGCCTGATGGTTTAGTGATGAAAAGGTCGAAGGTGAAACCACACTTCACCCGGACTCCTCAACTACTGAGGCACTGGCTATCTTATCTCTAGCTGCCAAACACAACAATGTTACAAACATTGATGTTATGGCGACATATTTAGATAAGATGGTGGTAGCTAGCCAGGCGGGCAAACAAGCCCTACCACCAACCAAACGAGCACACTAAAATGTACCCCCCGCTGGGAATCGAACCCCGGGACCTTTGGGTCTAAACTGGTGGTCTTAACCACTAGACCACAGCGACGGTTAATAAATTGGTTTTTAAAAGTCACCGGAAGGAAGTTGCTTTAATATTTTTGTATTCCGTTTCGAGTCTTTAGACATTTCATAATCTTTACAGTTTATTTATCAGTTTATCGGATCAGCAAGCTGAAGTGGCAGTGGGCCGGTCATATTAGCCGCAGAACCGACAACCGTTGGGGTAGCCGAGTTCTCGAGTAGAGACTGCGTATCGGCAAACGTAGTAGGACGCCCTCAGACTAGGTGGAGCGACGATCTTCGCAAGGTGGCTGGCAATAGCTGGATGAGAGTAGCCGCGGATCGTGCTCAGTGGCGTGCACTTGGAGAGGCCTATGTCCAGCAGTGGACTAGTACAGGCTGATGATGATGATGATGACAGTTTATTTGTCAAACCAATAAGCCGACTTTGATGAAACTTTCTATGATTAAGGAAAACGCAAAGATCTAAATTAAGTAGTTGGTGAAAATAATTTTTGAAAACGATGTTTTTTAATTTTATTTTATTGTGCTTTCCAAAAGACTTTAAATAGCAATACTTTCGTATGGCATTCAAGCAGCTTTTTTTATTAACGATTTTTACTATAAAAGTATGTAAATCTAGGTGAACATTAAAAACACCAGGAGTCTAATAAAAAGAAAAAAGAGAAATTCAAATCATATAAGTAACTATACCTACTAATAAATAACTATAACCAACTAAAGGAAATTAGAAAAAGAATTGAATATAAATACAATCGAATATAAATCAGAGGAAACTCCTATCATGGCCACACTCAATTCTATCGTTACATACAAAATCAAATCGAATCTCAACAAAAGCAATCTGTTTCAATTTATATGTTATCGAAACTTAAACCCATGACTAGTTAACGTATTGAAAACACTTTAATTCAACACTCAATGATATACATAGTCCAAGAATTCATTGAAAACATGTAGTAGGTATAAGTTACCAATGAATTCTTGATTTTCGATGGCGCAGTGGTTAACGCGCCCGGTCTGCGAGTGCTGAGGTTAAGCAACTTTCGTAAAGGCCGGTCATCGGATGGGTGACCAAAAATGTATCATCGCGAGCTCCGCCGTCCTTCGAAAGGCACGTAAAGCCGTTGGTCCCGGCTGCATTAGCAGTCGTTAACAATCACTTATCCGCACTGGGCCCGCGTGGTGGTTTATGGCCCTCCCTATCAATCCATAGGGAAGGCTCGTGCCCCATCAGTGGGGACATATAATGAGCTGACGAAGATCATCTGTATAGTAATTTTATTAACAAACAGGTTTTTTTACACTTACAAGATATATTTTATATACATATCCTGGAAGTGGTTGTGGAAGTACATAACATGTACTTCCACAACCACTTGGAAATAATATGTTGTAGTAATCTATATAAATATAAATGAATCGCTAAATGTGTTGCTAATCGCATAACTCGAGAACGGCTGAACCGATTTGGCTGATTTATTTTTTGTTGTGTTTGATGAAGTCTGAGGAAGGTTCTTATGGAGAGAAAAAACGTGAAAATACGAGGAAAATAGTAAAAACAACAATTTTCTTTTCCCATACAAACCAGTCTCTACTGGACCGATTTAAAATTACTTTTTCACTATTAGAATGCTACATTAGCGCTGAGTAACATAGGGTATATAAAAAGAATGTCCTCCCGTGCGAAGCAGGGACGGGCCGCTAGTTATTAATGTTTGTAATGGAAAGTGTCCTTCTAAGAAAGGGATTTTATAATGTTAAGACACTGTGAGGGAGAAAAGGAATACCCTTGCTGCATGAGTTTCTAGGCGGTTCTTCTCAGCATAAGTCTCCCGCTTTGTGTAGACTTACGAACCGATGGCATGTGGCATAAGAGCTTTGTAGCCTAAATAGATTATTTTTTTACGTTTTGTTTAATTTACCTATAAACCTCATAATCTATTGTTAACCTAATAATTGTATGAAATGGAGTCAATGCAGCGCCTACTAAGCTCCGATCCGATCCGATCCCCTCGGAGAATCTAGTAGGGCACGGGGACACACACTAGTGCGTGATGCCGTTCCCTCTAGAAAACCTCCGAAGGTGATTCGTTTCACACGGTTTGAGGAACCCTTTAAGGTTCTTGCCGCCCCCAAAAAAGCCCGGTGAAGCTGAAGGCAATCAGTAAACTTTCTCCAAAAAACAAAAACTACTGTGTGACTTCAACACTCTATAGCTAGGCAAAAATAGGGACTCCTGGAATCGGCCTATTCGAGACTAGAACTTCAGGGTCTTTGCTTTTAAAGACGTTGCCAAACTTATGGCATCTATCTTTACAGAGGAAGAAGAATGAAAGGATGTGGATTTTTTTATTTTTGTTTATTTGGGACAACAAACAATTGACCAATAGATATTACAAAGTGAATAGGTACATTAATAGGTAAATAATCGGACAATCGATGGTATGGACACGTGCAATCATCATCATCATCATCATCATCTCAGCCAAAAGACGTCCACTGCTGGACAAAGGTCTCCCCCAAGGATATGAGGGGTATTTGCCGTAATCGCCACGCTTGGCAGGCGGGTTGGCGATCGCAGTAGGTTGAGGGTAACCTCAGAGAGATGCTGCTGCCCATCCTCTGGAATGGTCCCTTAGTCGGCTTTTACGACACCCACAGGAAGAGATGGGGTGGTGCAATTCTTTATCCCCGACACCACACAGGGAATCTCTACGTACATTTATGAAATGTGTAAATTTGTAATCAAAAACCCTGAAATTTTTGAGGCTGCGAAACCTAGGATAGGTTTCGCATACATACACACACACACTCACATGTTATGCTTATGCATTGCATGCAATTGCTTGTTTATTAAAAAAAGGGGTAATTTAATAAATTATAATTAATAATTGAGCGGAGTCTACAAATCCAGGCGACGGACGTTTGCTGGAGATTCCAATCAACCGTTTAAAGATAAGGAAAACATTTTAAAATTTACTTTTAATTTTGATTCAAAACATGCACATGGCACGCAACAGGCAAATGATAACTTTAATAAGATCTTTGTTTATACACACAGTTTCTTATATGTGTGTTAAAATTGTAATTTCGCAGTTTGTATGAATGATAGTGTTGTCATACAACGTCATACTAATCTGTTACTCGTATAATAATATGCCGCAGCGACAACATTCGATTTTTACGATCCATTCATAAAACTGGTATATCGAGAAGTAATCAATACCCAAAAATATGAAATATTACATCTAGATCATATTAGATGCCCTTCAAAGATTAAAATAATTATAAACATGAATACTTATCCGAAATTACGGAATAGTTTTATATGACTTTGTTTATATTTAGACTTATAGTATGTAACTAAATTGTGTTCATTATCGCATTGGATCGCGCCGTCATCGGGTGGGTGACCAAGAATTTATCATCGCGAGCTCCTCCGTGCTTCGGAAGGCACGTAAAGCCGTTGGTCCCGGCTGCATTAGTCGTTAACAACCACCAACCCGCACTGGACCCGCGTGGTGGTATATGGCCCGTTCTCCCTGTGGTTTCCATTCATTGGGAAGACTCGTGCCCCAGTAGTGGGGTCTTAAAAAGAGCTGTAGTGTGATGTTGTGAGTGTATTTATTAATTGTATAATAAATAAATTGGGCAGTGACACCAGCATTTGATAGAAACCAGAAACCAATGGTCGACATCTTTCTTCCCTCTCATCGCATTTTATATCCCCACTGCTGGGGCACAAGCAGCGGATGCCCGCGAGCATCACCAGATCGTCGGTCCACAGTACTGCAACTCGAAAACTGAAAATCCATGAAAATACATGAATTTTAAAAAATCCGGGAAATTCTCGGCTCGGCATCTCCCACTTATTAAGAAAACTTCATAAAGTTTATCTTCGTAAAATTTAAAAGTCAACATTAACCTAGAATAAGTTTTCAATTTGTTATATTTTTATTTTTTATATATTTTTTTTCACCATTCCTATGTATTGTATATAATTAGTTTTTAATTGGATATAGTTGTAGATTAGGTAAACTTTTACATGGACGCTTATTATTAATCGTGTTATATACACATGTTTTAGATAAGAAATTAAGCTCTTATACAATTTATCATGCATTTTTGTTATTTCTTAATTTCTATCTGTTTTGTGTACCTAATAAATAAATAAATAAATCCGCCATATAATGATCCCTTTGAAGTAAACCATATTTAGACGTTTCTGAAATCTATGTAGTATTCACATAGGTTTCCAGGTTTTTAGGTATTAGGGTGTCCAGTGCTCGACAGAGTCTTCGAAACCAAAAAAAAATAGATAGATTTTCATCTATACCTACTTAATATTATAAAGCTGAATAGTTTGTTTTGTTGTTTGGTAGAACGCGCTAATCTCAGGAACTATTGGCACAGAGTAGATATATGTTATTTATAATATACTAGCTGACCCGGCGAACTTCGTACCGCCTAACAGTCAATAAATGTCGTGTTACAGTTTAGCTGAACTTTATTTATGATTTTATGAAAGTAATACAATTAATACAAAATTAATTGAGTTCACTACCTTATTAGAAAGGATAAAAAATGTTTATTGTGGGAAAGAGATAGACATATACCATCGCGGACTTTTTTGTAGACCTTTTTAAGGTGTACAATACTGTAGTACACACGGCGGCAGATCAACCTACCCAAAACTGTCAAATTTCTACAATCATTTTTGAACTTTATTATTTGGTTGTAAGGATCAATATTCATTGGAGAAATTTGACAGATTTGGGTAGGTTGATCTGCCGCCGACTGTACATTATTTTGATCTACTTAGTAGGGTTCAGCCAGCGTTTGCAATGTAAGCGCAAAAAAATTTGAAACCTCTTAAGTTATCAGTGTTTCTCTATTATATTATGCATGCAATGCAGCATGTATTTTTACACATAAACCTTCTTCTTGAATCACTCTATCTATTAAAAAAAACCGCATCAAAATCCGTTTTAAAGATCTAAGCATACATACATACAAAGGGACAGCGGGAAGCGACTTTGTTTTATACTATGTAGTGATATCAATAATTTATTTATATCCTTGGTAATTAGTGTATATATGTTTGTTAGTATAGTATTATTTACAATTTATTAGTCCCGCATACTTGTTTATTGCACCACAGCTAGGGTTGGCTGGAAGAGATCTCTTCTAGAGATAAGCTCATCTTTGTATATGTCCTGTGTAACGTGTGTTTAAATGTAATTTATTTGTACAATAAAGGATTAATTAATGTTATTCACGATTGGTTCGAATTGAAACATTATTTTTGTGTTGAATAGTCCATTTATCGAGGAAGGCTATAGGCTATATTGCATTACGCTATGACCAATAGGAGTGGAGCAGCAATGAAAAATGTTGCAAAAACGGAAAAATATTTTTTTTGAGAGCTTAAACGTGGCTAAAACCGCACGGCACAGCTAGTTTAAATATAACAGGATGACAGCAAGCATGCTGGTGGCCTGTATTAAAATAATTTTATGTTGTGTTTGTCTCCCCTCTTCTGGGCAATAGCAGAATATCAGTGCTTTGCTTATACACTTTTGTATTTTGTGTATTATTTAAGCAAAATCAGCCACTGAGCTATCGCCCTTTTGTGCTTTTGCAGCACACATATGCAATGTTATTTTTAGTTTATACGAAACCTGAAAACTGTTTGTTCAGAATCAGTAATAGAATCGATTTCAATATTTTTTATACCATGTTACATTTTGACCAAATAATATTTACAAAATCTCAACTATTGTATTACCCTACTAAAAACACACAACGGGACAGCACAAAAAGCTTGTAACTTCGTGAGTTTTAGATTTTTTTTGTACTGATTCTTTAAATGAAAATATTTGACCCGTGTTTCGGTTTTCGTATAAACTAAAAATAAGGTTGTATAAAATTTCTATTGTTATTTTTATTTTTAATAGATTTTTTTTATGTGTGTGATGTATTAGGTACAAGTAAAGTGTTTCCTATTCTAATCTATTCTAAATTGTTGCTAAAGACTAAAATCTGTTGATTAAAGGACAAACATGTCGATAATTGGTTCCTGTCAAGCACTAATGCTACTAGCTTATCTATATGAATATTATAAAGCTGAAGAGTTTGTTTGTTTGAACGCGCTAATCTCAGGAACTACTTGTTCGAATTGAAAAAATATTTTTGTGTTAGATAGTCCATTTGTCGAGGAAGGCTTTAGGCTATATAACATCACGCTGCGACTAATAGGAGCGAAGCATCAGTGAAAAATGTTGCAAAAACGGGAACAACAGCCTAACTATTCCACGCGGACGAAGTCGCGAGCACAGCTAGTAGTATTATATAGCCTTTATACTGACCGATGACTGGGCAAAGGCCACCATCATTACAATTAAGGAAGGGTATTACTCACATGCTGGCACATTGCTCGCAGGACACATGGCCGCTGGGGCGGGATAGTCCTGGAGTGGCGACCGCGTACCGGAAAGCGCAGTGTGGGCAGGCCTCCAACAAGGTGGATCGACGATCTGGTGAAGGTCGCAGGAAGCCGCTGGATGCGAGCAGCACAAAACCGGTCGTGGTGGAGATCCTTGGGGGAGGTCTTTGTCCAGCAGTGGACGTCTTTTGGCTGAGATGATGGTGATGATGATGATGATGGGTATTACTCTCACGTTTGAAAGCAAGTGCCTATTATATCTATATATTTTATATATTAATACGTAAAGCAAAAACTTTGTTTTGTACCCCTTTTTACGAAAATTGCGCGGACGGACGAGTATGAAATTTCGCACATTTATTGTTTATATAAGGAAAGAGTGCAGAATGCAATTTTTTTTTAAAATTTTGCATAAAAAATACTTTAAAAGAGGAGCGGCCGAAATATGTCAAACCCAATCCAAACTCACATTCTGTCTTTTTTAATTGTGCATTGCTTAGGATACAATACGTGCAGCCTTAATAAAATATTTGTTTAGTAAACAGCTTTTTATAAAAAAATGCGGTCGAATTTCAACCACTGGGCGACCACTAGTTTTTATTATGTTATGTTAATTTTTGTATTGACAATGCTATATTATGTAGTTACAAGATAAAAACTTAACTAGAAAAACTTAAAGAGCTCGAGTGCGCGGTAGTTTGTCTCGGTAGCTCAGAGCTCTGAGCATTGGACCTGTAATCCAAGGGTCGTGGGCTCGATTCCCACTGATTGAACTTTATTAATAATAAAAAAAAAAATTACTTATATATTTTTTTAAATTCTTGTATCATGTACATAGCTTCGTAATTTATTAAAATGCCAATATGGTCCTACATAAAGCATATATGATAAAACCCGATCGTGGCAAAATGCGATTAGGGCTAAAACCTTACTGGTACAAAATGCGTTCGAGGCACCCATCTCACAAATCGGCCAAGGCCTCCTTTATCCTTAACCTTTTTGACTGTTTATTTCCAAATTCAAAGTCAAAGTCAAATATTTTATTCAAATAAACTTTAGGAACAGACCCAAATAATTATCGTCCAATCGCGTTATTGCCGACTTCGTCAAAGATATTTGAATCAGTGATGTGCAAAAGATTGTACTCCTTCTACGAAAAATATAATATTTTTGATGACAGCCAAAATGGCTTTCGAAGGGATCGATCAACTATCCTAGCGATCTATAAATACACTAAAAAAATATTAGACGCACTTAATGACAGAAAATACGCCATAGGACTCTTACTTGATATGATTAAAGCCTACGATCGCGATAAAGATATTCTTTTAAATAAGCTTTATGCCACAGGTATAAGAGGAACGTCTCACAGATGGCTAAGTTCGTACTTCTCAAACCGAGAACAATATGTAGAAATAGAAAACGTCGATTTAAATACAGGAAAGATTCAACATGTAAGATCAAACAAACTAAAAACTACTCGTTCAATTCTACAAGGCACCGTCCTTGGTTGCATCCTATTTTTAATATACATTAATGATCTACCTTAAATGATTTTTTTTTTATGTTAAAAGGAGGCAAACGAGCAGGCGGGTCACCTGACGGAAAGCAATAACCGCCGCCCATGGACACCCGCAAAACCAAAGTAATCGCGGATGCGTTGCCGACCTTGAGGAAGGAGTTGGATCTTGAGGAGGGAGTAGGAATTGGGAGGGGGGAGGGGTGAGAGATGGGCCTCCGGTACTTTCACTCACCGGACGAAACACAACAGCAACGAGTGCCGTTGTTTCACGCCGATATTCTGTGAGAGGGTGGTACTTCGCCGGGCGAGCCGGCCCATTTCGTGCTGCAACGCAGCGTGGCTCTACCACTCAGACAGTGTCACTCATTTAGCACCACCCAGGGGTCACGTGTAGGGTCTCAAGGGTAAACCTACGGACGCGAGTAACTTTAACCCCCACAAAAATAAATGAACATTGTATTCTTTCGCTGATGACATGTCTATTCTATTCCCGTGCTCTCACTCTACTTAAATTAAAAATAAACTAAATACAACACTAGATAAAATCCAATATTGGCTCAACGAACACAATCTCCTATTAAACTTCAAAAAAACAAAAATTATAGAATTCCGACCATTCTAAAAAAAACGTTTAAATCTACAATACACATTACAACAACACACAAATTGAAATCGAAAACACGGCTACGCTACTTGGAATTGAAATGGACTCAAACATAAACTGGAAACCTCATATCTACAAACTTGCAAAACAAATCTCATCATTCACTTAAGCTTTAACTCAACTTAAAAAATCAACAGACTAATCCGCCCTGACAGCATACTACGCATACATTCATTCTAGACTCACCTACGGAATAATATTATGGGGGAATAGCTCAATTATACAGGACATTATTATCTGTATTACAAAAAAGATGTATTAGATACTTTTTAATATATCAGACCAAACCATTTCATGTAAACAATATTTTATAAATCACAATATTTTAACATTAACATCGATATAAATATATTAGAGTGCTGTAAATTTGTAAAAAAGAATCTTCATCTCTACACACAAATCACCAATATAAAAAGAAATTAGTTTGTTAGTGCAATGTTTGTAATGTTTTCTTTTTTATAAATTGAAGTGTCTACAAGGATGCAGTACTTAGTGTACAGTAGTGCTCTACACTTTGCGGTGCCCTTACAGGGTATCACATGTCTTATCTACTTAATTTTTTTTCTTTTACCTTTGTAAAACCGTGTGATATGCAAATAAATAAATACGAATACGAAAAGTGCTTTTGAATCGTCCAAAAATTTTTTTACCTACTACCCATTCAGGATGACTAGCTGTGGAGAAGAATGGGCGCAAGAAACAAAGAAGAAGAGTGGCTCTCCTAAATACAGATAAACCTTGTAAGGTTCCTTGTTAGGATTATTGTAACGTATGTAAAAAACATAAACATAAACATAAAAACACTTTATTGCGTCAAACATGGTATAAAGATCTTGATAGTTTTACATGTTCTCATGTAGTTTTTTGTAAAATGATTTGAACAATAAAAAAAAGAAAAAACTCTACAGCTTTAATATAATATGTAAACATATATAGAACAGTAATTTTGTATCTTATTTTATTACCTTATTTAATATATTAGAATATACATAAACTATACAATTTTAATGAAATGGCAGCCTCTAAATGAGACGACACAGTTAGTTTAAAGTTCCACCTAGTTATTTTCTTTTTATTGTTTTCAAAAGTTTACGCGAACACTACACATTGAAATGAAACAATTATTACGGATCTACCCGCGTTTATTTTACAAATTACTTATTTAATGTTTATCCTGACGTTTCGACTGAGGTGTTGGTCGTCTCATAATTAGTTATTTAGCTAAGGGGCCCAACCATTACATCAGATTTGATAAATCACAAATACTACATATAGAGAACAACGATTCATCCCTAGGATGAGACGCGAGGCTATTAAAATTAAAAATATCCTAATTTCAATAGAGAAGATGGTTGGAATCTACCACCAGCCTGGGATCTCATCATACAAAATATTAAATCACAGCCTTAATATCACACTGCCAGACCAAAAGATACTGTAAGCTCTTTCTGCGTAAAACGGATCGCTCCTGATTTAATTTAATTAAGGGTATACAAGCTACTAACTAATTATGAGACGACCAACAACTCAGTCTCCCTGTGACCACGGACCCTGCAAAGGTTTCGAAACATCAGGATAAACATTAATTAAAAGTAATGGGTAAAATAAACGCGAGTAGATCCGTAAAAGTTTTTTCATTCCACCTGGTTATTTTCTTTTTATTGTTTTCAAAAGTTTACGTGAACACTACACAAATAGAACAACTTTCACGGATCTACTCGCGTTTATTTTACACATTGATTTAGATTATTTTATCCTGACGTGTCGAACCCTTCGCAGGGCCCGGGGGTCACAGAAGACTGAGGTGTTGGTTGTCTCATAATTCATAAGTAACTTGCATACCCTCATTTTAATTTAATCGGTTGCGTGCTTTATCCTCGTTGGGAATGGAACCAGGCACCTCAGGAACCGCGACCGTTGTTCCTACCACAACAAATAAAAACAAACTTGGCGTCCCAAAACTTAGACTCAATAAGGTCGGTAACCTCATTCATTTGTTGGGATATATATAAAATCTTTCATCAATCTTTCATTTCAATCTTTCATCCGTGCGGTGACGGAGAAAGAATACTATTCACCGCCCCTCTCCTCCGGTGGGTGTCGTAAGAGGCGACTAACGGATTTTCGAGCTTCCATATGCTCTACTGCGTGGTAGGGCTTGGCCCGTCTGGTTAGTGACCACCGTACGCATGGTGTAAAACCCGTCAAGTGACCGCTTGTCGGTCGCGTTTCGGGATCAGCCAGCGTATAACCAGAGCTCGAGTGGATGTTGCTGCGATGCATTTGGTCTGTGGAGGCTTCCGTCAAACCAGTGCCAAGAGGACTTCGTTAACCCGCCGACCAGGGAGACCCGTAGAAACGGCTGTCCCGCTGGCCGCCCGTGGCACAGTACAGGGGCCCAAGCGAGCCTAACCAGCTCGTGAGGCTGCCTCACCATGCCACGCATAATCTCGGGGTGGCCCGTCGTGCCGGTTGGTGACCGGAAGGTGGGGTCCCGGCGGCCATTCCCGAGGGGGTTCGGGGGCCCTTCCGTTCGGCGGGTTAATGATACTCATCTGTAGGCTGCTCCCTGGTGAAACAGGCCGCCACACTTTAACCATTTGCATCGCGGTAGCATTCCCTCGTTTCACGCCTCCCTCCTTTTCTTCATCATGACAGCGCCAAACACTAAAACTGGTCTTACAGCGGTGCACACCCCCACCACAACCTTACCGTTTGAGGTCGAGTTCGCTAACATCCGCGGACTCCATGTAAACCTCAATGCCGTCCACCACCATCTTGAGACGGCGCGGCCAGCAATGTTGTTTTTGACGGAGACGCAAATAATCTGTCCGGCCGACACCAGCTACCTGCACTATCCGGGCTTTGTGCTTGAAGAGTCCTTCAAAGCCAAAGCCGGAGTTTGCTTGTTCGTTCGGGCGGATGTTTGCTGTCGCCGTCTGCGCTGTCTGGAGGACCCTTCCTTTTCCTTCCTTGCGGTACACGTCGACTTGGGCTCTCATAGCCGTGTCTACGTCTGCGTCTACCGATCCCATAATGGCGACATGGAGACAACTCGACTTATGGAACACCTTAGTCGGGTAGCAGATGAAGCGCAGGAGCGGTTTCCATCGGCGGAATTGGTGTTTTTGGGGGACTTCAATGCTCACCACGAGTTGTGGTTAAATTCCTCCAAAATTGACCATGCTGGTAGAACTGCCCACGCATTCGCTCTCACGCACGACCTGACTCAACTGGTGAACCAGCCCACCAGGATCCCAGATATAGTCGGTCACGCGCCCTCTTTGCTGGACCTTCTGCTGACGAGTCGCCCAGCTGGCTACCGAGTGGAGGTTCGAGCTCCTTTAGGATCCTCGGATCACTGCTTGGTATCCAGCAAAGTGCCTCTGGCCCCGCTACCGCCTTTAGCGGTATCGAAACGCCAGATTTGGCATTACTCGTCGGCAGATTGGGATGGTATGCGGGACTATTTCGCATCCGTTCCTTGGGGGCAGCGCTGCTTCAGCGGGAAGGACCCAACAGCTAGTGCGACTGCAGTTGCTGATGAGATAGTCTTAGGAATGGAGTACTATATTCCGCACTCCTATGTCATCAGCAAAGGCAGGCGCAACCGATGGTTCAATCGCGAGTGTGCCAACGCTGTTGTTAACAGGCAGACGGCATACCGCGCTTGGATCAGAGGTTCAGCCCAAGGAGATCCTGAGACCAGCACACTGAAAGCAGCCTATAACAATGCCACCAAGTCCTGCAAGAAGGCTTACATAAGAGCGGATGCCCAGCGCGTTGCACGGGTTGGCCAAGAATTACTGACGCATCCTACGGGCAGCCGTACCTACTGGCGTCTTGCCAAAGCCGTGCAATCTAACTTCTGCCAACCTTCGCTGCCACCTCTGAGATGTCCTGACGGATCTTTAGCTCACAAGCCGCAGGAGAAGGCCGATCTCCTGGCCGGACTTTTTGCGGCTAACTCCCGAATCGATGACTGCAATGCACAGCCACCAACAATTCCTCACTGTGGCCACACAATGCCTGATATTAAAATCAGACAGTGTGATGTACGTGCGGAGCTACAGTCAATCGATGTTCGGAAAGCTAATGGCCCTGATGGCATCCCAGCAATAGTTTTAAAAATGTGTGCAGCGGAGTTGTCCCCCGTTTTAACTCGTCTATACCGTCTCTCGCTTTCTTCAGGTTGTGTGCCGGAATCTTGGAGAGATGCTAATGTGCAACCGGTTCCGAAAAAAGGAGATCGATCAGATCCGACTAATTACCGCCCAATAGCCGTTACTTCAGTTTTGTGTAAAGTCATGGAGCGGATTCTAAATAAACAGCTTATCCGCTACCTAGAAGAACACCCCTTAATTCACGATCGCCAATACGGGTTTCGGCCGAAACGGTCAACGGGTGATCTTCTAGCGTTCGTTAAACATCTCTGGGGTGAGGCTATTGATAAGCGTGGCGAGTCGGTGGCTGTTGGCCTTGACATAGCCAAGGCTTTTGATCGGGTCTGGCACAAAGCCCTTCTGTCCGAGCTCCCGGCATACGGTCTGCCTGCTCAGTTCTGCAACTGGGTCGCTGGCTTCCTACATGAGCGTAGAATCCGAGTACTCACAGACGGATGTGCTTCGCGGTTCATGTCAGTGAACGCTGGTGTCCCTCAGGGGTCCGTTCTATCCCCCACGCTGTTCCTTTTGCATATCAATGATATGCTTCCACTTGGAAATATTCATTGCTATGCAGATGATAGTACGGTGCACGGTGGGTATAACGGTCACCCAGCGGCTGGGCAGGTCGAGACTGAAGTGAAGCGAGTAAATCTTGTCATTGAGCTCAATCGGGTATTGGACCTCATATCTAAATGGGGCTCCAATAACCTTGTTGAGTTCAATGCCAAGAAAACACAGGTCTGCGCGTTCACGGCAAAAAAGTCGCCATTCCTACCCCTTCCCTCTCTTCAAGGCACATCACTCGGCCTGCAGAGCAGTGTAAACATGCTTGGTATGGAGATTCGCTGCGATCTGAACCAGAGGGACTATATTGAAACCGTGATAAAAACTGCGTCACGTAAACTCGGTGTCCTGAACAGGGTGCGGCGATTCTTCACGCCGGATCAGTTGTGCCTTTTGTACAAGACACAGGTGCGATCTTGCGTGGAATATTGCTCGCACCTCTGGGACGGTTCCGCAAAGTACCTTCTCGATGCCTTGGACAGATTGCAGCGGCGCGCTATACGCATTATCGGCAGTGCAGAGGTCACTAATGCTCTCGAGCCCCTGCAATTGCGTAGAGATATAGCGTCACTCAGCGTCTTCTATCGCTTATAACACGGCGAGTGCTCTGAAGAGCTTTTTGACCTCATCCCACCTTCTCCCTTTCTCCATAGGAGTACGCGTGCTCCGGAGTCACCGCTGTACTGTCTCGAACATTCCATCGCGCACAAAGAAATTTGGTGACTCGTTTTTCTGTCGCACTTCCAAAAGATGGAATAGTCTACCAGCGCACGTTTTCCCTCCTTCCTATGACATGGGGTCCTTCAAACGAGGCGTGAAGAGGCACCTTGTGGGCCGGCAGGGTGAGGGTGACTGATGCTGCGTTGTTTTCTCGCTGCACCAGTTGTCCTTACGTCTGGACTCCATTTCCACTTAACATCAGGTGGAGTGGAGTCATTTGCTGAGCTATGTATAAAAAAAAAAAAAAAAAAAATAACGGAATTGCCACTACACAAGTTTAAGACAGAAATAAAACAAGGTCTAAAGAAAAAAGGTTACTATAAAATTGATGATTATTTTAATGATAAGAATGTGTGGTCTGTGAATCTTTGTCTGTTCGTCTGCACATGTAATTTCACATTGTAAGTAGTTACACTTTTGTATACAACTCTTAGTTTAAAAGAGTAAGGTAAACGCTGGTAATGTCCACAGTGTCCCAACACTCGTCAGTTTTAAAAAAAGGTTTGTTAATATTTTTCTCACAACATATTAATAAACGTTTTTATGGCAACATATAAAACGTTTGGTTTGGTGATGGTAATCTAATGCACAATTAAAATGGCAGCCCTTAGTTATAAATGCAATGGCGTCCGACAAAAAAATGTTGAAAAGTTGAGGACACCTAAATTCGTAAATAATCTAAACTTAGCTCCTAAAAGTGTAACCCGGTTGGCCAGTTTGACTTCACTTATTATAAGGAACTATTAGCTGTTTGGTAAGTGTGATTGTTTTGTAAAATAGTTAATCAATTTTTCTAACGATTATAACCTATAAAAAGTCTTGTAATGTTAAGTAGATATTATTATTTGTGTGTGCCATTTACTGGTTCTTCATAAACCCTGTTTGACCCAGTACTCGACAAAATTACTACTAATTTGACGGTAATTGGGACACTCTTGATAAACTGCACCTAATATCGTCACAGTATTTTTATTATTTGATCACTATCGTAATTAAATAGGTATAGCTTTTGTCGTAATTAATATTTAAAAAAAAACAATTTTCATCCCCCCATCTCGGAAAGAGTATTTTTGCTCTTCGTTATCTGAGTGCAAAAGTCGTTTTTATCCACTAGAGGATAAAATAAATTGAATTTAGAACACCGTGTGCACTAACTTTGTGAATTCAAAACATCATTAAACCTGTATTTACTTTTACCTCCATGGTGCCGAATTTATCATACAACCTTTTTTAATTTGTTCAAAAGTCAGACTCGGAACCTTCTTGGTGTACTTTTTTTAATTTGCTTTGCGCGCGCCAATCTCTTTTCACGTCATATTGTTAAAACCTTAGGTTAAAAACAAGAAACTTGAATCAAATTAAAAACCTAAAATTAGTGATTCTAGCGACGAGGAAGTTTATTTGACGCCAACAGAATTGACTAAAACTGTTAACATTGCGCAAATGAGCTTTCTTCCACAATAATCACGCGAGAAGTAGGTATTTGAAACAGTACGATATGTTTAACACGTGGCGACTAGCTAAAAGAGCCAAAACTTTCTCAGAAAACGTTTTGCTGGCATATTTTATTGAACTATCCGAGACCGAGAAATCAAGCACTCTATGGAGTACGTATTCAATGCTAAAAGCAACAATAAAAATGAAAAAAGACATACATATCGACACCTATCCTAAATTAGTGGCATTTTTAACTCATCTGCTCATCAACCAAAAAAATTAGCCGTTACGAAACACCTAACCATCGCCCTCTCTTGCCAACATTTACGTTACTTGGTACCATAATGTCCACTTCTTAAAATGACCACTTCCCAAAAGGACCACATCCCACAATGACCATTCCCAGATCGTCCACTTCCCGGAATGACTACTTTCTCAGATTGACCACTTCCCATAACGACTACTTCCCATAACGACCACTTCCCAATATGTCCATTTCCCATGATGACCACTTAAAAACTACGAAATTTTAAGATCGTTAAGGGAATCCGATGAATCGGTACCAAAAAATAGTACCTACACAAGTTACTAACACCAACATTACAGTACCTAACAAAAAGTAGGTAACTGTAGCAACGTTACTTTAAATTTTTCTTAATTAAACCTATTTTATTTGGGGCAATTTTTTTATTTATAGTTAATAGTAGATATAGTTTATAGTTTTTTGTAAATTTAATTTTAAGTAGTTTTATTATTATCTTGTTTTTGTCTTTGTATGTAAACAAATAAAGTTTAAAAGTACTTACTTCAGAGTGACTGCCGAAAACCTAAGTATTATTTATTATAATTTAAAGATTATTCTGTAATACTTACCTATCATAATGTAGTAGTTAATACCTAAACTGAAATAAAAGTATCTTGTGATTGTAAATGTTTTTTTTTTGAATTTAGTCATTTCCTCGATGAGGTGGGATGAAAAGTTACGTGTTGCACTTGAGTGCAAAGATTTTTCACCTCGTGCTCTTTTGATTCCCTCGCCAACGCTCAGGATTCTAATTTTTGCGAATAAGAATCCTTCGCTTGCTCGGTCATCAAAATTGAGCACGCGGTTAAAAAGCAACTTTGCACTATTGTATAACAAATAACTATTGTTACATACTACCTAATCATGTTTTGTATTGAACATTAAACGTTAAAAGGTCTTGTTTTGAACATAATGGGTGTCGACTGTCGAATACTAGGGTGTCGGGTTTGGGTCAATATTTTACACTCCGAAACTTAAAATTTATTCATCATCATCTAATGATTACTTAAATAAAACATTATATTGAATTTTAAATAAGTATGTCAACCGATTACAATTTCTGGCACTTGTATAAACCGATTACTTTCTGAAAAAAGCCTGAAGTTTTAGGTTTGTGTTTATACAGAAACTGATAAATTTAAAAAAATCCAAATATAGATTTTTTATTGAATCAGATCATTATTTTGTCGGCTGAAACAGAGTTGGTCCACCACATCGTCTTGCAATCTATTTCTTCGCGATAAACATACGCTTCAGAAGGTATAGAAGGTGCTGGTACTGATAAATACTTAGATTATTCCAAAAGTGCCAAGGAATTCTGTATGCTTTTCATGGTGTCCAGGCGCACTCTCGCTTCTCTTACATTCGCAGTATATTTACTGCTGGCTGTTGGCGACAGGCCACATAATAAAGTCGTATGTCGAAACTGTTTTATTCAGAAACAGACCTATGGCAAACCTGACCTCAACAGAGTCGTACTTAATCGTATTCTGGCCTAAAATACAACTGATTTAATACGAATCTGTTCTGGCTCGCCTAAAGGAATAATATGTTAAAACCTTTTTATATTATGAATTTTAATTGATTGTCATTTGTTGGTTTTTCCTGTTCTGTTGATTTTGAGGTATTGTTCGGTCTACCTAAAATTATAATAAATTTTTCTTTTCTTCTTTACATTCCTTGATTTAATAAAATTCAGTGTCTTAACTCCAAGCAGTGTTTAAATGTACTCGCAAACTCTAAACAATATATACGGACTGTATATATTGTTTAGGGTTTGCTAAAGCTCGAGCGACTACGAAGAAGGCTACAAGTGGTCCTTCAAAGGAACGCTGCTTGTGGAGAAAAGTTGCGCTGTTCTTCAAAGATAAAAACAAGAATCGGGAATCGTCCAGCAGAGCATCAAACCTGGCGCAATTTTATTTCTCGTTGGGTCTCCGCTGAACGCAATCTAAGAAGACAACTTTGTGCCTGTGGAGGCTGCGATACTAAATACTACTACGGCAAGCCACAGGCCATCTCTACGTTGCTTCCGACGTGGCGTGACGTGTTCACCAGGGCCCTGTTTAATAAAGCTGACAATTCGACATATATGTCAAAAAACGACAAAATTGTAGAATTGTCGCGCTTAGGCTGTTTAATAAAAGTTACAAATATGTCAAAAATCGACAGGTGAAATCTTGACATATTTGTCATTGAAAAAGCGTTTTATAAAACTTGACATATGTCAAAAAACCACAGTCAAATTATTTCTGACAATTGTCGGTGACAATTGTCGGATTGTCGTGACAATTGTGTCGACTTTTGACATATTTGCAAATTATTTTGTTTTATGAAGCTAAATGAGGTAAAATAGAAAAAATATTACTACAGTAAAAGATAAATCAATCACTAGTGCATCTTCGATTGTTCGTTTTGATCGCGTGTAAAATGGAAATGCACAAAAAGTCGATGACCAATTTTAATAATTAAATATTCTACGGTGTTTTTACATACCCGAAATTTTTCTTTAAAGCAGAAATCTGTAATTGAGAATGAGAAATTAATTCTGCTTTTAAATGATCGTCGTTGTCTCTTCGTTTGTATTTGTTCCAAGTATTCATCATCACTACTCTCACTGCTCGACGTAAGTACCATTTTTTGTAATAAACACTTTCTTACACCTTCAAAGTTCAAAATATGATTTCGCGACAGAGGGTAACGCTCCTGTCAGAAATGTCGTACAATTCTACAAATATGTCAATATGTCATGACAATTTTATGTTTTATAAAGCAGATTTGACAAGTTTTTCACGACAAATTGTCACCTGTCACCTGTCGCTTAAAAAGTTTTATTAAACAGAAAAATGTCGGATTGTCGCGACAATTCGACATATTTGTGAATTTCCCACCATGACAATTATGTCACCTGTCAGTTTTATTAAACAGAAAAATTGACAAATTGTCACTTTTTGACATATGTCGACTTGTCGGATTGTCAGCTTTATTAAACAGGGCCCAGGCTGCAGAGTCCAGAGTCGAGAGTGTGGAGTGCGGAGTGCGTCACCACGCACTGCAATCGCCATTCGTCAAGTAGTACGAAGTAATTGTGCAAGTGAAACGTTTCCTTTATTGATAGGGACGCTAAGTTTATTTTTTAACATAATAGTAATCTGTTTGTGTTAGTGTTGTATTGTAGCTAACGACAATGGAGCAAAAAAGGTTAGTCGCTGCGCGGGGTTACTAAAAGGCGTCTATGACACGTTTAAAGAACGAGCTAGCTGACCCAGGACGGAACACAGCAAGCTGCTTGACGTTAGACTTAAATAGGAAGGTGGTAGCGAGCCAGGCGGACCCTTTCGAGCCTTACTACCGCTATAGAGCCGCCTCTACTTGACAGTGGAGACGTTGCCCGGGGTGGACCGATAGGAGGTAAATCCCCAACCACCCCAAATCTAAGACGAAAGTGATGGTGTTCGAGAGAGATGAAGAAATAACGACTGTACGGTAATGATAGGTTAATCCTTGATCATGGCGTGTGCAACTGCGCCGAAATTTCAGGGACTCGACAACAAATCAAAATATGGTAAAAATCCCGCTTTTCGTAATATTTACAGTAAAATGTAAATTGCTAAGTTGAGAAGCGTGATGCATGTATTCTCAAAGAAACTCAACAAGACACTATTTTGTATTACATATTTAGCTTTTTTTTTAATAAAAATGTCTCAGTTCAAACTATTAAGTATTTAAGTGAGAGAAACATTGCAAAAAATATTTATTAAAAAGGAAAAAATATGAACTTTAAGCTCAAAGACAAAGAGTTCAAATTGGTGATGAAAATTGACAAGTTTTAGGTCATTTTGGCGATTATTGGGACAAATCTGTCGACTACTGGTACATATGGCACATTTTTTAATTGATTAAATATCTTATTTTTTGCTGTGTTTCACCGATAATAATGCAATATTTTCTAAAAAGGAATGAATTGTTTACCTCTCCATGCAATCAATTTTTTTCTATGTTAACTGGTTTTTACGTGGGAGGGCTACAAAGTCAACTTTTTTCAGAACCTTACGAGTAATGGGCCGTTTACTTAGCTGCTGTTTCTTGCTGGAGTCTTCTAAGCAGAATCAATCTTTCGAACCAGCAGTGGAATCGCATTACATATATGTATTGTTTATTAAATTATATATTTTATGTATTATTGTGTGTACTTACATTATTTTATAATATATTTTTGTTTTCTAAGTAACTACTTGACGCTCATAAGTGCAATTTATATGCCTAAATTGAATAAAGAATTTTCATTTCATTTCATTTAATCACTAGGCGCTTGAGTTTCTTTAACGGAGGGACGAACGCAATACAAAACAAAATAAAATATTTACGAAGTACCTAATAGTAATTTTAATAAGTATGGAGTACTTCGTAAGAAACGTTAAGACATTAGCCTTACTGAAGACAAGCTTCTGAAGACATGTCAAGCCGTTGTTGGTCCTGTGGCGGTAGCCAAAGTAACATTAAAAAAACGATAGCGAAGTTCGAAAAGAATAAAATGTATGGGATTGACAAAGATGGACCACGTGATTTAGCGCGGCTTATGTCAATCCCATACATTTTATTCTTTTCGAACTTCGCTATCGTTTTCTTAATATTACTTTGGCTAAGCCTACTGGTTGGTTTATGGTAGCCGTTCTTTGGCGGCAAGGTGTTAGTGTCATCACATCCGGTATGGGTATACTGTTGTGTCTAATGTTTTTATGTTTTGAATTACCATCTGCACAATTTGTACACAGTATTGGCAATAAATGATATTTCTATTTCTATTTCTATTTCACTTTATTTCCCCACTCTTGGGGTACGAGCCTTCCCTATAAATGGATAGGGAGAACGGGCCATAAACCAGCACGCAGGCCTAGTGCGGATTGGTGGTTGTTAACGACTGCTAATGCAGCCGGGACCAATGACTTACGTGCATTCCGAAGCACGGAGGAGAGATAGTGTTCCCCGATCCGATCCGAACCCCTCGGTGAATCTAGTAGGGCACGAGGACATGGACTAGTGCGTGATGCCGTTCCCTCTAGAAAACCTCCGAAGGTGATTCGTTTCACACGGCTTGAGGAACCCTTTAAGTTTCTCGCCGCCCCCAAAAAATCCAGGTAAAACTTTCTCCAAAAAAAAAAGCTTTAGATAGTACATTTTTGGTCACCTATCCGATGACCGGCCTTTGTGAAACTCGCTTAACCTTAGCAATCGTGGACCGGGCGTGTTAACCACTGCGCCATCCAGATCCTCGATCAACAGTTTTATTTTATTTTGTGTATTAGGGATTTAGCGGGAATGCATCCCTTCTCCCGAAGTCCAAAATTCAAATTCAAATTCAAAAATCATTTATTCAGTTTATGCCATCGGTTCGTAAGTCTACTCTGGACGAAAACCGGCAAGAAATTCAGCAAGTGTCCAGCTCTTTTCTGCCTTAACAATAAACACAAAAATATAGAAGACAACCACAACATGCAAAAAAACCAAATAAAAAAACCTAAGTTATCAAATTTACACCAGGTAAAAGTTTCAATTTCCACAATGTCATACAGTACCACTACAGTACTCTAATAAAAGTCGAAAATTGTTTAAGAAAAACAAAGTCAAACTATAGTAATTAATACTAACAATAAGATAAGTATGCAAGAGCAGACCAGCCTCCACAGGCGGCACCCGTTCACGAGTATGACATATGAATCAGCCATCGCTTCGCTCAACCATATTTTAGGGAACGTAACGACCCGACACGCACACGCCACCACCGCAAAGACAATAAAGAGAGCATGACGCACTCAAGATACACACACGTCCTCCACGTCCATCCACGTCCATGTCCATACACGTCCGTCGAGACTATCAGGCCTGAGCAAAGCTAAAGCTTGGGAAAGAGCTCCAATAACCATCGAGTCTCCACAAACGCCGTGGTACTCCGGCAATACGTTTTCATCGTAAAACTAAAAATACGGGGCCAACAACTGGTTTAGTTTAGGTTTTTAGCCAAAATTAAATACTGGCCACTTGTTTCCTAGCTGTCATCCCGTATTTTTTAAAATAAAAATCAATGTTAATTTTTGGTGTCGAAAATTATGTCGAATATTGGGCTTAAAGTGTCGAACTTTGATGCCACTACACTACCATATGACGTATGTAAATAACGGAAGTTGCCTCGCCGTCTATCTAGAGATCTTCGCGATCTATAAAGATTGGTACGATATAAATTATAGCGATATTATTGCTATTGATAATGATCTACCAAAGTTTTGCCGGATAGTCTATTAAAAGTATTTTGTATGAGCATTTTGCTCGTTTGGTGTCCTCAAGCTATTGGGTGCTGGTTTGTAGCATAAGAAAAGCGATTTCAGTATAAAAAAAGGTCACATGTAAAACAACAATGTCTGAGGAACTTTCTTTTGTTTCTCTTGTTTGTTGTTGTCTGGTGTCCTCTTTTCTAGGTTTCCACGGAAGATCAGCGTCGGGACACCTTTGGTGTTCTGACAAATGATGAGTGGATACCTTTTTTGTGTCACTTTGCATTTTTAAATTCTATTTTATGTCATGTATTACTGTGTGACACTAAATAAAATTGTTTTCGTTTCATTTTCATTTGTCATGAATGTTAATTTTCTTTTTTCAATTTGAATATAACAACATCTGTTAAAAAATTAATATAACTACTGGTGGCCCGCTCGCAACTTCGTCCGCTTGAGCAATTACCCCCTTATTTATAAAACTATTTAAGCATTTTTTTAGTTAAATATTGTTTTGTCAACGTCACACAAACGTCATTTTGTATTTGAGAAAAAGAGACAAGAAATAGTTCACTAAGTAATGCTTAAATATTTTTTATGAATAAGGGGTTAATTACACCCGTATCTCGTCTAAAACTTTTTTTTTTAACTTTGTTAAACATAAAATAAATTAGCCAAATTGGTCGAGCCATTCTCAAGTGATGCTAAGACATACATGTGGCAATTGATTTTTATTAATATACTTAGATTCATAACTACAATATTTGTATCATAACAACTTGATGCAATTAACATAATATGACTATGACAATGAATTCTGAAATGTCGGTAATTAGTCGCTCTCCGATAAACTACTAATGTGAGCCCATACCTAATATCAATTGTTAAAGCTATTCTGGTTTGGTTAACTAATTCGTAATTGTTTTAAAGCGCATAAATAACAATCTTTATTGAATATATTCCAAAAAAATCATTAACTCTGTGGTTTAATCGAAAAAGTCATAAACCCAGAGGTCCTGGGTTCGATTCCTTCCATCGGTTGGGCTTTTAATATATTTTGTATGCTCTTGAGGCAGATCATAAAGGTTTTGATTTGAAATATTTTTTTTGTAAAAGACAAAATAAAAAAATAAAAAAAGCCAATTTTAAATATACTTTGTAAATCTAAACAGGATTATTATCTCTCTGTATTTTCTTAGTTATTTTGCATTTCTATCCATTTCATTGACTAACAGTTTAACCTTTGATTCTCAATCAAACCACTGTAAATTCATAAAAAACAACAATCTTCCGTTGTTTTAATGTTATAAGTATTCGCAGTTAACAGTGCACTGTCACTCGAACTTTTAATAATACTTACGGCACTACTAAATAATACGGTTAATATAATACGGTACAGTAATACGGTTTGAGGGAATTGAATGATTTATCGTTAATCATTTCTATTATCACCCATTATTATCTACTATAAAGCAAATAAAGTATTGAACAATATCTTCATAACTTTATAACTTAACGGAAAAAAACTGGAAAAAGATGTAGCTGGAATAAATACATTTTGTTTAGTTGTGAAGATATTTGAGCAATATTTTCTTTCTCAAACTTTGACACTGCATTCTAGCAAAAAACTGTAAAAAAAACTGCATAAAACTGCATTATATCTAGCCGCTCCGCTTATGAACGAGCCCGCGCTTTTACAGTGCGCCGCATAGTCGCTACCCCTATATAAAAGCGTTGCTATCCATCGTCCATAGCAGTCGTAGTCAACCCCTTTGCGAGTAACACTAACGTATAATACCTCTTTTGTGATAACGCGTAAGTATTTTACGTTTTTAATTAGTTTTAAGGTTAAAAAAACGTCATTACAAAAAAAGGTTGAATTAAAAAAAAAGTTTGCTGAAAAGAGTTTGTATTAAAAACTATTTCTTTAAAATCTCCGTGGATAATTACATAATTACGTATGTACGCCAGTAGAAATAAGATGACTTAAAAAATTGTTTGCAGAGCAAAGGTTAAATTAAAAAAACGTACATATTTATAGCGATTTGAATTACCTCTGTGTACAAGTTAAAGTGATGGAACATTTGGAGGAAATTAAAAAGATTTTAACAGTTTTAAACAAAAACAAACGAGCAATGCTTCGATTCCGTTTAAATTAATAAAAAAATATAAAACAAATAAACGATACTTCTTGTGTTGAAGACTTTGTGACAAACAAACAATAGTGAAATTCAAAGAGATTTTCAATTATGAGTGATAGCAATGAAGTGAAAAAAATGGTCAAATGACTTTGTTCTGTATTTTTTTTAAATGATACATAGTGTTTAGGTACTATACGTTACTATATAACAATAATAGAAGTTTGCAAATTTGTCATCTAGAATTAATTTGCAAATAGACAATTGACATACATAGAATAAAGTAAGTAAGTTATCAAGCCTATATAAATTATCTATTACTGTGCACAGATCTACGTCATTAATTGTTATACAATCAAATAGAAAATGTATAGTTTCCAAAATAATAACAATAATAATATATCTATAATAAAATAATAAGCGCAAAAACACAAAATAATTTTAAAATTAAGAAATAAATCTTAATAAAAAAAATTACACGTTATTTTATATTGATTTTCCTATAAATAATAAAAGATACCACTAATATATCTAATATAAGGAAATTAAGTAAAATGAAAAATGTTTATTATTTATTTAAATCAAATAATAATTTAAATTGCTGTAAATAACTAAAGCGAAACTGAAAAACGTGATAAAGTGTAATTTTTTGTTGTGTAACATCTTTCCGCTCGCTTTCTATATAAGCAATTTGTGGGAGTAATTTTGTAAAATGGGACGGAAGTATGTGTAACAGTGTAACAGGAAGTCGGGGAAGCACGAAAGCGCACAAGCGCGCGCCATTTTGTAAATTTAAAATCGATATTATGAACATGACATAATATTATTATTATATGTGACATATTGTGTCATTTGACTATCAAAGGTCATTTTGATATGTCAAATGTCTTCTAATGAGTATTCACTGCATTTATTTTATAGTTATAAAATGATGTAATACCAGATCCATTTTTTTCAGAATATAATGTTAATATTGCTTATTACTAAAGTGAGATGTCAAATATTACACATCATATGCGACTACTGAAAGCCTCGCTCGTTTTTTTAAAATTTCTATTCAATACATCGATCCAAACGCCTCAGAGAATCTAGTAGGGGACGGGTATACGCTTGCGTAATGCCATCCCCTCTGGAACCCTATGAGGATGTTCGATCACACGGCTTGTGGAACCCTTTAAGTTTCTCGCTGCCTACAAAACGTCTGGTTACTCTGTAAGGCCATAAGCGTCCAACAGCAAAGTCTACAAAAATAAAAAAAATAAACAAATACATTTTTTTAGTACCTACGGGTAAGCACAGTGCCTTGATCTCACCTGTTACCTAAGTGATTATAAGCCAATGGTGGAAGCGCACTTTACCCGGGATCCTCAACTCCTGATGCACTGGCTATCTTATCTCTAGCTGCTCTCTTTATTAACGTAATCTTTAACAAAGTATGTAAGTTTCTAGTAAAAATGTTTTTTTATCTTGTAACTATATTTAGCATTGTGAATGCAGAATCCTACTAATATTATAAACGCAAAAGTTTGTAAGTATGGATGGATGTTTGTTACTCTTTCACGTAAAAACTACTGATTGGATTTGGATGAAATTCGGCATACAGATAGTTTATAACCTGAATTAACACATAGGATAGTTTTTATCCCGATATTCCCACGGGAACGGGAACCACGCGGGTGAAACCGCGAGCGGCCGCTAGTTTTAAAGTAATATAAAAAAAAATTCTTGTAAAGTATGTAAGTTTAGCCACCTCTGTGGTCTAGTAGTTAAGACCACCGGTTTCAGACTCAGTAGACCCGGGAATGATTCCCAGCGGGGGTACTCATGTTTGTACGCTCGTTTTGGTTGGTAGTTTGGTATTAGGGCTTATTAGGGATTGTTTATTCGCCTGGCTAGCTACTACCATCTTATTCTTATTCGACGACCTCTGTAGCCGAGCGGCTTGCACGCCGGACTTTGGGCGGCGCTAACTCTGAGGTCCCGGGTTCGATTCCCGGTCGGGTCAATGTCGAAAACGAGTGCTTTAGCTACTTACCTTGGGATCAGAACAATGTAAGTGATATTGTTTCATTTTTAAATTTTTTAATTTAATTAGGTATGTCGCCATAACATCAATGTTTGTAGCATTGTTATGTTCCGGCAGCTAGAGATAAGATAGCCAGTGCCTCACTAGTTGAGGATTGCATTCCGGGTGCAGTGCACTTCCACATTCGGCCTCATCATCATCTAAGGTGAGATGAAGTCCAAGCCGGACTTAAAGCAAGCACCAATGACCAAACCAAGTACAAACATGTTACCTCCGCTAGGAATCGAACCCGGGACCTCTAGGTGCTGAAACCTGGTCTCACCACAGACCACGAAGGCGGTAAATTTCTTAATTGTTGCTTTTTTTGTAAAGGATCATGTATGAATAGAAATTTCTATAGGTCAGTTAACACGAAGAAAGGCTTACGAAGGTTGGACCTTAAAATATTGTGACGTAACACATACATTAAGGAACAAAGTGTCCGTGAAAGTAAACTTCATTAATGAGCCTCGGTAGCCGAACGGATAGATGCTCGGGTTGAATGCGAGGGATCGTGGTTCAATCCCCGATTCCCTATAGCTCCGTCCGATTACTGTCAGATTACTAATCCCATAGCGAACACAAGAAAATTAAATATTAAATATTTAATCTGTACTAATATTATAAAGAGGAAAGCTTTGTGTCTTTGTATGTATGTATGTATGTATGTATGTATGTATGTATGTATGTATGTATGTATGTATGTATGTATGTATGTATGTATGTATGTATGTATGTATGTATGTATGTATGTATGTATGTATGTATGTATGTATGTATGTATGTATGTATGTATGTATGTATGTATGTTTGTATGTATGTATGTATGTTATGTATGTATGTTAACATACTGGTAAACATACTGGTCTACCAGACCTGGGGCCCGACCGCCTAACCGATCGCTTTGACTTCGTGTGTGGTTTATGACGTCATCTTGTCGTTTCGTGCCGCCTATGAAAGCAATATCGAAAGCTATAGCCTTTAGCTTTTGATATTGCTTTCATAGGCGGTGCGAGGTGGCAACATGACGTCATAAACTATACGCGTAGACAAAGCGATCGGTTAGGCGATCGGGGGGCTGGACCGATTAAAAAAAACTTTAACCATTAGAATGTTACATTAGCGCTGAGTAACTTAAACTATATTAAAAAAAATGTCCACCCGTGCGAAGCCGGGACGGGCCGCTAGTGAATTTTATATACTAGTGGTTGCCCAGTGGTCAAAATTCGTAATTTTATTAAGGCTGCACGGATTGTATCCTAAGCAATGAAAATTAAAAAAAAAGAATGTGAGTTTGGATTGATATTGACAGATTACGGCCGCTCCTCTTTAATTTTTGAAAAGATAACCTATACCTCAGAACAATAACTAAAGCTATAGAAGGATGGCTAAAATAAAAATCGTGCAACTATGTTTAGTTCCGTTCTATCTTATGGCTAGAAAAGGAGGTTGGAGTGCGACAAATGGTTGACACTTAGTTTTTATTTTTTTTATTGTTATGTCAAACGGTCATCAGATAATCGGTGATCAAAAAAAATCTTGAGTCCTTTATAAAGTCACTCACTACATTACCTCAAATATGACGTCACAAATCTAGTTACACCTTTGCTATTTTAGTCCGGTTTCTAGAGACCTATACATACGGGTGTGTCAAATACATGGTAATGTGTGTAGAGCTTGTTTTATTGATTTCATGTATTTTTATGCATAATAAAAAAAAATTAACATTCGGATAACCTGCTTCTCTATATAAACTATAAGTGTGCGAAATTTCATACTCCTCAATCAATTTCAATTCAATCAATTCAATGACAAAATTCAGCGCTACGGAAGACCCAGGTTCGATTCCTGGCTGGGTCGGGTAGGCGTTTAATTTTTTCACTGTATTTTATAAATTTTATTAAATATTTAAATAAGTAGAAAGCACTTAATTTCGGATGGGCTGATCTCAAAAACTCCATATCTTCCAAGTCAGAGACAGACAGACGCACTATGAATTCTTAGAGAAATCTATTGCTTGAGTAAAGATATTGATTACTATTGTTTCACTAAGAATTCTAACTTTTAACGATTTTTTCATCGTCGGGTTTGTTAACTATAGAATAGAAGTTGCTACTTAAGTAATTACTTTTGCTTAAGTAAAGCTTTTAAAAACTTAACTCGTATATAAATACGGGTGTGACTGTCGCATGCACTCCGTTGCGTTTCCACATGTCACATGATCCGTGGTTACAGGGAGACTGTCTCTGTTTAAATTAAAATTAAAAGGAAATATTAGAGATTTAGGAATAATTTAAAACAATTTGTCGAAACCAAAGTCAGATGTGGCTAAATAATTTTGTACTTCAGTAAAGTTGACTGAACGGTGATTCCGTTCCGTATTTAATAGTCTCACACTTTTCGATTTGATTCGATTTTGTGGTAATAACTCCTTAAACTATAAAATCGTTGGGAGGATTCTACTTAGAATTCGACTGGAATACTGAACAGCGGTCACCCTAATACCTAATTCAGCCACCAAGCAGCATTGTTTGCATCGCTGCGTACCAATTTGAAGTGTACTAGATTCAGTGAAGTTACAAGCCACCTAAGCATAAGACCTGTAGCTTCAGAGTTGGAAGCGCTTGACACTGCTCAGGACATAAGCCTCTTCGCTCGTACGCCACTCTGCACGGTCCTGCGGCATCCTCATCCATCCCCTGCCCGCCACCCGGACTGGATCGTCCGACCACCGTACTAAGGCATTTTTTTAATATAGGTATATAAAAAAAACCGGCCAAGTGCCAAGGGTCGGACTCGCGCACGAAGGGTTCCGTACCATTATCTATAAAAACGGCAAAAAAAAATCACGTTTGTTGTATCACGGGAGCCCCCTTAAATAATAGGTTGGAGAAAAAGTATCTTCACATTTTTTAAGAAAATTCAAAAACATTTTTTAATATAGTTTATTTAAATTTAACTTCAGTATGTAGGTGCCATTTTGTTCAATAACTTCTTGCAATCTTATAGGTAGGGACATGACCCCATTGCTATAGAAATTTTGGGGCTTCTATTCAAAATACCGCGACAAGTGGTTTTGGCAGTCCTCTCGTGATGTTAACCTGACACTGCCTAAAGAATTCTGAAGAGACCGAAACAGGTGGAAATCTGAAGATGAAAGGTCAGGACTATACGGCGGATGCATTAACACCACCCAGCCAAACTCTCTTAATTATTGCTGAGTAGCTAAAGATGTTGATTAATTCCGGCCGCTTTTTCTCAACTTCTTGCTTTAATCTCACCAGTTGTTCGCAATAGAGTTCAGAATCGATGGTCCTGCCTGGTGGTAACAGCTCATAATGAATAATGCCCTTCCAATCCCACTGCACATTCAGCATCACCTTGCTGCGAGTTAACCCGGGTTTCGCCAGTCTGTGAAGCCTGACCGGCCTTTGACCACGACCTTTTTCGCACGTTCTTGTCGTACGTGATCCACTTTTCATCACCAGTTATCAGCTTCTTCACAAATGGTTCGGTTTCATTACGTCGTAATAAAGAATCAAAAATGAGTACACGGTTCATTAGGTTTCTTTCAGTGAGCTCGTGAGGTACACAAATATCGAGTTTTTTTGTGTACCCAGTTTTTTTCAAATGCGCCAAAAATGTTTTGTGGTCAATTCCCAGTTCTTCAGCTACGTCGTAACTACTGATATGCCGATCTTGTTCCACTTTTTCAAATATGGCATCCATTTTATCCGTGATAAGGCGACCAAAGCGACGTGGATCTTTGACATCAAAATTTCCGGATTTAAAACGCTTAAACCAAATTCGTGCTACTCTCACAGACACTGCACTAGGTCCATAAACATTCCGATTTTTTTTCGCGACTTGCGTTGTGTTTTACTTTTTTTGTAGTAACATTTTAAAATGTATCGAATTTCTTCATTAGATTCACTCATCTTGACAGTAAGAAAAACAAATGAAAATCACACATTTTCCTAATTTGAATTTGGATTATCTTCTTTAAAATTTAAACTTTTAATGATACCGAAACCAGCCAGATTCAAATAGTATAGCCAAAGAGATTTTATTACAAGTTCATACCTACATACTACGTAGGTATATGCGAAAAGACTTTTCCCCAACCTAAGACTTTTTTCATCCATTCTGTTATATTGTATAACTAGTAGTATAACTAGATGGACTAACCCATATTTATTTTATTATGTTTTTTAGTATTCGTTGTTATAGCGGCAACAGAAATACATCATCTGTGAAAATTTCAACTGTCGTAACTATCACGGTTCATGAGATACAGCCTGGTGACAGACGGACGGACGGACGGACGGACGGACGGACGGACGGACGGACGGACAGCCGAGTCTTATTATTAGGGTTCCCGTTTTACCCTTTGGGTACGGTACCCTAAAAACGATTCTCAGTTACAAATATAGCTCTCTCCACTAAAAGTAAATATAGGGTGTTCCATTGTAGGTGTAAAGTGTAATAAGGATCGGAGTCAATACATCTCAATCTGTCAAACGTGGGAAAACCTATTCGTATTAAAAAATAATAATATCATTTTCCGTTCACTCTTTATTTGACGCTGGCTTTTCTGTTTGCTCCCGTTCTATTGGCTATTTTGACAAAGATTTTTTTGTAAGATAATAAAATAAATTACAAAAAAAAAAATCACCAGTCTCATGGAACTCGAGTGGGAATCGAACCCACGGCCCTTGGATTACCGGTCCAATACTCTGACCGCTGAGTTACCGAGACCCGGTTTTTCTTCTAAAATTTTATTTTGTATCTAAATAATAAAAAAAAATTTTTTTTTGAAATTATTTTTTACATTTTGGCGATACCAACACCGTCCGTCACTATGTTTTATATTTTGAAATTAATATTGTATTTTTAAAAACCAATTGCCAACTCTCATATGGTAGGTAATTGAAATGAAAAAACTTTTACGAATATAAACGCGACCGCGTTTATTTTATACATTAGTTTTAATTAATCTTTATCCTGACGCTTCGAACCCTTTGCAGGATCCGTAATTTTGTATTTTAGTGCAGTTGACTGAACGGTGTTTCCGTTCCATATTTAATCAATAATCAAACGTTATATGTAGTTAAAATAACATTTCTCGATGGCGCAGTGGTTAACGCGCCCGGTCAGCAAATGATTTGGTTAAGCAACTTTCGCAAAGGCTGGTCACCGGATAGGTGACCAAAAATGTATCATCTTGAGCTCCTCCGTGCTTCGGAAGGCACGTAAAGCCGTTGGTCCCGGCTGCATTAGCAGTCGTTAACAACCACCAATCGGCACGGGGCCCGCGTGGTGGTTTATGGCCCGTTCTCCCTATCCATCCAAAAGGAAGACTCGTGTCCCATCAGTGGGAACATAAAATGAGCTGAATGAAATGATGGTGATGATAACATTTTATTACAAAAGCTTAGTGTGAAACTGTAACCGCGAAGATACAATAGGGCTGGCATATCCGTGTGGACAAAAGCCCAAAAACGATTTGTTTTCAGTGAGGCCTTTGGTTTTTACGGTTTAAAGGCTATTTAATTGATTGTTCAAACTCAGGAATCGTAAATAGGCCATATTGTAGTGGTACTCATGTACTATAAGATGTAGATAACAGTCACTTGTAAGGCTTCTACGCGACTAGAGTCGTCGCGTTCGTGGGGATTAAGGAATTATGCGGTTCGACCGAGGTCGGAACCGAATTCACAATTTGTGTTTTTTTAGTTGTTTTTTTTTGCGTTGGATAAAATAAACAACCTCTTTTAGAGACTTGGTGAGAGGTGGTTTCACTAAAACAATTTCCTATTACAAACCACATAAACACGGTGGTTGATGCCTGGAATAAACTGACTGAGGTGACTAATAACGGCACAAAGTGTCAACTAGTTTAATAATAGATTAGTACTAGAAAATTAAATCATCATCTCCCTCCCTCTCCATTCCTTTCCAGATCGACGCGTGCAGATCTGAGAAGCCACCCTCATACCGTGCTGACCATCAAGGCACGTACCAAAAAGTTTGGACAATCGTTCCTTTGCCGAACTGCCCGTATGTGGAATGCGCTTCCCGCACACGTGTTTCCCTCCTCTTTCTCTCCCGGGTTATTTAAGCGGGGCGTGAAAAAGCATTTATGCAGGCCGCCATAGTGTGAGCGTTCGGCATAGCGCTTTTCATCAGGCAGGGTGAAGCCATTATGGCGTGTCATAATAAAAAAAAAAACTCAGCCAAAAGACGTACACTGCTGGACAAAGGCCTCCCCCAAGGATATGAGGGGTATTTGCCGTAATCGCCACGCTTGGAAGGCGGGTTGGCGATCGCAGTAGGTTAAGGGTAACCTCAGAGAGATGCTGCTGCCCATCCTCTGGAATGGCCCCTTAGTCGGCTTATACGACACCCACAGGAAGAGATGGGGTGGTGCAATTCTTTATCCCCGGCACCACACAAGGGAAAATTAAATGAAAACAATTCATTGGTTTTCATTGAATACAGGCAACTATCAGTTGTTTCAACTGCCTGCATTACCTATAATTATCGTACTATTTAGTATGTAAGGTATATATGCTATAGGCCTCTTTGTATTTAACCATCTTGTACCTTTTTGTTACAACAATGTACAAGATCTGTTATAATTTAATTATTATTATTATTATTTTTTTATGTTAAAAGAAGGCAAACGAGCAGGCGGGTCACCTGATGGAAAGCAATCACCGCCGCCCATGGACACCCGCAAAACCAAAGTAATCGCGGATGCGTTGCCGACCTTGAGGAAGGAGTTGGATCTTGAGGAGGGAGTAGGAATTGGGAGGGGGAGGGGTGAGAGATGGGCCTCCGGTACTTTCACTCACCGGACGAAACACAACAGCAACGAGTGCCGTTGTTTCACGCCGATATTCTGTGAGAGGGTGGTAATTCGCCGGGCGAGCCGGCCCATTTGGTGCTGCAACGCAGCGTGGCTCTACCACTCAGAATAGAATAGATTACAATAGATTTATTTATTTCAGGCAACAGACCCTTTGTATTTAACCATCTTGTCAGACAGAATGTTTTATGTATCAGTAAAATAATTATAAATTCCCAATTTGGAATAATTGTTTGTTATTTTTAAATGTGAAATAATATTTTATAGCCGTATCATCAACGCCTTTATTTTTGTTACAGATAGTTTGTTGACCAGATGGAGCACGCCGAGTTTCGAGTCAAAGGTTCGTACATTTGAATAAGTTGTTATTTTTAATTATTTGATTCACCACATTGCACAGTGCCGTGAATTTTTTACCATTCACAATAATATTTACAGTTGTGTTTGAATATAACTTTTTAAACCGTAATATTTAATTCGAAACAATTATATTTCATACTTATAGCACTTCACTCGCGACTATGTTCGCGTGGATTTCGGATTTTCAAAATGAAATCTTTTTAAAAATATAACATAGCCTAGGTATGTTACCCGCAAGGAATGTAGGATTTTATTAATGAAAGAACTTTTGGAATTGGACCAGTACTTCTAAACAAACGAACAAACAAACAAAGTCACAGACTTTACCTCTTTACTAATACTAGTGGTCGCCCAGTGGTCGAAATTCGACCGTAATTTTAATAAAAAGCTGTTTACTAAACAATATTTTATTAAGGCTGCACGGATTGTATCCGAAGCAATGAAAAATTAAAAAAGATAAGAATGTGAGTTTGGATTGGCATTGACAGATTTCGGCCGCTCCTCTTCCATTTTTGAAAAATGTATGAAACAATGTTTATTTAATTTAATGTAATTTTTATGTATAATTAAAAAAATATATTAGCATTCTGCACGCCTTCTCTATATAAACTACTAGCTGTGCTCGCGACTTCGTCCGCGTGGAATAGTGACTTTTGGCAGCATTTTTAATTTTTTAGGCTCTTTTCCCGTTTTTGCAACATTTTTCACTGATGCTTCGCTCCTATTGATCGCAGCGTGATATTATATAGCCTAAAGCCTTCCTCGATAAATGGACTTCCAACACAAAAATAATTATTTAATTCGAACCAGCAGTTCCTGAGATTAGCGCGTTCAAACAAACAAACAAACAAACTCTTCAGCTTTATAATATTAGTATAGATAAGTGTGCGAAATTTCATACTCCGCCGTATGCGCAATTTTCGTAAAAAGGACAAAGTTTTTGCTTCACGTATTAATATATGGATTTCATATAAAAACACAATTTTATTCGACATAACAAACGTTTTAATTAAAAGCTAAAATAATTACCTATATCAGTATTTTTCTTTCAAAGCAACGGTGTGTAGTGTACGCGTAAACTTAAAAAAGGAAAAGATCTACATTAATTTTATTAAAAACTTCCATTCATTTTGTGCAGAACACAGAAATAGTGTTAACCTTCGCAAACCAGATGTGACATAGTATAATCAGATCTGTGACATAGCAATTAAGTACAGAATTGTCATTACAAATGCAATTGGTTTCAATAACTTTTCGTATGCGACAAGAATATTGATGAATCTGGTTTCCCTATGACGTGGATTATCTTAACCGCCTCTGATTCCCAGCGGGGGGTTCATGTTTGTGTTCTTGGTTTAGTTGGTGGTAGGGTTTGTTAATAACTAGCAAACATTTAACTACTCCATTGATTTAATATACCAGAACCAAATTTAGAGTAGTGATTTACCCACCATTTTGCAAAACTTTTACTTAAACAACGTTTAAAAAAAAGGTGTAGTCAAAATGAAAAGATTCAAAGTGTATCCCATCTACAACTTGTATACCTACGTGTTGTTGTTAAGTCGCAATTATTAACTTTACTCGATATGCAATGGTTAATGAAATATTAATATTTGTGAAGTGAACAAGCAGCAGAGCAGCCGTGCGATTCTGTAACAAAAACCGCGATCACTTCGATACCAATTCACTCGTAGCTTGCAAATGAATTCGCCTCTATTACACACTGTCAAAGTCTTTTGTTATTGGCACGTCTTGAGTGAATTCAGTATCGAGTTCGGCGGTGATTTTGTTACAGAATCGCACGACTGTGATCATAAATGTTAGTACACAAAGGTTAAAAATGCATAACATATTAAGAGCGTTTACGCCGCACACTAGCGCCGCCAATGAAAAAAAAAACATATCTAGTAATTAGAGATAGAAAATCAAATTATGCTCAACAAACTATTTGAATGAAGTAATTTAGCATTTTTACGTCACCTAATGAACACCTCACATGTTATGGTTTAGTTAAATAAGACGTAACGGCCACTTTTAACTATAACGCCATATTTAACTAAACCATAACGTGTGAGGTGTTCATTAGGTGACGTGAAAATGCTAAATTACTTCATTCAAATAGTTTGTTGAGCATAATTTGATTTTCTGTCTCTAATTACTAGATATGATTTTTTTTTCATTAGTGGCGCTAGTGTGCGGCGTAAGCGCTCTTAAGACGTAATTATTAACTTTACTTGATATGCAATGGTTAATGAAATATTAATATTTGTGAAGTGATGCGCGTCAGGCGCGCATAAACAAGCAGCAGAGCAGCCGTGCGATTCTGTAACAAAAACCGCGATCACTTCGATACCAATTCTCTCGTAGCTTGCAAATGAATTCGCCTCTATTACACACTGTCAAACTCTTTTGTTATTGGCACGTCTTGAGTGAATTCAGTATCGAGTTCGGCGGTGATTTTGTTACAGAATCGCACGACTGTGATTATAAATGTTAGAACAGAGAGGTTAAAAATGCATAACATATTAAGAGCGTTTACGCCGCACACTAGCGCCGCTAGCTTAAATATGGCGTTATATAGTTAAAAGTGGCCGTAACGTCTTATTTAACTAAACCATAACATGTGAGGTGTTCATTAGGTGACGTAAAAATGCTAAATTACTTCATTCAAATAGTTTGTTGAGAATAATTTTATTTTCTATCTCTAATTACTAGATATGTTTTTTTTTTCATTAGTGGCGCTAGTGTGCGGCGTAAACGCTCTTAAAGTTAATAATCATGGCTTAGTAACTCTGCATGCAAGATATAGATCGGATACATTTTGGATCTTTTCATGTTGACCACACATTTCTGTCACACGTTGTTTAACCATTGTCTTATTGTGTCTACTGTGGAAGAAAACTAAAACATTTTGAATTAGAATTTGGATTTGAATTGTAAAATCTGACTTATTTACAGTATTTAAAGAGAACCCTTATTCGACGTCGTTGTTATTCCTAACACTATGTCTATATTTAGCAGAATCGTTGCCCCTATATTGAGCAATAAAATCGGATTGTTGCTTGGCGCGAAAGATCACCGGATTTGTGTTATTGAAACGTTTGACAAATCCTTTTATATGGCCTTAGTGACGGTATTGCATGGACTCGTAACGTATTGCGTCGTTTTGTTACTTAAACTTTGTGGATGTAGACAGTTCATTTTCTGTGTTACGTTTTGATATACACAACTGAGAATCAAGTGACACTTTTGGTCTTTAGCTAAACTGTAGTATTTATATATGATTATAGTTATATATACTTTTACGCAAATTTCGTTGTGAACTAATTACAAATTGAAATAAGACAATGTGTTGAAATAATTCCACGAGCGGGATTCAAACCCGCACCTCATGACTTGCCGGATCAGGTGCACTATTAACTATGCTACTTATCGTAACAATGTAATTGAATGGGCTCCTTCGGCTAAGAGAAGATAGTGTTGATTAATTTTGGCGAGTTGGATTGAGCCACGATAGCATAGTTGGTAGTGCTCCTAACCCAGCATGTCATGAGGTGGGGGTTCGAATCCTGCTCGTGGTTTTTTTCAATTTGTAGTATTTATATTAATTTGAGTTTTGCATTCACAGTGCTATATAAGTAATATAGTTACAAGATAAATTTTTACTAGAAAAAAAACTTTTTAAAAATAAGCTTTTATTACTTGTTAATAAAAAAAGATCTAAAAAAATAAAAATAATTTAATTTAAAAAATTTTGCGTTTTTATCACAGACCCAATTTTTTTATAAATAAAAGCGTGTTACATTTTGATGGAACGTTAATGAAGATTCACCATATTACACCTTCATTATTTTTCTTTTGCAATCACAATGTAACACGCTTTTATTTATAAAAAAAAATGGTCTGTGATAAAAACGTAAAGATTTTCAAATTAAACAATTTTTAACTTTTTTTTATTAACAAGTAATAAAATCTTGTTTTTAACAAGTTTATTCTTTTAACTTTTTTTTTAAACTTTTTAGTATTTTTGAATGACATGTTTATACACCCTCATACCATTCAGCCCTCGGCACGTGCTCACCTTGGCATTGGGTCATCCTTCTAATCCATCTAATCAAAAACAGAATCCACATTCATAACAAACGGAACGAACGAGCGAACGAACTTATTTTCCCGAGTTCCTATGGCCATTTTCCAGCTCCATCATCAGGCCCTGGTTACCATCTAGCACCAAGGTACTCGTCAAGACGAATCATACGAGTCCAAACTTGATGGGGTTGTGTCGTTTAATTACCGAGTTCCTATGGCCATCTTCCAGCTCTATCATCAGACCCTGGTTACCATTTAGCACCAAAGTACTCGTCAAGACGAATCAAACGAATCCAAACTCGATGGAGTTGTGCCATTTAACTACCGAGTTCCTATGGCCACATTCCGGTTCCATCATCAGATCAGCTCCATGTTATAATAATTTTGCATTGTCATCCGATTTACACATGCATGCAAAATTTCAGCTCAATCCGTCAACAGGAAGGGGGTCAAATTTTAATTACTAGATTTGACCCAAACAAATTTGTTACAGGGCCAGTGGGAATCGAACCCACGACCTTTGGATAACCGGTCCAACGCTCTGACCGCTGAGGCTCTACCGAGGCCCCATAAGACTCGATGAATGATTGTAGTAGTTTAAGATTTACTTATTTTTTCTTGAGGCTGGTGGATTTTTTAACCGACTTCAAAAAAAGGAAGAGGTTATCAATTCGACTGTATTTTTTTTTTTTTTTATATTTGTTACCTCAGAACTTTTGACTGGGTGAACCGATTTTTATGATTCTTTCTTTATTTGAAAGCTGGTGCTTCCCATGTGGTCCCATTTTAATTTGGTCCAGTTCTGATGGTGGAATCCTCGAGGAATTGAGGGAACTCCTCAAATATTGTAGGCATACCTATAGCGATTTTGGTATTTTCAGAAATAAGACAAGCATTTGCATTCAGAAAGTATCATTTGATGAAGTGTAACTGATGAAAAAGACCACAGATTGCCATCGGAACTTCTCAATGACAAGTATTTCACGGGTGGCGATAAAATATCTCGATTTAGATAGTTAAGCGACTATGACGAAGCAAATGAAGGCAGGCACCGAAACTCATTTTTGATTTCCTACTTTGAGATAGGCGTTTCTCGTTTTCTTCGCTTGTCTCATTTAAACGGCGCTGTCTCATACGAGCAGCGCGTTTAGTAGGTCTATCCATATTAGCTTTTGATAAATAGATCGAAACAATTCACTAAAAAGAGAGAAATAAACAAAAATTTTAACAAAAACGAAAACCGACTTCAAAAAAGTAGACTGATAAAATTGCACTAAAAAGTGAAAAATAAGCGTTAGACTTTTAAAGACAATAATTTTATTAGGAAAATATATAGGTACAATTATTGTTATTTTGGAGTCGGTGCCAGCCAAGGTAACTTTAACATAAACATTTAACGACATACTTACTTACTTATAATCATAATAGTGCATTTAATCTTAAGCATGAAATATTGACTACAAACGCGGACTGGCACCGGCTCCAAAAACTTCCGTCTACAAAAATAACAATAATTGTACCTATATATTTTCCTGATAAAATTATTGTCTTTAAAAGTCTAACGCTTATTTTTTACTTTTTAGTGCAATTTTATCAGTCTACTTTTTTTCTAGTAAATTTTTATCTTATAAACTGTAGTATAAAAAAAAACTTTTAATAATTTTGTCATGAAAAAATATTAAGTAATTTGCGTAGTCATGAATGATACACGTTCGGATACGTCAATACAAATGTGAATCAAAAGTGGCACTTTTAATGCCATCGCACACTAGGCGACACGCACAGCGGTCTGTGGCGACACGCGACTGCGACAGCTCGGCGTCTAGACGCGACGACATCGACAGTGTGCGGCCGACAATTTTCATAATATATATTTTGTTCAAAAGCTCCGCTCGTCCAGTGTGCGTTGTCAAGTCTATAATTACACTGTAGTATAAAAAACTACTAATAGTATGGCAAAGCAATGTGATTTAATTATCAGCTACACTTCTTTAATTGCCTTTTCATTCATTTTTGTAAAAATCAAGGTTTACCAAATTTTAATAGACAAAAAAATATTACATAGAAAAACCACTTGTCTCACAGATTGAAATAATACTATAAACAAAGAACTAAAACTACAAACAGCATTATCACCTAAACTCGCTCTTATCATTGAATGGTTTCATTCAGAGTATTTTTAGTATGTAAATAAAATTACAACTATTAATTCCTGCTATGTTTATTATAAGTACTCATATTAGTGGGCATATAAGGTATATAGCATGAGCAACAACTGGACATGGCTGAATCACAGTCATCTAATCAAAATCCTTTAACAAGTGCAAGTCTAAGAAATAAATTGACCAGCAGCGTTGAGTGTCGTTTTAAACTTATTTCTCTTTAGTGCCCTTTGTGTCACTTCAGTTCTAGAAGGACACTGTACAGCTTTGTCACTTGTGCGTTTGTGGGCACAAAGAAATAGATTGCATTGCTGTTACCATGTGGCTTGTAGCATGTAGACTTCTGTTCTTTATAGGAACATATTCTTAGTCTCTATACAAACACAGTGCAGTGTTTTTAAAAAAAAAATACAAATATATTTATTGCATATTAAGTGTACATAAAGATCTTATACCTAAGTAGGTGGCTTATAAACTTTATTACCCTTATCAGGTGTTGCAATTTACTTAAATTTACATTAACAATCCGATTTGTAAAAAGTCTAAACATAACGTGAAATATGGGTCAAAATATTCTATTAAATTATCCCATCAACCACGTTTTAAATTTGATTTTAAACAATTTGGAGTTTTATCCTTTCAGTTCTAAGGGTAGATGATTAAAAGCTTTTATTCCTGTAACAAATGCACTTTTGTAATACATATTGTTATTGATCATTGGTATACATTAAGTTATGTCTATCTGCTACGAACATTTGGACGATCAGAAACCTTATTTTTAAACTTAATTCATCTATAAAAATAAAAATGAATCGCTAAATGTGTTGCTAATCGCAAAACTCGAGAACGGCTGATCCGATTTGGCTGATTTCTTTTTTGTTGTGTTTGATGAAGTCTGAGGAAGGTGCTCATGGAGAACGTAAATAACACGAGGAAAATAGTAAAAACAACAATTTTCTTTTCCCATACAATCCACTCTGTCCAAGCTGTCAAACATTTGACGTCAATCAAAACAAAACAAAGGCGCGTTAGGATTATCTTTGGTATGCCTTCAAGTCTCAGAACAATAACTAAAGCTATAGAAGGATGGCTAAAATAAAAATCGTGCAACTATGTTTAGTCCCGTTCTATCTTATGGCTAGAAAAGGAGGTTGGAGTGCAACAAATGGTTGACACTTAGTTTTTATATTTTGTATTGTTCTGTCAAACGGTCATCAGATAATCGGTGATCAAAAAAAATCTTGAGTCCTTTATAAAGTCACTCACTACATTACCTCAAATATGACGTCACAAATCTGGTGACACCTTTGCTATTTTAGTCCGGTTTCTATAGCTTTAGTTATTATTCTGAGCTTTTAGTTGATTAGAGGTCGAAGAGAATTCGAATAGATAAAAAAAAATCTGCTTTCTCCAACAGCTAAAGAGATGGTGGACTACATAGCGGACTACTTGGAGAACATTCGAGAGAGACGGGTATACCCAGGTGTTCAACCTGGGTACCTGCACAAGCTCCTGCCCAGCGAAGCCCCAGTGGCCCCGGAGCAGTGGGACGACATCTTCAAGGATGTGGAACAGCACATCATGCCGGGGGTGAGCACTTCTTTGTTTTTTTAATGGTAATTTTTTTTTTCCTTTAACGTAGCAATCGGACTATGGATGTTTAATGACGACGATAAGCAGTTAACGTATCCCATGGACGTTAACAACAAAAGGGTGCCTCATCAGAGTTGTTTCGATCACGTTATAGAAAACGAGAAATAATTACCCTCCCCGTTTGTCAACTATTTTTTTTTTTTAAATGTTTATCAGGTGTCAGTCAGTCAGTTTTGGTCAGACCATTTTCCTCTAGAAATACAGTGTAACTTTAATATTTTAATACCAAAAAGAGTGTCATGCAGTAATAACATTAATCATATTTTATGGGGAGAACGGGATGAAACTCAGATCTCGGAATATACTAATTACTGTACTGAAAAACTGAAACAGATAGATTTTCCGTCCGTGCTAGCACAGTGTGCAGGAACGCTGTGTTATGACCCCAATCATAGCATTGTACTGTGTAAGTTATATGACCAAATAATAGATGTTATAAAGGAAGCCTCAGTATATAGCTGTAAGAAGAAAAAGTTTATTTGTAAAAAGTATGTGTGCGGCTGGAACAAACATGTAAAGGCCGCTCATAGTGAAGCTCGGTTGTGGTTTCAGTACTGGGTTTTGTATAATAAGCCTAGAGAGGGGTATGTTTTTGATAGGATGCGTGTGTCTAGAAATATTTTTTAAGGCTAAATTAAAATGGTGTCAAACAAATCACCAACAAATTAAAATGGATATTTTGGGCATAAATCATGCAAATAGGAAATTCTCAAGTTTCTGGAAACACACAAAAAAGCTGAGTCCGAAGCCAAGTTCTCCAGTATGTGTAGAGGGGTTAAATGAACCTTCGCAGATAGCTGAAATGTTCAAAGAACATTTTAGGGTATAACCTTCTGCTAGCTCATCTGAGAATGACAATCTTTCTTGTAATATCAATAATAATAGTTATAGTAACAGTAGCTGTCCCAGGAAGGCGTCTGTTGTGATTGGGGCAAGGGACATAAGATCTGTTTTGAGGAAAATGAGTAGGGGTAAATCACCCGGACATGACCACCTAAGTGTTGAGCACCTGCAGTATGCAGGTGTGCATCTACCGCGAGTTTTAGCGATGTTCTTCTCTCTTTGCTTAAATCACAGCTACTTGCCAGACAATATGTTAAAAACTATAGTTGTACCTATTACTAAAAATAAAACTGGTAGTGCTAGTGACAAGTCTAACTATAGGCCAATATCGTTGGCGACCGTTGTGGCTAAGGTACTGGACAGACTGCTCGACCAAGAACTGGGTACATGTGTCAAACTCCATGATGCGCAGTTTGGGTTTAGGCCTGGTCTTTCCACTGAAACTGCTGTGTTGTGCCTCAAGCAGACTGTTCAGTATTATACTGCAAGAGATACACCGGTATATGCAGTGTTCTTGGACTTGTCAAAAGCATTTGACCGGGTTCAATATGAGGTCTTATGGAAAAAACTTGTTTATGACACAGATCTGCCTCATGAATATATCTCAATCTTGCGGTACTGGTACTCTCGCCAGCAAAATTATGTAAAATGGTCTGGAGAGCTTTCAAGTGTGTACAGGTTGGAAAGTGGAGTGAGGCAAGGTGGCATAAGCTCACCGGCGCTTTTCAACCTTTACATGAACAAGTTGATCGTGGAGCTCAGCGGCGCCGGTGTTGGTTGTTCTGTTGACGGCACCTGTGTCAACAACATTAGCTACGCAGACGACATGGTGCTGCTGTGCCCTTCGATCGGAGCTCTCAATAAGCTTATTAGCATCTGTGAGCGATATGCGACAGCCCACGGTCTCGGGTATAACACAGTCAAGAGTGAGTTGCTAGTTTTTAAGGCTAAAAATAAGTCGTATAAAGTTCCGCCTGTTCGACTAAATGGCACTCCTCTCAAGCAAGTACAGACTTTTAAGTACCTAGGCCATTGGGTCACCGAGTCACTCAAGGATGACATGGACTTGGAACGGGAGCGCAGAGCTTTGTGCGTCAGGGCTAATATGATTGCCCGCAGGTTTGCACGCTGTAGTAAACAGGTGAAGATTACACTTTTTAAAGCCTTTTGTAACTCTCTGTACACGTGCAGCCTGTGGACACATTACACCCAGGGGGCATACGGGGCTCTGCGCACTCAATACAATAACGCATTCAGGATGCTGATGGGGCTGCGTCGCCACTGTAGTGCTTCAGGGATGCTGGCCGAAGCTGGAGTAGATAGCTTTGCAGCCATTGTTAGGAAACGCATAGCGTCCCTGATTCGTCGTGTGCGGGGCAGCTCCAACAGCCTCCTGATGAGTGTTGCGGCGAGGTTGGACGTGGACAGTGCTATTATGCAGCATTGGACGCGCGTCCAACTAACCAAGGACACAAAGATATCATATTGTTTATTTTAAATGTGTCAGAATTATATTTAAATTTACTAACATAGTTTGTAAGATCATTGTTACTAACACTTTGTGGGCAATGCCCAAAATAAATGATTTTTATTTATTTATTTATTATTTATATATTTTTTAACGCAAATTTTGTTGCGAACAAATTACAAAAACACAAATGTTGAAAAAATTTCCACGAGCAGGATTTGAACCCGCATAAATTATATAAACATTTTATAAATAGCTTGCCTACTTCTTAACTGATCTTTAGTATTTGTAAAAATATTATGATCGGATGCTAATGACGGTAGTTGTTGACATTGAATGGGCGCCTTTGGCTTTCAAAGTAATAAGTAAATAGTGTTATTAGAACCACGATAGCTCAATTGGGAGAGCACCTGACCCGGTATGTCAGAAGGGTGCGGGTTCAAATCCTGCTCGTGGAAATTTTTGCAACATTTGTTTTTGTATTATTATTTTTTTTTTAATCTTGTTAAGAGTATCCGACCTTGAGGAGGCCTAACGGTTATGTGGGACTCGCCCGCCCGCTTTTCTACGTCCTACAGACAAGCTCCAAGTCAGCTGCCCTCGTTTGTCATCTGCTTTAATGCTTTAAATAATATTTTTTCATACAAATAAAAAAAAAAAAAAAATGAGCTGAGAGAGAATGATGATGAAGAAATAAAATAATAAAATAAACTAGTTTTTTTTTTGCAAAAAAATAAAGAAATTACTGTCTGGTGTTGTACCTAGAGAGTAATACCAATTCTTGTTAATTTTTTAACTTAATTGAAAAAACACACACTAAGCACTTAGAGGTGTCGGTCACGCGATCCTGTAAAACTTGTAAAAATGTACCTCCCGTTGGGAATTGAACCCGAGACATTTGGCTCTGAGATTGGTCTAACTACTACGTACTGGGGGCGGTTAATATTTTCTGATCTACTCATAGAAGCTGACAAAAAATACGGATAGAGCTTCATCAAATCAAATCAAATTAAATCGCTTCATTATATGAATACATACAACAGTAGGGTAAATATGCTCGCTTCTTTAACCTTTTCACCGCCAACATCTTCTATAGAAGTTCGAGATTTTCGTGCCGTCCACGCCAGCACTTCTATAGAAGTTCTTCTTTGTACCTACTTTATTAAAATACATTTATACGTTGGCGTACAGCGGGACATCGCGTGCAGGATAGTTGGGCGGTGAAAAGGTAAATTCAACAAGCGTGGTCTTGTGTTATTACCACCGCGCGGTATCACACGTTTGATTACCAGTTCGTGTAAATATTGTTTTCTGCTTGACTGCTATTATTTTATCTGTAAAAAAATCTCTTTATAAGTTCCTTTATTAGACGTCTTCCTTTTTTTAATTACCTACGGGTAAGCACTTACCCCCTTTAAAAACTATTTGAGCATTAATTAGTTAAATATTGTTATGTCAACGTCACACATGGTTAAAGAACTTTATTCTCATAAGAAATTTACATTTCACTTAGAAGAAAAAGAGACAAAACGGTTTTTCACCCGAGTTCTTCCCGTAATAACACGTGTTGTGAGACTCCATTTTAGTTTTTCACCCGAGTTCTTCCCGTAATAACACGTGTTGTGAGACTCCATTTTAGTTTTTCACTCGAGTTCTTCCCGTAATAACACGTGTTGTGAGACTCCATTTTAGTTTTTCACCCGAGTTCTTCCCGTAATAACACGTGTTGTGAGACTCCATTTTAGTTTCTATGTACCCTTACTACTAATAATAGAAGAAACACTTGGAATTGGCTAAATGCTAAACGCGAAGCCATTAATTAAGATAATTAAATTAAATTAAAGAGACAAAACAATGATTAACTAATAGTCATAGTCATAGTCATAATTATTTATTGCATCATGTTGGTATGGTACAGATCTTACAATATTATAAAAAGTCCCTTAACATGACCCTGTAAGGGTATTGCAACAATTTTAAGTTAACAAATGCAAAAGTAACAAAAACAATAAGAAGCAAAATAAACAACAATAGATATGAATAATAATAATATCCAAAAAATTCCTTTAACGAGTAAAAACATTGCTCTATCAAATACTCCTAGATCCTAGAATAGATCCTAGAATCCTAGCTAAATAATGCCTAAATAGTTTTATGAATAAGGGGGTTAGGTTTATCTTACCTGATGATATTAAGTGATGTTAAGGCTAATCTTTAGCGAACTTCACCTCAACTACTGATGGCTATTTTATCTCTATCTGCCGGATCACAACAATGCTACTAATATTTCCTTTGTACAAGCCCACGGTTTGCCCACAGCTGGTGCACTGGCAGAGCCCACACATGCACGCATACTTCCCAGCGCTGACGTCATACCCCTCCATCATGGGCGAAATGCTTTCCAGCGCGCTGAATGTCCTCTGCTTTACTTGGGTAAGTCAACTACATATACCAAAACAAGTAGTCATAGTCAAAGTCTGTTTTAAGAGCGTTTACGCCGCACACTAGCGCCGCCAATGAAAAAAATATATATTTATTTTATTTATTTATTTTAAACTTTTGCAACAAAACATTACATGGCGGACTTAATGCCTAAGGCATTCTCTACCAGTCAACCATAGGGTGGTGCAGAAATGACATATATCTAGTTATTAGAGATAGAAAATCAAATTATGCTCAACAAACTTTCTGAATGAAGTAATTTAGCATTTTTACGTCACCTAATGAACACCTGGCATGTTATGGTTTAGTTAAATATGGCGTTATAGTTAAAAGTGGCCGTAACGTCTTATTTAACTAAACCATAACATGTGAGGTGTTCATTAGGTGCTGTAAAAATGCTAAATTACTTCATTCAAATAGTTTGTTGAGCATAATTTGATGTTCTATCTCTAATTACTAGATATGATTTTTTTTCATTAGTGGCGCTAGTGTGCGGCGTAAACGCTCTTAATGTTACCTTAGCTAAGCGACCAGATACAATATCGAAATGTTCGTTTTCAACATTGACCCGACCGGGAATCGAACCCGGGACCTCGGAGTTAGCGCCGCCCAAAGTCCGGCGTGCAAGCCACCGGCTACGGAGGTCGTCAAAATTTATTAGGTCCCTATGACTTTGTCCTCCTTTGATAACAGATTCCTTTGTTCACAGGCGTCGTCACCCGCTGGTACGGAGTTGGAAACCATCGCGATGAACTGGTTGGGCAAGCTGATCGGTCTACCGGACTGTTTCTTGAACGAGAAGAATGAGAGCCCGGGCGGTGGGGTTATACAGGTATAGAACATTTCATCAGTTGAACAAGAGCCATTATTTTCATATTTATTTATGTTATTACAAAACTTAACATTTTAAAGGTAAAAAAAATTTTAAAGGTAAAAAAAATATAGAAATTTTTTAGATCAATTTTTTTCAAACTAATATGTCGATATTAATGAAACATTGTTGAAGACGCACGTAAATATATAATAAGTTAGTTCTCATATTTGTTACTAGATGGCGTGGCGCGATTCGTCTTCTGAATCGCGCTATCAAAGCGTCTTAGCAAACAGCATGTAAGGCCATGCAATTCCTCAATAATGTTGTTACCTACATTAGAACAAAGACTATTAGCGGTTTCATTTTCAACCCTAATAGTATTCCCTTCAGTACAAAGGTATACCATTTTTCAATGGAAATACAAAGATGTTGATAGTTAATAATAATAATAATCTTACTTTAAATTGACACATCATTTTATACAAAACCAATGGTGGAAGTGCACTTTACCCTGAACCCTCAACTACTGAGGCACTTATCTCTAGCTGCCGGAACACAACAATGCTACAAACATTGATGTTATTGCGACATATAATACGGTGGTAGCTAGGCCGATAAACAAGCCCTACCACCAACCAAAACGAGTGCACAAACATGTACCCCCCGCCGGGAATCGAACCCGGAACCTCTGAGACTGAGACAGGTGGTCGCAACCACTAGACCATAGAGGCGGTTACTATACAAAAGATATGGGAAAGGTTGTGTATTTAAGCAAACACAAGTATTGATAAACTAGCGGCCGCACGCGGTTTCACCCGCGTGGTTCCCGTTCCCGTGGGAATATCGAAATAAAAAGTATCCAATGTGTTAATCCAACCTATAAACTATCTGTGTGCCGAATTTCATCCAAATCCATTCAGTAGTTTTTACGTGAAAGAGTAACAAACATTCATCCATACTTACAAACTTTCGCGTTTATAATATTAGTGGGATAGAAGAGCGTTTACGCCGCACACTAGCGCCGCCAATGAAAAAAAAAACATATCTAGTAATTAGAGATAGAAAATCAAATTATGCTCAACAAACTATCTGAATGAAGTAATTTAGCATTTTTACGACACCTAATGAACACCTGACATGTCGCCGCCCCCGGCGAATAAAATGGCAATCGCAAAAATGCAATTGTTGAGGAAAAATGAAAAACATATTTTTACAGATTAAAAATAGACTATTTGTTTGGTATACAAGTGTGATATCTCAAATGAAGGCTAATTTTTGTACTTTTTATATCGTGTTAGTAGGTAATATTTAATGTTTTATTTAAAGAAGATATTTCAGAAAATAAATAATACTACAAAAAGTTTATCGTTAATAATTACTAATATGCACTTACCATTTTATTCCCATTATTTCTAAGAAATAGTGTGTATTGTTATATTACATAACAATGATATTCGTCACAAAATTGTGTCTCAAACAATGAAAATAAGAATGGATTACCATTATATTTTGTTAACTTGTTGTATGGTATTGAACCATTTAGTTTTATTCGAAATTTTAAAATAAAACTAAGATTATCGTAATCAGTTCTTGGTTTATTAAAAGACACAATGAAATCTTATTTAATAAAAATAAAAATTTTGGGACATATTTTGAAATTATTTATTTATTATTCTTCTGGATCTTCTTCATTAAAATTTGTGTTGCTATCAGGGATATCAACAGACGTCAGGGAATCGTAAAAACCGTGGTAGTAAGTGGGGATTGCTCCTGATTTGCATAGACCCATAAGGTCACCGTGCAGAGCCTTGCTCAATAGTAGTGGTTCGGTATAAGCAATTTTCAAATTTTGTTCAGTAGAGCTGGATACGCTTGCGTGTCGGAAATTTCTCTTGCTTCTTGGCATAATTCTTGGGTTAGGTTCGACATTGATAAGCAAATACTCCGGCTCAAAATCATATTTAAAACGAAGTATAGACCATGATGAATGCGAATCATTTATTTCCATAACCTTAGACCATTATACTTTTTGACCATTTTCGTCTTTAATCCAGTTCTTATTAGTTATTAATTCCTTTATATCATAAAAATCGTTCTGAGTAATTTCCTTCACATTATATGGCTCGCCATAAATGGCGAGCCATATGATGGCCCTGGCGCTTAGTATGATTGAGTACATTTGTTCAGGAGTATAGACAACCCTATTTTTTAACTCGCCTTCAATTCTAGAATGCATGGAGTCTGCTTCACTCTGACCGTGGCCCGTTTCAAAAAAACTGTAAGTAATATTAAGTTTAAGTGTCTGCGCGACATACAAGTAAAATGCAAAAATAAATCTATTTAATAGAAATTGCCATATGCAGCTTCCAATTTCTACAGCTCCTCGTTTTGCTAATTGATAGTGCCAAACATAGCAATAACCTTTGTGTCGAGAAGCATCAAACACCGTGAAATTATATATTGGATATTTTCTCTAATGATGGAATATCCCGGCCTGAGATTGTAGAATACTCAATACCTTCTCCAAATCAAAGATAGCTATTGTTGAAGTAGCCGTATCAAGAGATTCTTTTTCGGCAAATTTTACTTTTCTTATCCAATATTTCGCGTTCATTTCGAGTCCTTTTCCTTGTCAGTCGTTTCGTTGTGCTTGAAACATTGTCTTCTGTACTAGCTGCAATCGTTTCAGATGGTTGCACATTTTTGGATAGCGCGCTATTTCTAACATCATCTATTTCACAGTTACTGGGTTCATTGTTTTCATATACGCCATCGGATGTTGTAGTTAGTGTTACATCTGCATCGGGAACTAAAAAAGTACAATTATCTAAACTACTATCGGAATCATATTCAGGTGTTAAAGTCTTGTTTATATCCAGTTCCTCATCGTGATCATTATCGGAAACAAAAGAGTAATTTAAACAGCGTCTAGATGAATGTTTTTTATCATTTTTGGAAAATATTTCACTTGAAGTTGATGGTGTCACACAGATAGTGTCATCGTGATGACTCTCCACTTGTGTCTCCGTAAAATTACGATTTTCGAAAATTACTGTAGGTGATGCAATGAAATCGGATTGATTTAAAACGAAAGATATGTTAGAAATGGTAGATGGCGTCCTTGATATATCTTGAGTAGCTTTTGCTAAATAATCTGAATCCGCACTAAAACTCGATGGGCTTTTGTTAACAGGTTTTTCAGGGTCTGATTGAAATTTGCATTAATCTAAAGAATGGCCTTCATTATCTCCTTTATTATAATTTTCAGATAACGCGTTAGTTGCAGATTCAAATAAGTTATTGTCATGATTTTGCTCTCTTTCATAGTTTATTCTTTCATTTGATTGTAATTCTGATGTACATACGTTTACGTGTACGTGCCGGGAGTTACCTGTTACGATGTATAATGCTGTATAATGCACTCAGCAGTGCTATTCTCTAAGCAAAACCGCGTCGAACTCGACATTGAACTCGTTCATAACTTGCAAACGAATGTAGACTTTATTACTATTTTAAAGTAAGTTGACATTCGTTTGCTAGTTATGAGCGAGTTCAACGTCGAGTCCGACGCTGTTTTGCTTAGAGAATAGCGCTGCTTGTCTAGGCGTGTAAAGGAAAAGAATGGCAATATATTTCTGTGGTCCCGCCTCTTGCAAGCTTTGGACTTATAAGCGATTAGTCAGTAACGCTGCACCATTTCTTCCGCGAATAAAATGGTAATGCGCTATTACAATTATTTTGCCGATATGTATTTTCGCGAATATTATTATAATGGCTTTAGACATAAAAGTTACTGGGTAAAATTTATACTAACCGACTGCTTTAATTTTATTCGTGTAAAAATAAATATGGGTATAAATTATGAATACTATTGTTATATTTTATAACTTTTTTAATTTTAGAAAATAAAATCTATAAAAAATATATGACGTGTATTGACACTCATAGATTTTAATAATACAATAAAAGGAAAAAAAATATTATAGCCATTGTCATTTTATTCGCCGGGGACGGCGATGTTATGGTTTAGTTAAATATGGCGTTATAATTAAAAGTAGCCGTAACGTCTTATTTAACTAAACCATAACATGTGAGGTGTTCATTAGGTGCCGTAAAAATGCTAAATTACTTCATTCAAATAGTTTGTTGAGCATAATTTGATTTTCTATCTCTAATTACTAGATATGTTTTTTTTTTCATTAGTGGCGCTAGTGTGCGGCGTAAACGCTCTTATATACTCTAGATCTTGGATCAAACATCCATTTTGGAAGGTTGACGTGTGAAATGAAATGAAATGAAAAATTATTTATTTAGTATCACACAGTAATACATGAAATAAAATAAAATAGAATTAAAAAATGCAAAGTGACACAAAAAAGGTATCCACTCAGCATTTGTCAGAACACCAAAGGAACATGTAAAAGACAACTTCAAAAACGACTTAAAAACTTAAATCAAAAGTAACTCTGTTCTACCCTCAGAATAATAACTAAAGCTATAGAAACCGGACTAAAATAACAACACAAATTCATCAGTTCGCACTATTTTAACTAATGAACCTAGGTGATGTATTGGAAAGAGATCGATTGTCCCTTTTCTTTCGTTATTTCGAAGGTGTCACCAAATTTGTGAAACGAACTGTCAGCTTTTAAATCAATGTACTTCTGATTTTGGCCGGGCAAAAGGACTCGCGTTTTTATTTTTCTGATGACCGAATGACATAACAATACAAAAAATAAAAACTAAGTGTCAACCATTTGTCGCACTCCAACCTCCTTTTCTAGCCATAAGATAGAACGGAACTAAACATGGTTGCACGTTTTTTACTGTAACCAATCTTATATCAACATCACGAGTAAAGATGTCTCTAGAGCAATAAAAAACATGAAAAGGGGTAAGTCTCCAGGCCATGACGGGCTCAGTATGGAACACCTGCAGAATGCAGGCCCACACATGTATAGAGTGTTATCTTTATTATTTAATCTCTGTGTACGATATTCCTACTTGCCACCAGACCTAATGAAGACTGTGGTTGTGCCTCTCGTGAAGAACGCTACAGGTGACATTTGAGATAAAAATAATTACAGACCAATTTCACTGGCAACAGTAATAGCGAAGGTTTTAGACAAGATACTTGATGAATATCTTAGTAGTCGTATTTCATTGCGGGATGCGCAATTTGGTTTCAGAGAGGGATTATCCACTGAGAGTGCTATCCTTACGTTAAAGTATGCGGTTAACTATTATGTTAAGAGGAAAACGCCTGTCTATGCCTGTTTCTTAGACCTTTCAAAAGCTTTTGACCTTGTATCCTATGAAATTCTTTGGGGAAAGCTAAGAAAGGCAGGTGTGACATCTGACGTGGTAGGAATCTTTGCGTACTGGTATAACAATCAAAGTAATGTTGTAAAGTGGTCAAATGCGCAGTCTGATGAGTATTCTCTTAAGTGTGGAGTGAGGCAAGGAGGGTTAACATCCCCTAGGTTGTTTAACTTATTTGTAAACGACCTGATTGTGAACTTAGCAACATGCATGTAGGATGTCGAATTGATAACGTTTCGGTAAATAACATAAGTTATGCAGATGACATGGCGTTGCTGAGTCCATCAATCAGTGGTCTTAGAAGCTTATTAAAAGTGTGTGAATCTTATGCTGTGCGGCATGGTTTGAGGTATAATGAGAGTAAAAGTGAATTTCTTCTTTTTAAAGGCCGTAATAAAGAGCCCACGTCAGTACCACCAGTAAAGCTTAATGGTGTACCTCTGAATCGTGCTGCACATTTTAAGTATCTTGGTCACATTGTGACGGAAGATTTAAAAGATGAGCAGGATATTGAAAGGGAGCGCAGGTCATTGTCAGTTCGAGGCAATATGTTGGCTCATAGATTCGCACGTTGTACCGTAAGTGTCAAACTTACGTTGTTCAGAGCATACTGCCAAAGTTTTTATACGTGCGCATTGTGGACCAACTTCACGACTGGATCTTACAATGTCTTGCGAGTCCAATACAATAATACCTTCGGGGCCCTATTGAGGCTCCCGCGCTACTGCAGCGCATCGGGTATGTTTGCGGATGCTGGTGTGGATGACTTCTACGCCATCATGCGCAAAAAGAGTGCCTCGATAGTGCAAAGGTTGCGGGGGAGCTCCAATGGGATCCTGAAGATGATAGCAGACAGAATGGACGCGGCAGTATTCGGGAGGTTCACGGACTTGCACATTCGTTGTGTTGGCCGGTGAGCTGCCTGTGTGTTGGCCCTGTCCCAAGGGGTTTGTTTTTGTTGTTTTAGCATTTTTATTATTTTTGTGTATGTGGGACTAACATAGTTTTTAAGGTTAATTAATGTGTACTAACATTCTATGAACTATGTGGTCTGATAATAAATGATTTTTATTTTTATTTTTATTTTATTTTTTTATAGCTTTAGTTATTGTTCTGAGGTTCTACCTCACTAGGTACGCTTCAAAGCTCCAACATTATCGCTACATACCTATCCAGTATGTCATAAAATTCTTTCCTCCAGACCACTGCCAGTGAGTCGACTCTCGTGAGTCTACTGGCAGCTCGCACCAGAGCGCTGATCGAGCTAGCGGAGTTGAATCCGGACCTGCAATCCTCGGAGCTTCTGGGCCACCTGATTTGTTACTGTTCCGATCAGGCCCACTCTTCAGTGGAGAAGGCAGGGCTGATTGGTGAGTCTTGGACATAAGCATGAAGATCTCAATTTGAAGCCATCAATTTATGGAAATTATAAAAATATTACTGACTATTAATATAACTCAAAAATGCACAATATTATACAACAGGTATCACTAACAACAATTAAATTTTAATTTATTTATAACTAGCCCCCCATCCCCAACCTGGTTTGTTAAAAACATGAAAAGAAATATATAATTTGTGGCATTTCATCTGCAAAGATGAATCTGCATAGCCATCGGTTGCAATAACCGTTGAATAGATGGCGCACTGGGCACAGTGAATTTTGTCACTGCTTTTTGATTTTTTGAGTGCTAGTAGCGTTTAAAAAATCAAAAAGCAGTGACAAAATTCAGCGCTTACGTCACGTGCAGCAGCCAGGATTGCGGAAGACCAAGGTTCGATTACTGGCTGGGTCGGGTAGGCGTTTAATTTTTTCACTGTATTTTATAAATTTTATAAATATTTAAATAAAATATATGTTTTTTATTGTTCAGGTCTCGTGAGAATGAGGTACATTGAGTCTGATGATACACAGTGCATGAGGGGTGCGAAGCTGGAGGAAGCTATTCTGAGCGATAAGGCCAAAGGGCTCGTGCCTTTCTGGGTAAGTTTAAATCTTCTTTTATGCAGCAGTAATTTTTTTTAACTCAACTAGGTCTGTATTTTTACACGGGTCGTTCTAAAACCTCTATGAACTTTATTTCCTCACATGTACGGCTACCCTGTTTTGGTACAGAATTTTTTTTTATGTGACACCTGACACACACGCACATACACACTTACGCTATCACACACACACACACACCCTCATACACACACACCCTCACACACATACACACCCTCACACACACACACGCTCAATGCTCATACACACTCAATTCAATAAAGTAGGTACTTCGTTTAATATGTACCACAAATAAAAATGTAGGTATTTGAGCGACTCCTTTTTGGTACAGGGGCACTATGCACTTAATAGGAGAAGTCAATCCCTGCCTCTTGTAAAACGGTTTTTGGTACAGAAATAAATGATTTTGATTTTTTAAAATATAAATCTTCTGTGTGTGTATGTCACTGAACTCCTTCTAAACGGCAGGATCGATTTGGATGAAATTTTTTGTGTGTGTTTTGTGTGTGTGTGAATGTATCATGGGATATGGGAGTTCTTAAACGGATGAATGGTTTGTTTGTTTTGTTGTCATGGAAACTGTCAGAGCGGTACGAAGTCCGCCGGTTTTTTTATGGCAAAATGTTAACTCTTCTCGTATGTCGCCAGGCGGCGCTACTTCAATGCCATACTAATTCTCGTTTTCGTTAACGTTATCCTATGTCAAAAATAACTCACTCTAGGCCCTCAGACAGATAAGATAAGATAGCCAGTTAGTAGTCTAGGATTTTGGATGAAGAGCGCTCCACTTTCGTACTTATCGTCACTTAATATCAGCTCAGATTTCTTCCAAAATAGATGTAATGGCGATGTATTAACATATAAGAAGGTTATAACTAGCCTTCTGAACTTAAACAAGCCCTACCACCTACCGAAAAGTCTCATCTACTCGTATATATAATAAAATGAATCGCTAAATCGCAAAACTCGAGAACGGCTGAACCTTTCTGAACTTTTATGAGTGGTAGAGCCACGCTGCGTTGCAGCACGAAATGGGCCGGCTCGCCCGGCGTAATACTACCCTCTCACAGAATATCGGCGTGAAATAACGGCACTCGTTGCTGTTGTGTTTCGTCCGGTAAGTGAAAGTACCGGAGGCCCATCTCTCACCCCTCCCCCTCCCAATTCCTACTCCCTCCTCAAGATCCAACTCCTTCCTCAAGGCCGGCAACGCATCCGCGATTACTTTGGTTTTGCGGGTGTCCATGGGCGGCGGTGATTACTTTCCATCAGGTGATCCGCCTGCTCGTTTGCCTCCTTTTACCATAAAAAAAAAGAACCGATTTGGCTGATTTCTTTTTTGTTGTGTTTGATGAAGTCTGAGGAAGGTTCTTATGGAAAGAAAAAACGTAAAAAATACGAGGAAAATAGTAAAAACAACAATTTTCTTTTCCCATACAAACCACTCTGACCCCAGCTGTCAAACATTTGACGTCAATCGAATCAAAACAAAGGCGCGTTAGGATTATCTTTGGAATGCTTCAAGTTGATTAGAGGTATCAGATTTATTTATTTACGCGCCAAGTAATCAAACAAAAAATATCGTGTACCTTAGGGCATTATAATAAAAATATCATCGCATTAGATATAATTAAAGTCTTTGAATGTTATTTTATTTCTATTATACTGCGATTTGACAGAACGAAATCTGTCGGGGCAGCTATTAACATAAAAACATCAATGTAACTTTGTTTTAGAGAAATAGGGCAGAACAAAGTCTGCCGGGACAGCTAGTTCTGAATAAATAAACTAAACAAGCTATTCAACAAATTTCTCTAGAGATGAAAACAATACTTCTATTTTTAATACAGCCATTTCTCTCCCCGGGGTATACAGGACATATTTCAAAGTTCACTTTAAATTAAAAGCTACTATTAAGGATCATTTGTTGCTGCTTTTTAAACAGACTGGGTAGGTTGCATTGGGACCAATTTGAGAGAGATTAGTTCTTGTCAGCGAAGAGATTTGCTTGAGGTCCAATTTGTAAGCTTTAGGCGGGTGCTGTTGATACGTAACTCTGTGGCTGGTGTTGGATTATTAATGGACTGATGTTCTTTTGTTTGACACTTGGTGTTTTTTTTAGAGGCTTTTTTATAAAGGTTTTTTGTTCATGCGGTATTAAGATGTTATTAGTAGTCATGTTAACAAAAATCTAAATATTTTTTACAATATTATTTAATACGACGTAAATAACGTCAAAATATGGAAAATTCCCAATCATATGTACAACGTTAGTCGGAACGGGTACCCCCTAAGCCGAAAGGAGGGTAAAGTATACATGATAGTAAATAACTTTAGATTAACAGCTTTTTTAAGATTTTAAAAGAAATTACGCTGTGGTTGTTAGCCTGGCGGTTAGCTGGTACATCTGTCAACGAAAATTATTTACGACATGCGTTAGCCCCGCCCCTATTCAGGGTTATACATTTTTAAAATTACGTAACCAAAAATTTATTTTGTATGGAAGTAAATATGAACGTTTTTCGCAATGCTTATATTTGCAATATAACAGTTGATAGTAGCACTTTTAGTTGTCCGCGGCTTAGTACCCTACTACTGGGGCTCGAGCCTTCCCTATGGATGGATAGGGAGAACGAGACATAAACCACCACGCGGGTCCTGTGCGGATTGGTGGTTGTTAACGACTGCTATTGCAGCCGGGACCAATGGCTTTACATGTCTCCGAAGTACGGAGGAGCTTGAGATGATAAATTTTTGGTCACCCATCCGATGGCCGGCCTTAGCGAAAGTTGCTTAACCTGAGCACTCGCAGACCGGGCGCGTTAACCACTGCGCCATTGAGCTCCTCAACGTTGTATATAACTAGAACTAATTTTTATTATTTCAATTTTTGCTTTCACAATACTATAACTTTATCGCTAACTCCTATGACTTATACGTTCTGTTTAGCTTCCTTCAAAATGGCGGTATTCAATTAGACTAAAGCCTACAGTTGTTGCAGCAATGTTTATACGATGGTGACTTAATATTTAGCTCGATAGGACGTTTCGCTATATTACTTTTTTTATATTACTTTAAAACTAGCGGCCGCTCGCGGTTTCACCCGCGTGGTTCCTGTTTTCGTAATAATATCGAGATAAAAAGTATCCTATGTGTTAATCCAGGTTATAAACTATCTGTATGCCAAATTTCATCCAAATCCATTCAGTAGTTTTTACGTGAAAGAGTAACAAACATCCATCCATACTTACAAACTTTCGCGTTTATAATATTAGTAGGATTAGGCATAAGATAAAGTTGCTTGTCGGTTCTTTTCAGTACAAGGTCTCCGTCCTGTGTAGACTAACGAACCGATGGCATAGTAACATTCATTCAAGAGCTAATTGGTAGCCTAAACTCTTAAAGTTAATAAATTATTTTGAATTTAAAATTTTGAATTTTAAAAGGTAAATAAGCCTTTAGAGTAAAATATGAAAATACGCATATTCTTTAGAATTTTACCGTTTGCCTCTAACATACAAAAAGTATTGTTTTTATGAAAACGCATACATTACAGAATACAATTGGAAAACAGAATTGCTGTTAAAATAAAAAAGTTATGGTGGTTTTAATTGCGGTAGTTAGGGAATTTTAGGAAAAAAGCGCAAAATATCATGTCTACATAACCGTAATTCCTTAGACCAGGGACTAAGGATGGAAAGGTAGGAAATGACTCCACTAGCACCCCAAAAATCTGTCGGTCCATGCGCCAAACATCCTGTATGTAACATTTATCCTGAGAAAACATGTAAATTTTATAAATTGCGTAGTTTTTAATCATGTTTAATATGATTGTAATTTTGCCAAAAAGATGGAGAAAAAGAAATAAGCTCTTCTTGAGGTTCTTGTTTCTTCTTCTTCTTGGCGGTAGATTTAGTATTTTTTACGTTTTTTATTATTACTTGGACTTTTTTATTTTTTTATTTTGTGTCAATTAGTGCCTGTGAAGGTTTTTATTGAATTTGACTTTAATAAATATTATTTAAAATTAAAAGATGGCAGATCTAAGCTAGTATAAATAAATAAAATAGCCTTTTATAGTGTGGGCAGGCCTCCAACAAGGTGGACCGACGATCTGGTGAAGGTCGCGGGAAACCGGTGGATGCGAGCACCACAAAACCGGTCGTTGTGGAGATCCTTGGGCGAGGCCTTTGTCTAGCAGTGGACGTCTTTTGGCTGAGATGATGATGATGATGGTGATAATGATATACTGTCCCACAGTTGGGCAAAGGCCTTCATCATTGGAATAAAGTCAAGGTATTGCATATTATCAGCACGCTTGCCCAATACCTACCGCGAAAATGAAAATCTTTAATTAAATTTTCCTTCGATGAAAAATGTTTGTAGCGTGATTTTTAAACTACGTCACTGCTAGATAATGACGTCACGATGCCGGGGGCGTCACGGGGGCGCGCTGATGCGATTATTGGGCCGATGCGTGTTTACTGTAAGGTGGGATTAATTGGGACAATAGAGCCACTAGATGTGGTAGTAATGGGCGTTTTTTTTAACATTATCTCCAGCTCAATTTATGTCCCCACTGCTGGGGCACGAGCCTTTCCTACGGATGAAACACCACGGGGAGAACGGGCCTAAAAAATATGTAAAGTGCTTGTTAACCACTGTTAATGCAGCCGAGACCGACGACCTTGCTCGAGACGAGAAACTTTAGGTCTTATAAATTAACGTAGATACCTTTTCTTCTTTTTTCAATTAATAGAACAATCTCATTTATTATTTGTTATTTATAGAATACGTATTAAGAGCGTTTACGCCGCACACTAGCGCCGCCAATGAAAAAAAAAACATATCTAGTAATTAGAGATAGAAAATCAAATTATGCTCAACAAACTATCTGAATGAAGTAATTTAGCATTTTACGTCACCTAATGAACACCTGACATGTTATGGTTTAGTTAAATATGGCGTTATAGTTAAAAGTGGCCGTAACGTCTTATTTAACTAAACCATAACATGTGAGGTGTTCATTAGGTGACGTAAAAATGCTAAATTACTTCATTCAAAAAGTTTGTTGAGCATAATTTGGTTTTCTATCTCTAATTACTAGATATGTTTTATTTTTCATTAGTGGCGTTAGTGTGCGGCGTAAACGCTCTTAACACAAACTGTAATACAAATTGTTAAAAATAACTCAAAACAATTATATAATTCCCGCAAACTGAAATTTCAAAGTGACGGATAAACCACAACCATAGACGAGTTTTCGACTTTTTTAAAACTTTGTCAATGAATTGCGACGTTGCCGCACTGTTTCTATGACATATCGTACGAATAATTATGTTGACCTTATTCTGATATACTTTTAGTTGCCGCTCGCGGTTTCACCCGCGTGGTTCCCGTTCCCGTGGGAATATCAGGATAAAAAGTACCTATCCTATGTGTTATTCCCGGTTATAAACTATAAGTATGCCGAATTTCATCCAAATCAATTCAGTAGTTTCGTGGTTCCGGTTCCCGTGGGAATATCGGGATAAATAGTATCCTATGTGTTATTCCCGGTTATAAACTATCTGTATGCCGAATTTCATCCAAATCCATTCAGTAGTTTCGTGGTTCCCGTTCCCGTGGGAATATCAGGATAAAAAGTACCTATCCTATGTGTTATTCCCGGTTATAAACTATCTGTATGCCGAATTTCATCCAAATCCATCCAGTAGTTTCGTGGTTCCCGTTCCCGTGGGAACATCAGGATAAAAAGTATCTATCCTATGTGTTATTCCCGGTTATAAACTATATGTATACCGAATTTCATCCAAATCCATTCAGTAGTTTTTACGTGAAAGAGTAGCTAACATCCAAACAAACTTTCGCGTTTGTAATATTAATAGGATATACTTATTAAAGGACTTACTTAGCAATTGCAGATCGAACGCATATACCACTTCGCCATCGAGCTCCTGTTGTATTGAAACTTCTATATAATACTAGCTGACCCAGCGGACTTCGTATCGCTTTGACAGTTTCTATGTCAACAATACGATCAAATCGTTTCTATGACAACAAAACAAACAAATCGTGAATCATTTTGTATTGGAAAATTTAATAAAAAAAAAAATTTGGGTTAGACCACCCTTATCATTTAGGGGGATAAAAAATAGATGTTGTCCGATTCGCAGACCTAACCGATATGCACACAAAATTTCACGAAAATCGGTCGAGCCATTTCGGAGGAGTTTAATTACAAACACCGTGACTCGAGAATTTTATATATTAGAAAGAAGAAGATACAAATTCGATCTCATAAACGTATGATCATTTATATATTCGATATTTTGAGCGTTCGATGTGATAAGTATAACGATTCGATAATTTGACTTTTCGATTAATCGTCGTCGATCAATTTGCACTCGATATAGCGTAGGTAACCCTTTGTTGTGATGTATATTAAATACTTAATATTTCCGAACCGGTGCTAGAATCGTGATTATTCGAAATGCCTATAAAATTGTTTACTTACTTTTACGTTAAAAACAGACTGTCACTTCCTGTTTTTAAGTCGCAACTACACAATAACACGTTTACTGCTACATCGCTAGTTGATCGCGTTTCGTCGCAATTCCATCATAATTTTTAATGTAGTAGTGTAGTGGTAGTCGTCGATTATTTTTGATTTTTTGGTTTGTTTTTTTTTATGGGTTGGTAGTTAGTTAGTTTTGATGATGATAACTAGTTATTAAATGTTCACGAACTTAGGCCACATCCCAACCAAAAATTCCTATTTGGAAAAATGTATGAAGGTCAAAAAGTTACTAAAAGCAATTTTAGAAAGTGTTTTAGAAATTTAGTTTATTTGTTTTAGCAATTTTAAAATTTTTCATTTGAGGTTTACCAAATAGGTAAGTAGCCTGCACAAATTTCTTCCTTTCTTTTTTACTAAGACAGAAATTAACAATGAAACTCCATTATGTCCAGGTGTGCGCAACCCTCGGCACCACGGGCTTAGTGGCGTTCGACAACCTGCGTGAGGTTGGCGACGTCTGCTCCCGCCACTCGGCCTGGCTGCACGTCGACGCAGCCTATGCTGGCAGTGCTTTCCTCTGCCCAGAATTCAGGTATCAACCGTAGCTGGTGTAAAACTGGTCAAAGCATAGTACGAGCGTATGTACGAAGTGATTAACTCCAATAGTATCTAAGGCACAGAAGAACGGGATTACTTATCAAGGGTAACATTAATCACAGCTTCTTGTTTTTTGAAGTTTTCTTCTCCATGTGTACACCTACGGCGTAATTCTGGAGGTAGTCAGTCGTGTACGCGATGCGGATCGGTGCAGGCAGACGCATCATGTTAAAATAATTAATATTACGCGTAGCGCGGCGCAAGCCGCTGCTCGATTAGCGTCATGAGTGATAAACTCGTGGCAAAGGAACTCCTGGCGTTTCTACAACAAAAGGTGGTCGTCTGGACAAGGTGAGCGCAGTGCAAATTTGCTAGTCCAGCTTCAGTGAAGATGAGGTGACCGCTGTGAATAAGCTGCTCTACGAGTCTGTCGGCAAGAGCGACCAGATGGTGTCACGGAGATGAGACGGGACGCAGAAGAGCCTACAGGAGATCTTAGCACTGATCAAAGGAACCGATCCAGATGACATGCCGACGTTTGTGGTGAGAGACCTCAACAAGTTACCTACCGTCACCTTCGATCATGTCGACGTCACCTGCCTCCTGAAGGAATTCGTGTCTCTGAAGGTGAGTTTGGCTGAAGTTATGCAAAAATTTCGGGCATCCGAAAATACCATGACTGAGTTGCGCAAGGAAGTTGATTGTCTACGCCAATCACTCGCGGTAAGTAGGTCATCGATCGCAGGCTCATGTTGACATATGAGTCTGCCAGAACCTACTCGACGAGGTGCCTGCCTCGATACGTCTATGTAGAGCTGCAAGTCAGCAGTTTCAGCGCCGTCTCCGATACGACCCGAGCGCCGCCGTCGCCGCGAGCGCAGTCCCTATGCCCCGCGCGCCTATATCGCCGCGGCGTTGCAGGCGCGCGATGTCGTCACACGACGACGCATGCGCCTATCACGTCGACGCCGCAATTTCGCCGCTGTTGTTGCCGCCAATACAAAAATATGGTCGCAGCGACCTGTCGCCGAGACAAAGGCAGCGTCACGAAACATCGTTTACCCGGATCAAGACGAGGATGACTTCGTCGTGGTTCGAATCAAGAAGCGATGTCATCAGCGAGCAAGCCAGAACTGTTGCGGTACAGCACCGACAGAGCCCAACCTGCTGCGTGCTGTGACACCGACCACGGCAATGTACCTGTCCCACCTGCATCACACCACCACATCGCAGGAGGTAGCAGAGTTCATACGAATGAAGTCTAACTTTAATTTGAGGATTGGAACGCTGGAGTACGAGCTTCAAAGCGTTTGTGGTGCGAGTCCCGACATCAACGCTGGACATCTTCATGAAGGAGTACCAAGTTAGCACAGTAGGTGCCAATCAAATAATACTAACATAGTTATTATGTTATTATAAATACTAACAAAAATTGATTTTATTTTGTATGTATGTTGGTCTGTAAGGTATTTATTATGTGGGCCGCTCTTTATTTTTACCATCTGTTACATTGTTTGTTGCCTGAAATAATTATTTATTATTATTACTATTATTAGAGACGCCTTAAACTCTATGGATTCTCATTTTAACAGATATTTATGGATCTTCCATCATAATCATATCAGCCAACAAACGCCTTTTTATTTTATCTTTAAAGATACGTTGGCAAATGATTCTACCTTATGTTAAGCAGTATTGTTCTCACCCTTGGGATGGTGCCGCCAAATACCAACTTGGAGCACTGGAATCGATTGACAGGAGAGCCAGAAGGCTCATTGACGATGACGATCTGTTTCACGCCAAGCTGCAGAGCTTAGAACATCGGCGCCAGGTCGCAAGTCTTTCGAATTTTTATCGGACTCACTTCGAAGAGTGTGCAATGGAATTGTTCAATTTGATTCCTCCATCACCTTTTTATCACAGGACAACCAGACAAACTGCGCGACGCCATAATTACACAGTAGAGATTCCACCCATGCGTACGAAGCGTTTTGCGTCCACGTTTTTCTTACGTACCGCAAAGCTGTGGAGCTCCTTCAAATATCAAATATTATATTGGGGTCTTTAAATCACGAGTAAATCGGTACCTTCTAGGCAAGCATGTTACATCGTAGGCTACATCATCACTTACCATCATGTGAGATAGTAGTAAAATGCAAGCCTATCGAATTATAAAAAAGCAGATGCAGAGTCCAAGCGAGGACAGCTATAAATTCAGAATTGTGCTTCACTAGCCGTGTCCTCACCTTGGCGACCCGCAAATTGCTTATTCACACCTCCTTTAAAGGACCCCATGTTGTAGAGAGGAGGAAATACGTGCGCAACTGGGAAAGCATTCCATATTTTGGTGTTGCGACAAAGAAATGTTTCACAAAATTTATTCGTTCGCGACTAAATGGTTGCTACATTATACATATAAGTGACATCAAAGACCAGGTCAAAGGTAGGGAGAAGGTGACCTTTTCTAACAACGACGGCTTAGAGCTGCTTGAATCCAGCGGCCACCCGCGACCTTCACCAGATTGTCAGTCTGCCTTTTAGGAGGCCTGCATATACTTAAGTCTTTCAGTGCGCGCTATCTGTCATCATCATCATAATAAGCCCGAATCAGTCAGACTGAGACCTGATGATGGGCTCTTCTCTTCTAATTAGGAATAAGGATCTATAAACACATGCCAATCATGCGATCAATGCCACACTTGATGCAATAGTGACGACCTCCTTGGTCGAGTGGTTTGTACACCGGTTTTCATGGTGTCCCCATCTCTGAGGTCCCGGGTTCGATCCCCGGTCGGGTCAATTTAGAAATTATTGTTTTTCTAAATTGTCTCGGGTCTGGGTGTTTTCTACGTATAATAATTATGTATTTAAGTATGTTTATCCGTTGTCTAGTAACCATATAACGAGTTTCATAACGAAGCTTCTCTTGGGCTAGATAATTGGTGTGAGTGTAGGAAAATTTATTTATTTATTTATTATTTATTTAATAGTAATCCCGTCCTACGGTAGTGGCTTCCAGTTCATGTCTTCTTCTTCTGCTTTTTCTTATTCTTATCTTATCTTCCAGGCATTGGTTGGACGGAGTTGAGAATGCAGACTCGTTCGCGTTCAATCCATCCAAGTGGCTGATGGTGAATTTCGATTGCACCGCTATGTGGTAAGACTATCATAAATTTATAGCAAAAAATAATATGTAATGTGCTTCGGAGGGCACGTGAAGCCGTTGTACCCGGCTGCATTAGTTTTATTAGTAGTTTGATATATAATGCTACTAGGGACCCGCCCCGGCTTCGCACTGGTTCAATGCTGATACACGCAACCGCTATGTCCCTGCATTTTAAATCTGTAATATCTTCGAAAATATTTACTTATATTACATGCTGTAAAGGGCCATATTGATCTATATTAAATGCACAATGTATTTAAGATACTTAATTGGATAAGGATAATTGCTGTATTGCTTAAAATCGCTTCGGAAATAAGCCATTATTTCTCGTAAAAAGTAAAGGATAAAAAAATGATTATTGTGGGTTATGACTTTTTTGTAGACCTTTTTAAGGTGAACAATACTGTAGTACATTTGTTTGATCTATCTCGTATGCTTCAGCCGTTCAAAATCCAAATCTTCAAAATTCGTTGCGTAGTTTTAAAGATCTAAGCATACATATATTACATACATACCTAGGGACAGCGGGAAGCGACTTTGTTTTATACTGTGTAGTGATGTATATGTAGTTTTTATCTGTTTGGAAGCAATGCTAACAAACGATGGAAAATCTAATAAATAAATTACAAACGTAAACAGCCAACGCACCGCACTGCGCCTGCGTGGTGTTTTAGGGCCTGTTCTCCCAGTACTGTTTCCATTCATAGGGAAAGCTTGTGCCCCAGTAGTTGGAACATAAAAAGAGCTGGTGATATAATATTAGGTCCTTACCTTTGAAATTGACGTTTTGTATGAAGATTTTTTTTAAATTATATTTTTCATACTAAAGTTTTTTTAACTTTCTTAGCATCTATTTATGTTAACACTATAAATTGCAGAGTAGGTAGTGTGTTTGTTTCACTAGCCAAATATAGACATTAAAAAGAAAAAAAATCTAGACCCTTCAAAGCTACAATGAAACAAAAGGTCAATTCCGCGAACAAAAAAAGAAGTCAATTTAAAAATAAAAATTGGGCGATAAAGACACAAAATGAATAATCATTGTTATTACTGAAGCCTAAGTAACATAGTCCTAATTAAAGGTGTATAATAATATTAACAACCGGTATTGACTTTTAGAAGTAATACACCTATTTAGTAAGTGAGAAAAAATCGGCAATTTCATAGGTAAGGACCTATTATATTCCAATTGTATAACATTTGGTGTACATGAAACGCCAGAGAGAAACGCTAGTGTGAATATATATTTTAATGATTCAAGAAATCTTTATTTCTTTTGTTCTCAGGGTTAAGGACAGTACGTCACTGCACAGAACTTTCAACGTCAACCCAATATACCTGAGGCATGAGAATTCAGGTAAGGAAAACAAGAGTACAACATTTTCTCTTATTTATTTGTTATATTTTTATAATTTTTCATGTTTACGTGGAATAATAAAATTGTTAAGCACTACACACTTTGTGGTACTACTTAAACCGAAGAGGCTTAATCAAAATGTAAATTATATTATTAGTATTATTTCTGATATTAAATAAAAAAAAACGAATCTACAATTGGAAATTGGATAAAGATTTCTCTTTATTTTATACACTTTTTACTTCTATTACTACGAGTAAAATAATAATAAACTGTGTTATATTCATTTATTCAAATATTTTTTTATGGAAACCGCATTTAAAATAAATTAAATAATTAAATATTATTTTCTTACAGGAAAGGCGATTGATTATATGGTGAGTTGATTCGGTGACAATAATACTTATAAGTTATGAGGTTTCAAAATGGTGGATTAAATGAAGAATCATACATGGTTATATCGTAATATACACTTTGAGAGGCCTATGTCCAGAAGTGGACTAATATAGGCTGAGCTGATGTATGATGATACAATATTAAGGAAATACCTTTTAAAATATAAGATACTATTTCCCAATTTTCCACTTATACAATAAATTTTCATGTTTTACTGTGGTACATACAATAAATTGAACGATTAATTGAATTTTAACTGTACAAATATTTTAAAATATATAAATAAAATTCGTTTACAACTACAAAGTCTAACTATACCCTGGTCTGGAATGCCAGAAGGTAATGATTGTAACGTAAGTGTTAATTGTGCGGATAAAAAGTCATATAAATAAAAATCTTAAAAGGTATAAGTTATAAGTTTTAAAAATAACAATTTTAATTCAAACGTGTAAGTTTACAATCATTACCTTCAACATCTATGTCACATTAAATTTTTAAATGCAATTTCACAACATACCTAGATTGGAAGCGAAGGCGCCAACATAAAACGGAACGGGGCTAACATCAATCAAATGCAGGCGATGAAATATACAAAGACAAATGACCATCTCAACAATGGGTCCATCGTCGCGTTTTCTGACAACGCCAAAGATTCTATAGGTGACGACAGCTCAACCGACGGATTGTATGATGACGCCATCAGTTCCGACGGAGATCTGTACGATGATACAAACCTGCATGGTTACGATAAGATGTCCTCAGGCTGTGGAGAGACGATACAACTGGAGAATCCTGACAAGAAAGAGCTGCTAGTAAGATGTTGCCACAATCTGGGTATTAGTGGTGACGGTTTTAATGGCGGTGGTAGAATTTTAAAGCTTTATTGAGCTCTAAGGGCTGCCTTACTGGTCACAGTACTATAGAAACGTCTATTTAATCAACTGCTAGCTCTCAGTGGTATGCAATGTTATGAGCAAGCCCATCTTTGTTTTGAAGACCATAAAGGCTTTCGTTGAAGCAAAACTTAAACGAGCTTCAAAATTATCGAAAACTAACTTTTTGTAAGATGCTTTAGCAAATCTGGGTATCAGCGGTGTCAGTTTTGATGGTGGTGGTGTAATTTTGATTGCTTAAACGCTTTTTGAGATTGTGTTTAGGCTTTCCTTTGAAGCTAAACTTATACATCCTTCACTGATATTGAAAATGACCATTTGGTTTCTGCCAATTTTTGAGCAAGACCTCTTTGAATCCTTTCTTCTTCCTAAAATATTTAAGGAGTTCGTGTTTCTCACTCGTTTTTCTAATTGCAGCACTGGCAGATCCCTTTGAGCCGTCGCTTCAGAGCCCTGAAGCTATGGTTCGTGCTGCGCAACTTTGGTCTTGTGGGATTGCAGAAGCATATTCGTGAAGTACGTCTGTTTTTAATTCGACTTTTAGTGGTAGTTTTCCTGCCCACAACCCAACTGGATAGCAACCACCCTAATACTTATTTCTGCTGCCAAGCAGCATTGTTTTGCATTACTATGTTCCTGTTTGATAGGTACTGGTATCTATAAAAAAATTACAAAGCATTTTTTTTTACTTTATCTATTACGGACACAGCACTTACAATAATTAAAGAATATTAAGTATTAAAACAATTTCACATAGAAAAACTTTAAAAATATATATATTGACAACCAATCTCCTTCACAATAACGCAAACATTCTAACAACATTTCCGGCCATCCATCCGGAAACAAGTCACATTCAGGGTTGTTGGCAAGAAGAGATTTGAGTGTAGAAAGGGAGCGCGCCATGGTGCGGCTCTGGCGCCGCGGCTCGGCAAGCAACTTGTGCTTTCTAGTGCGGTGGAAGTTGTTCGGCGCGAGTAGACACAGCTCATCATGCAAGTCAGGGCCATCTATCTTACCTCGGAGAATTTTGCACATAACCGCGATTTGATGTTTGATGATGGCATAGAAATATAAGAGCATAAATAAAAAAAAAGTCGTGGTGGAGACATGTCAACACAGACTTAAATACAATATGGTGGCGTACCTTTGAAGAGATGAGTTCGAATTTTCTTTACTTTTCGATCGAGATGCATTAGGACACAATATATTATATGGGATAGAAGCGTTTACTATTTTTAAGTGTCTATACATAATTCTTGGTTCTTTTTTATTCCTGTTTTAATAACTTACCTTTTATTTTTTATTTTCAGAGCGTCCGCTTGGCTCAGAAGCTTGAAGCTCTCGTTTTGGCAGATCCGAGATTCGAGATACCTTCACCTAGGAATTTGGGTAAGTTAATAGTTTTACAATCGTTTTTTAAACACACGTAATTCCCGTTAACGGGCTTCTATTCTCGGTTTCTTATGAAAGTTTTTTTAACATTTTGAATACTTTTCACTTCACTTAACTTCATAAATAATTAACGACATAGTCCCTTATAACAATTTTACTTTCTATTATTATTTTAGACTTTCCTTTCATTTAGTAAGTACCTAGTTCATTCACATAAATGCGTCGCATGTCGCCGTCCTTACGTGTAGATAAGTTTTAGTTATATATATATAAATTGTATGTATGTTAGTCTGTCTGTAAGGTATTTATAATATGGGCCTCTATGTAACTTACCATCTGTATATAATTTGTTGCCTGAATTAAATGATTTTTATTATTTTCTTCTCTATTCTATATATATTGTTCTTTCAATATTGTTCAAGCGATCAATTAAAGAAGGTACCGTCCCTACACTATGGAAATCTGCGTTTATCACCCCCATCCATAAAAGTGGCAATAGAAATGAGATCAAGAACTACCGCCCGATCTCAAAGCTGTGTCTGTTCGCTAAGATTCTCGAACGTCTCGTTTACTCGCAAGTATATAACACTCTATCAAATACTTTTATCTCGGAACAGCACGGATTCCTTAGGAACCGTTCAACTTCATCCAACTTGCTTTCGTTTATCGAGTTCACAACCTCGGGTATGGATTCAGGTGGGCAGGTTGACGCTGTCTTCACTGACTACAGCAAAGCTTTCGATCGGATAGACCACTCAATACTTTTACAAAAGCTTCTATCAGCTGGAATACATGGTGATTTGTTCAGATGGTTTACCTCATATATTGAGAATCGAACCCAGGCTGTAGCGGTAAATGGCTACTCTTCTAAATGGTATTCTGTTCCTTCTGGTGTTCCTCAAGGTTCCTTAATTGGACCATTGCTTTTTGTGATTTTTATAAATGACATTTCATCTTGTTTTATTCACTCAAATTTTTTGCTATATGCAGATGACATGAAAATTTTTAAGCAAATCGAAAGTTTAGACGATTGTTCTTATCTGCAACAGGATCTCAGCAGATTTGAAAGATATTGCGAACGGAATAGATTGGACCTAAACGTTTCTAAATGTAGCTTTATATCGTTTAGTCGTAAACCTGTAACAATTAATTATCCATATGAACTTAAGGGACTGATGCTTGATAGAGTTAACGAGATACGAGACTTGGGTGTCATACATGACTCTAAACTTACATATGAAAAACACGTAGATCATGTCGCCAAAAAAGCCAGCAGGAACCTTGGTTTTGTCATCCGATCATGTTCTTAGTTCTCAGGTGTTAAGGTTATTAAAATTTTGTATTGCTCATATGTGCGTAGCATCCTCGAGTATTGTTCGCCGATTTGGAATCCTCAGTATGGAATTTACATTGATAGGTTAGAATCCATTCAACGTAGGTTCACAAGGTTCTTACAATTTAAGTGTTTGACCTACGAGAATGGGTACGATGCAAGGTGTCGAAGGCACCATTTGTTGCCTCTTCAAGAAAGACGCAAAATAGCAGACATAGTCCTCTTATTAAAAATAGCCCAGTCATTAATAGATTCCCCCCATCTTCTTTCTATGGTAAACCTACGAGTTCCTAACAGAAAGCTGAGACGACCGATCACCCTTTCTGTACCCTCTAGTGCCACCAACTATAGACAAAATTCGTTTTTTATTCGATCAGCAAACTCTTTTAATAATATAGCAGAAGCTTCCGATTTAGATCTCTTCTTTAGTAAACCTAACAGTGCTAAACAAATTCTTTCCAAACATTGGTTCAATGTGATTCCTTGACTGTCGATGTCGATGTTGAATTGTATTGTGTAGACTTCAATAGTGATTGTTGTATTGTCAAATATTATATTTCTAGGTTTGATTTTTGTTAAAGTATATGAATGTATGTATTAAGACTATATTTATATTTATTTATTTATAATTAATTTTCAAATGAGCTAAGTAGGTTTCTATATGTGGAAACATTGTAATTGTGTACTCTGTTATGTTTTTTTATGTCTATCTGTGTTTTTCGTTACTGTATTGTTTTCCAAATAAAATAAAAATAAAAAATAAATAAAAATATTGTCCCATAGCTGGGCAAAGACTCCAATTATGCATAATAAAAATCAAGTAATTGCTTCAATTGATGGTTATTGGACTTTATTACCTCGAAAAACTCAAAACCTCTTTACCCGTCCTAGGATTTTCACTCAGGATTTCCAGATATCAGAATAAGTGCTTTGTCACTCTGCCACCTCTGAATTTTTTCTCCACATCTGAGCGTAGTGTAGCATATTTTACAGACAGTTTCTTCGTAACCTTTTTCAGGTCTGGTGGCATTCCGTTTGAAGGGAGACAACACGCTGACTGAGCGCTTGCTAAAGCGCGTAAACGCTCGAGGAAACATACACGCTGTGCCAGCCTGCTTCAAGGGTATCTACGTGATCAGGTTCACTGTCACATCGCCGAGAACCACCAATCAGGACATCTTGGGTAAGTAGCTTCAGCTAATTATATGTCCGCATAACGTAGGCATGAGTCATGCACGGAAACACCATGGAAAAAGGGCCATTAATAACTACGCGGGCCCAGTAAGGATTGGTGGTTGTTAAGGACAACTTGCTTGCTAATACATCCGGGATCAACGGCTTTCCGAAGCACAGAGGAGCTCGAGTTGATAAATTTTTGGTCACCCATTCAATGACCAGCCTTTGCGAAAGATGTCTTTAGCAAGCGCAAACTGAATGCGTTTATCATTGCGCCATCGAGCTCCTAACTCCTATTTTTCATACCTTTAGTAGAAGCCTTTAGACGTTTAGTAGAAGCGGTGTCCAGATCTGATAATAGAGAGTGGAGCAGGATTGTGGCGTCCTCACCTTGCTTCCCTTGTTGTTTTCCTATATGATTTGGTTTCCACAATACGCTAACTCAAATTCTTATTATTACTTTGTGAATTGGTTAGTTTGTGTTTTGTGAAGTGTTATACCAATATTTTGTTTGTTTCAGACGATTGGAACGAAATAAAGACAGTCGCTTCCGAAATTATAATAGAGATGTTCGGATCTGAAAACGGCAATATCGCAGTACCAAAGAAACCGAGGATCTCGCTCAAAGGTTAAATACATTTACGACTAGCATAAAGGATAAGTCCCCAAGTTAAAAGTGAACTATACGCAGACCTAAAATTTGTATTTTTATAAATTGGCTCCTGAATCGTTTTTTAGCAATTTTTCACAGCTAACCCTTTGCTCATAACCACTTACATTAGTGAAAATACAACCTTACATCCAATATACTCCCTGCAAAGAAAAGTTATTGTATTCATCATCATCATCATCATCATCGTCATCAACATCGTCATCATCGTCGTCATCATCGTCATCGTCGTCATCATCATCATCGTCGTCATCACTATCATCACCATCATCATTTAGTGCCATCTTCATACCGAAGTTTGGAGATACACAAAACTTCATGCTGTCCCGTAGTTTTTTTTTGAAGAGAGTTTGCTGATTGCTTCAAACGACATTTTCACCTTTACCGGGCTTATTTGGGGGCGGCGAGAAACTAAAAGGGTTCCTCAAGCCATGTGAAACGAATCTCCTTCGGAGGTTTTCTACAGGGAACGGCATCACGCACTAGTGCGTTTCCTTGTGCCCTACTAGATTCTCCGAAGGGTTCGGATCGGATCGGGGAGCGGAACAACCCGAGGGCGCCTCTAAAGGCTCGGACCTCGGCTCGGGTTGACCGGGCCGTGATGGTGGAGAGAAGCGCTCAGGTACATGTCTGTACCTCGTATAGAGCGCGTGTGAAACGTTTCGTTGTACCCTTGTTCTACGAGTACGGTGTCTTGGTACTAAACTAGTGTGCATGTTTAGTGTATTCTGTAAATGTGTAGTGGCATTCAGAGGATCGGGCGGGCGGTCCCGTAGTATATTTTAACCGACGATAGCTATTTCTAGCCTACATTAGTATCAATATCATCAGCCTAGTTTACTAAGGAGACTGGACTATGCTAGCCATGTTTGGATCAGGGGCCCGACCGCCTAACCGCTCGCTTTGACTTCGTGTGTGGTTTATGACGTCATCTTGCCACCTCGCACCGCCGAAAGCAATATCAAAAGCCTATCCATAGCCTATCTATAGCCTTTAGCTTTCGATATTGCTTTCATAGGCGGCACGAAACGACAAAATGACGTCATAAACCACACACGAAGTCAAAGCGATCAGTTAGGCGGTCGGGCCCCAGGGCCGTACCGACTAACAGTCAAAGTGGTCGCAATGACCGAAATCGGTTGGACCAATCATCATCACTAGTCTTCTGCTGGATATAGGTCTTTCCAAGTGCAGGCCATTGAGCGTTATTGAGCCAAAGTTATTGTTTTGTTTTCTAATTGTAATAACTATTGAATTCACAGAGACTCGTGAGCTGAACGCCACCTTCGGCACTAGTCTACTTCTCGCTAACAGCCCGATGAGTCCGAAGATTGTCAATGGCACCCATGTAGCCATCTGTGACTATGAACAGGTGCTGACGTCATGCGCGCAGACCTTTGCGCAACTCAAGATGGAACCTAAAGACAGTCCAGGTAAGGTTCAATATTCAAACTCCTTTAATTTTTTAACCAGGCTTTTTACACACTTTTGCATTGCACTTATTAACAATTGCTCTTTTAAATAAAATTGAAGAATTTACCAGGATTTATCTTACTTATAATTTTTAGTAATCAACTTAAAGATATCACACATCCAAATCTGCTCAAATTAGCTAAAGGCGGAGTCTATCAATCAATTACACGTAATAACTAAAGAGTTTAATACATTTTTAGCCTCATTCTCAAGCTATAGGGTGATTATTTGTTGGATTCTATGTAAAAAAAATACCTCTTCATATCAAGAAATTTCTATATCACACATCTGACTAGACTAGACATATTTTTTAAATAGAATAACGCTTACTTCATAGTACTTTATTTTTAATAACCCTCCCTTGTAGTTTCTATTTAACCCTTTCCATGTCCCTATAACTATAAAAAACAATTGATAAAGATAAATAAACTTTATTGTACACCAAAACTAAAACATTTGACAAAAAAACTACATAAAATACACTATCACTAAGAGTGATTTTCAATGAGTATAAATCTTGGACACCATTTTCCAATTTGGCAGACCCAAAAAATTGTTAATGTTATGGACCAAGTAATTAATAGGGCATTGTAAAGAATGCCCGCGCAGTTTGATTAATGCCCAATATGAGAGGACAGTGTGATTACAACTATTGAAATAATCAAATTGTCCGGACATTATTCATAATATTTATCACCTATGTGGCAGAGTAATTAACACCCGGTTTTATTACTGTTTTTTTATTTCAAACGTAGTGTACGGGCCCCAACCCGTACGTAGCTGATTGTATGCTGTTGGTGTGATTTGGTAAGTTTGACGGAGTACCGTCTGTAAAGTAATGTCGTGGAGAGGTAAACACGTACGCTCAATCCAATGTCTTTATTAGCACTAAAAATTATTACAATACATATGTTTAATGTAATACGCGTCAGTGAAATGTGAGCTGTAGGAGCTCGCTCGTACATGCTGCCGAATTTAAGAGAAATCTCTAAACAACCAAAGAAGAAATAAAATATACTATATAAAACTATTAATATTAGTTAAGGCGAAGTCGGTCTGTTGACTCGTCTGTTTGAATGACGCTCGTCGATCCGCATGGCAGCTTGTGATTGTGATACATCGCTCGGCGTGCTACATCGAATGCCCTGCAGCTCTACTTCTTGAATCGACATACCATTTTTTCCTTGATGTCGCTTCTTTATCTTGCAGTAAACATATATGGCGGTGATTATACAGCTAATCAGTATTATGAGAGCATAAACCACGTAATGATGCGTATCGTGTGAAATGTTATGCACACTCAACTTGTCCTGTGAGGCCTTTACTGTGTTTATTTGGCCTTGAAGGACATTAAACTGTTTTTGATGAGTTTCCGGGATGTATGTGAAGTTCAACCCCTTTAAAATGCTGTTGACTCCAGACTCTGGCATGTAAACTTCGTCGTCAGTGAGAGTTATTTCTGAGCGATATGTTTTCGGTGAATGTATGACGATATTGTCACCTTTCAGCATGCAGCTAGGCCTTAATTCCATAACTCCAGTTCCGTGCAATGTTTCTGTAATCAATGTAGAGTCGGGACAGAAAATGCGTACTGTGCTTTCCTGGCAACAGGTAAACAGCCACTCGGCGTGGCTGTGTAACATGATCCAGTCGTTGCGACAACTTGATACTACGGTGCCGCAATTAGATAACTGTTTATTGTTAATAACTTGAGCTTCGCATAGTGTCGATGCTTCCTTTGTTGTTGTATGTATAGGTAGCTGTAGTTTACAAATCAATCTGTTCTCTTTAAAAGGTATACACTCATTATGCATATCTTCCTCTGTGATCGGTATGAGCATGTCTCTTTTTAAATTTAAAGCTGAGTACTTTGCAGTAGGTATTAGAAATGTTGAAGTTTGTTGGTGAATTCGAGGTATAGGTATGACTCTATTCAATTCAAAATGTTCGATGTTGATGAGTGGCATTTTGATTTCAAACATCAGGAACTCTGTAAGTCTCACGTGCACTCTTGAAAGTTTGTACATTTCACGAATGCAATCTGGTTGACTACTAACGCAGGGTAAAGTAACGTCAGAAGAAATTTGAGCAGTAATTATGTTCAGCTGATTTTCAAACTCTTCCGGTTTCAATAAGTGAGTGTCCATTCGTCCGCTTATCTATAATCTAGAACATCGGCGTAGGGTGGCTCGTCTGTCGGTCTTCTACAGGATTCATTTCGGGGAGTGCGCGAAGGAGTTGCACGACCTAATCCCACCATCCACTTTCCGCTATCGGAGCGCGAGGCGCGAGTTCCATCCCTATGTTGTAGATATGCCACCTTGTCGCACGAGCCGATTCGGTTCAACTTTCTTAGTGCGTACAGCTAGGGAATGGAACGCGCTGCCTGCGAATGTATTCCCTGAAAGGTATAATCTGGACCTCTTCAAGGCTAGAGTGAATAGGCTATTTCTAGGCAGGCATGTTCCATCCTCGACCGCACCGTCACTTAACATCAGGTGAGGTGTAGTCAAATGCCTGCCTATAACCAATAATAAAAAGGTCATGAGATCGAGCATCTGTTGTTGCAGCCGGCGTAGGTTGTCTATGATGAGGTTCGCCGTCAGTACTGCTGCGGTAATGTACATGGTTTTCTTGTGTTCACCTTGTACAAGATTGTTAAGATCTGACATTTGACGGCTTATGCTGGCAAATTGTTTAACCATCGTTTCTTCGTTTCGTTTTAGAATACTGTATTCTCCTTCTATAATCGAAACTTGTTGCTTGTATAGGTTATTTAGATGATTTTAATTTTCTTGTATAGTCTTGATGTCCTGATCGTATTGCGTGGCAAACCGTACGTCAAGTACTCCAAAGAGTGAGTTGGCAACATAGCCAACTCCGTCAATAAGACCTCGTTTTGAACGTCTGCCATGTTCAGTCTTCAACATCAAGTTATTATGCTGGAGTTCTGATATTTCGTGCTGAAACTGTGACGTAATTATTTTGTAGGCTGACTCGTCCTTGCTGAGGTCTGCTAGCAGGTTGACCTGATATTCAATGTTCACTAAACTGTGCCAATATGTTGACAGATTGTAATAGACAACCAACTTCCACTCATCCTGCACCAGTTGCATGTCCGCAATCTTATCAAAGTACAGTGGTTGATTTGGCTGTAGGGTTGTCACTCCTGTGTGTTGGGCATATTGTTTTCCAATAACCCCTGTGCATAACATAAGTAATAGAAGCAGTAGGTTAAGTAAGTTGTACGCTCCTCTTTTTCTTCCCTTTGTTTTTAATGTTTTAGGTTTTTGTTCCAGTTGTTGCTGTTTTGTTACTTGTTGTGTTTGTTCCAGTTGTTGCTGTGGGATCTACGCTTCAACAGGTAAACGTATTAATTTACTTATTGGGCGTTTCACTGCATTGTTATTTTTAGTTTTTAGGGAGACGACGCGTACACGGCCATCATTGCCAGGGTGGGTTAGAACGACCCTTCCAAGAAGCCAACGAGCAGGTGGGACGTAATCTTCCTGGATAATTACGAGATCTCCGACGCAGATGTCTATTCCAGCAAAGTGCCATTTGCTTCTTGTTTGTAGCGTTTGGAGATATTCCGTGGGCCATTTTCGCCAAAAGTCCTTGTGCATTTTTTCCATCAACTTCCAACGCGTGCCATAGCTGATATCTTCAACTTCTCGTGAAAGAGGTGATGCCAATGTTTGGTCTCCAATTAGAAAGTGGCCAGGTGTGAGGCATTCAAGGTCTTCAATGCTGTTAGATAAGGCCACCATTGGTCTAGAGCTTAGGCATGCTTCGATTTGTGTTAGAAGTGTAGTAAACTCTTCATATGTTATTTTCTGTTCTCCTAGCACTCTTTTCAGGTGGTACTTCATCCGTTACACCGCAGCTTCCCACAGTCCACCAGCTGTGGGCCATGACGGCGCATTGAAGTGCCATTCGACACTATATGATATCAAATAGTCCATGACTTCTGTAGTTGTCAGGTATTGTTCTAGGGCTTGTTAATGTTCTCGTGTTAAGCTGTTGGCGGCGCCCACAAAGTTCGTGCCGCAGTCACTGTACATATGCTTCGGCGTGCCACGACGAGCGCATAGCCGTTTGAAAGCAGCTAAAAATGTTATTGAGCTGAGGTCGGACACCAGCTCTAGGTGAATCGCCTTAGTGGAAATGCAGATGAAGATGGTGACATAGCCCTTTGTTGTTGCTATGCCTCTGCCTTTATTTGACTTGACATCTACTGGTCCAGCTAAGTCCACGCCCGTGTGAGTGAACGGGCGTGACGACGTAACCCGTGGTTTAGGGAGATCAGCCATTATTTGATTCCTGTTAGACGCTTTGTAGCGCAAGCATACAACACATCTTTGTATTTCTCGTTTTACAGCTGTCATCCCGCCGATTATCCAGTACTTCGTTGGCAGGTAAGTTAGTGTTAGCCTTGCTCCTCCATGCAATGTTCTCATATGTGCCCAGTTAATTAACAGAATACTCAATCTGTCACTGCTGGGAATGATCACTGGATGTTTGTTTTCAGTGCTCAGCTGAGAGTGTGCTAGTCTGCCCCCTACTCTTAATATTCCATTTTCGTCAAGCCAAGGATTCAGACTCAAAAGTTGACTTTTACACTGTAGTTTGTTTTTCTTTGATAGTTGTTCAATGTCCATGTAAAAATGTTTATGTTGTACAGCCCTAATTATGTAGTTATGGGCCATTGTTATATCATTCAATGTCAATATCAATGTTGCTCTGTTATCTCTATTTCGTAAGTTGTGAATGAAACGTGATATCCACGCTAGTACGCGCGTAGCTCGTTCCATAGAGCTATAACGCTCGAGAAGTGTCTCTATTAATGTTGTTTCAGGTTTGCAGTTAATAACACACACCTTTAGTCTTTTCTCTTCTGTTGGAGTTGGGATTCCCTGGTCTGTTGATAGTTGTGTTATTCTGTTGTTATCCATTAACCATTTTGGTCCCTCCCACCACAGAAGATGAGTGAGTAGCTGAGATGGCGACAGTCCCCTGCTAGCGCCATCTGCGGCATTGTCTTCGGACCGAACATGTTTCCAACAGGCCGTCGGCATGCTGTTTGGGATGATTGCAACACGGTTAGCCACAAAGGTCTTCCAACGTCCAATGTCGCCTTGCAGCCAACCCAACACAACCATTGAGTCAGTCCAGCCGTGTATTTTGACTTGGCCTGTCTGAATGTTCAATGAGTCTATGACCTTTTTCATAAGTCTTGACAATAATAGTGCCCCACATAGCTCCAGCCTGGGTAATGTTATTGTTTTATTTAGTGGTGCAAGTTTTGATTTTCCGGCTATCATTCTGATGATCTGTTGGCCATTGTGATCTTCACCTTTGCAGTAGATGATGCTTGCGTATGCCTTCTCTGAGGCATCACAGAAGCCATGTAGCTCAATGAGCTTGCCTGCGTTTCCCATCCAGCGTGGAATTGTTATATTATTAATGCAGTCAAGTTCCATTATAAATGATTCCCACTCCCTTTGTATACTGTGTGGTAGAGGGTCATCCCAGCCTGTTGCTAACGTCCAGACTTGTTGAAATATTATTTTGGCCTTTGTTGTAATTGGAGATAGCCAGCCCAACGGATCGTAGATTTTTGCTAAATCTGATAACAATGTCCGTTTTGTTATTGTTCTATTTTTATCTTCTACGTTCACGGTATATCGGAATGTAAATTGATCCGTGCGCGGGTTCCATCTGATACCAAGTGTTTTGTTTGTTTCGGCGTGTTTAAAATCGAGCATGGTTTGATTTAATAAATCTCGATCTAAGTCTCCCAATAATCTTGAGTCGTTGCTGGCCCATTTTCGGAGATTGAAGCCAGCCCCTTTTAACATGTTGATAAGTTGGTAGCGCATCTTTAAAGCTGTATCTACATCATTGCTGCCGGCCAATATATCATCAGTGAAGAGTTGATTGGTAAGAATGTCAGCAGCGAGTGGATATTGGCAGCCATCGTCCTTGATCAGCTGTTTGATGGTGCGCATCGCTAAGAAGGAGGCTGCTTTTGTACCGTACGTAACGGTACAAAGTTGATATTCTTTAATGACGTCATCAACTGAGTCACGCCACACTATTTTCTGTAGATGTTGATCTGTTTCTTGAATTAAAATTTGTCTATATCCGCTGTATAGACGTACTGATATTTTCTTCAGCGAAAAATCATTGCTTGTATATCCTGTTGTAGGTTGGGCCCACACTCCATCAGGTCATTAAGGCTGTAACCCGATTTAGTTTTGTTGGCCCCGTTGAATACCACGCGAAGTTGTGTTGTAGTTGATTCCGGTTTTACTACTCCATGATGTGGTAGGAAGCAGCATGGATCTCGTGGTGATTTGCATTCTTTCATATGTTGTAGCGTTAAGTATTCGTGTATGAATTTTTTATAAGCGTTGGATAGATTATCATCTTTGGCTAGACGTCTTTCTAGTTGTTTGAATTGGGCTATCGCCTGCCCTTTCGATACTCCCAAACTTTTTTCAAAATTAATTTTTATCGGAATTCGTACTTCGTATCTTCCTTCAGTGTTTCTGAATGTTGTATTTGTATATAGTTGTTCGCAGTACTCTTCTTCACGTGTTAATGTTTTTGTGTTCTCCGAGATTTCTTCAGATTCCCAAAATCTTGAAATTTCTTCGATGTTATTGATTACTGCGTGACAGTTGAACGTTTGTATGTTGCCCAGTAAAACCCATCCCAATCTTGTTTGCTGTGCTATGGGCGCTTGTGTGGGTCCCCGCAATATCCCATTCATTACAATTTGTGCGTAAATTCCATCCAATAAAGTATCTACTGATCTCGAGACATTGTAATTTGTGTCTGCTAGGTTAACATGGTGTAAATGAGGCCAGTTTTGTCGTTCGAACGTGTAATTTGGGAGATTGTTAAGCATTTTCGGCATTATCATTGCTTCTGTAGTAAATGTATAGTCGCCATACACGGACTCGCATTCTAACAAAACGGTCCCTCTTGTTTGGTTGCCAACAATCCCAATCCCGGACACAGTAGCATTTTGTTTGCGTCTCGGGAGGCCTAGGCGTTGTGCTGCAGCCTCTGTTATTAGGTTTATTTGTGAACCTTGATCTAGTAAGGCTCTGAGTTTTATCAAGGTACCGTCGACAGTTCTCACATTTATTTCCACGGTGGCAAGTAAAACTTCGCTATTCCCAGACACGTGGTGGGACTTGCGCGGCATAGTACTCGGCACTTGCTTTGAACTTGTAGGTGTCGAGTTTGAACGTATTATTTTGTCCTGTACTTGGAAAATATCATGTAGAGTCGTATGATGCGAATTATTGCAAACCCGACACCGCTTGATTGAATTGCATTGTTTTCCATTGTGGCAATACATGCAGTTTTGGCAAATGTCGTATTGCGACATTGAACTTAATTTCATTTCCGTTGCCATGTTCTGAAATTCCTTACAGTAAATCAATAAATGATTTGATTTACATATAGGGCAAGTTCTCTCTGTAGTGGCATGGAATGTTTTAGGTGAAAGCCTCTTGAAACCTTGAGTCTGTTGTATTGTTTTTGGCGAAAATTCTTGATTTTGCCGATAATGTAGTTTTTTTTCGTGTTTCCCGGCAGTAGATGACGTAATCTTCTTAGATATAGGTTCTTATGCTGTAAACTTGCTTTCCAAAAATCCCATTAGTTCTTTATACGATGGTAGTGACCTTGGCGTCTTTCGGGCTTCCATGTATGCTGTGTATGTGTCGGGGTCCATCTTTTCTGTAAATATGTGTACCAAAATAGGGTCCCACGACGAAGTGTCTACTCCTAGATTGTGGACTGCATGAATGGTTTCCATACTGACATCATGTAGCCGTTTCAACTCATTTGAACTGTGTTTGTGGATTGATGGTTGGTTCATAAAAATTTGGATTTGCTTCGTAAATAGAAGTTGTACATTGTTGTACCTGTGAGTGAGGATTTCCCAGCAGGTATCATAATTTTCGGCAGATATGTTTAGATGTTGGACCAACCTTTCAGCTTCGCCACGAAGTTTTCCTTTTAGATGCTGCATTTTCTGTGTTTTTGTTAATGTAGGGTTGTTATGGATAACTTCTGCGTACAAGTCCATGAAAGTCGGCCACTGATTGTAATTACCAGAAAAACAAGGTATTTCTATTTGCGGGATTGATTGGTATAGATGTGCAGTAGAAAGTAATTTATGATTTAATTCCTTTTTTGTGGCTTCATAGATTGTTTCATGTTTTGCATACTCTTGTTCATAGTCCAAATCGGAGCCTATGAGTAGATTGTCAATTTGCCAATGTATTTCATCAATGGTTTTCCAACGCTGTTGAAGCATCTGGAGCTTATCTTGTATTTCCCACTTTTCGGAGATGTCCATGATGCCGGTGTTCTTGATAACTCTCATAAAAGCTCTAAAGTTTGTCTGTTGTTGATTTATTAATTCGTCACTTTTCGACATCATTCCTTTTTCGTTGGAGGCACGAGATATTTTTCCACTACCTGCTGCTTGATCTGCCCCTTCGGAACTCGACGACCCAGGGATGGTGCTCCTTAACCCCGTACATGTGGTTTCGTATTGATATTTTATCTTTTCGTAAGTGTTCAATGTAAAATAAGAATCAGATTTATCTTCGTATTTAAGCAAAATGTTATGGTTTTCATCAAACTCACGCCATAAATTGTAAAGAGATTCCAGCCGCTTGTCAATGTAGTCGACGGTCTTGCGACTTGTAGAATCCTTTTTGATGTTAATGTTGATTTTCTGAATAGTTTCAGAGATGATCTTCTGACGCTGAAGTAGTCCTTCCATTGTGGTAAAATGTGTAGAAGATTGCTTCAGTCAGATGTAGTAAACTGTATATCACTTGTCGCTGTTGTTCGCTGTGTAACAATAGCCTTACTACGATATCGTATAGCGCTTCTCAATCTGATCTGGTGATTTCCGCTTGTGGAAGGCCAGCAGACCGAACGCAACCGTAGTACGACGCTAGTCACACTGCTAACTCTCGAAGGACCAAATGTACGGGCCCCAACCCGTACGTAGCTGATTGTATGCTGTTGGTGTGATTTGGTAAGTTTGACGGAGTGCCGTCTGTAAGGTAATGTCGTGGAGAGGTAAACACGTACGCTCAATCCAATGTTTTTATTAGCACTAAAAATTATTACAATACATATGTTTAATGTAATACGCGTCAGTGAAATGTGAGCTGTAGGAGCTCGCTCGTACACGTAGAATCACTATTTAAAACCAAATAAAATTATTCCTTTCATAAGTACTCTGCTGACCTATGATAATAAAAACTTGAATTAACTGGACCTTACCTCCTTGTTCTGGTTACCATTCGAAAGTTCGACAATTGTTTAATAAATTTTCAGATAACAAGTAACGTTAAACCAACACTCCATATAAAATTGTTATAAAAATTGGCATTTTGCAACAGAACATTAGTTATTTTTTCCTATCACAAATGCGTCAAATGGACAAAGATCTATTAATCAATTTTAATTTAGCATAATGGTTTCTTGACCAGTAAGGCCAGTAAGACAATATTCCGGCCTGGAAGAACGGAAAGCAGGGGACGTGGGAGCTCACAAAGAACAGAAATTTGAGGGTTGGTAAGGTTTGGAGTAGTTAGGTTAGGTTAGATATGTGACTAAAACAAAGCGCAAACCGAGCGAGTAAAGCGAGCGTGCCGCGGTAGCAGCCGGCGAAGCGCCAGAAACAAACTCTTTAGGATTATGATTGTATTGTTTAAAAAATATATACGTTGTATTTTGTCAAAATGATTATTTGTAAAACGTACCTTTTATTTACTGAAAAATGTTGACACGTAAGCTTATCTTTTAAAATAAAATAAAAAGATGATTTATATTTTGAAGCAATAGTTTGTGAAATGAAACGTTAATGTTGCTTGTAGAATGTAAATTGGCTACTGAATTGTGTGTAAAACAATAAAGAACCCTTTGTTCTCCTCCCCGCACCCGTGCAATGTAAAATACACAGGGTATTATCAGATTGCCCGAAAACCACATGGCAATATTCATAATGACTAGGCAATGTGATAAATAAGAAAGTTCAAATTATAATTATTTACTTCGTCCTAATTTAAGTAGCATGTCATTATTTATAACGCCCGGGCATTATGAAAAATGCCCTAACTATTACTTGGTCCATAACATTTACACAAAACTTGGTGGTGGTAATTTTCCCCCTTCATCTTGCTTTGAACAACAGAGATGCGCCGGCGCATACGCGGCATCAAGATGTGCGGCAAAAAGTTTTCGCTCGACTCCTGCATGGATATGGTGCAAGGCATGATGATGGAGCAGTTCTTGCCTCTGTGCACCGAAGACGAGAGGGAGGACGCTTCGAATGGTGCGTGTGGCTTTTGGTACAGACGCCATCACATCAACCTATACAAAACTGTCAAACTTCTTCAATATATTCAACCATATGCCATACTCATAAAGTTCAAAGTGTATTGAGGAAATTTGACAGCTTGTGGTAGTTGGATGTGCAGGCGTGTGTACATTTAATATTTAATGAAATCGCAAGATATCGCGGGAATTTATCGAGAGTACAGCTTAGAGGGAAGTGAGTCCCCATCATCATTTGCCTGTATAGCCAACTAAATTGGCACAAATTGGCACAGCAGTCCCGGCTGATGTAGATGAAAAGCTTTTTAAAACATGTAGGAGCTATTGTATGCCTATAGTTGTTACCTACCTAATAGCAACAATTGAGAAAGCATCAGTCTTTTAGTGCTCTAGATAATCTGGTATGGGAACAACCTCGTATGATTCCAAACCCTTCAAAACTTGGACACGGAATCGCCAAGCTTCTCGCTAGCTCTAAAACCGTTTATATTTTTTATTATTATGTAGTTTGGTAACATATACATGAGAAACCAGTAATTACCTATTATGATCTAATTGGTTTTATCAGCAATGATCTTTGCAATGAAAGATTTGTCAAAACTTATTTATTTTTAGATACGGAGAAAAAGAATGGTGCCCAAAAATAAAGGTAAAAACCCAATCGTTTTCTCTGGTGGTGGGTTACTACAACACATTTGAATAACTATTTGATTCCATCATAATCAGCTTAGCTTAGCTTCATCTACTGTTGGACATAGATTTCTTCATAATCTATGCCACTGAGCCCGACCTACAGCTTTCCTCATTATACATTAACACAATATACAATACTTGATGCAATTAATATTCATACAGATCTTCTAATAAGTTAGATTAAAGTATATCAGTATATATTTATAAACATGTATTTTTCTAAATGAAAACAACGTTGAATTTAAATATATATTCATGTTATTTTATGTATATGTAATTAATATCCCTCGTCAAACATCTAACACTAATCATTATCTTAAAAAATAATAAAATAATAATCTTATATAAAGTCAATTAAAATTCAGGATCCAGCCCCGGGGAAAGGTCATCGCTATCATCATCACCAGTCACATCTACCGGCACAATCAAACAAGACCTTTGCACCGATTCGAACCAGCTGCATGTACCAGCAACGCCATCTAGGCAATACCGATCGAAATCTGTTGACGTATCCCTCTCTGGTTTGTCATTGGATAATGCGAAAATCACATTCGACATGAAGAGCAACGAAGTTATTATAACACCTACAGGTTCGAAGAGCGTGGTAGATGAAGAGATACAGAAGACAGTGCATTTCAGCAAAATCGACGATAAAATTAATATAAGCGATAAAATCTGTCAAACCTTTGATAATATACAAGATGGAGTCTTTAGTGAATTACGCACTAATAATGGCGATGACAAAAAGGAAAGTAAAACCGATGATGTTAATGCTAAACTGACGATACGAGGCCCTGGTAGCTATATCAAGAAGTTGATACAGCAGTTTAGCGAAGGGCCTTTCGATAGCGAAGATGCTAGACCTGAATCTGAAAGAGCTATGTCGACACAATCGTTTAAAGACAAAGCTGACGCTATTTGCAAAAAATGTTTACATTATAAAGGTAAAATTAGTAAGTGAATTGGAAATGTGTATTGTAGCAATAATAGACATGGCAGCGATATAACGTATCATGATTAAAAATCGTATGTATTTTATATGATATGATTATCTTTTTAATAAATTTAAGTTCTAATCAAGGCTTAAGGGAAAAGCAGGGAATTTTATTATTTTAATGTTACAGAGTAGAATATTATAGACAGATTGAATAATATATTGCTATCTGTTTTTAATTAAAAACAGACATGGAGTTTAATGAACAACTCAGAAAACACAGACTTCATAAATGGGAAAAAAAAATATTCAAAATTAAAAATAAATAAATCTGGTAACTCTTACAGTTGGTACAACAGGTTAACCATTTTTTTTATAAATATATCGTTTTCTTTATATAAACTTATTGTATTATTATTAGTAATGTTTTTCATGTCAGTTCCATCGTGTTTTAAGTAGTTATTACAAAAAAAAATTTTTAGATGGGATTAAAGGATACATACACTTGATTAATAAGAAATAAGCTTAGCAAGTTGTCAGAGTATTCATGTTCATGTAGTGCATTTATAATTTGATTAAATCTAGGTCTACTTAGTAGAAAAGGACCTGGTTCATAATCGTTTAATATTAGACATCGTTTAATTGATTGCTGGCACAACATTTACCTAGATGACTTTGTTATGTATTTTTTAGTTTTAGATGCACATAATATTCATTATAAGCATCTAGGTTAGGTATCTAACGATTGTTACTTGATCAAGTGTAATCAAATTGCTATAGAAATAAGATTGTAATGGAAAGTTCTCGTATAAATGTTCATCTTAAATTGCTTTGAGCGAAATGTACATAAATTTTAAATTATTTTCAAATATAATTTGGAAATAGTTCAGCTCAGCTTCAAATTAAAAATATAAATAGATTGGTAATGTAGATGTAATTTTTATCGATGTCGATAATAAATCTTTAGCTGTGTACTATATACGTTTAAATATAATATAACAAGTTATCACTGCTGTGCTATATCAATAAAAACTTTAAAAAAAACCTTAAAAAGTAGACATTATTAAATGAAAATAATATATGCTTTAGAAATAGTTAAGAAATCTCACACAAAAATGTTATAATTTAGTTAGTATATTATTTTTTAATATTAACCTTATGCGGTAAATAATAATATATAACTCAGCTTTTAGCATTAAAATGTATAAAACACAAAGTAGGTTTCAAAGTGTATTATGTAGATTAGAAATAAAGATATTAAATAAATTATAGTTATGAAGCATTGATAAAGTTGTTTAATTTTCTTCGTCATCACATCACACAGATATTTAGTTTTTTTAATCTAATAAAATGTCCATATAAATACTTAGAATTTATTAAATAAATGCATAACAGTCAATAATATTTTCTACTTATTTACTATATCTTAAATTGAGCGCAATATATTTTAAAAATTCTTTCATAACAAATCACTCACATTTAACATTATTTAAATATTAATTAAATACGGAAATTATAATTGGTTTCTATTAAAATATACTTTTTTTAACAGTTTTTTTTAGACAAAGCTGTTTTAAAATAAGTATTTACTTTCGTTTTTGTTTAGAGGTCAACAAAATTAAATTTAAATAAATATATAAAATAAATTCATTCGCTCTACAACAGTTTTTTTACCTGATTTCAGTCTTAAAACTAATTGTCTAATACAATTTCGTAATATATAAATGCAATTTTAATGTACAAATATTTTTTTGGAAAAATAATTTACATGTCGAAATTATTTATTTTCTCTGAATTATTATGAAAATGCCATTTGTTGTTATTATATGAAAGAAATGTACTTTCTTGTCACGGAATAGAGAGCTAATGCTGTTTAATAAATTACGATTTAAAGTAAAAAGTTGAGAGGGAAAAGTTTTTTCTTCAATAACTTAAACATTAATAAATTTTACAATAATCGATGTACACTTTTTACAATAAACAAAAAAAAAACGAGAAAAAAACTAAAAAAGGCCAATCGACACACCAGATCCACTATACAAAAAAAATGCCGAAGTTTTCGATGAAACTTTGCCCGATTGATAGATCACAATATTGGTAACCCAGTCTCCTTTCCACTCGTTCAATGGACCCCTGTTATGCTCTTGAGCCAGGGTTTGTAGTACGTGGTCCTCATGTAGACCCCTGGAAGGAAGGGGGCGGCACACTTGATCCCATGAGATACTGTACCTACCAGCTGCCATCTGCCGTCGTCTCTTTGAAGCACTAAAGGACCACCGCTGTCACCCTGGAAAGCAATAGACATATTCATAAATAAACTTAAGGTAAAAGTGAAGAAATTAGCCTATCTACTGCCCCACTGCTAAGCAAAAGGCCTTATCATTGTAATGCCTTTTTTGGACGACCTCCTTGGTCGAGTGGTTTGTACACCGGTTTTCATGGTGTCGCCATCTCTGAGGTCCCGGGTACGATCCCCGGTCGGGTCAATTTAGAAATTATTTATATTATTATTAATTGTCTCGGGTCTGGGTGTTTACTATGTATAATAAGTATGTATTTAAGTATTTTAAATATGTTTATCGGTTGTCTAGTAACCATTTAATGAGTTTCATAACGAAGCTTCTCTTGGGCTAGATAATTGGTGTGAGTGTAGGAAAGTTTATTATTATTATTATTTATTATTATGAGTTTCTTGACAGCTCATCTCGGTCGAAGGCTCTCCCAAAATCTGAACTGGAGGTAGATTTAGTAGTTTAGTTTATAATTTTTTTTTAGCTTTATGATTTATAGTTTTGACGTCAATAAGTGCCTGTGAAGGCTTATGTTGAATAAAATGATTTGATAAGATAATTTTTATTGCCATAAAATTGTGTAAATACATAGCAGGTGTTAAGCATATTATAATTGGGAACAAACATTTTTTGATTTTGACTTTAATACAATTGATGGGAACTAGCATAATCACTACGCTTGCCAAGTGCGGGTTGGTGATCACACACCCGGGTTAAATGTATTAAAAAATTCGAAACACACTTTGCCCGACCTGGAAATTGAACCCGGAACCTTCGGGTATCAGACCGAGTGCACTCCCACTCGGCCACCGTGGCGTTAATTAAACTTTAATTAAATTAACAATACAATCATTTGACTTGGACTCAAAATATTTGTTCCTTTTATTTCTTACGGGTAAGCATTTATTTGGCTTCATTTCACTTGATGTTAGGTGTTGCTGAGACCGAAGGTTGATGTGGTGGTGATGACCGATGGTGGTGATTACAAGTGAGGGTAGAGAGAGTTTTTATAAAAATACTAGCTGTTCAGTGCCCACCGCGTAGCATCGCGTCGCCCAAATGCGCTTGTACCGTTCCTTCCTCGTGGTCAAACTAAGTAGTCAAACTGATTTGACCACGAGGAATTTTAACATTCTTCATGGTCAAACTGTAACTATATAATCTCTTTCAACATACTGTATACGATGTAGTCTTAATGTACATGGAAAAAGAAAAAAAAAAAAACAATTGTATGTCTGTGTCACTTGTATTTTATGTTCGAATAATTTGGAAGCCGTACTTATTGGTATAATTAATATGGATATAAAAAACGATATCATCCAATCACGGTAGCTCGTTTACTGGCAAATTTATTGAAAAAAGAAAATACTGATCCAAAACCATCTCCTCGATGCCAAGAACAAATATTGCGAGACGAATTTATAATAAAATGTCAAATGGAATTTATATATGGCGATATACGTGTAGGTTACTTTTTAAATGAATTATTACGTTAAACAAAACTTTTGGGTTTTAACTGTACAATTTTAGTTCAAAACATAGGTTGTAAATTTTTAATAAATAAGATAGTTTGACCATGAAGAATGTTAAAATTCCTCGTGGTCAAATCAGTTTGACTACTTAGTTTGACCACAAGAAAGGAAGCGCTTGTATTTCATATTCGCTTAGCGTTTTTTTCTGACTTTTTAAGGGTCATAGCCTGATGAGTAGCCTTCCACAAAGGCTTTGGGCTATCAATTAATGCTAAAATAATTTTTCACATCTGACTGGTAGTTCTAGATCAGGGATTCCCAAAGTGGTCGATATCGACCCCTTGGGATCAAAATCGGTTTCCCAGGGGTCGACATAAACGAATACTGATTTTGAGTGTCGATGAGGTCTAAAAATTGAACCCTATTAATTAGCTCAAGTTCTTATTTAAAACGTTCAAGATACTGTATAAGTTGTGTTACGTGTATCAACTTGTTAAAAAGGATGGCTAATATTTTAGTAGGTATTTTGTATCAATAGGAAAAAAACTAGAGAGAGAATTTTTAAAGTAATTTGGCTATGGGGGTCTAAGGTATCAGTTCATTTTGGAAAAGGGGTCTCTTGCCTTGTTCAAACAATAAACAAACTCTTTAGCTGTATTATATTAGCGTAGATGTCTTTGAAATCTATTTGTTGTTCAATACCCACCTCACAAGAGTCTTTCTGCCCGTTCGCGTATCCAGCGCAAATGAATGAGCTAAGGATCTTCTTTGAGTGACCTGCTGTTTGGAACATCTCCTGGCAGGCGTTATTCTCTATGACTGGCACCTGCAAAAAGCAAAAGCTAGATTATTATTATTTTTTTTTAATATCACATTTTAACGAGTCTTATCTGGGGTCACGGTAGCTCAGCGTTCACAGCATTGGACTGGTAATCCAAGGGTCGTGGGTTTAATTCCCACTCAAGCTTCCTGAGTTGGTTTTTTCCAGTAATATTTTATCTTGTAACTACTAAGCATTGTGAATATAAAAATTAAAATCATAAAAATAATATAAAGATAAAATAAAATGATTAAATAAATAATAATATAATAAATAATTTATTTTATAGTAACAAATTAAATTTTGATTTGGTAAAAGGGCCTTACTAATGTATTAAATAAACAGATTATAGGGTAATGTCACCAGTGTCTGACAGGACATCTACATGTTTTTTTCTTTATTCATAAGGCTGGTTTCAGAGTCATGCTGACGCCCGCGCGGGTGGTAAGCGACGCGGGCCACGAGCTAGGTGTGGCCTTGTACCGTTCCATAGTGAAAACTACCCGCACTTACCACCCGCGCTGATTACAATTCAAACGTGGTTAGTCGGCGCGTCTCAACCACGCGCTGTCAAGGAGTCTGCTCTGTGTCCAGTGTGCGTTACACAGTCACGCTGATCGCACGCGCTGGCACGCACCAGAGGGGTGAATGTTCCATCCATTGAATAAATACAAAAATTTCATATACGGCAGCGCCATTTTCCGTAAGAGGAACCTCAAGTTACTAACTGGTTATCCATATAATGTCACTAGATAGCGGTAGTCTATATATCATTTTAAATTAATACGTTACGTTTAGTTATTTTCTAGTAACTTTCTTATAGCCATAACTTTCGTCATTACCACAAAGAGCTCGTTAGCCGAGCGTCTGCGACGACGCATCGTGCTATAGTAGTGATAGAGAAATCCAAGGTTGTCGATCCTTCGGAAATAAGTTAACAACTTTTTGATTTTTATGTTCATTTATAAGTTTTTAATAAGTTTATAACAATCTTACAATTAATATTATACACAAAAAAAATTATAATTAATTTTTTGTGAATATTATATATACTTTCAGCGCCATCTATCGGGAAAAAGCGTAAACACGCACGCAAACTTCTACTACCGCCATCTATTGTACAGGGAACCTAGTTTCCCATCTTACTTCTATACCCAATATTATACATAGTCTATGGCACGCACTGTCGCGCGACAAAAACAAATCGTCAAAATGAGTAACTGCTTGAAAAACAAAGATATAGAAAATGCACCTCTCAGTAATCTAGTAGAATTATAGGGATGTGTTTGTCTACGTGCGGGTCCGAATCCCGCACGTGGAATTTATTCAACACTTCTTTTAAAAATCGTTATTTGTTCGCAAAAAAAAATTGCTTAAAACTAAAAGTAAAATAATCATTAATAATTACTTGGACTTCTTGCAACACGGCGGGTACTCCGCCCCCGTACTTCAGGCGACCCCAGCCGGTGACAGTGGCTATGCGTCCTGTGTAATCCGACTCGTCGGGAGGCATGCAGATCGGCACTGAAATAGGATATGTTGTTCATGTCACCTGATGTTAAACGATGATAAGGCCAAGGTGGAAGCGCACTTCACCCGGGATCCTCAACGCCTGAGGCACTGGCTATCTTATCTCTAGATGCTGGAACACAACAATGCTCCAAACATTGATGTTACGGCGACATATTTAGATAAGATGGTGGTAGCTACCCAGGCGGGCAAACAAGCCCTACCAACAAACAAACCGAGTACACGAACATGCACCCCCACTGGGAATCGAACCCGGGACCTCTGGGTCTAAGCCGGTGGTCTTAACCACTAGAATATAGAGGCGGTTAAATGAATGACACTTGTTTATTAAGCAAAAGCGTCGGCAGCCGAACGGAGAGATGCTCAATTTGAATGCGATAAGTCGTGGTTCTCCCTATCCATCCAAAGGGAAGGCTCGTGCCCCAGCAGTTGGGACATAAAATGAGCTGTAGATGATGATGATGATGATGATGAAGTCGTGGTTCAATCCCCTTAGCTTCGTTACAATACTGTTGTGAATCCCTACTTTAAAAAAATCCCTACAAAAATATGTACAGAAGAAAATGTATTGCGCATAACACTGCGCCGGGAGACGCAGATGGTTATGTGAGACTCTCCCCCTAATCACTTAATGAGGATTGGGGACCCTCCTTGGGTGTACGTTTCGCAACCATAATTCCGGTAGCTGAGATTGGCTGGAAGATATCTCTTCAAGAGAAAAACTCACATTTCTATATGTCTTGAATAACATATTATTCCATTTGTATTTTAATGAAATGAAATGAAATATATTTATTAGAACACAGTACAACCTTATTAAAATACAACCTTATGAACCAGTACAAATTATAATTAAAAGTGTGTTCTAAAAGGAGGAAAGAAGGATCCACTCAGCATTTGTTGTAGTAGTGGACAACACTACAACGCTGATCTTCAGTGGAGACCCGTTTTGTGTAAGTGCGCGGCGTCGCGCTGTACATAACATTAATTAAAAGTACAGTGACATAAACATCAATATGAGCACATAGTTACTATTTACAATACTCGTTACTGTTATTGGAGGTATCCCAACAAATTCAGTTGAATACAACTAAGGTAACACATCTTACACATTATCAGTTGTCTGCAAATTCAAAAAGTATATGTTTGTGTTAACCTTAAAGGAACCCACTGAAATGTGTACAGTAAAGGATTTAATTATTAAAAGAAACATTTATGTATGTTGAAAGGCTAAAAATATTTGAGTATCTCAAGTCCTTCGTTAAAATGGCACTACTCAGAGAGATGTAGTTCTTACCTATATGAGCATCGAATTTGATGGGTGATTCCAGCTCCAGTAACGCCAGATCATTCTCGAAGGTGGCTGCGTCATACTGCCGGTGGACTATCACCCGTCTGACGTTCCTGGACACTGGCCTTCGAGGCTCCTTGTCGCCAGAGATGTCGTTTTCACCGAAAACAGCTACCAGAGATGCGAGGAAGCTGTAAAAACGGGAAAAATATATATGTTATTGCGCTGTTAACACATTAATACGACGATGACCTGCGTAGCCGAGTGGCATGCACGCCAGACTTTGAGCGGCGCTAACTTTGACGTCCAGGGTTCGATTTCCGGTCAGATCAATGTCGAAAACGAACTTTTCGGTATTGTGTCGGGATTGGGTGGTTGTGGTACCGTCGTTATTTCTAATTTCCATAAAAAAAACTAGTGCTTCAGCTACTTACATTGGGATCAGAACGATGTATGTGATATTGTCTAATATTTAACAACCAGTCCTGTTAACCCATCCAGTTAGGTAGCCAGTTTCACATATTTTGTTAAGTTAAGGATTCCAGGCAGTTCTACTTTTATTGAAGGTAGGATTCTGTCAGAACCCAACGAAATGGCGACTGCTTTAATACTTATATATGCCGCCAAGCAGCATCAACCCTAATGCTTGCAGATCCAGTAAATTATAGAGGCATTACAATTAAAACTTCAGACATGGCGATGCGGGCGTAATAATAAAATAAAATATGATCAATTACATACATATTTGTATAAACTAACAGTAATAGACACAAGTTACAAAAAGCTACACACGCACTCACACACAATACATATTCATACCTTCCTTTCACTGTAACGCAGGCAGTCCGTCAATATCTTCGACCATCCATCCGCTAACAAGACGCATTCAGGATTGGTATCTAGGAGAGCATTGAGTGATGAAAGGCTGCGGACGGGCATTGGGCCACTGTTTGACAATATGGTACCGCAAACAACTTATGCCTTCTGCTACAATTGTAGTTATTAGGAACAAATAAACGACACAAGTCACCGTGCAGATTCAGAGCATCAATCCTACAATAGATTATATGAGGAGATTATAAAGAAAGCTTATGGTAAGCGCTTCCAAGATCAGAAAAAAACATACCCAGGTTGACAATGCGCCGCGGTGGTGACAAATCTGCTGGTGATCAGAACACCTCCGCACTTGTTCTTGGTGAAGAGGCCGAGCCAGGTAGACTCGCGCACTAGCACCTGCCAGGGCCAGTCACCGAAGCGGGCGTTCTTGCCACCCACTATCCTGCCTGACTTCACAAGAGGACGAACGCCGCACACTGGAAAGAAGGATAATACTCATATTTAAAAAAAAACTGTGGCTACACCACTTTAGACCTAGAGGCCCCGTTTTCGATATCCAACGAGAGATTATAGTAATCGGTTAGGTTGGTGGCAGGAACTAGCTCATCTAATTCTGTCGGTATAACAACAATGTCAGTAGTGTTGTTGTGTCGAATATATAAGATAGCTAGATCTTCAGTAATGGAGGATTCCAAGTGAAGTGCGCTTACCTATGTTTACCTACGCTTCAACCTCAAGTGTTGCAAACTTCTAAAGCTACGGTATTGTTTAAACATTAGGCGAGTTGTATGCCAGATTATCTTACCTTAGTAGTATAACATCACACAACCACCAGCTCGGACTTCTTGGCGGGAAAGTGAAGAGTCATGTCTGTGGGTTTGTTTTATTTTCTAAAATTTGTGTTATGACGAATATTAATGTGAAATAATGGTGGATTATTAACCGTTAAGTGTTCGTGAGTGTGTTAATAAGTTTTGGCAAATAATACAAAACAGTGCAACGTCACTTTTCAAACTCTTTCAAGAAGCCCGCGTGAGAACTTAGTAAAGCCCCACATCTTTACTGAAATACTCGAGGGGTTTGGGGGGTATATCATTCCTCACTTCTCATTTCTATTATCATTCATCATCATCATCATACAGGAAGGAAATAGTGTTTATTTATGTATTACTTGTAAGAAAAATTACTTTGACACTGTGCTAATCGCACGAAGCCATCAACAAAAGAAAAAAAAACACCAGCTGAGTTTTTATGTCCCCACTGCTAGGGCGTCAGCCTTCTTTAAGGATGAAAACACAGGGAGAATGGGCCGTAAACCATCACGCGTACCTAAGTGCGGTGCGGTGCTTGTTAACGACTGCTAATGCAACCGGGACGTCCTTGACTTCCGAAGCACGGAGGAGCTCGTAAAGATATGAATTGGGCACCCATTCAATGTCCGGCCTTTGTGAAAGTTGATTTCTTCAGCAATCGCAGAATAAAGTCACTTAACACTGCGCATTCAAGCTCCTTTCAAATTAATCATAGCACAAACATAAATACTCACAATTCTTGTCGTTGTAGTCGACTTGTTCGTAAACCACCGACTCTGTAGTCTCGTCGTCAGCCAGTTCCGTGGTCACCGTGGTCGGGGCGGCGGTCGTGGTCACCTTTTTGGTCGGCTTCGACTTTTTGGTGGTCGTCACCTGGAAGCAGGGACATCGAGGGAAAGGCGAACGTGTTTCTTGGATGTTATGGGTTGAAAGAATCTGACGTCTATGCGGATGATATGCTAATAAAAATGAATTGATGTATTTTAGACTTTCATTTTTTTTGGTAATTTTATGAGATGTCGAATAACTTTATAAGGTTTAGAATATTGTGTAGGAAGTACTTTAATTTTGTAAGAATTATGTGAGAAACTTTATAAAATTGAATATTTTGGACATGTAAATTATATTTCTTGAATGTCTACTCGCTTATATTATAAGTATGTTTGTTGCTTCTAAAGTTAAACGATTTATTTAAAACCCCTAAGAAGAGTTATAAGTAGGTACGATTTTTTGGAAGATTCTCCAAAGTTTTTGTAGATTTCTTACCGGTTTTTTAGTGGTTGTAGTTGTTGGTAGAGAGGTAGTAGTAGGCGCCCTATAAATAGTAGTCAACCTAGTCGGTTTTTTAGTAGTTCTCACTGTAGGTCTCCTAGTCGTCGTCGTCGTGAATCTCAGTGGTTTTTTAGTCGTCAAAAACGGTTTTTTTGTCGTTGTAGTCTTCTTAAACGGCTTGGCCGTAGTCGCTTTGTTGGCTGTCGTACTAGGCTTTTTGTCTAAAATAACTATGTCGTGCAACTCTTGGAAAGTCCCTTGGAGGCTACCAACGATTTTATTCACAAACAGATTCATCTTTTCCTTTAGTTTTTCGTCTTCTTGCCAAGTCGGTGTGGTGAACTCAATGTCATGCAGTAAATCGATATCGGCGTCTGACAAAGCTATGCTTGTGTTATACATTGCTGGATTTGAACCGGTAGCGTTCAGCATCGGATTCCTAACTGGTGGGAAATTAATAGAGTCGTCTGGTGATGTTTGCAATTCTGGTCTCAAAGTTGTTGGGGAATAGTACTCTGTGTAGGACTCGAGACTAGGGATGGGACTTGTTGATGATGAGAAGACGGGACGAGTGGACGTTTTCACAGGATATGGGGTAGTATTCGGTGCAGGTTTGGGGGTGATGACAACAGTCGGTGACGAGGGTCGTTCGTAATTGGGCGGCGGCTTGCCCATGTAGATATTATTCGTCGACTGTATGTGGTTGTTCACGGTTATCTGGCTGACAGGCTTCTTGAATGGTTCCTGCGATATCTCGACGAATTGCGGCTCTTTTTCGCTCGTCACTTCAGGTTTGGCTGTTTGGAATCCGTTCAGGACTATCACTGTTGGTGTTACGCTTGAAAAGGTGTCCGGAGCGACGTCATAACTTGATATCAAACTAGTCGGTGGTGTTACTGGTCTTCTCAGTGGCTTAGAACCTGTCACATAGCTGGTGGAAGGCGGTTTTCTTGTTGTGGTCGTATGAGGCGTTGTACTTGAACTCACATAGCTGAATGTGGTTAGAGAGCCACCGAAACTGTCAGGGTCTGTTGGATATCTGTTGAATGCGTTAATAGCTTGACTAGTAGACTGACTAGGCATCGGTGATGAAGAGTAAGGCCTTGTAGTGGACTTATCGATTACTGGTCTACTAGTAGATGTAGGGTATGTAGGCCTTTTAGTGCTGAATGTTGGTTTCGATGGATATCCAACATTCGAAGGCTTTGATGTAGGTTTCACTGTAACGTAATGTCCTGTGGATGCATAGTAGTCTGGATAACCACTGCTGTATGAGATAGGAGATATTGTTCCGGTTGGATGCGGCGAAGATTTTGTCTCCATAACGTCTGCAGTAGGAGGTGGTGTGACGTCTTCTTTCAAACTTGGAGTGCTTTCATTTAGCATTTGCATAATTGAACCTATTGATGATAACTCAGTGAACTGCTGACCATCTTTGGTGACTGTTGATACTTTTACGTAGTTTTCAGTAGAAGGATGTTTAGTTGTGACCTTATTTGTAGGTTTCGGTTTAAACGCCGGTTTAGTATACACAGGGTGATGTGTTGACACTGTTTTAGGTGTTGAAGTGGGCGTTGATGATATCGGATTGATAGTAGGCTTTGTTTGCATAGAAGATATTTGGACATTGAAATCTGATGGTCTTACTACGTTATCAGCTACCGATCCGTTCATGTTGAACAAGATTGTGTCAGCCATGTTATGGTCTATAGTGCTGTGTGTATAAATACCAACTGGTCTACCAGGCTTTGCATAAACGTCGCTGTCTTTAGGCGGTGTGCTGAGTAAAGTATTCGTTATTTGGGTTAGCCCCTCAGATATATCAGTTTCGACAGCTTGCGTAGTTTTCATGTCAGGTGCTGCAGTGATCTGAGTTGCTCCTGGCCTGTACCCGGGCGTTACGACTGGTTTGAAACTGTTATGTAGCGCTGTGAGCTGGTCCGAATCGTAGTCGTCTGTTTCTGACTCCGCATCAGGGTAATCTAAGTAGCTGGTCATTACAACACCAGGGCCTTTCGGTATGTGAGACTGGCTGTCCGATTTGAGCTGGCAGCACGCTCCGAATAGGAAGCCGTCCATGCAGGTGCCTACCACCTCGCCACCTCGTTGGACGCATTCGTGGTTGAACATGCATATCCTGCTGCCTCTGTTGAACTTCGCTGCTCGTGATGCTTTGCAGTGGGACGGTGTTATCCGGTATCCGCCGAAGAGTTTTCTTGATTCTGAAATAATAGAAAAGGTACTTTTTAGTGACGTGCTAAAATTTTAAATGTCTTTGTTACATGTGCGTGTGGGTTCTTTAGGTCAGAATTCACCATGCAAGTAATACCGGTTGATGGGTTCATAACAGTTATCTCAAGACATTAAACGAAAGGCAAATCGTCACACATTGATGTTAAACAATTTCCATAAAAAACCTCCTTTTTGCTGAACCCTTGCAAATCATATTAGAATAATAGTTCATTTAGATTAGGCTGCAACAACAGGACTCTTATGAATATCATTATACTTTTGTCGGTTCGTAAGTCTACAGGGCGGGCGATCTTGTACTGAGAAGAACTGGCAACAAACTCAGCAAGTGTATTCCTTGTCTCTCTTTCTCAACAAGTGGAAAATACGATCTTTCTTTAAAATATATCATATAAGGAGGTTATTCACTTTGAGCACCCGCCTAAATAGCACCTGCACGAATAGCACCTGGCCTGGTCCACATTCAGCACCTATTGATATTTTTGGCAGGTGTTATTAGTGGATTCAAATGTATTTTTACATTTTTGTCCACGAACAGCACCTACATACAGCAGCCTAGTGCTGACTACTAGTGTTTGTTAGACAAGACGTTATTAAATGAAAGATATCGATAAAAATCACTAAACTGTAATGTGGAACTTCTCTACTCCTCCTGTGGGGAGGCTACAACATAATAAAAACACTCCACAATTTCCAAAACAAGGTATAGGACTCTCTTCATGATAAATAAACATGCAATATACCAAACACATTTTTGTTCTCCCTTTTTTTTATAACGTGCCTATTTATTATAGCCTAATATTAATGCGTAAGATGGCGTTATATAATTTTAGGTTAATTTTGTTGCGAACAAATTACAATTTGAAAAAAGGCAAAGTGTTAAAATCCCACGAGTGGGGTTTGGATTCAGAATTTTGTTTTTCAAAATGCGTAACATAAGAACACACTCTATATCAAATAAATATACGACGGTCGATCTACTCAATAGATAAGCATCTGTACCAGGAAGAGTCACTCTTCCTTAACTTACATCAAAACCTTAAACTAAAAGGTGGTGGAGGAAGCCTTCACATATAGTAATCAACCTAAACTTAACAAGCAAAGATAGTAAAATAGTATTAGTATATAATAAACTAGCGGCCGCTCGCGGTTTCACCCGCGTGGTTCCCGTTCGCTTGGGAATATTGGGACAAAAAGTATCCTATGTGTTATTCCAGGTTATAAACTATCTGTATGCCGAATTTTATCCAAATCCATTTAGTAGTTTTTACGTGAAAGAGTAACAAACATCCATCCATACTTACAAACTTTCGCGTTTATAATATTAGTAGGATATAATAAAAAAAATAGTATAATGAATATCGCAAAAATCTATAGGTGTAAGTGAAATTTTACTGTACAACAACCTACAACTACCTACCTAAACTGTAAATTCACTCATTCATTCATATATTTTTAATTAAAATTAACGTAGCTGGTTAACTGAACACTATTGTATATTATAATTGTGAAGATTTGTTAATAGACCTTAACTATATAAATGTTATTTGTCTGTAAATCTTCCTAGAAATAAAATAAATAGACTTCTTAAAAAAAAAATTCTCTACTAAATAACTACTTATGTTTTTAATTATATTTAAAGAGATTTTATGTCTATCCTCTTTAATTTATAAACGGCAAAACATAGCAACACAACAACACACACATACACACACGTTCAATGAGAAACTTATTTGGATGGAAAGTGATTTACGTCGCCTTTGTATTTAAGCTCGGCAGGGAAAACTTCGAAAGCATTACTTTCCAATAGAGTTTGCATTTTCTTCAACACAGCACAGACTACAGACAGAGACATATTTGGTAAATCAGGATATTCTGTGAAGGTATTTTAATTAGCCACATCGTCGAATGTCAATTAGTTTCTTCTATTACTCGTACTAATGAATAAATAAATAAACAAATACACAAATAAATAAACTTTCCTACACACACACTAATTATCTAGCCCAAGAGAAGCTTCGATATGAAACTTCTTAAATAGTTACTAGACAACGAATAAACATACTTAAAATACTTAAATACATACTTATTATACATAGAAAACACCCAGACCCGAGACAATTTAGAAAAACAATAATTTCTAAATTGACCCTACCGGGGATCGAACCCGGGACCTCAGAGCTGGCGACATCATAAAAACCGATGTACAAGTCACTCGACCGAGGAGATCGTCCAAAATGGCGTACAATTAATTAATGAATCCTTTGTTGTACAAATAAATTACATTTAAACACACGTTACACAGGACGTACACAAAGGTGAGCTTATCCCTAGAAGAGATCACTGCCAGCCAACCGTAGCTGTGGTGTAATAAACAAGTATGCGGGACTAATAAATTGTAAAATAATAATATATACATATAATTATAAAAAAATAAGCTTGGAAACTATGAAAAAAAGTTATTTTTTACCCTATAATTAATTGTACTTATAAATCTCATTAATAAATGACCAATTACTTTTATTTTGCTTTACTTCTTTTCGTGATCGTGCATTAGTATTGGCAAATGAAACAACAAAGTGCGTACGTATGTTACTTCTCAAATGCTTTCAATAATTTCGAGAGTTCAGAAAAATCTTAATAATAAAATGTAGACAGAGGGAATATCACAATCTTAAATAATAAAAAAAACGACGGGTTGCACTCCTGGAGTACCGGCAGAAGTGAAAACTTGAATATTAACGTTGTGCATTTTTGATATTTTGGAATGGTAAGGGAATAATTTTGCACGAATTGCTTCAATTATCAGTATAAAAGTACTATTATTTATGTGGTAGAATACAATATTTATTTATTGCGCTATCGTACAATTTATTCGCGCAAGCGCCCTGCGCCGCCTAAACGAAACAGCAGGCATACATTTTCGCCGCGCCGTAGAAAGAGAGGGGGATACTTCCTCTCCTACGCCGCGCCGGCTGTCTACTCTCCATCAGTCTTACGAATTTTCGATCAGGTCACGTGTCCAGACGCGAATTTAGCATTTTTTACCCATTACAAAAAAAAGTGTACAACGCCGCTAAAGAAGTTTTCACTTCAAAAATATAGCATCACTCATTATCTTAATATTATTACGAACACGTTGACTGCCAAATAACCAAACACAATAGGAATTTCTTTGACTTTGAAGCGGCGATGTTGTCGATAGAATTTTTACAGAATCGATCTACTGGTGTAAGACAAGAGTTTTAACAGACGTTTTTATTAACTTATTCGAATGGCAAATAACACTTGCACTAGGCACCCAGATCCATACAATATAAAGGAAGAGCTTCACACGCACTAAAACTAAACTAGCGAACTGACAAGCGAGTGTTAAGCAAATTACAGTTTTCAATAATAGATGCTGCCATAGTTGACGTGTGATGAACGAAACTGTGTCATTTCACTAGGACTATAAGGTTTCCATTACAGTTGTAGCTAAGCTAAAGCTTTCTTTAAATTGTCCGACTGAGCTGGCAACTTATCAAATGTTTAATGTGTGACAGGCAAGTAAGATAACTACAGAACATAGCAAATTTTATTTAATTTATTTATTATTTATTAAATTTTTCAAGTAACAAAGACTCATAATGGTTAGTAACAATGGAACTTAAGGGCTATATAATACAATTAAAATCAAACAAAATAAAAAAAAACCAATACACTTTCAATTCAAATTAAAAATCAATACAATAAAATAACAATTCGAATAAGATCAAGGATGTGGCTAGATGGAGGCATGCAGGTAAACCCAGTGGCGCAAGAAAGGCGAATTCAAATTCAAATTCAAAAATCATTTATTCAGTTTAGGCTACAAGTAGCTCTTGTGAATGTCGCTATGCCATCGGTTCGTAAGTCTACTCTGGGCGGGAGATCTTGTACTGAGAAGAACCGGCAAGAAACTCAGCAAGTGTCCAGCTCTTTTCTCCCTTACAGCGTCAAAAAAAAAATATTGGAAAATGCCCTATCATAGCAGGACACTTTCCATTACAAATAAACACAAAAAATATAGAAGACAACCACAACATGTAAAAAAACACAAAACAAAAAAATAAACAAATCTAAGTTATCAAATTTACATCCGGTAAAAGTTTCAATTTCCACAATGTCATACAGTACCACTAACAGTACTCTAATAATAGTCAAAAATTAATTAAGAAAACAAATTCAAACTATATTAATTAATACTAACAATAAGATAAGTATGCAAGAGCAGACCAGCCTCCACAGGCGGCACCCGTTCACGAGCATGACATATGAAAGAGTCCCAATGGTCCGCGATGGCGCTCAGGATGGAGTTGTGCGAGGCACGCAAACGCGCCTGAGTGGAGGCGCACCGCTGACGCATCACAGCGTGGAAACCATCAGCTCGCATCTCTGCGAACATTGCGGATGCACTGCAATATCTAGGTTTACGCAGCAATATCCTGAGCGCATCGTTGTATTGGACACGGAGGGCGCTGTATGTCTTCTGTGTATAGTCGACCCACAGACTGCACGTGTAAAAGGACTGGCAGTATGTTTTAAACAGCGTTACCTTAACTTGATTTGTACACTGCGCAAACCTACGGGCCAACATATTGCATCGAACAGCCAGCGCCTTTCGATCTCTCATGATGTCCATGTCATCTTTGAGGTCTTCGGTGACCCAATGGTCCAGATACTTAAACGCTGTAACCTTTTTAAGAGGAGTTCCGCGCAATGTCACTTGCGGTACTATGGAGTAGCATTTGGTACCAGCTTTGAAGACCATGATCTCACTCTTCTTAGCATTGTATCTGAGCCCGTGGGCCTCCGCAAACCTCTCTCCGTAAACGCCTCAGCGCTGCAATCGATGGGCTGAGCAATACTATCTCGTCTGCGTAACTTATGTTGTTAATACACACTCCGTCTATATAATATAAACGCATTCAAATGTTTTTTTAAATTGCTTGCTTTACGAGTATTAGTCGCAGAATCGATAACCGACGGGGTAAAGGAGTTCTCGAGTGGAGACCGCGTATCGGCAAACGTAGTGTAGGACGCCCTCAGACTAGGTGGAGCGACGATCTTCGCAAGGTGGCTGGTAATAGCTGGATGAGAGTAGCCGCGGATCGTGCTCAGTGGCGTGTACTTGGTCGTGTACGTGCCTTTGTCCAGCAGTGGAGTCCAGCAGTAAAGTGGAGTGTAAGGCTAATGAGAATATAAATGATGAAACTTGCTTTAGCCGATGAATCCAACTAACGGAAGCTATGTACTTTGTCTTTTTTTAATATTTTACGGGCACACGAGTTTCAATGTATATGTATGTATTATGTATATGTATGTTGTGGCACCGGCGCGACACTTTAGGCCCAAAGTTGGACACATTTATGGTCGCCAAAAATATAGTGTGTGGAATATAGATGATTTCTATAAAACAATTATCTGCCAAACTGCATAGCAGTTTGTCGGCAAAGCTGGTTGTGTGTGTTTTAAGTTGTTTGTTAAAAAACTATCTGTAACATCGCATCCAAAAGCATCGCGCAAAATTCCTAATCTAAAAGGATGTGCGAGGTCGCACCGTTAGTGCGAACATATATTTTTGCATAAAACACTGATTTGTAAACAGTTGTTTCGTACCCCTTTCCAATGGGCGTCGAGATGAGACTTCACTGATACTTGTGGAATACTAAAGCGTAAAGAAAGTTTAAAGCACCAGACTTGGGACGCGACCTCAAACTACCTTATCTGTATAGGCATGGTAAATGTCCTTTATAAACGAAATAAAATTTAAAAAATAAGTTTTCAAGATATTAGGTACCCACATTTTAATTCTCAGCTATCTTGATCAGGCAACCACGTCTGTCCACGTCGTGGCTCATACTTAAGTATTATTTATGTTTCTCACCGTTTAAACCTTCCCTGAACTTCCACAAATATTTTAAAATCAAAATTTGCCAAATCGGTCTAGCTATTCTCGAGTTTTAGCGATACAAACGAACAGCAATTGATTTTTATATAATTAAAAACCATATAGTCACTTACATAAAAAAATAACAAATTAACAATTTAATGTGGTTAAGTACTAACTGTCCAGCAGTTAGCAGATGTATTGGGATTGCGAATCGTCTTTCAAGTAGGTTCCCTTCTAATATTAATAGAGTTAAGTAAGTCAATAATACCCCTCATATCCTTGGGGGAGGCCTTTGTCCAGCAGTGGACGTCTTTTGGCTGAGATGAAGTATGAAGTAAGTAAGTCAATAGTTTAGTTATAATGGGATTGACATGCCAAAAGGCAAAAGTCCCTTAAAAATAAAGATAATAAAAGAAAAAAGTAGGTTCGAGCCAAACTAGGTAGTACGTGGGTGGTTTCATATGAAAACACTCATAGATTAAGTTATCTGTGGCCATACCAAGGGTATTGCGATATTTGTAAGGTGTTAACTTGGTTAATGACGCGTATGTGAGGAGGCGCGAGTTGCTGTACTTAATTTTGTTTGTAATTTCTTTTATGCATTTTATATTTTCTATACGTTTTTTTAAATCATCATCATCATCATCAGCTCATTTTATGTCCCCACTGCTGGGGCACGAGCCTTCCCTATCGATGGATAGGGAGAACGGGCCATAAACCACCACGCGGGCCTAGTGCGGATTGGTGGTTGTTAACGACTGCTAATGCAGCCGGGACCTACGGCTTTACGTGCCATCCGAAGCACGGAGGAGCTCGAGATGATAAATTTTTGGTCACCTATCCGATGACCGACCTTTGCGTAAGTTGCTTAACCTCAGAAATCACAGACTGGGCGCGTTAACTACTGCGCCTACGAGCTCTTCCTTTTTGTAATAATCATTATGTGATATTTAATAAACCTTTCTGTTACGATAGTAACTTCATTATACCAAATGCTGTGTATATTTTTTTTTATTTTTTATTTTAACGGGTAAGCACAGTGCTTTGATCTCACCTGATGTTAAGTGATGATGGAAGCGCACTTCACCCGGGATCCTCAACTAGTGAGGCACTGGCTATCTTATCTCTAGCTGCCGGAACACAACAATGCTACCAACATTGATGTTATGGCGACATATTTAGATAAGATGGTGGTAGCTAGCCAGTCGGACAAACAAGCCCTACCAAACCGAGTACATAATCATGTACTCCCGCTAGGAATCGAACCCGGGACCTCTGGGTCTAAACCGGTGGTCTTAGCCACTAGACCAGGCGGTTAATATCTGTAATCGGCAAACATATTAGAACTAAGACCTTTGTATCCCGTATTATAAATGTGTAATGTATGGTGCTGTTGATGTACCTCTTAAATATATAAATAAATATATAATAAACCAGCAAATATTAAATTGGCAGGGACCACCCCCGGCTGGGGTCCCGACCCCAGAGCTAGCAATTACTTGTGACAACGAATAAGCATCGCTATCTAACGAGGCAATGCTGCTAGCTTACTGGGTATTCTGCCTGCAATGATGGGGATGATCTAAAGCAATTTTTTATTTATAAATACTAATAGATAGTCTAATAAAAGTAATTCGTATTTTGATTTGGTTAATTAGAAATGATTAAATAGGTATACAAAAAACAGCTCTAAAAAGCAATACATAATATTGAAATCATATTAATTACCTATAATTAAAAATGTTATTATTAACATTTTTATTAAATACTCTTTTAAAATTTTATAATATAATGTTTCTTTTTCTATATTTTTAATATTTTATGGTATCTCATTACTATAAATACACACTAGCCGTCACCCGCTCGCTTCGCTGTGCGAATATAGGTAATGGATCAATAAATGCTAATCATATAACTTTTTAAACTATCATGGTCACTTACATTAGAATAAATATTATTAACGGGATTATTACCATGTTTATTGTCGTGTTTGAGTATCCGATATTTCGGCACAGTTGCATGCGCCATGATCACGGATGTACTGAAGTTATTGCGGGTGGGGTGATTATGAGCAGACAAAACAATCTACCCTCTTCCTTAGTCGTTTTTTGCGCTCAATACTCGTACCACTGGCTCCTAAGTCACTATTCACTCGAACTTGTTCTCGACACACTACACTGACCGTATCAGATCGCGAAACGGCACTTTTGTTCTATTTGCGGTCTTTACATAGGCTAATCACTGGATTCCAGATACGCGACAGTTTAAACCCATCTTCGCGATTGAAATTTTTGTATTTTGTAATTTCAATCGCTTCTCTTACCAATCTTGGTATGTAGTGACGTTCTGTTGAAATTATCTGGGGGTTATAAAACTCAATCCAGTGATTAGGACCCGATTGGATCAAATGCTAATCAATATAATTATTAGGTATACCAACATCATATATACTTAGCCTCATATATCATTTGCACAATCTCATGTTCTTACTACATACAAATTTTCATCAAGAGCCGTCACCCGCCCGCTTAAACTTGTGAATAAAATTTCCTTTTTTTATAGCCTATCATTTGCACAATCCCATGTTCTTATTGAGGAGCTTGATGGCGCAGAGGAGCTCGATAGCGCAGTGGTTAACGCGCCCGGTCTGTGGGTGCTGAGGTAAAGCAACTTTTGCAAAGGCCGGTCATCGGATGGGTGACCAAAAATGTATCATCTCGAGCTCCTCCGTGCTTCGGAAGGCACTTAAAGCCGTTGGTCCCGGCTGCATTAGCAGTCGTTAACAACCACCAGTCCGTACTGGGCCCGCGTGCTGGTTATTGGCCCGTTCTCCCTGTCCATCCATAGGGAAGGCTCGTGCCCCAGCATAAAATGAGCTGATGATGATGATTATGTTCATACTACATACAAATTTTTCTTAAGAGCCATCACCCGCCCGCTTAAACTTGTGAATTAAATTTCCTTTTTTTAAATAGCCTATCATTTGCACAAATTTTAAGTTTGAACTTTTTTTATTTTTTATTATTGCTTATCATTTGCACAATCGCATGTTCTTACTACGTACAAATTTTAAGCGTAAACTTTTTTTTTTTACTTTTTTCTTCTTTTTTTCTTTTTTCTTTTTTTTTATCTTTTTTTTATAGCCTATCATTTGCACAATCGCATGTTCTTACTACATACAAATTTTCATCAAGATCGGTCAAGCCGTTTTTGAGTTAAATGTGGACATACAGACAGACAGACAAAAATTTAAAAAATCGTAGAATTGGTGTCAGTTAGTCATAAAATTAATATTTATCCCAAATTTTTTCAGAAAAATTGCAAGTACACACAGAGCCTACAGATTTATATAGTAGTATAGATAAGTTTATTTATATGTTTTATTTCTTTAATTTATTCTTATATACCAGCTGAAACAAAGATTTCATTTTCTAAGAACACTTTATTTATTTAAGGCAGCCTCAAAACTAAAGCCGGAATCACCAGGATGGTACAAAGTGTGCCGCGCGCGCGCCGAATACCAATGATATCAAATAGTTTTCATATTGAACGGGTACACGTTACACTTTCCAATGGTTTGTGATGTGGGATGAATTACAAGGGGTTTGGGGTAAAAGTGACATTGGGCTTCAAGGTACAATCTAAAAAATCATCAGTACTTCAAATCTAAAACATTCGAAACAGTACTTTGGCCGTCCTGGGATGAATCCAGCACCATTGGACATCACGCTGGGCGCTTTGAAACTCGCCACCGAGGCGTAAAAAGTGAAAGCTAACTAAAAACTTTTACTTCAATTAGATACCTAATGTTCGTTAAACAAAAACGGAACCAAATATCACAACAAGCATTCGTCTTAATTTTTTATTTTTCCTACAATCAACGTTCACATCATACAGCTCTCAGCTCATTATAAGTCCCCCATACTGGGAAAACGGGCCATAAATACGTTTTCGAAAATAATTATGATCGAATCAAAATAGTACAATCGTGTATTTGAGCTAGCATATTCAAGATAAAGACATGAATCTACCTATATCAACATTTCAGACTCGTAAGTCATGTTAAAATCTTACTATTTGACGAAAGTTGGTGCATTTTTTCAGTGTGTCGCCTTAACGACTGCTAATGCAGCAGGGACCAACGTTTTTAAATGCCTTCCGTAGCGCGAAGGAGTTCGAGTTTTGGAATGTAAGCCTAATCAACTATCATCATAATTACAAGTCCACTGCTGGACATAGAACTCTACAAGTGTACGCCACTGAGCACGATCTGCGGCTACTCTCATCCAGCTGTTGCCCGCCACTTTGCGAAGATCGTCGCTCCGCCTTGTATGAGGGCCTACATTACGTTTGCCGAAACGCGTCTTCACTCAACTATAATGTATAGCAAATATTACGAAAAGTTAAATAGATGGATAGATAATACTTTTATTGCAACACTATAGAACATAATCATGGACAACATTGTTCGGGTGGAAATTGAAAATGAGTGATTTGCTGCATGAGCAAATGTTTCATTGAGTTTTCACCTTTTTGCATCGCTACGGCACACCAAATGATAACTAATGTTTGTGGTAGTTGTATTATTAACTAGTGGACCCGGCGGACTTCGTACCGCTTTGACAGTTTCCGTCAAGTGATTAAATTCTCTTTGGTTTCCATGACAACAAAACAAACAAATCATTTTGTATTGGAAAATTAAATTGTCGTTTTAGTATATTTATAGTGTGATTCCCGGGGAATATCAGGATAAAAACTATCCTTTGTGTTAATTCAGGTTATAAACTATTTGTATGCCGAATTTCATCCAAATCCATCCACCCATTGCAGCGTGAAGAAGCAACAAATATACGAACATACATACACACAAACTTTTGCATTTATAATATTAGAGTGATTGCTTTTTTAACTATTATTTAAATTTGTATTGTGTTTTTTTATTATTGTATTATGTTTTAATTGTGTGCATGTTTTGTTGCAAATAAATAAATTATCTATCTAACAAAAAAAAAATTAAGGGTGGTAAGTTCCTTCTAGTAAGTTGAGATCTTAGTTTCTATTTATGCAATGATTCGATTCAACACGCTTTGTAGGTACTTGGACCACTTATGTTTGCCTAGCTCGCTAACTAAGATGGCCATAACATCGATGTCTTGTTCCGACAGATGAGGTAACCATTTTCTCACTGTTTAAGGACTTCAGATGGAATGCGCTTCCGCTATCAGCCTTATCGGGCACTTACCATCTTTTTCTTTTATGTAGAGAGATTGCTGATTGCCTCGGACGGCATTTGCAGCTTCACCGGACTTTTTAGGGGCGGCGAGAAACTTAAAGGGTTCCTCAAGCTGTATGAAACGAAGCACCTTCGCAGGTTTTATAGAGGGAACGGCATCACACACTAGTGAGTGTCCCGTGTCCTACTAGACTCTCCGAGGGGTTCGAATTACTAAATGTTCTAGTTTAAGATAAAAAATATTATTATCAACCAATTTTGTTTGTTACTTCTTGCGTCATTAAATTTAATAATATAAGTATAATATTAATAATATAAGTTTATTTTAAATAATGTTAGCAACTGTTTAAAAGAGTAAAAACGAGGCGCTTCTGGCCCCTTCTGCTTATACTGGTCCGCACACACACACACACACACACACACACACACACACACACACACACACACACACACACACACACACACACACACACACACACACACACATACACACACACACAAACAATAGGGCTCCGCAGAATATCAGCGTTGCAGGTGATGTTCATGCTGCAACATGTGCTGAGTGGGGTCCTTTTCGGTTTCGCTTCTTTATTTTATTTTTGTCTATTACTTTTAATTTGAAACTGAATAAATATTTTGATTTGATTTAATTTGATTTGAATCGGAGTTACCAGTAAGTGAGATACCTAAGGACCAAGTCATTACCAAAGCTTCCGCTTTAGACTTTCATTTCTTCTTATAGTATGACATCACTACTTCTTTATTATGTAGATGATATGGTGTGTCATGCTTGGCGGAACATATGACTAATAATATTCAATAACTTTTGGGAAAGTAGTTTGAAGTTAATCGATTTTTTTATTGGTGTATCTCTAAAAGTGATTCAGCTCTTGTTTTCTAAAGTTCACGCAAACTTTACATAATTTACAAATCCACTCGTGTCTAGTTTACAAATCCACTCGTGTCTAGTTTTATATTTTTGTTTTGGTTTGTGATCCAACCAGCGTTTGGCAAGCGTGGTTGACTTGATTTCAATGATGGAGGCTGAAGACTGGTAGTATAGTCTATTTACTTACAACTTTTACTACAAATTTATGCACAAAAGATCCCAATGAAGTCGAAGTGTTACTGGAAGGGGAAAACCTCGGCCGGCCCTACTAAGATAAGATAAGATACTACAAATTTAACATAATATTCTATCCTGTAGTGTATTATTCTTTACAGGTTTACTTAACAGGGTCTGTGGACCACGATCCAGTGTTTCATTGACCTTATTTATCATTCAAATCAATCGGTCAAATTAAGTAATAATGTGAAATAAAAAAAAAATTCATGTTTCATACTTGTGAATAGTGTTCCTGTATTTGTGACACAAATAAGTATTTTTCATTTCATTTCATACATTATAAATGAATAACAGTCCCAATGTCGTATAGTACCTTAGCATGTAAAATATAGATAAATCAGCTTTTTACTTTCTCTAAGACCTTTCGCAGTATTATATAAAATAATTATAGCTACTTTTATTATCTTTTATAAATCTTCTCTCTGTGCGTGTGTGTGTGTATGTTACTGAACTCCTTCTAAATGGCTGAACCGATTTAGATGAAATTCTCTAAGTGTGTTCAAGTGGATTCGAGAATAGTTTAGATTTACAATTGGACCTGGTAGGTGGCGATGGCGCTGCTATAGGGGTCCATCATGGGATACGGGTGTTCTTAAGCGGACGAATGATTTGTTTGTTTTGTTGTCATGGAAACTGTCAACGTTTTGTTTGTTTTGTTGTCATGGAAACTGTCAAAGCGGTACGAAGTCCGCCGGTCAGCTAGTTACCATATAATTTGCTAGAAGAAGCCGCAAGAATCAGATTTCCTATAGCTTCTTCTCGGTACACGGTCTTCACCGTAGCGCTATAGGCAAAACACTGGCTGTTTGATCCATCTCCCACGCTAGGATCTAACATTCCTACAAAAAAGTTATCTACCAAATCATCTCCAAAAAGTCACAGATAACCAAATACAATCTACAAGGTCCTCCACAGTCCGAATCGCACGAGATACGCTCCCACACAGCAATAAAACGCATGTTATAGAATCAATAATATAATAATTGCATACGGAAGCGTTCCGTATAGCAATCAGAGCGTGGTAGAAACGCATACCTGCGCATGCGCCGATCGGTGCTCTCGCAGCTAGCCGTTGCATTCGCGTGTCAAAGGGGATCGGTTTTATCCATATACGGTACAACGGGTCTTTTTTATTAGACCAAGTTGGTTTAGAAGCGTAAAGATGGCTATATTATAAACAAACATACATACCTACTTGTATTACTCTCACGTCCGTCTCCTAAAAAGGGTTAGACGAGCATCAAAAGAATAGGAGCTCGATGGCGCAGCGGTTAACGCGCCCGGTCTGCGAGTGCTGAGATTAAGCTACTTTCTCAAAGGCCGGTCATCGGATGGGTGACCAAAAATTTATCATCTCGAGTTCCTCCGTGCTTCGGAAGACACGTAAAGCCGTTGGTCCTGGATGCATTAGCAGTCGTAGACAACCACCAATCCGCGCTGGGCCCGCGTGGTGGTTAATGGCCCGTTCTTCCTATCCATCCATAGGGAAGGCTCGTGCCCAGCAGTGGGGACATAAAAAGAGCCGATGTTGAGCATCAAAATCACCAATTTTGAGTAAAATCGCTATAAGTGACTTTGCAGCCTCATTTAGCATAATTAAAGTAGGACTCCGAGGTTCTTTTCACGTCACACATACCAGAATGGGATAAGTAGTAAACGGTTTGTATAAACACTAAAATTGAATTAAAAAACATTTTTTTATTGCCCGCATTGGCGGTTGTTAACGACTGCTGATACAGCCGGGACCAACGGCTTTACGTACCTTCCGAAGCACGGAGGAGCTCGAGATGATAAGTTTTTAGTCACTCGTCCGATGACCGGCCTTTGCGAAAGTTGCTTAACCTCAGTAATCGCAGACCTGGCGCGTTAACATCGGCGCCATCGAGCTCCTCAAAGCAGCATTACCCCTTAGCAATACGACCCTTGAGTAGTAGTTGTTACAGATTATCAATATGTTATAGTTACAGGTAAGCACAGTGCCTTGATCTCACCTGATGTTATGTGATGATAAGGCCAATGATGGAAGCGCACTTCACCCGGGATCCTCAACTACTGAAGGCACGGACTATCTTATCTCTAGCTGCCGGAACACAACAATGCTACAAACTTTGATGTTAGGGCGACATATTAAGATAAGATGGTGGTAGCTGGCCAGGTGCACATACAAGCCCTACCACCAACCAAATCGAGTACACAGACCTTTAACCCCCACTGGGAATCGAACCCGGGACCTCTGTGTATGAGACCGGAGATCTTAACCACTAGACTAGTGTTACATATTTTATAGTCTTCTACAAATACAATTCATGCGAATCAACAGATTTTGTGTACCCGCCGCAAACTTTCCTTCGATTCCAACTTTCTACTATTACTAGTTGAAGCGACCTTTAGTTTCGCGCCTAATCTACGGTAACATCTCGTTGTCTATGCTCGTCGTCTATGGCGCGGGGAACAGACTGTCGCTTTTGTTCAGTTTCACTTGCTTATCGGCATTCTGATCCCGAGTCAACGCGACAATAAACAAGGCAAGTTACTGAGGCAACTATTCCGTCACGAACGAAGATATTTGGTGAATCATTCCTTTGTTTCACCACCAAAACCCGCCCGAACCTCTAAATGCCACTACACATTTACAGAATATACTAAACATGCACACTAGTTTAAGCCCAAGACACCGTACTCGTAGAACAAGGGTACGTAGATCCGGTTCACACGCGCTCTATACCAGGTACAGACTTGTACCTGGGCGCTTCTCTCCCCCTCCACGGCCCGGTCTACCCGAGCGTCCGAGCCTTTAGAGGCGCCTTCGGGTGGTTCCGCTCCCTGATCCGATCCGAACCCTTCGGAGAATCTAGAGGGCACGGGGACGCGCACTTTTAAGTATGCGATGCCCATCGCTCTAGAAAACCTCCGAAGGTGATTCGTTTCAACACGGCTTGAATAGAATAGAATAGAATATCATTTATTTGCATTTGATTAGGGTATACTGGAGGTCTTATAATATTAAAAGTTCTGCCTATTCAACCATTAGGTAACAATAGCATGCAAATATTATTTGCGCTTGAATGAGGTACACTGTTTATGTTAATTACAATAAATATAGTATAAATTCTGCCTATTCGTTCATTAGATAATGGCATGCAATTATGTCCTGTATTATACAATAAAATTCAAATTATAATTAAAAGTCAAAAATCAAATAAACATCATTAAGTACATAAAGTTAAAAAATTTTAGTTATACATGTCAAGTTTTATTTAAAAATTCATTAACCGTATAAAAGGCCTGATCCATAAGCCATCTGTATAAGGCCTTTTTAAATCTATTGAATGGCAAGTCTTTTATGGATTGAGGTATTTTATTAAATATTGTCATACTCATCCAAAAACAATTTTCTTAAACCGAGTACTTTTTGGAATTATAGCAGTGACCAACCTATTGCAATTTCTTGTACATCGTGGGTAAATATCTTTAGCCTGTTTAAAATAATTTAAATTTTTCTTAACAAACTTAGCAGCCTCAAATATGTAAAGACATGGAAGTGGTAGTATGTTTAGCTTTTTAAAGAGTGGTCTGCACGGTTCATCTGGAGCAGAACCACATATTGCCCTCAAACATTTTTTTTGAGCTTTGTACGCCCTATTTATGTCAGTACTATTTCCCCATATGATAAGTCCGTATCGCAGAACAGACTCAACATAAGCGAAGTAAGCTGTAAGGGAAGTATTTCTAGTTGCTGTTTTTGTTAATTTATAAAGGGCGTAAGAAAATCTATTAATTCTATTGCATACTTTTTCCACATGTTCTTTCCAGTCTAGTTTTTTATCAATTTCTATGCCTAAGAATTTCATCACATTTGTAGTTTCAAGAATTTGACCTTTGTAATTAATATTTAATATGTCATGTAAGGAATTATTAAAATTTATAAAATAGGTTTTGTCAATATTAATTTTTAAATTATTATTATTAAGCCAATTTATTATAGATATTATTGTTTTATTAATGTCATTCACATGGTCATTCAATGTCAGTTTACTATAAGTTGTCACTACTACGGATATATCGTCAGCGAAAAGGATGCTTCTATGTGCAGTTACATCAGGGAGATTATTTATATAAACCAGAAACAATAAAGGTCCCAACACACTCCCTTGTGGGACTCCGAACTTATTTTCTCTAAACTCTGATCTATATTTTTGTGCTATATTGTTTGAATCCAGTTTTATGATTTCAACAGATTGCATCCTGTTCTGCAAATAGGTCTTAATCCAATTTAAAGCATTGTCTCTGATACCAAAGTGTTCCAGTTTTAGTAGGAGTTGATGATGTGAAACGAAATCGAATGCCTTAGACATGTCAAAGAAAAGTGCCGTCGTAAATTTATTGTCATTTAAGCTTAATAGGGTTTCATTAACGAGGTCATAAACTGCATGAGTAGTTGATTTACTTTTTTGAAACCCATACTGGTTTTGTTTTAATACATTATACTTATTAAAGAAAGATATAAGTTTATCATGCATTACCTTCTCGTACACTTTCGCTAAAATGGGTATTATGGTTATGGGTCGGTAGTTGTCTAGAATAGTTTTATTATCTTTCTTAAATAGTGGCTTAACTATGGAGAATTTAAGAATGTCCGAAAAAATCCCATAACCCATTGAAAGATTTATTAAATGTGTTAAAACTCGACTTATCTGGACACTACATACTTTAATAACCTTTGTACAAACCTCGTCATAGCCCTCTGAGTTAGTATTATTTAGCGTAGCAATAACTTTCATTACGTCATATTCATCAACTGGGGTAAGATATATTGAATTATTTAAAATGTCATTTGAAGTTTCTTGTTGAACGTTATCATTATAAGTATTATTTGTCAAATTAATAAAATAATTGTTAAAAGTAGTAGCTATTTTTTCAGGGCTATTAATAACATTATTGTTGTATTCAATTAAATCTATGTGGTTATTAAGAAATGATTTGGTTTCTGTTTCACTTTGAATTACTTTCCAAGTAGCTTTACAGATATTTTTACTTTTAATTACATATTTATTATTAGTTTGCTTTTTTGATTGAAATATACATTTTTTTAATAACCTTGAATATGCATGATATTTTTTCTTTTCTATGTACGTTTTCTTTTTATAGTAATTCAACCGAAGGATTCTAGTGAAGTACCTCGCCGCCCCCAAAAAAAGCGTGACGCTGAAAATACCGTTTGAGGCAATCAGCAATCTCTCTCAAAAAAAAAACTACCAAACATAGGAATACTCTCCCAGCACACGTATACTCTCCTTCCTACAACTTGGGGTCCTTTAAACGAGGTTTGAAGAAGCCACTTGCGGGTCGGCAACAACGTGAGGATGGCTGTTGAGGCATAATCCAGCTCCATTAGCTGAGGAGTATTTCGCCTCAGCTACTATTTATTTAACGCCTCCGTGGCCGAGTGGCAGATCGCTCGGCCCGATACCCGAAGGTCCCGGGTTCAATTCCCAGGTCGGGCAAAATGTATTTTCGGATTTTTCGATGCATAGCCCGGGTTTGTGATCACCAACCCGCATTTGGCAAGCGTGGTGATTAAGCCATTACATTGTAGTGATGACTTGATTTCAATGATGGAGTCCTTTGCCCAGCAGTGGGACAACTATAGGCTGTTTACTACTACTATTTATATATCAGGAGTTCTTTTACAACTATTCATTAAAAAAAGGCAAGATTGGGTCATGTGGGGTCATGTCAAATCTCATTGTTGTGGCTAGTCATAATTAAGTCGCTATAAAGTTGAGGATTCCGAGGAGTACGCTTCCTCCTTCAGCCTGAACATCACTTAACATTAGTGGCGGTAACCAAAGTACCATTAAGACAACGATAGCGAAGTTCGAAAATAAAATGTATGGGATTGACATACTATTGACCACGTGATTTAGCGCGCCTTATGTCAATCCCATACATTTTATTCTTTTCGAACTTCGCTATCGTTTTCTTAATGGTAATTTGGCTAAGTCTACAGGTGAGATAGAGGCAAAGTACTTTTGTAATATTTTTCTCTAATTTATTTATTTATTAAGTACAACCAACAAAATAATCTTACACTAGCGTACATTTTAATATTCTGAAGAACTAGGTTATAGGCTAAGTACAGATTCCCTTACAGGCTGCGACGATTTGCGAATGTAAGTATAAAAAAACAAACGAAAATGTACGAGCTACAACGGCTTAGACGCATAATGACCAATACATATTGGAAAAATAACGCAAAAGGACCAAAACGCGTAATTACCAATAAGTAAAATGGCCCATACGCGAATTGACCGATCTCTAATTCGCATATTGACCAATCTTCTTATTACGCATTGCGCATATACGCATCTATGATTCAAGAATACCCCTTAGTGCTGCACGAGAACAAATCAACATCAGTTTCCTTCTGCAGGTCGTTCTAGTTTTAATAATTAAATTTAATTCTAATCTAATTAATTAATTAATAATCTAATTGAACTTAAAAACATTTATAACGTCAAACTATTTTGTGATAAAGCTTTCATTCGTAGAAGTATCATGTAAGTACATTGTTCCCATAGTCTCGAGTAGTCAAGTATACCGTGAGATATCATAAAAAAGCTGTGTTTGAACAATGAGTGAGTGTTAGTGACACGCCACTTCCCGTGTTAATGTGTTAACACATATTATGTATGTCATATGCATTCATTCGTTCGTCGATTGTTAGAAAAAATCTAAAGCTTTGAGTATTTTTTTAAGAATTATTTTTTCTAAAAGAATGTTACTATTGTACTATATCTTGGTTAGAAGTGTGTTGGAGTATGGTGATGTTATCTAGTCACCTTTCTATTTGATTCATTCCGATCGCATTGAGAGTATCCAAAATAAATGTCTTAAAATATTATGTTACCGTAAAGGATCCGTAGGTACTTTGTCATCTTACAGTGAAAGATTGGCTCGATTTAATGTACAGACACTTGATTTAAGACGTAAGTATATGGATTTAGTGTGCCTTCTTAATTATACATTCGAAAGTTGACTCGCCTAAGCTTCTTCTCTAAATTAATTTTAGTACACGTCATAGAACTCGTAATCCGAACATCTTCTTGCTGCAGGTGTATAAGATAATACCTCTTACTTTAACCCTATTATCTGTATGTGTCTCTTGTTTAACGATCTCGCGGCAAAGCATTAATTTTTGGATGTAATGAATGGCAGTCGTGGTATTTTTGTGCGGTCTGATGTAAGTATAGTTTTTCAGAAATGTTAACTTATATATATTGTTAGATTTGAAACTCTATAATAGGTAACCTGTATTAAGAAACCTTATAGTCATGATAAGGCTACATGTTTAGGTTTACAATCTAGTTTAAAGCCAGTAAATTTTATTGTGTTACTCTCTTTGATTGTAATTTGTTTTGTAGCTTTTTTGTTAATAAATCATCATCATAATCATCATCGGCCTATCTTAGTTTTTATCTTTTTTGTTAATAAATAAATAAATAATATTTTTTTTGTACTTTTTTTAACGCCTCTGTGGCTAAGTGGCAGAGCGCTCGACCCGATACTCGAAGGTCCCGGGTTCAATTCGCAGATCGAGCAAAATGTATTTTGGATTTTTCGACGCATAGCCCGGGATTGTGATCACGAACTCGCATTTGGCAAGCGTGGTGTTTAAACAATTACCCATAAATGCGATGACTTGATTTTAGTGACGGAGGCTTTTTTTAAAATTTATTTTATTTATTTATTAGATACACCAACGTTTGTTTACATTGTTTCCAAACAGATAACAGTTAGGCAAATACCTAACTAAATGTAACAAACACTTACAGGTACTTATACTACGTACAGACATGTACCTGGACGCTTCTCTCCTCCACCACGGCCCGGTCAACCCGAGCCTTTAGAGGCGCCCTCGGGTTGTTCCGCTCCCCGATCCGATCCGAACCCTTCGGAGAATCTAGTAGGGCACGGGGACACACTTTTAAGTGTGTGATGCCGTTCCCTCTACAAAACCTCCGAAGATGATTCGTTTCACACGGCTTGAGGTCCCCTTTACGTACCTCGCCGCCCCCAAAAAGCCCGGTGACGCTGAAAATGCCGTTTGAGGCAATCAGCAATCTCTCTCAAAAAGAAAACTTACAGGTAAATATCGCTTGAACCTTAAGGGTGCGCCGACAAAAAAATGCCAAAAATGCAGTTACGGTTAAGTAGATATAATTGAAAATACTATCGTATAAAATGAACAAAATATATATTTAGTATCATAGGGAACGTGTTTACAATTTGTCAGAACCATAAATTCATAACACGCTATAGTTTTTTCTACAATATCATTTAAAGTTGGGCAAAATTCATGAAAACGAGTGGCGGCGTTCAGTAGATTTCTTATAGTTTATATTATTGTACCTCTGATTTTGTCTAAACAATCATCAATGGATAAACTACAAATTGCTAGACTACATTTTCGATTAATCTAGTGGTTATTTAAATAATTATTTTTTATTAAGCACCTTAAATTCCCCATACAAAATTAGTATGGCCGCGCGGCATCATATAAATATGGACGACGACATTTCAAATAAAACATATGACACTTGTCACTTACGGACGGCGCACCCTTAAGGTAGCCAGTGCCTCACTAGTTGAGGATTCCGGGTGAAGTGCGTTTCCACCAGTTGGCCTTATCATCACCAGTGATCGGAGTAGGTAGAGCTATTTAGGTTCATTGACCGCAAACATTGATGTTAATATGGATATTTCACGAGATTCCGACTAATACTCCGGGTTTTCGATTATTTGATTCTTGTATAAATATAAGAAATTGTTACATAAAAAAAATATGTGGTTTAATTAATCAATTTTCTATCTTTTTATTCAACTAGCCTTAAACCCGTCCTTATATTTATAGGAAGTGTATGCTTTCACATTCATTCGGGGAATATCCATATTATTCTATCATATGGCAAGTAAAAGCGTGGCGATTACGGCAAATACCCCTCATATCCTTGGGGGAGGCCTTTGTCCAGCAGTGGACGTCTTTGGCTGAGATGATGATGATGATGATGATGGCAAGTACATAAAATAGCTCTACCTACTCCGATCTATGATCATCACTTAACATCAGGTGAGATCAAGACACTGTGATTCACCGTAAAATATTTAAAAAAAAATTAAAAAAAAAAAAGTAACGATCGTGCATTTGTATAAGGTAAACACAGCCTAATTCAATTTGCCCAACGATCTTGCTCGCAAGTTTCTCTTTCGTTTACTTTCACTATGACAACGCTCTGTTTGTCAATGTGCTCAAACATGATTCGTTTAAATATCATGTGTGAAAACTTTTGTAAAGAAACACTTTTTATGGAATTTTATCACCAGTTTATTTTGTTGCTTCTTACACAATTTTAACATTAGTTAAGTTTTTTGTCCTCTTTGGACGACCTCCTTGGTCGAGTGGTTTGTACACCGGTTTTCATGGTGTCGCCATCTCTGAGGTCCTGGGTTCGATCCCCGGCCGGGTCAATTTAGAAATTATTGTTTTTCTAAATCGTCTCGGGTCTGGGTGTTTTCTATGTATAATTTAAGTATTATAAGTATGTTTATCCGTTGTCTAGTAACCATTTAACGAGTTTCTTAACGAAGCTTCTCTTGGGCTAGATAATTGATGTGAGTGTAGGAAAGTTTATTTATTTTATTTATTTATGTCTGCTGACGTTCGAGCGTTCTTTATAGTTGGAGACACCACATGAAGAACGGGCCATAATCCACCACGTGGACCCAAGGCGGTGGGGTGGTAGTTAACAGATGTTAACGCAGCCGGGACCGATGATGGCCGCGACGCTTCCGAAGCAGGGAGGAGCTCAAGATGACATACCTATTTGGTCACCCATCTGACGACTGGCCTTTGCGAAGGTTGCTTAACTTCAGCAATCGCAGGCCAGGCGCTTTTACTATTGCGCCATTGAGCGTCTTATTATTTTGTTTGAAGCTTGCATGCTTATTCACTGTTTGTTTCTTTAGAGTAACTATAAATGGTATACTTACTATGTTTTTTTATTTTAAAACATCCGATATTAATAATAAAATAAACTTTCCTACACTCACACCAATTATCTAGCTCAAGAGATGCTTCGTTATGAAATTCGTTAAATGGTTGCTAGACAACGGATAAACATACCTAAAATACTTAATTACATACTTATTATACATAGAAAACACCCAGACCCGAGACAATTTCGAAAAACAATAATTTCTTAATTGACCCGACCGGGGATCGAACCCGGGACCTCAGAGATGGGGACACCACGAAAACCGGTGTACAAACCACTCGACCATGGAGGTCGTCAAATTATTTATATATTTATTTGTTGTTTCTTATTAAATAAATGAAATTCAAAAATTTGCTTGTATCACTACGCCATCTATTTGTAAATCTACAGAGCCGGAGACCTTGTATTGAGAAGAACCGGCAACAAACTCAGCAAGGGAAGGCTCTTTCCTTCTTTTTTTTATAGCGTCAAAATATTGGAAAATGCCTTTCCATAGAACACTTTCCATTATAATAAACACAAAAAACTAACATGTAAGAAAATGAAATGAAACAACTTTTACGGATCTACTCGCGTTTATTTTACACATTACTTATTTAATGTTTATCCTGACGTTTCGAACCTTTTGCAGCCCCGACACCATACCGCCAGACCAAAAGATACTGTAAGCTCTTTCTGCGTAAAACGGAACGCACCTGATTAAATTTAAATGAGGGTATACAAGCTACCAACTAATTATGAGATGACCAACACCTCAGTCTCCCTTTGACCACGGACCCTGCAAAGGGTTCGAAACGTCAGGATAAACATTAAATAAGTATGTGTAAAATAAACGCGAGTAGATCCGTAAAAGTTGTTTCATTTCAATGTGTGGTGTTCGCGTAAACTTTAGAAAACAATATGTAAGAAAATAACATGTAAGAAAGTCGAATATTAACACGTTATAACATTACCCGCAATGTCAAGCTTAATATGTCGTCGGTTGTACTCAGTTCTCGCCGACAGAAGTCAGCGTCTCAGCTAGTGATGGGAATGACTTTGGCCTACTTAACGATTCAATGAACCCGCGATCTAGATCAATGGAGGTGTAATCTCAGATGTCACTGATACTATTTACTTCGACGGCCGGCCTTAATCAAAGAGTACTCAACGTCAGGTGAGATGGAAACCAAGTGCTCACCCTTATCAAACAAAAGAAATATCGCGGCCATATTGTTTTTGATAGTTCCCTAGCTAGGGTTTCCAAAAAGACGGTGTTTTTAAATGAGTTTTTATCGAAATGTATAAGGATTTTATCTAGTAATTTCGGCCGGTATTTTCACGATTTTTTACAATTTCCTGCATCGAATATAATATCAAACTTACGTCTTATTATTAAGCTAAATATCATTTTATTCGGGATATACACCGTTTCAGACAAAGAAAAATATACCAAAGCAATTGTCTTTGAATATGTAATAGTTGTCGGCCATTACAATTTTAATAATAAGTAAACGTTCAATAAAATCCACATTATTGCGTAATAAGACGCTCGCGCCATCCCACAGTCGGAAACGCTCGCCTTAAGTAACTTTCCTTGATTTTAATGAAACTGACTATGGTTATGAGAAATATAGAGATTTTGACAGTAAATAGAAAACATTAAAAAAAAACTTTTGAATTGACGAAAAAAATGTCGTTAGGAACGGCCTTGCTGAGTTTCTTGCCGGTGCTTCTCAGTACAAGGTCTCCCTGTAGACTTACGTGCCGATGGCATATTGACATTCAAAGAGCATATTTTTTGTAGCCTACACTGTATAAATGATTCTGAGTTTTGTCAGTTCGTATAAAATCAGCTGATCGAATCAACTGGACCACGATTTCTCGCATTCACACCGAGCATCATCTCAGTTTTTCAGTCATATTGTAATACTAGCTGTGCTCGCGACTTCGTCCGCGTGGAATAGTGACTTTCGGCAGCATTTTTAATTTTTTAGGCTCTTTTCCCGTTTTTGCAACATTTTTCACTGATGCTTCGCTCCTATTGGTCGCAGCGTGATGTTATATAGCCTAAAGCCTTCCTCGATAAATGGACTATCCAACACAAAAAGAATTATTCAATTCGAACCAGTAGTTCCTGAGATTAGCGCGTTCAAACAAACAAACAAACAAACAAACAAACAAACAAACTCTTCAGCTTTATAATATTAGTATAGATTATAATATAACTAGTGGACCCGGCGGACTTCGTACCGCTTTGACAGTTTCCATAAAGTGATTAAATTCTCTTTGGTTACCATGACAACAAAGCAAACAAATCATTTTGTATTCGAAAATTTTATTGTCGTTTTTAGTATATTTATAGTGAGATTCCCGTGGGAATATCATAATAAAAACTATTATAAACTATTTGTATGCCGAATTTCATCCAAATCCATCCAACCGTTGCAGCGTGAATAAGCAACAAATATACGAACATACATACACACAAACTTTCGCATTTATGATATTAATGTGATTATAATTAGAACATCCTTAAAAAATAAACTTCATTAATAAAATAATACGAATTAGAAACATTCATATTCGGCTTTAATAAATGGGTTAATTCATAGCCATTTTCAAAACGAATTTTCTAGCTTAGTTTGTCTAACTATTCGCATAGAAGCAAAGACAAAAGCCACTTACCACTGAACTTGAACTAATCACAAAGCTCAGCTGTATAGTATCTACATTTGTACCCCTTTTTTACGAAAATTGCGCGGACGGAGGAGTATGAAATTTCGCACACTTATAGTTTATATAGAGAAGGTTATCCGAATGTTAATATTTATTACACACACTACCATGTATTTGACTCACACGCATATATGTATTTGTAACACACGCATTTAAACACTTTAAAAAGAATTCAAATAAGGAAGAGGAGTGGCCGAAATCTGTCAATGCCAATCCAAACTCACATTCTCTCTTTTTTAATTTTTCATTGCCTTAATAAAATCACGGTCGAATTTCGACCACTGGGCGACCACTAGTTAATATAAATACGTAAAAGTAGGTATAACGTACGGTACGTACAAGTAACTATTCGTAACGAAGCAAAGACAAAAACCACATACCACTGACCTTGAATGAAACGCAAAGCACATCAGGATGGCTAGCGTGACTTTTGTTTAGGTACTATCCATATTCATTCAATTACGATAACGAAAACGAAAATTATTATGGCAAAACTCTTGTCGTATATCGCCAGGAGGCGCTGCTTCAATGCCATACTAATTTTATTTATTTATTTTTTAATTTTCTATTTATTTGGGAAACAAACAATTATACAAAATCATATAAAATTATACATACAAAATAACACATAAATCAGTAAAGTTTCCACAATTACATTGAACAGACAACAATACGTAATTTCTCTTTATCACACACACGCACACACACCCTCACACACACACACACACACACACACACACACACACACACACACACACACACACACTCACACACACACACACACACACGCACACGCGCATTCATTTAATTTATAAACAAACTTGAATACAAAAATATATGAATGAATGAAAAAATTACATAAATAAATAACTAACTAGATTGAATCATCCGACAATCCCCTGATTAGTATTTTATATGATTGTAAATTACATTTAAACAAATCCAACGTATGAAATTTCTTATTATAACTTTGACAAGATCTAAACAGGAAACTGTTGCCAGCATATTTAGTTCTTGTCAGGGGCACGGAGAAAAGATTAAGGGAACGTGAGCTTATCCGAGGGCACCTGAAGCATATCTTACCCAAAAGAAAACTGCTGTCTATCATTTTTTTTAATGTGATCGAATGTCACAAGAAACTCACACTGGGCACCCTGTATACTAGTATCTCCATTAAAAAAAAAATTAATTAAACACAAATGTTAAAAAAAATTTCACGAGCAGGATTTGAAAATGTTGAAATTTTTTTCAACATTTGTGTTTTTGTAATTTGTTCGCAAAAAATTTGCGTTAAAAATTGTATAAACGTTTTATTAATTAATTAATTAATTTATTTATTTATTGATCATAACACTTACAACTATCATTACAGGTGGGTACCTTAGGCGATAACAGCGTTAGTTTTACAATTAGAAATTACAAAAACAAAAACAAAAATAAAGAATCTAAAAGTATTCAATAAAAATCAATCAAATGTGTAAATAGTGGGTATAAAAGTATTCGTATAGAAGCGTAGACAAAAGCCACATAGCGCTGACCTTGAACGAAACGCAAAGCTCAAGTGTACAGACCACTAAACGGAAAGCGAAAGGTTAACGAAAGTGAAACGGGCGTATTCAGCAAGTGCTATTGTGGCTAGTGGTAAATTGTCGGCGCGAGCTAGCAAGCAGGTTGATTCTACTTACATTTTTGTTGATTTTGACAGGTGTTTTAACGTTCATAACATAGTTTTGAGGCCGTAGTTCCATGTGGTGTAACGGACGCGAAGAATAGCACCAACCCATCTCTTCCCGTGGGTGTTTAAAAAGCGACTTAGGGAGTTTAAGACCTCGTGCATAGAGAAAAGCACCCTGGGTCTCCCGCGCGGTGGCGGGTAAACCATCATTAGAATTCCCAAGGAGGGTTGGTGTCGGGCAGAAGGCCAGCCGTAAATACATTGCCAAATCGATATTTTTATTTTATTTTATATTTATGTTTTTATTTCGTATTTCGTTTGTTTTTCCGTGACATGGTGCCACTACTGTGTTCAGCAGAATATCAGCGCAGCAGGCCCCGTTTGCTGCGTATCTATTCATTTATTTTTGTTGTTATTGTACGTTAATAGAAATAGAAATAGAAAAATCTTTATTTGGTATAACTACTCATACACATTCAAAACGCAGGAACATCACTTAATTGTGTTTTGTATGTAAAATATACAGTTGAAATATGAAAAATTGTCTTTCTTTGCTGACGATACTTCGAACGACTTAAGTACATGGTGACCAAACACAACGAGAAATTCAATAAACTAACAAGGTAAGCAAAAAATGTGGCCAAACATAACTGAAATTCAATAAATACCACAAGTGCGAAACGCAACTGTTACGAAATCAAACGAAGCCTGTTATGAGATACCAATGAATGTTTTTTTCTTTTTTTCTCTTTCTGTCTTTTAAAAAAAAATCCTTAGCAAAAGTGTACGAGGAAGAAACGGACATTTTGCGTCGACCCCAAGTAATATGGGACCATGGCAGGAAGAAGAAGATTTAGTTATGAGGAACGATAGCGCAGTGTTTAACACGCCTGGTCTACGATTGCTCAAGTTAAACAACTATCGCAAAATCCGATCTGAGGATGGGTAACCAACAATGTATCGTATCTAGCTTCTCCGTGTTTCGCGCATGTAGCGCCGGCCGTTGGTCCCGGCTACATTAGCAGTCATTAACAACTACCAATCCGCACTGACCGCGCGTGGTGGTTTATGGGCCGTACTCTCTATCCATTCATAGGGAAGGCATAATGCATAAGTGCAGTGAGAACATAAAATGAACTGCTGCTGATGATGACATAGCTTTAAATCATTAACTGACGCCAGCAGCTTATTGAATAGATTGTTATAAGTTCGCTAATAACATATTTATAACAGTCCCGTGGACCCACCTTGAAAGCTTTTATGTTTGCATGTGGTATGGTTTCACGTCAAAAGTTTATGAGCTATATATGATTGAGCCACAATTTCTTGCATTCAAACCGAACATCTATCCGTTCAGCTAAAGCATTAAGCTTGAGCACCTATCCCTTCGACTATCGATGCTTAAGCATTAAGGCGACACGCGAAAAAAAGCAACTACTTTCATCGAAAGTTGTAGGAGTATGACAAGACCATGGAATCTGAAAATTTGATATAGATAACTTCATGCCTTTGTCTTTAAAACTCTTGCTTAATTTTGAATCGATCGTAATTCTTTACGAAAACACCTCTAAAAAATCATCAATGCTATAATTACAATGAAATTACTTAATCTATTTGTTTTGAAATCACTCAAATATATTGATAACATCAATATTCGTAATTTAGTTGCTGCATAATTTGCGGTCTTAATTATTGTCGCAGGCGCTACGTATAACAGAATCTAAAAAAAATATTTTTTATTAAATTACTGGTTTAGTTATCAAAATATGCAACAACTAAATTACGAACATTGATGTTATCAATATATTTGAGTGATTTCAAAACTTATAGTAAATTCAAATTCAAATTCAAATTAAGAAGTAATTTCATTTCATTCATTTTCATTTCATTTTCATTATAGCAGTAATGATTTTTAGGAGGTGTTTTCGTAAAGAATTACGATCGAGTCAATATTGCACAATCGTGTTTTTGAGCAAGGGTTTTAAAGACGAGGACATGAAGTTATTATTATTATTATACATCAAAATTTCAGATTCCTTGGTCTTGCATACTCCTACAACTTTCGATGAAAGTTGATGTATTTTTTCCACGTGTCGCCCTAAGCTTAACCACCTATCCCTTCGACTATTAACTCTTAAGCATTAAACTTAAGCTTAAGCATTGTTTTGCATTGCCTAGTTGATCAATAATGATAAAACACCGTTTTGCGCTTATCGACGCAAGAACTGAATACATTAACGGTTTTAATCAGCTGGTTTTTGCATTTGATGTGCAGTAACGCTAGAGATGTTTAGTGAGCATGCAATGAGGTGTGTGCCATAGAAACTTGCAACCGTCAGATGTAGGTTTATCTATTTTGATAAAAATAAGATAAATATTTATGTATTGTGGTTTACAACTAAATACGTGTATGTATGTATGTATGTACGGCATTTTCAGCTTCACCGGGCGTTTTGGGGGTGGCGAGAATTTTAAAGGGTTCCTCAAACCGTGTGAAATGAAGCACCTTCGGAAGTATTCTAGAGGGAACGGCATCACGCACTAGTGCGTGTCCCCGTGCCCTACCAGATTCTCTGAAGGGTTCGTATCGGATCGGGGAGCGGAACAATCCGAGGGCGCCTCTAAAGGCTCGGGTTGACCGGGCAGTGGTTGTGGGGTGTGTGTGTATGTGTCTGTGTGTGTGTATGTGTCTGTGTGTGTGAAGGGATGTACAACACATTTCCAGAAAGTTATATCCATAGGTGTGAGATCACTCACACTTTATGGAAACTAAGGTGTTAGTCGTCTCCAATTATACACATGTACAATTTCTATTCTTTATTCTCTTTACGTGTAGTGTTCGCGTCAATGTTGTAATTGTATAATATCTAAAGTTTCAAAACAAAATGAGTCTGTTTCAGCTTTCTACGACCAAATGAAAGTGACAGAGCAGGGGTTTCGTGATCGACCGAGCCATTGGATTACTCATGGCGCCGCTTTCATTTCCAATCGGTATTATGTTATTACGGTACCGATCGATGTTACGTTTCATTCGTTATTACCGTAAGCGAAATCGTTTACTTGGAAATCGAAGTTTTCTTGAGACTAGATTTTATCCAGATTAACGAATTATAAAGAAAGTATGATCGTTGTAAAATTGTGATAATATAATGATTTTAGAAGTCATAAAAAAACAGAGACATCAAGATTCATCTCTGCTTAAAGTTGAATAGAATTTCGTTATAGTCAAAGGTACTCCAATCGAGACTTTAACCAAATGATGGTTTTGATATAGAAAATATAGGTAATCTATGTAAAATCGTTATAATAATTTATCTGTCTCTCCTTTTATAATATGTAATTATGAATCCAAAAATAATCAACAGTGTTTCATACTTCATAAAACGTGACGCGTTGATGTCTTTTACAGGTATTATTGGCAAAAATGTATATCTGTTGTTTATATAAAAGTATTTTTAATTAGCTATTACAAGCCCACTACTGGGCTCAGGCCTTTTCGACATGAATAATAAGATTTAGGGACATCAGGCCATCACTCACCACACTGGCCCAATTTCAACAATTTCCAAGTTGGTCACCCAAACTCGGGCTATGCATCAAAAGGTCAAAACATAGTGGGCCCGACCTGGGAATTGAACCCAAGACCCACCGTTATAAGGCCGAGCGCGTTACCACTCCGCCATTGAGGCGTACTAACAATGTTATTTTAATAAATTATTATATTATATAATTTAATTATATATATCTTATATATTAATAGCGTAAGCCGATTTTTGTCCCAGTGATTATGAGACGATAGCTGCACATAAAAATCGGTTATGGTCTCAGTTTGAAGAGCTCCAGCCGTAGATGTGCAGAAAAATAAATAAACCTGCCATAGGTATCGAAATTCCTAAAAAAATCTGTTGAATAAACGCGAAGTCTTGCGGGCGACCCAATAGTTATTTCTTAAATACGCACCGAACTGATTGTATACACAGTATTTTTTAAATTATCTCTGTTGGTTTTTGTTGTTATAATTTGTTAATTTTGTAAATAAATAAATGTCTATGTCTATGTCTGCTTCTATGTCTTTGTCTATTGTCTATATCTACATTTATATTTCTTCAACAAAGAAAAGGGTACTGGTTCTTTAAGCTGACGATCAATCATATACAGAGATAGTTCCGTATGACTCAATGTCACCAAAGGGTGAGATAAAGCCGGAATTTCGGTTATCAATAGAATTTTACGACTTGCAACCAATGAATGTATTAAAACTTATTTTTAACCGACTTAAAAAAAAGGAGGAGTTTCTCAATTCGACTGTTTTTTTTTTATTTATTTTTTTTTTTTTTGACGATATCTTTGGTCGAGCGGCTTGCACACCGGTTTTCATGGTGTCGCCATCTCTGAGGTCCCGATTGACAAACAAAGAAAATCACAAGTAAGTTAAACTAATTATAAAAAAACTATAAACAACAACTATTAAACTACTAACTATAAATAAAAAAAAAATCCTAAATCATCTCCATCAGGCAAAGTGCTCAGTAAAAAAGTATATTAAAGTTAAAAAGTAGTGGTCATAAGTATATTATTTAAATATATTTAAATAATATAATATAACTATATTATTTAAATTAAAAAGTAAAGTAATTGATCTAAAATTTGGAAACACACTTTGCCCAGGAACTCGGAACAGGCAGGAACCGGAAAACCCCTTTTTTTGATTAAGCCGATTGTTAGGGAAACCCTGTCAATACGGTAAGCATTTCGTCACTCACGTCGTCGTCACGGCATCCAAAATCCCTGTTGAGGCTAACCCTATAAAAGGGTTTTAACGCGCACAAGCAATTCAAGCTTCTACGTGCAATGCATTAGACTTTTATTGCATTACCGTTTACGTGTCCTATCGACGCGCCGCCGGCCGACGTCGAATCAATGCCGTGATCCGAACTTAAATACCGGTATGTTAGTAAAATTCACCAAAATGCGCGAAAACAAGATAGGACACGTAAACGGTAATGCAATAATAAGTCTAATTTGAATTGCTTGTGCACGTTAAAACCCTTTTTATAGGGTTAGCCTCAACAGGGTTTATGGATGCGGTTAGTGCTTACCCTAAATAACTGTATCAATTTGGTTAGCTTTTCGATGCAGTAAGTCGATGAAATGCTTACCGGATTGTTAGAGAGGCCGCGCACTAGGCAGCCCGGCTGCCTCAGCCTGGCTACGGCAGCCAGACATGTTGAGCAGCCAGTTCAGAGCAGCCACAACTGGCTAGTTATGATAATATTGTCGAGCGGAATGGACGTAGAAGACTTCTCTTTAAATTTAACGCTCATTCCATTGGCTGCCGCAGCCATAAGTTTTTGGCATCCTAGTGCGCGACCTGCCTGAAGCGCTCATACATCAGATGGGCTGCCGCAGCCTGGCTGCGGCAGCCAGGCTGCCTAGTGCGCGGCCAGCCTTAGGGTTAGTGAAAACAAGTCTATGAATTACCCAATCCAAAACCCCTTATATGGAAAGCGGTTCCTGGGAACAGGTACTTTGTCTCAAGTAAAACAAACTACTATAAATTATTTACTCTCAAAAACTATAAATCACATGACGATGTTATTCTACCAGGACTGTTCCTTATTAGTACGTCGTATATTTACCGAAAGTGATCATTAAATAACCGTAAAAGGATCAGCAATGAAATGGTGGCACCTTTCAAGAAATCAGTAAGTCCATTTTGTCGGTTTTATATAGTACCTGGGCCAAGTGACAGTAGGAGTCGCAGTAAAGTGGTACATAGCCACTAATTACTAACTAGTTTTTAGTAAAAGTTTTCTTTTGAAATAGTAAAGTTTATATTTTAACACCAAAAGCATTAATAAGTTAAGATAACTATAACAACATATTGTTGGAATTGTTAGTTTTCGGAATTTCTACAAAGTAAAAAAATAATTTTCTTGACATTTTCAGTTAAGTTTAATAATTAGTACCTACATATTCTTTTCATTGTAATATGTCTCTAATTTTGACGTCTTAGTTGAATATTAAATTTATTTCGTTAGCGCTACTAAAAGGTGTGCTTCGAGGAATACCTCAATCATTAACTTCCATAATTATTGACGTCTCTAGAGAGCATCAGTCACTTTTATTATATTATAATCTAAGCACACATTCATTTTAAAAAAACCGAGACAGTTAAAAAAATCGACATGTCACCCTAAAAATTATAAAAGCGGACTTACCGCTGTTTGAAATTGGGCCATTCTCTTTATATTCATCACAATGTTGACCAAGTGAACCTCGTCATGAATCACTTGACACAGAAAACGTTAATTTTGACTGGTTTATGGTATCATAACTTTGGCCCTAATAGCTGCACTGTATCACAGTTGCACAGATGCAGGAGGGTTGTCAAAAGTTGTTGAAACGCCTTAGAGAATGCGTGATTCCATCTCCTAAAGAAGCTCTCTGAGGATGTTCGATCATTGCAGTTTGAGGAAGATTAAGTTTCTCGCCACGCCTGTACAATGCGGTTACGCTGTTAAGTCAATAGTTTTTGTCAAATAGATAGTAAAATGTAAAATGTTATTAAAAAAGTGTAAATAAAAAGTGTAGTGTAAGATTTAATGTAAAATGTTAATAGTTAAATGCCGTTTTACGCACACAGTTACCCGACAAATACCTAAAGACCTGGACCAGAGTTAGGGGCAACCCCGGGATCCGAACTCTCCTCTTCGTTCGTCAGCCACGTAAAACTCAACGAGGGAGAGGACACTTACATACCCACTTAAAGATCCAATGTCCGAGGTAGCCTAAGTGCCTTACAAATAAACAAAGAATAAGCTTCGAATAGTCATTCCGTCTTTTGTTCCTGTCACTTAAACGTCACTTCAAATTGGAGGAAAAGAGACAAAACACGGAATAACTATTCCGAACTAATTCTTTGTTAATTTGTAAGACCCTAAGCCCCTTACAAATAAACAAAGAATAAGGTCTGAGTAGTTATTCCGTGTTATGTTCCTGTCATGTAAACATAATTTAAAATTAGAGTAAAAGAGAAAAAACACGGAATAACTATTCGGACCTTATTCTTTGTTTATTTGTAGGACACTAACCCCCCTTACAAATAAACAAAGAATAAGGTTCGAATAGTTGTTCCGTGTTTTGTTCCGTGTTTTGTTCCTGTCACGTAAATGTCATTTCCAATTAGAGTGAAAGAGACAAAACACGAAATAACTATTCGGACCTTATTTTTTGTTTATTTGTAAGGCGGTATAGGTTTAGTAAATGTAATGGTAAAGCTAGTAAAGCTTTAGTAAAGTTATCATGGTCTGCTACTAAAGTACCACATCATAATAGCTTTACTAGAAGTTGAGAAGCGCATGTTCCTTTATTTAGTAGCTTTGATAAATTGCTAAAGTGATCAGTGTCTTTTGTTGCTGACTGTACCACCTCTTCAACTTAAATTCGCTTTTGATTCAAGCGTAACATATTTGTCAAACAAAAAGATAAATTAAAACTGCACAAAACGTTTTTTTTTTCACTTGACAACCCTAGCTGTCTCCAAAACCGGGTCAGTTCCTTGAACAGGTATTTTTTGGCGAACCGGTTGGAACCGGCGCGCTGGCACAACGCTCGGGAACGAACCGAAAACTGGGATTCAATTTAACACGTCTTTATGGTGGTGTGCCGATTATGTACCGCCTCTGTGGTCTCGTGGTTAAGACTACCAGTCCCAGACAAAGAGGTCCCGGGTTCCATTTCACAGCGGGGGGTACTAATAATTATTTTATTTTGACGTTTCGGCAGTAAAATTAAATGACATACCTGCAACACACATCAGGAGATTGAGGCTATTACCCACCAAGCTGGTTTTTTTTTTTATGGTAAAAGGAGGCAAACGAGCAGGCGGGTCACCTGATGGAAAGCAATCACCGCCGCCCATGGACACCCGAAAAACCAAAGTTATCGCAGATGCGTTGCCAACCTTGAGGAAGGAGTTGGATCTTGAGGAGGGAGCAGGAATTGGGAGGGGGGAGGGGTGAGCGATGGGCCTCCGGTACTTTTACTCACCGGACGAAACACAACAGCATTGAGTGCCGTTGTTTCACGCCGATATTCTGTGAGAGGGTGGTATTACGCCGGGCGAGCCGGCCCATTTCGTGCTGTAACACAGCGTGGCTCTACCACTCAGACAGTGTTACTCATTTAGCACCACCCAGGGGTCACATGTAGGGTCTCAAGGGTAAACCTACGGACGCGAGTAACTTTAATCCCTAAAAGGTCTAATGCGGGTTAGTAAGTTTTAACGAGAACCAGCTTACGAGCACGAAGCTTGATATATTTAAATTCGATCACCTATCCGATGACCAGTATCGCGAAAGATACTTAACTTTAAAGATCGCGACACGAACGCTTATGCCACCACGCCATCAAGCACAAATAGACTAAAGCACGAACAAAAACATTGTTCCAATATTGCGTCATCGAAGTGCTAACAACAAATATTATCGAACAAAAGAGTTTGAACGATTGAATAGAAACTCGTCGTCTGAAGAGAAAGTGAGTTACAGTCTATGGTGTAGCAGGTGGTATAATAGACAAAAAAGGTGGTTTAATAGATGGGTTTGAGATCTGGATAGCCGTAGCCAATGGATCATAATTTAATTCCTGTTTAACACGTTTAAATTAGTCACTGTAATAATAAGGAGGCCTAAAAGCTTAATACATACATACATTTATATACATTTGACGACCTCCTTGGTCGAATGGTTTGTACACCGGTTTTCATAGTGTCGCCATCTCTGAGGTCCTGGGTTCGATCCCCGGTCGGGTCAATTTAGAAATTATTGTTTTTGTAAATTGTCTCGGGTCTGGGTGTTTTCTATGTATAATAAGTATGTATTTAAGTATTTTAAGTATGTTTATCCGTTGTTTAGTAACCATTTAACGAGTTTCATAACGAAGCTTCTCTTGGGCTAGATAATTGGTGTGTGTGTAGGAAAGTTTATTTTTTTATATACATACCGCGCTTTTTTTTTTCTTTTTTTTTGTTTACCCAGGGGAAACCTGATTCTGCGGGTCTGTCCGGACCTAAGCCGATCTAGGTCCACTTGCCGGGGTTACCCGGTAAAACCCCTGGGGATTGCCTTTAGCCTGAAGGGCTGCAAAGACTGACGGAACGGTGGGAGACGACGTTGACGTTACTCAAAAAGAGTACACGACGCCGTGGTGAATACGTGGCGAACACGAATTGAAAATTTAACAAAATTTTATAAACGACACTTTCATAAACGTCAACCCCATTTCATTCAAAAGCTTATCAATAAAAACGTACTTCTTGTTTTCCTTTGACTGGTTGACGAAACGAGCCGCATTTTAATGTTGGGTTTTGCTGACGGCATTGTGCGCACGCTCACCCTGAACGTCTGCAGGCACAACATGAAATGATCGATGTGCGAGTACATTCAGCTCTCACTACAGGGTGTTTGGATGTGTATATTCCCGAATCGTACCCATGTTAACATGTCTATATAAATACTATGCCAACGTCACAAAAATTTTTAATTTAATTTAAATAAAAATTGACTCTCCATACTAAATGACCAATTAGCTGATCCAGTTAGTATGGAAAGTCGATATTTTTTTACAATTTCCATTTTCTGACGTTGGCATAGTATTTATATAGACATGTTAACATGGGTACGTTTCGGGAATATACACTATTACCAAACACCTGTATACACAGCGCGGATTCTGTAAACGCTGACGTCATAGACTTGCGATATCGGTAAATGAAGAGTCTAATACGTACACACGGCGGCAGATCAACCTACCCAAAACTGTCAAATTTCTACAATCAATTTTGAACTTTATTGTTTGGTTATAAGGATCAATATTCATTGGAGAAATTTGACAGATTTGGGTAGGTTGATCTGCCGCCGACTGTACTTGAGGATATTCAATCTAAGACATCTTTGGTTTTGATCAATTATTTGAAACTTCATAAATCCAAGAGCAGTGTTTTGCAGCGCTAAAAGTTAAACCATTTGCTTGTTAAGCTGTAGCTAATAAGATAGAGATTTTGTAATTAATTGTATTAAATATATATTTTTCGAGGAGCTCGATGGCGCAGGAGGAGCTCGATGGCGCAGTGCTTAACGCGCCCAGTCTGCGATTGCTAAGGTTAAGTTACTTTCGCAAAGGCCGGTCATCGGATGGGTGACCAAAACTTTATCATCTCGAGCTCCTCCGTGCTTTGGAAGGCACGTAAAGCCGTTGGTCCCGGCTGAATTAGCAGTCGTTAACAACCACCAATCCGCATTGGGCCCGCGTGCTGGTTTATGGCCCGTTCTCCCTATCCATCTATAGGGAAGGCTCGTGCCCGTGCTCGTGGGAAGGCGTGTAGTGGGGACATAAAATGAGCTGATGATGATGATGATGATGATATATTTTTCAGTTTCTAAAACCACTCTAGTGCTTTATTGCTAATTACTATAAACGAACATCGCACACTATTGGTAAGTTGTGGTCAAGACAGTACGATTTTCATGTAACGATTGGTGAAGGGTATGCCCTTCGTGCTTCACTGACTCGGTGTCATCGAAACCCCCAACAACATCACTTTCGAAGAGGTTCGAATTTATTGTTTTATTATTAAACTAAGGTGTTACTCAATATCGAGTCCTCCTTTTATTGATGAACTAGCGGCCGCTCGCGGTTTTCACCCGCATGGTTCCCGTTCCCGTAAAAATATCGGGATAAAACGTATCCTATATGCTAATCCAGGTTAAAAACTATCTGTATGCTGAATTTCATCTAAATCCATTCAGTAGTTTTTACGTGAAAGAGTAACAAACATCCATCCATACTTACAAACTTTCGCGTTTATAATATTAATTATTTCTGTCATTTAACCTCATGCATATTAAATGTGTTTAAAACTATTAAAAATTAAGTTGAGGAATGCTCTGTTTAAAAAAAACAGTTAAGCTATTATTCAACAAAGGCAATTTATTAAATAATATTAAAGTTGTATAATGGCCTTGTGTCTAATATTTGTGAGCAGTGTATAGAAAGGTCACCGAAGGATTTGTATATGAAAATACATGATAGTTAGTAGAAGTTATAGGTTATAGTTTTATAAGTTTAATTTCATCATCATCATCAGCCTATACTAGTCCACTGCTGGACATAGGCCTCTCCAAGTGCACGCCAACGAGCACGATCCGCGGCTACTCTCATCCAGCTCTTGCCAGCCACCTTGAGAAGATCGTCGCTATGTTGCCAGGGTCAGTTGTTTTTGGCGGCCTTCCGTAAGCCGGGGATTCTTCGCACCCCTTGCCCTGCCGTTACCGTGACCGCCGCCGTGATCAGGAATAGCAGGGCGGCCGGGAACTGGGGGCCGTGGTCTGTTTTGTGTCGCCATTTGGAAGGTTTGCCCATAATTGCCACGCTGGGCATGCGGGTTGGCAATCGCATTGCGTAGCTAATCGCACCAGTATCGCTGCTGCCTGACACCAGTCTGTGCACTTTGTTAGCTACGTTCTGTGATGGGTATCCCGCCATTGGTCGGTCGCCAGAGCCTCGTCTGTTGGTCGGCAGGGTGCACCACGCGCAGGAGAGGTTGGATTGGGCCCCAAACGGTATAGGTTGGGACCCCTTACACCCCTAAGTTTAATTTAGGTAGTTAAATTTACTTGAGATTTTTTTTGTTTAGTTTTACAGTATGCTATAATAATACTAGATAATTAATAAATAGTTTGAAAATGTATCATCACTAAAACATAGTGATTCGTAAACATTACAACAAAAAACCAACCAACATCTTAAATTATACCAAAGTTGCTTCACATTCAAGATCGACACACTAACGCGCAAGTCGCCGCCTGCGCCTCAATATCAACTCAGAGGTCAACCATAAACAATCACGAAATGATTGCGCGCCAAAAATCACGGCATAAACACGGGCTACTTCTTTTTCGCCACAAATTGTTGGCATGGAGCCTACATTTTTTTAACCAGTCCGCAAATGTAACAAGGTTACCTACTGCGAAAGTTGCGATCTCGTAAACCGATGCCAAACGGGTTCACTTTTTACTCTGTGAATTATAATAATTGGTATAGCAACGGCGGACTGTCTCGTTAAGGTCTGGGGCTAGAGTGGCGTCCGAACTTAAAACTTAGAATTAGAAATAGAATCTCCTTTAATATTGTAAGTTTGAATTATAATAATTGGTATAGCAATGGTGGTCTGTCTCGTTAAGGTCTGGGGCTAGAGTGGCGTCCAAACTTAAAACTTAGAAGTAGAAATAGAATCTCTTTTAATATTGTAAGTTTGAATTATAATCATTGGTATAGCAATGGTGGACTGTCTCGTTTAGGTCTGGGGCTAGAGTGGCGTCCGAACTTAAAACTTAGAAGTAGAAAAAGAATCTCTTTGTAAGTTTGAATTATAATAATTGGTATAGCAATGGTGGACTGTCTCGTTAAGGTCTGTGGCTAGAGTGGCGTCCAAACTTAAAACTTAGAAGTGGAAATAGAATCTCTTTTAATATTGTAAGTTTGAATGCGAGCTCACCAAACTAATTCAATAAACCCATTATGGGTTTTTATTAGTGGGTTGGACAAGGGCCTCTATTGAAATTAAGCTACATCTTTAATGGCAATATCAGCTTGTTGCCAAATGCAGGTTGGTGATCACTAACCCAGGCTATGCATTTATGTATTTTATAGGTTACATTATATCGTGAATAAATAAACTAAAAAAAACTATTTCGGGCATTCGTCTCTGGCGGGCTTTAATAGAGGTGGATGTCAGTTCCCGTGGTAAATACTGGATTTAGGTACTAAATTTGGACTAGGGTATATGGTGGTTATTTTTATATAATTATATATTAAATTTTACTTTTCATTTTCAAGTGCTAATTGCTGCACTGATTCCTGGCTGGGTCGGGTAGGCGTTTAATTTTTTTACTGTATTTTATAAAAAAACATAAATATTTATTATATACTAGTGGCCGCTCGCGGTTTCACCCGCGTGGTTCCCGTTCCCGTGGGAATATCTAGATTAAAAGTAGCCTATGTGTAATTCTAGGTTATATAAAAAAAAAAAAATATATAAATAAAAAATAAAATAAACTATCTGTATGCCGAATTTCATCCAAATCCATCCATCCGTTACAGCGTGAAGAAGCAACAAATATACGAACATACATACACACAAAATTTCGCATTTATAATATTAGTAGGCTTACTAGTTGACCCGGCGGACTTCGTATCGCTTTGACAGTTTCTATGACAACAAAACAAACAAAGACATCAAATGTTTCACAACATTTTGTATTGGAAAATTAAATTGTCGTTTTTAGTATTTTCCGTTACTTATTTTTATGTTTCTCACCATTTAAACCTTTCCTACACTTCCACAAATATTTCAAAATCAAAATTAACCAAAACGGTCCAGCCATTCTCGAGTTTTAGTGAGACAAACGAGCAGCAATTGTTTTTTATATATATAGATACTGGCTGACCGGCGGACTTCGTACCGCTTTGACAGTTGCCATGACAACAAAACAAACAAAACGTTGACCGTTTTCATGACAATAAAACAAACAAATCATTCGTCCGCTTAAGAACACCCGTAACCCATAATAGACCCCTATAGCAGCGCCACCTACCGGGTCCAATTGTAAATCTACATGTGTCCACGGGGCAACTAGCTCGAGACACTAGTCTAAAAGTACCGGATGAAGGATGCGTACCGTCGTGTGACCTGACGTAGATGGTCCTTTGCGCTTACTTAAGGATGCCTGATACCTAACTTTATAACCGTAAGGTTAGTGGGGGGTATCAGTATAAACTTTAAAGTAGTGTGTAGCAGGGTGTTCTATTAAAACTGATGTCAAACACTGGGTTCGTGGGAGTAAAGAGCAAAAAGAGTAAAAGTTTTTATCAGTAAGTTTGTATCATTTCGAATATATAATGTGAAATAATGGTGGACTGTTAACCGATAAGTGTCCGTGGACGTGCATGTGTGTTGGCAAATGAAACAAAACAGTGCAACGTCACTTTCAAATTCTCTCAAGAAGTCCGTCTGAGTTCTCAGTGCCGCAAAAAACTCAATAGTAGATCCTTCCAAAAAATATAACTACATTTTAGCAGCATTTAAGTCAGTAACGTGGATCGTGCCTAGAGGCGTGCACTTGGAGAGGCCCACGTCCTGCAGTGGACGTGTAAGCTGATGATGAATGAGGATGAAAAAGTTAGTAACAGTTACTTTGCAATAAAAATACAACAACAACATATTACAACGTACGACCGACGACGTCCTGATTTTGTTAAAACGGTTTTTATTAAGCACCAGTTTGCGCCCGCGGCTTCGCGCGTGTATCTTGATCTGTCACGAATTTGTTTATCACATGCCCCTAGGAATATACAGATTGACTTTTTTATTACCTTCCAAACCTTCTGAGATGGCTCCCGTGATACAAACGAACAACTCTTACTATTGGACCAACTCCCTAACTCGAAAATAAAATTCAGCTGTTCCATACAATTTGGTCGAATGAATATTGATGTTTTGTATGGAAATAGAAATAGAAATAGAAAAAATCTTAATTTGGCATAATTACACATACACATTCAAAACACAGAAGTTGGTTTCCGCTCAGCATAATGTCCTGGTGTTAACAACGACGCTGGTCTTCCGCAGATGCCATATTTAAATTAAAAATAATATTTATAAATTATATAATATTGTTTACATTTAAAAAATACAGCTTTTATCAAAACACATTTGTAAAATTAATTGTTAACTAAAATATAATACATACATTTATGAGTTTAGATAATAAGTATAAATATCAAAAATAAATAAAATGTTATAAGTTTAAAACCTAAATAAGAATATTAGACCCGTACAAGAATTAAGGTATAGTTAACAATATGTATGAATAAGAATTCAGGATAACAAAATGCTCGCACATCAAGCAGTCGGATAGCAACTTACTGATGATATCTATTCCTCAGAGCCCTACTTTGATTATGCTAAGTGGCCTGCAAAAATAATCGTACCTCAGCGATACATTTGCCAGGAAAAAGGGGTGATTTTTGGAGCCAGAACCACAGGGCAATGCGGGTATAGAAAAACCAGTTCTTTATTATGCTTGCCTGTTGTGCTATTCTGAAAAGTTTAAATGCGAAATCACTTCTGAATCCGCGGTGAGATTATAGTTTAGCATTCCTAAAATGAGTGAGTTGGACACTAGCGCCACCGAGTGATAACAGAAGCGAGAAAAATTAAACCGCATGAGTATTGTGACGTTTTTCAATTACAATTGATATTCTGAAACCAAATTCGCCCGCCCTAACAAAAGTCATCTCGTATCTTACACACGAATTCACCCGAAGTGAGTGTGATTTGCGAAGTGAATTGCGAGAATGACTTTCGAGGTGATTTGCCATTTTCAGAATAGCACTGCTGTTCCAAATGTGTGACACCGAGCTAAAATATTTGACCATTTGTCATTCTTTTATGACGTCGTTTCGATAACAACTTTTTAACATTAAAATTGGGTAAGTACGTATTTTTTCGTTGAGCAAAATGTTTTGCTTGACTTAAAGTATTTATTTATTTATAGAAGAGATACAGTACACGTTGAATTCACTTTACATTTTCATAATAGACGACCTCCTTGGTCGAGTGGTTTGTACACCGGTTTTCACGGTGTCGCCATCTCTGAGGCGGGTTCGATCCCCGGTCGGTCCAATTTAGAAATTATTGTTTTTCTAAATTGTCTCGGGTCTAGGTGTTTTCTATGTATAATAAGTATGTATTTAAGTATTTTCAGTATGTTTATCCGTTGTCTAGTAACCATATAACGAGTTTCATAACGAAGCTTCTCTTGGGCTAGATAATTGGTGTGAGTGTAGGACAGTTTATTTATTTATTTATAATACTGAATACAAATATCATAGTTCTAATATGTTCGCCGAAATTACTGGTATACACAGCATTGGCCATCATGTAGTTACTGTCGTTATACAATTAGTACGAGTCCATACATCTCACATCCTTTTCCGAAAAAACCGGTAGCAAAGAAATAACCAATTTTGAGTAAACTCGAGAGGAGCATGATGGCGCAGTGGTTAACGAGCCCGGTCTGCGATTGCTGAGGTTAAGCAACTTTCGCAAAGGCCGGTCACCGGATTGGTGACCAAAAATTTATCATCTCGAGCTCCTCCGTGCTTCAGATGGCACGAAAAGCCGTTGGTCCCGGCTGCATTAACAGTCGTTAACAACCACCAATCCGCACCGGGCCCGCGTGGTGGTTCACGGCCCGTTCTCCCTATCCGTCCATAGGGAAGGCTCGTGGCCCAGCAGTGGGGACATAAAATGAGCTGGTGATGTGAGTAACCTCGCCGTTAGTGAGCTCGACAATCGACGCCTCATTTAGCATAATCAAAGTTGAGTTAAGCTACAGATAAATTATCTAACTAAGAACTGCCAGGTAAAAACACCTATTTGACGTATTTTTTAAATTTAATTGACTAATTCGTTACTTTGTACTCAACAAGTTTCTTCTTAATTTTAGATTAATTAGATTAGTTTTATTAATGATTTAATAAGTTCACAATGCATGCCGTGGGTGTCTTTAATTGAAAACTATACTTAGATAAGGCTTATGTTTGTAACAGTATCATTGTTTTTGCTAGTATAAGTTTTGTTGACTGTCCAAATAATAAATAAATAAATTAAATACGTTAAACGAGTTTACATGTTTCATGTGCATGGTAGTTTATTTTAAAGTGCTCCTTTAAAAGTAATCAATGTTTTTCCGTAATTTGTTCCTATCTGGGTATTACTAGGAAGCTAGCTCGGCTAGGTGGGCACTACAGTTTTAAACTTATGCAGCTTCTATCGTACACATTTTTTCAAAGTAAGCTATGAGGTGAATTAGATTCTGATAACATCAGTGATGGTTTGCAGCCGATCTCCTGATGTGAGAGCATCTTGAACTCTTGTTCCTTAGTCGGCTCTTACGATATGAACGAGAAGTTAGGTAGCTGATAATTATTTTCACGTCCTAGACCAGCATGAAAACAACTAATGTCTTTTACCGAACTGGGTAAGCTACGAAATATCTTCTCGTCCGATGTACCGCAGTGTCTCAAGACGAAAGTCTTTGACCAGTGTGTGTTGACAGTGATGACATACGGGACTGAGACGTGGTCGCTCACTATGGGCCTCATAAAAAGGCTCAAGGTCACTCAAAGAGCAATGAAGAGGGCTATGCTTGGTGTTTCTCTGCGTGATCGAATTAGAAATGAGGAGATCCGCAGAAGAACAAAGGTAACCGACATAGCCCGAAGAGTTGCTAAGCTTAAGTGGCAGTGGGTAGGGCACATTGTTCGCAGGACTGATGGCCGCTGGGGCGGGATAGTCCTGGAGTGGCGACCGCGTACCGGAAAGCGCAGTGTGGGCAGGCCTCCAACAAGGTGGACCGACGATCTGGTGAAGGTCGCGGGAAGCCGCTGGATGCGAGCAGCACAAAACCGGTCGTTGTGGAGATCCTTGGGGGAGGCCTTTGTCCAGCAGTGGACGTCTTGTCTCTGGCTGAGATGATGACTTTTAGTATACACACCTAAAATACTTTTGCTTGCGATTGTTTTAGCTTAAATTGAATCTCTCAATTCATCTGAATTTGAACACCAGTTCAAAAACATTGTTCATCTAGCTTGTAATAAAACACGGGCGGGGTGAGCCTGGTGACCCGTTTAACAGGGGGATCTAATCCTACCTAGCTCGGGCAGTTTTCTCCAACTTTAGTTTTGTAGATAACTACACAAAAGAGAAAAATATTTTTTATTATTATTATTAATGTAATTTAGACTAGATAATTATTTAATTCATTAATATAAGAAGTATCAGTAAATGTTTCTATATACATAATAGTGCAGACGATTTTAGTATTTTTCATAGGTGTTACCTATATTCGCATTGCTTTTTGCAGAAGTATAGCTGAGATCGCAAACCTACACTTGCTAAGTCCTGACATACTTCACTTTTACATCGCTTTCTTCATCGTCATCATCAGCTCATTTTATGTCCCCACTGCTGGGGCACGAGCCTTCCCTATGGATGGATAGGGAGAACGGGCAATAAACCACCACGCAGGCCCAGTCCGGATTGGTGGTTGTTAACGATTGCTAATGCAGCCAGGCTTTACGTGCCTTTCGAAGCAAGGAGGAGCTCGAGATGATAAATTTTTGGTCACCCATCCGATGACCGGCCTTTGCGACTCGTAGACCGGGAGCGTTAACCACTGCGGCATCGAGCTCCTTGATGATCTTCTTGTTACTTATAATTAACTGTTTGCCGTTTCGTTATTTGTATCCTATAATATTTAGTCATAAGGCTATTTAAATGAATATAAATTTGTATTATTTTTTAAAAATGGAAAGGGATAAATTTGAAAGAAAAAACTAAATAAAAGAAAATCTAATAGGGATTTATGAAAAACACGTCACGATTGTATTCTAACATCCATAGTTTTGTGAACCGTTTATATTTATGCTTTAGTATTTTCAAAAAAAAATAATACATACCTCTATCGTTTTCTTGAGCGTGGCTGGCGAAATTGTCCAACACAGCTAACAACACTAACAACAACAGAGGTCTCACTTCACAGCGTGATCTTCCCGAAAACTGACACCATTGAAATGTCATTTTGACGTTTCGCGATTCCCGCGCGAATTGACTTTTTAACAACTTCTCAGTAACCGTCGCAACGGAACTCCTTGCACATATTTTCTTTTTAATTTTTCAAAGTTAACAACAGCGACACCTAAACGGTTTCCTCGTCATTTTTTATCGACGTTACTCTATTATAATAACTGGCTGTATAATGAAGACGTGCGAGCGATGTCACAGCAAAGAACCCACTAGCCGAGTGACCAACTTAACACTGTGAAATAAGAAACATACATATTGCTGGCGTCGGCTTACTGTGAGAAAGTTCCATCTTACTTTCTCCAGCGGAGAAATTTCACCTCTATCTTGTAGAGCATTAAGTCGAAGGCATGTTCGTGCGTAAACACTGAGAACTCGATCATAGTAAGCGTTGGCAACTTGCTAAACAAGTGAACGGTGAAATGAGAAATTGTAAGAGACAGACATATGTCTGAGCGGGACGGCAAACCATTTCTTTTTATCAACCGGCCACGAAAGCTTTGGACTACAGCCGAAGAAAGTGATAAGTTATCAAACGCGACATTCCTGAAATACTTTGGGATTTTTATTTATTTACTAGTTCATTATGCACTGTATACTTTTAAATAATTAAATAGGTATTTTTTGGCGTACATTGTGTAAATTTATTTATATAAAAGAAAATCTTTTCTATTTATCAAATTAAAAAAATACACATTTTTAAATTATTGATTAATCCAACCATGCTGTAGATAGTTTGTTTAATTAACATTTTGTTTAAATTTTTTACTGACATGAAATCCGGAACTGATTACTACAGCAAGCCAAATTATTTGAAAAAAATATTTCTGGCTACCACTGTCGATACACATTGAAATTAATAAAAAAATACACTAAATACAATATCAATAACAAATAAAGTTAATTTTAATTTGCAATACAGTTAGAAGACTACCCCAACTTTTCTTTTCTTGGAGAGAGATTTCTGATTGCCTCAAACGGCATTTACAGCTTTACCGGGCTTAACTACCCCAACCGGTAATCAAACCTACTATGACCTTGCTTTTGATACTTAAGTGTTAAATATCCCGATTCAAGTAAAAGATTTCACCTGTTTCACTAGTTTCTATTACTTTTCATACTCTAAAGCTTTGGTAGTCAACTTCAAAAGATTATGAATGCCGTCGGTGTAGCATTCATCTCACTTTTTCCTAATAACTACGTGAATGACATAATTTCGTACTAAAACTCTTTTTTTTATTATTTTGTTAATGACCTCATGCTTCTTTATCTAACAGTGACCGTTTTAATAGGTGTAAAAGAGATGACGCTACGCACCAAGTTTCTTTGGAAGTAGGTTGAGTAAACTGCGTCTGAGTATCGAACGCCGATTGAGCTAATACTATGGGAACGGTAAATTAATAATTATTCTTGTGGTGAATTGATTTGTTCAAGAAAAAAAATACTTTGTTAGTTGCGATTCCGTTTGGAAACTTCTTTGGTGTTCGGAAAAGTCTGCATAGCAGAATAGCTGTTAAAACTTCTTAAGGAAGTTTTGAAAATTAAAAATAAACATTGGTAACGAAACAGGTTTTATTTTAGCACCTCGAACAAAGTGAATTTCTATCAAAAATTATGTTTTCAGAATTTTATCCTGCTTGTTGGGAGTGAACTTTTTAAAAAACGAAAGAGGTTTTATGTCACCACCTTCAACTTTCAAGGAGGCAATTAATTTTTTTTCAATTTATATTTTGGTATCAAACCTCATTGGTGTTGTCAAGAGCTGTCATCGATAACTGAATTAGCACACAGGTGACACTAGTTGGCGTACTTTCAATTTCTCGGGGTCATCGACCCCTGGCTCGCCGGTCTCAGAGGAGAGGCGGCAATGGGAAAACACATTGGTTGCCAGTACAAAGTCGGGTAGGTTGGACTTTCGCTGAGGGTCACAGTGCTCTAGTGTTGGGACCGCAGGAAAGTTGATAGAGTTTTATCGATAGTTTTACATTAAAATAACAGATTAACGGTATTATTATTAACTGTCCAATCCAAAATCCACTTTATGATTTGAAATTTATTTGTTTTTATTTATTTATTTTGAAAAGGAGGTTTTACGTTATTGTAACTCATTATTTCTCATTAAATTCTGGTCATACATGTAAATATAGTTAACTTATGAGAAAATAAAGATTTAAAATCAGTGAGAGAATGAGTTTTCGGAAAAACAAAGGTTTAAGTTTAAAAAATAAAATAAACGATTAGTTCCTATTAGGTTCCGTTTAATGTCGTTAGATTGCAGTGGTTACAAGCCACAAATGAGCCAGCTTTAGACCAACATTCCAATAGTTTATAAGCTGTTATTGAGCCGGCCAATAAGCAAACAACCACTAATGAAAAGTGACCAACATAGCTCTGGAACTCTTGCGAGTATCATGTGCGCACACGTGCCAACACTGAAGTTAAGCTCTTATGCCTATATATCCTATAAAATCAATGGATCTAGTACCCTTCAAACCTAAACACAGCAATGCAAAAGAATGCTGCATAGCGGTAAAAGGGGTACTCACTCCAGTCGGATTCGCATGCATAATCAGCAAGCTGATGATGATGGTTATGATGATGACATTTCACATTTATCGATTTTTTTATCGATACCGGTACATCACTAATGTCCCACGAGCCATTATCGATAAAGTATTCGACACGGCGCAGCACACAATAGAAAGTTTATTTGTGTACTCGTACCGTCAGCAGGAAAAGCAAACAATTTTTTTTATTATCTTTTCTTTGTGGTCAATTCCTTTGCGCTGTTCGTTGGAAATATGATCTTGTTACATAAGAAGTAGAGGTTATATTGTAATGTGTTGTTTCGGTGATTGGACAGGAGAATTTGGTTCCCCGTAAATTGCTATTAAGACATATTGTTACGCATTCTTTGGAGATTCTTCGATCATTTTGTTGCGTCTAAGAATGTGTTTGTCTCGTTTCTGGTAGGTTAGTTTAAAAAGTAACAAAATTTAGTTTAAGAAGTAAAAAATGGTGTCCTGCTTTGATGAAGGGATTGGCTACCCGATTAGTTAACCAATGAAACATTTGAACTTTTTCAAACATTAACAATTACAACAAACATAAGATACAAAAGAATATTCAAAGTCAAAGTCAATCTCTCTTTTTATTCAAATAAAATTAAAAATAAATTCTTTTTAATCGTCTAAGCAATTATTATTTACCTGATAAACATTTTCAATAAGAACTTAAATTATATTTATAATGATTTATTCATTTTACATTGGTACTTAACATATTTATCTATTGACTATCTTGCTAAAGCCTCAGATGTCACGGATTTGATTTCCAGCAGAGGTTTTTTTTGAGAGAATTTGCTAATTGCCACTTGGCATTTTCAGCTTCACCGGCCGTATATGATACGTATGTCAACATACTCTCATATTGTCTCCAAACGCGGCTTTATAGTCACTTTCCACGAGGTAATAAAGGTCAAAAGGTTACTTTAAAAAAAACTAAGTACACAAAATTTTCAAAAGATTTTTTTGCGGACCATACACCTGTTCCAAGTTCAAGCTAATACTTAATAAGTATCAAAAATTTGAGGTCGACCATAGTGCTGTGCTATACAGTAAAAACATGCTTCACTATTTTACCTAAGTATTATTTTTCAGTATATAAATATCTAGTATATTATAGTGTGGATGTAAATGTGAACACCAGTTGCACTTTACTTTGTGTCATCATCATCATCATCTCAGCCGAAACACGTCCACAGCTGGACAAAGGCCTCCCCCAAAGATCTCCACAACGACTTACTTACTTACTTTACTTTGTGTATTTATTTTATTTATTTATTGGGGTAACCAACAAAGCAATTACACAAAAACTTACTATAACATACATTGCATCTTACAAAAAATGAGTAATGCTTTACTTATAGGTACCACTACATGCAAATAACATAATTATTATAGGTTCAATCTCAAGTAACAGACATCCCTTAGAGACGAATTAATATAAAAATTTACTACAATGAAAAATAAGTTAAATAAATTAAATAATGGGTTGTAACAAAATTTTGTTCTCAAAACTTTTACGTGTTTCCGAGAAAATATCTATATCAGTGGTTTTAAATAGTGCGTTGTATTTGTTTACAATTCTGTTCAACGGCGAGTAATGGCCAAGATTTGTTCTTGAAATACCGCTGACAAAAGGAATATACTTTGAAAGACGAGGAAGTTTCAACGGCGCATTAAAGTTAATTTTGGATATGAGAAGAGGACTGTCAAAAATACCATTGACTATTTTATATAGAAACATGTGATCCTGCAAGCCTCTTCTATTACAGAGGGAGTCCATTTTAAAGTACTCCAAACGATCACTATAGTGCGGAAGCTTCCGTGCCATATTACAACTATAGGCAAGATGCCACAAAAATCTTTTTTGAATTTTCTCGATGCGTTTAGTGTGGACTTCATAATGAGTATTATAATAAAAATGTTACAATAGAATAAAACCGACCTCCGAGCACCTCGGCTCTTAGCCGGGCTGTAGCTCCTGTCTACGACAGTCCGCGACTGTGTCAAACCGTTGCAAACCTTTTTAATTACATATTCGATGATTCAAATTAGTTCCTATAGAAGGGGCGGCACATGTGAGGGACGTATTAGAAATATTTTTATGTCCCCACTGCTGGGGTACGAGCCTTCCCTATGGATGGATAGGAACGGGCCATAAACCACCACGCGGGCCCAGTGCGGGTTGGTGTGATAATATACAACGTGAACCACAAAATTGTAGTAAAAATTAAAAAATCCAAAGCATATCCGATCTAGGTCTTGTATGTGGTGTTGTTACTAAGACATAATTATTAACTTAATTTTTTCATGCAATTGTATCTTAAATATTTATATTTATTTAAATTTAATTATGTGCGTCGGGCGCGCATTAGCAAGCAGCAGTGATCATAAATGTAAGTACACAGAGGTTACTAAACCACTAGGGCTGTGACTTGTTTATGTTGATGTTAAGTCACAATAGAAATACTTAATTAAAAATTGCATAACAAATTAAAGTTAATAACTTTATGTCTTAAGCGTGTACCACACTGTTGTTAACAGCCTCCCCACCAGCCCCCTGAAATGAGCTCTTTTTTTTTCTTTTTTTATTTGGGCAAACAAACAGTGTAACAATGAACATTCATAATAAAATAGTTACATAAATTTATAAAAGTACACCAACACCGTGCTCACAAGCAACACAAGCTCTTAGAGCAGTATTATTGCAGTTGTGGAAAAGAGACGCGAGTATATTCGCAGCTACACGCGTCTCATTTTCACAACTACAATAATACTGCTATGAGAGCTCGTGGTTACCCCGCAGGTCACCTTGGCGGGAGGCTGGTTTACAACCGCCGTTGATGTCCGTCTACACTTGTTGTGAACAAGGCTTCTTGTTTGCAAAACATCTTTGCAATAGCCATTGCAAAACATCTTTGCAATGGCTCCTTGCCTTTAAAAATTTAGGTTTTATTTAGCTCTTTTGTGTGTAAGTGAAAAAAAAAGAAAATAAAAGGATATGGATGAAACGGATGACGAAAGCAAGTTTTCAACGCGCGCCCGCAAACCAAGGTCATGGAAAGGTCCACTGAAATTTCGTTGCAAACAACTGTCCGCACTGTTGTAAACCGCTGTTGAAAACTTCGGTTTGGGGCTTGTTTACAACAGTCTGGTACACGCTTTAGTAACTCTGCATACAAGATCTAGATCGGATATACTTTGGATCTTTTCATTTATACCACACATTTCTGTTACACGTTGTATAATAATAGCTTTGCACTAATACTATTAACATAATTTTAAGACCTGTAAATATTTTATTCTAATATTTTCTCTCTCTCTCATAATTTAGTAAATGGTTCCACAGAAAACCAGCGCCTTGGCATAACTATGTCATGGCATTATGCTGAGTGGCAACCATTTGGTCGGCAATTATGTTTATTTTAATTGTATTTAATTAGTTTTTGTGTAAGTTTAAATGCTCGACCAATAAATCATTTTTCTTTCTTTTTTGTTAATATCTAACATTTTCTTTTAATGTATCATACTGTATGTATCTACACTGTGGCTAGAGACGGAATGGCTAGGGCAAGAACAAAGTTAGTGGCAAATTATGCTAATAGGTTAATTCGTGTGAAAGATTTACACACAGTCATGCTCTTGCGCACGACTCCTGTGAAAATGAAAGCCATATTTATTTAATTAAAAACTTGCATCTTCATTTTCATAAAATTAGCTGGATGACGCAGTGGTTTGAGATTGCTGGAGTTAAGCAACTTTCGCTAAACTTTAATATTATTTTAACTTTACTTTAAGGCGACGCACCGCTAAACAATAAATCTCATACGGAGCGGTTGCACCCCGTACCATAAGAAAAACTGTTTTTTTTCCTTCAAATTAAAACTACTTACAAATAATTTAAAAAAAATTAACTACATATTGAAGTGTGTGTTAAGTATAATCTACTAAGAAAATCTTGATGCTTACATCGGTCTGGTTAGCCTGTAAAATGCAAATCTATGTTTTAAAAGAGGTTACTTTGATATTTTTTTCTCTGTTATAAAAGTTGACAAATCATGTTTCTGCAACTAAAAAAATGAAGTCAATTTAATGAAAAATCATGTCTTCAAATATCACTTTCATATGTTTTGTAATTGTTGGGAAAAATCAAGATCCGCGCCACGTAAATTTCCAATGCGTCGCCTTAATAATATTGAAAAAATAGATTTTCTCGATCATGTTTCGGAACACACGTAAAACCGTTTGTTCCGGCTGGCTCGTGCCGGGCTATAAATTATTTTAAACTGTTATCATCCATAAAAATAATGATAAAGAGAAGTAAAATGTTTTTGTATTGTTTATATAATTTTTAACGCAAATTTTGTTGCGAACAACAAAAACACAAATAATGTTGAATAAATAAAAGTAAAAAGTAAATAGTGTTGAATAATTTCGGCGGGCTGGTTAGAACCACGATAACTCAATTGGGAGAGCACCTGACCCGGTATGTCAGAAGGGTGCAGGCTCAAATCCTGCTCGTGGAAATTTTATCAACATTTGTGTTCTTGTAATTTGTTCGCAACAAAATTTGCGTTAAAAATTATTTAAACAAAACAAAAACATTCTATAAATAGCTTGCCTACTTCTTATCTGATCTTTAGTATTTGTAAAAATATTATGATCGGTTGTTAATGACGGTAGTTGTTGACATTGAATGGGCGCCTTTGGCTTTCAAAGTAAAAAATAATTAGTGTTGAATAATTTCGGCGGGCTGGTTAGAACCACGATAGCTCAATTGGGAGAGCACCTGACCCGGTATGTCAGAAGGGTGCAGGTTCAAATCCTGCTCGTGGAATTTTTTCAACATTTGTGTTAAAGTAAAGTAAATTAGCCTGTATACTGCTGGGCAAAATCATTCTTTATAAAATTCATCGCTTTAATTGATGCGTAATGGCTTAATCACCGTACTTGCCCAATGCGGGTTTTGTTTCGTGATCGAAAAATCCGAAACATACCTACTTTGTCCAATGAAATCTGGAAATAGAACGCGGAACCTCGGGATATCGAGCCGAGCACTTCGACAATCCACCACTGAAGCGCGCCTAATAAGTTATGATTTTTTTTCAAACTTTAAAAAAAATTTCTTCATGTCGTCCCGCTGGTGGGCAAAGCTCTCCCAAATCTCTCCATACGTCTACTAACTAAAATAATCCTGATTAAATCTTGTCAAGTTAGAATGAAGTACTTCAACAACACAATTCACACAAAAGTTTCACTTAATTAAGATGATAAGACGTATCTTAGTGTGACCCCGTTTGGTAGCGGGTTCGGTGCTTGCGTACAACAATAGTGCCTAATTTAGGCTTGTGAAAAAATATTATTATAAACAATTTGAGTTTACGTCTAACTTTCGCGTTAGGGTTTGCTATCCAGCGGTAGCTATACTTTTTCAAAGCTGCAAATTGTATAAATTATACACAACTGGGTAGGTAAGTCCAAATATATTATTAAATCTATTTTTATTATAATTACTATTAGTTTTTGCATTATTTAATCTTTTTAGTATTACGTTTCATTGTTTCATTTAGGACTGGTATTGTTGTAACACGTTTCAAACTATATTCAAAATGTCATGTGGTGTGTACACATTCGGATAGGAGCATATTGTCATTATTTTCCTCAATGGCACTTAATTGTTTATCTGACGTTACTTTTTCATGTGTGGTGAATTTTCGTGAGCTAAAATGTAATTATCCATATTAATGGTGTGGTGAATTTTCAAGTGTGGAGTATACAACAAGCCCACACGTTTTGGATTAGCATCTAGCTAATTAATAAGATTAACCAAATCTGTTATTGTGGGCATTGATTGTAATCTTAAATTGGCTATGCCAATAAGACAACAAACCGATATCTTGTTGTTACAAGAAGATCTCGATCAACTGTCAATGTGGTGTCGTATAAACAGGATGGCATTAAACATCAATAAATGTAAATTCATCCGCTTTACAAGGAGTAATAGTTCCTCTACTCCGTTGTACTCTATAAAAGGTGAAGCATTGGAAGAGGTGGGTCATATTCGGGATCTTGGTGTACATCTCGACAAGAAATTGCGCTTTCATGTGCATATTGATCATATTGCAACTAAAGGTTTTCAAGTGTTGGGTTTTGTTATCAGAAATAGTAAGGAGTTCAAAAAGTCATCTACAAAAATTCTGCTGTTTAACACGCTAGTGCGTTCACATCTTGAATACTCCAGCCAGGTCTGGTCTCCTTTTTACGATATTCACATTAAGCGGCTTGAGCGAATACAGAAGAGATTCTTGTGGCACTTGACCTATCAATGTGGTAAAGCTAAGACTCTTGCGACTTATGGGGAGCGTCTTTCTTTCTTTGGCCTGTTTAGTCTGAAAGATAGAAGAACCTCGTTGGATCAGCTCTTTCTGCATAAATTAGTCAATGGGAACTTAGATTGCCCCCGGTTGCTGCGGGAGTTGAATCTTAACGCTCCATTTAAACTGCCTCGTCCTTCCAAGTATAACCCTTTCTCCACCCGATTGTGTAATACCAACGCTGCCCAATGTTCCTTGAATAGAATGCAGAATGTGTACAACAGTTTTTCGAAGCAAGATGAAGTTGACATTTTTGCAAACAGTTTGCAAAAATATAAAAGCCTGATTTTGAACTCTTTCGTTTCATAGTTAATTAACTAATTATATTCTTCTTTTTCATTAAGTTTTATATATTAAATTCAGTAGATATAAGTTTTACGTCTATAATTAGAGATTTGTTATTGTTTGATTTTTTTTTTCTGTTTTTATTATTGTTTTTTTTTCTAATACGTCCCACCGGTGCATGTCGTGGCGACCTATATATCTATTGAGACAGCATTTAGCTTTAAGATAAAAATTATAGCTTCTTTCTAGTTTTAATGTATGTCTTGTTGGTTGTCCTGTTTAAATAAATAAATAAATAAATAAATAAATAAATAAATAAATAAATAAATAAATAAATAAATAATCTGTTTGTGTAGCTATAATAAATAAATAATACTATTTTTTTCTACAGTTTGTATGGCAATGCCAAACTATAACGTCACTGCTGTGTTTCGTGTTTATTTAAAACTTTTAAGGTTACAGAAGTTCATGCTTAGGTCAAATAAAAATAGGTAATTTTTTTTAAGAACTGTTACGTAATGTCTTTTATACTTTTACCCCCGTATTAATAAACAAAGTGTAAGCTTGGAGTAGTTACTCCGTGTTTTGTTCTCGTCATGTTAACTTCATTTCATATTAGAGAAAAAGAGACAAAACACGGAGTATGGGCCGAAACACATAAACACGATACGACGTCGCACCGCAAAAATAAGCGTTGCGTCAAGCTAGTATAAACCTTATTGCCCGTCAAATACTAGACAAGCGCTCCATCGTGGTACGACGCGACGTCCGTCGTCGTGTCAAGTTTTTTTTTTATATTAGAAGGAGGCAAACGAGCAGGCGGGTCACCTGATGGGAAGCAATCACCGCCGCCCATGGACACCCGCAAAACCAAAGGAAGTTATGGAGTTATGTTAAGGAGTTTATGTGTTTCGGCCCTGACTACTCCAAGCTTACACTTTGTTTATTAATAGGCCCTGTAAGCCTCCAAATAAGCAAAGAATAAGTGCCAAATAGTTATTTTGTGTTTTGTTCCTGTCATGTAAACGTCATTTCAAATTACAGTAAAAAAAACAAAACACGAAATAACTATTCGGAGCTGATTTTTTGTTTATTTGTAAGACACCAATGTTTTATTATTGTTTTTGTCAACTTCAATATTGACGCGAAGTGGGCGAAGTGGGCTTGGGCTGGCCACCACTGCCATCATGATGGTTAACCTTTTCACCGCCCAACTATCCTGCACGCGATGTCCAGCTGTACGCCAACGTATAAATGTATTTTAATAAAGTAGGTACAAAAAAGAACTTCTATAGAAGTGCTGGCGAGGACGGCACGAAAATCTCGAACTTCTATAGAAGTTGTTGGCGGTAAAAAGGTTAAAGATGGAGCAACTACGTTCTATTGTCGAGGCTAAGAACGGGAACGTGGTGAATCGGTGCCCGTTAGGCCGACGATATTAAAACAATCGCAGATCGGGATCAGATAGCAGTGATAGGGTTGATTGGAAAAGGACTGGAGAAAACAACGATACGCTTAAAAAGAAGAAGAAATAGATACTTAAATAAGACTAAATATTGATTGTCATTTACTTTGTCGAATAAAATTTTGTCGTTTTTTATATTGTAAGGGTAAGCACAGTGCCTTGATCTCACCTGATATTAAGTGTTGATAAAGCCAATGACGGAAGCGCACTTCACCCAGGATCCTAAACTAGTGAGACACTGGCACTTATCTCTAGCTGCCGGAACTAACAATGCTACAAACATTGTTGTTATGGCGACATACTAAGATAAGATGATAGTAGCTAGCCAGGCGGACAAATAAGTCCTACCACCAACCAAACCGAGCACACAAACATGTACCCCCCGCTGGGAATCGAACCCGGGACTTCTAGGTCTAAACCGGTGGTCTTAACCACTAGAACACAGAGGCGGTTAAAGCTTCGTTCAATAAAAAAAAAGAACTAGAAAAAGGATCCGGAACTAAATTGCATCACGAAAATGGTCCTGTATGCTCATAACTGTATATTTAAACTAGCAATCACCCGCCCGCTTAGCTGTGCGAAAATAATGGGTCAATGAATGCTAATCAAAATATTTATATGGTTTACCAACGGATCGTGGGTACGATCGCCGCTGCGGGTAGTACCTGGTTCAGAGACTCTCCCTGGCAATACAACGTGGTAACGCTGCCGGTATCATGGGAACCTTTGAGCCGGGGGTGGCCCGCGGTGGTCTTTTAGATTAAGGTTTTAAATTGGAATATTTAATTATTATAACTATTTGATTGTATCCATTTATTATTTTAATATTATTAATGTTAATAGAAAATAAAATTTTACTGTTTACCAACATCATTAGCCTATCATTGCACAATCTCATGTTCTTACTACATACAAATTTTCATTAAGAGCCGTCACTCACCCGCTTCTTCTTCTTCTTAAGCCCGTCGCCACCCAATGCTGAGTGTAGGCCTCTCCCTTTGCACGCCATCTCCCTCTGTTGGTAGCCATCCCAAACCAGGTCAAACTCGCCCGCTTCGCTAAGCGTAAACTTGTGAATAAAATTTCATTTTTTTGTAGCTTATCTTTTGCACAATCGCATGTCCTTACTACATACAATTTTTAAGTGTAAACTTCTTTTTTTCTTTTTTTTTTCTTTTTTTTATAGCCTATCATTTGCACAATCGCATGTTCTTACTTACATACAAATTTTCATCAAGATCGGTTAAGCCGTTCTTGAGTTAAAAGTGGACATACAGACAACAATTTCAAAAATCGTAGAATTGGTGTCAGTGAGTCATAAAATGAATATTTATCCCTAAATTTGTCAGAAAAATATAATATATTATTTAGTGATTAAAAATTAAAGTGTACCCATTAAAATAAAATAATTAAACTACTTAAATAAATTATTTATGTACTAAAATGCGTGATTGCTGCGTAAAAAATGTTTAGCTCTACATAATATTTATAGCGTCGCTTCACCCACTGTACAACAGTTCTTAACATGATGAAGTTGTTCTAAGTTGACCCCTGACCCAGCCGTTTTATTAAATTGTGTATTATTGTTAATATTTATGTGCACTTACCTTAACACATGCCTGCGCCGTGTCCCCAATGCGATTATCTGTTTGTCATGGCCTCTCGCAGACTTTCTCACTTGATTCAAGTAAATTAAGATTTTGTTTCAACAAGTTTTCGAATACTACACACTTCATTATCATCAGCTTATTTATGTCCCCACTGCTGGGTCACGAGCCTTCCCTATGGATGGGCCATAAACCACCACGCGGGCCCAGTGCGGATTGGTGGTTGTTAACGACTGCTAATGCAGCCGAGACCAACGGCTTCACGTGCCTTCCGAAGCACGGAGGAGCTCGAGATGATACATTTTTGGTCACCCATCCGATAACACAACCCAGTCTCTCGCACTAGGATTTACTGTATCTCTATTAAAGCATATACGAGTAAATATTTATAAAATTTACAAAATACAGTGAAAAAATTAAACGCCTACTCGACCCAGAAGACCCAGGTTCGCCGGCCTTCGCGAGAGTTGCTTAACTTCAGCACTTGCAGACCAGGCGCGTTATCCACTGCGCCATCGAGCATCTACACACACACATTGCAAAATTAAACAGTTTTTATAGATCAAACGTGGAGTTGATTTTTTTAAAAATAACGACCGTTGGAACAAAGTAATGATTTAATAAATAATTATTAACACAAATTGTAAGAAATCAATGAACTAAATAATAAGTCCTCTAAGTAACTTAAACAGAAAATGAGTCGCAATCCCTGAGTTGAGAGAACGTCCGACACAGCCAAGCGCTCGAGCAAAAGTGCCACGGCGTTCTAGCAGCCGCTCCCACGAGGCCTCCCCACCACCACTCGGCTCGGTAACAGCCGGTCGCGGTCGGGCGATCTGATGTCACTATGACGTAGCGGGTGGCATTTCTAAGACGGCCGTTCCTGATGGTGCGGCGTCCTCGCCCACAGCCTGGTCCACGCGACGCATGTCCCCAGAGCTGCCATCTGCCGAAGGTAGATCCATGCAGCTCGGGCCTGCTAGAGGCTGGTCCTCACAGCCCTGGGTCGAAGGGTGCTGAGGATTCAAGTCCTGGGGCCCCGGAAGCTGTCCCTCAAAGGGTTGATCTCCCCCTTCGTTTACTTGACCGTTATCTGAAACATGAGTGGCATAAGTCCACCTATTTCCAAAGAACATGACGCTTTGTGACATTTAAATTTAGCGACTTCAATAGTAAAATAAAAGAAAAGAATAAGGAATAAAATCTGTTCTTTCTACTACAATCCCATGCGTGCACTCATGTAATTGCAGCAGAAAGACTACCATGAAACAAATCAAGACGTTAAATGTAAGAAACAAATGCAAAAATAAGAAAGTAAAGTAGGTACAAGAGAATAAATAAGCAAAGTGAGAAAATTCTATGAATAGTAGCTCCGGATTGCTAATACTCATAAAAAATTTAAAACAGTACACAAAAGAGGCCCAAAGTTTGCTTAATGTGTTTATTACCCGGCGCCGTTGGCAGAGGCCGTATTTGCTTGCCAACACTACGCATACGGTACCAAAAACCGTAGCGTCTAATCAACGCCATAAATTGACAGAGGCCGTATTTGCATGTCATTGACAGAGGCCGTATTTGCATGTCAAGCTTGGACTCACCACCCTCGAAGAAGGCTTCGCAGGTCTCCGGAGTCCACTCGCCGCGCCACAGAACCATGTGCTCGGCAGCTGCCTGGGTCTTTTTACCGTACGACCCGGCCAGCAGCTCCAGCTCGTAGCGGTGGTGTGCCAGAGCTCGCAGGATCTTGTATGGACCCCGCATACCGGGATCCAGTTTTCCGGTGCTCTGTGATGTCTTGCTTACGAAGACAAAGTCTCCGACGGCGTATTTGTGAGGCTGCCGTCGACGCTCGTTGACGTAAGCGTCTTGGCGCTGCTGATTGGCTGTAAGCAACTCTGATGCTCTTTGCCTTCGCAAACTCAGAAGGGCTTCTCGATTCGGACTTGAGTTCTCTAATGCGACATCCCTAATTAATGACCTAATTACAGGCGTAGCCGCTTCTATACCTATTAGAAGTTGGAGTGCTGATGTTTGGGTTGTTGCATGTTTCGTTATATTTAGTATGAGCTGGACTTTCCACAAAACATCTGACCATTGTGCGCCCTTACTTCTCACTTCTACCCGTAACATGTTTAGAACGGTACGGCAATATCTTTCAGCCTGTCCATTCTCGCGATGCATTTCAGGTGTAATAAAATGCACTGAAGAACCTAAGTCTCGAACCCAACTTTGAAAAGCTACGCTCTCAAACATCCTGCCCCTATCACATACTACCGTGGCAGGTGTGCCAAACAAGGAGACTACATTTGAAAAAACGCGTTTTAATTCTTCAGCATCTTGCCGATATAAAGAGTACAGTAGACAGTATTTCGAAAAGGAATCTACTACGATCAAAATATATTTGAACCCGTTTGACTCAGGAAGAGGTCCCAATACATCCGTGTGAACGACACTAAACGGTAAATCCGGTTTTGTCCACGACTCAATAGGTTGAGGAGACGTTCTAGGAACCCTTTTATGCGCCAAACAAATCAAACAATGTGTAACATACTTCCTTACGAACTGTCTCAAGCTGGGAAACCAAAAATGATGTAGAATCAATTCCGTGGTTTTATCAATGCCAATGTGATCGTGGTCATCATGGAATACTCTTAATAAACTAAGCCTGTGGCCCTTGGGAATAAAACAAAGTAGACGTGGTTCCTCTCCAGTAGTGATAAATTTATAAAACAAAATCTCATTTTTTATTACATAGCGAGTGCTATCTAATTGCCCATCCCTTAATTTTGCAATCAAATCCTGAGTTTCACTATCAGCCGTCTGTGCAGTCTTCGCCCAATTATTAGGATTACGAATGTGAGAGACTGCAATTGGGTGTCGACTTAGGTAATCAGCATGTTGCATAAGTGAGCCCTTTCTGTATTCTAAGGTAAAACGAAAATCTTGCAAGTAGACCCACCAGCGCGCGACTCGTGGTAACAAATCTTTTTTGCGTTCTGTTAGTTTAAGAGAGTTGCAATCCGTCACTATTTTAAAATCGATACCGATTAAATAATGACGGAAATGCTGTAGCGCACGAACGATCGCAAGGGTTTCAAGTTCGTAACTATGGTATCGCGATTCCGCGCCCTGGGTGGACTTGCTAAAATAGCCAACGACTCGTTTCCGTCTGTCATCATGCTGTTGCAAAAGAATCGCCCCGTATCCGATCGAACTGGCGTCAGTATGCAGTTCGGTGGGCAATGTTGGATTAAAAATGGCTAACACAGGTTCATCAGTCAGACAGCGAATAATGAAATCACGACTGGCATCCTGTTCACTACCCCATACAAAAGGTTCGCTTTTCTTTAATAATTTTGAAACGCACGCAGTTTTGGATGAATAACCCGCGATATACCTTCGAAAGTAACCGGCAAGTCCTAAAAATTGTCTGACTTCCTTGACATTAGTAGGTTTCGGTGATTAGATTAATGCCTCTACTTTTCCCGGACTCGGCCGTACCTGACCATGCCCAATTAATCGACCCAGGTATTCCACTTGTGTGTCTAGAAAAGTGCATTTTTTTAAATTGATAGAAAACCCGGCTGACGTAAGCACCTTCAATACCTCATGCAATGTATCTATTCCTTCCTCGATCGTATTGGATAGAATCAAGACGTCGTCGATATACGTGAGGACCTTCCCTTTATCCATAAGAGGTTTTAGGGTCTTTGTGATCACTCTTTGGTAAACGATAGGGGCATTGGCCAAACCGTAAGGCATTTTTAAGTATTCGTAGTGGCCTTCAGGCGTAACGAAGGCGGTTTTCGCTATGGAACCCTCATCCTTAAGTGGCACTTGATGGAACCCAGTAGCCATATCAAGGCTACTAAAATATCGGAAACTACCAAGCTTGTCAATATGGTCATCAATTAACGGCAACGGGAATCGCTCTTTTACTGTTATAGCGTTCAGCGCACGATAGTCCACGCACATCCTATCACTACCGTCCTTCTTCTTGACGAGAATGATAGGACTAGCGTATTGGGATTCTGACTCGCGAATTATTCCCTTCGCCATCAAATCGTTGACAATATCTCTAACTCGGTTTTTCTCATCAACCGAAAGTTTATAAGGACGATAGCAGACTGGGGTTTCGGATGTCAATTTTATTTCCATGCTACCAGTGTTCACCGTGGAAGTGGCAGTACCAGTAACAAAGGAACTCGAAAACTGTTCAATTACGGACATCAACCGATCTCTGTCCCTGCCCACTAGCGGCGTTTTAATTTTGTCAAATTCCACAGTGGACACGTGAAGCACCTTAGCACAATCTACCCTAGTGAGCCTTTGCCTGTCATTATTTCGAATATAAACTACCCCATCTCTATTCAAAACGTCCGTGCCTAACAGGACAGGTGCGTTAATACATTCCGGCGAAACGACGTACAAATCTTGGAGGTAGATTGTCTGTCTACCAACACATCCACCGCAATGCCTTGGATTACGGCTGATATTACGTTATTTGCTCGGAGGTCGTCCCTGAGCAAAAATTTACAGTCGAAGAATTATTATTTTGTTCAGTTCGCTGTTTTGTAAAGCAAGTATCTACTAAATGACCGCTTCTTTTACAGAACGTGCAAAATTTATTAGATTTAGCTATTGATGATGTACCAACAGCTGAAGACGTGGTGGCTGAAAAGGGTTTCGACACAACACTATCATTCTTAAATTTCTTGGGACAGTTCCACTTCCTATGATCGGCTCCACCACAATTGTAACAGGTTCCTCCCGATTTAGACATTTCTCGCTTTCTTAAATTAGAAGGCCCTACATGTGACGAGCGAACAGTATTGGGATTATGTAAAATTTTGTAGTCTAATTTAGGTTTTACATATGCTGATAAAAATTCGACTAAGTCTTTTGACTGCCGTTTAGCGTTGATAGCCGCGGCCTTAACTTGGGGATCGCCAATGCCTCGCACTACTATCGCTGTTCTCAGTTCATCTGAAAGCCCCGTTACTATATTGGGACGTAAAAGAGACTTACGGGCATACTCCGCAAATGTTGCAAACTTATGCGAATTGGTACACATAACGTCAAATAATATATTTGCTGCATCTATGTTACGTGGACACAAAGAACGAAATTCAATCTTAAAATTACTCCACGTACGGTCGGTAGTAACCCAATCATTTAGCCACGTTTTAGCGTCGCCACGCAAGCAACTGCCAATACGTCCAAGGCATTCGCGATCATCCCATTTATTTATGGCACGCGCACGGTCTACCTCGGCACACCACAAATCAAAATCGTGCAAACTAGGGTCAAAATATGAAATATAAAAATTACTGGACCTTGTTTGTATCAAAGCAGATAGGGCACCCACAATTCTGTCCGCTGCGTCGCCCTTGGAGGCGCTGTCGTTGCTCGATGTTCCCTGGTGCGCTGCATCCGCGGGAACACGTTTCTCAGCAGTCGAAAGGGGCGGCGTACGACACTCAGGGTCAGGGTGCGACAAAAGAGTTGACGGTGGCACTACCGATGATGACAACCTATCCTCTATTTCATTTAGCCGCACCAAGATTTTCCCTAAAGCCTTATCTCGCGAACGATTACTAGAACTGTAAGAACTATCGCGTCTTCTCCGAGATCTTATAGAATTATCACGATCACGACGCCTAGGTGACCTAGCCTCGCGATATCTCTCCAAACTATCACGTAGACGCGGTGTTACTTCACGACTATTGTGACGGTTACGTGTTCTACTCCTATCGTAACGCCTACGGCTACGTGACCGATCTCGCCTAGTTGACCTTGACGAACGACCTGACATTTTTTTTCAAAATTAAATCTAATTAAGTCTTACAGAAAAACCGACGCACAATGAAACGTTAAACACTTACACGAAAGTAGACTTCTCACAAAACACTGAGAACAATTTTAAGATGGCTAACTTGAGCAAAACGCGTGGCCATCCCACTTCTGATCTTATAGATCAAACGTGGAGTTGATTTTTTTAAAAATAACGACCGTTGGAACAAAGTAATGATTTAATAAATAATTATTAACACAAATTGTAAGAAATCAATGAACTAAATAATAAGTCCTCTAAGTAACTTAAACAGAAAATGAGTCGCAATCCCTGAGTTGAGAGAACGTCCGACACAGCCAAGCGCTCGAGCAAAAGTGCCACGGCGTGCTAGCAGCCGCTCCCACGAGGCCTCCCCACCACCACTCGGCTCGGTAACAGCCGGTCGCGGTCGGGCGATCTGATGTCACTATGACGTAGCGGGTGGCATTTCTAAGACAGTTTACATAGATCTGAGACTGAAGACTGAGCTGGCAAACGAGCATCAACATCTTCAACATCATCTCAGCCAAAACACGTCCTTTGCTGGACAAAGGCCTCCCCAAAGGATCTCCACAACGACCGGTTTTGTGCTGCTCGCATCCAGTGGCTTCCTCCGCCCTTTACCAGATCGTCGGTTCACCTTGATAGAGGCCTGCCCACACTGTGCTTTCCGGTACGCGGTCGCCACACGAGGACTGTTCCGCCCCAGCGGCCATCAGTCCAGCGAGCGATGTAACCTGCCCACTGCCTTTTCGGGCTATATCGATAACCTTTGTTGTTCTGCGGATCTCCTCATTTCTGGTTTGATCACGCAGACAAACCCAGAGCATAGCCCTCTCCATTGCTCTTTGAGTAAGGCTCATAAATAAAATAAATAAAATGTTTTATTTCAGACAACTGTAAGTCCATCATGTTAGTTACAATTTACCCTTAAAAGCTGTTAGTATACAATAACACAAATAAAATATTGAAATGAAACAACTTTTACGGAACTACTCGCGTTTATTTTACACATTACTTATTTAATGTTTATCCTGACGTTTCCGAACCCTTTGCTTTCTGCGTAAAACGGAACGCACCTGATTAAATTTTAATGAGGGTATACAGGCTACCAACTAGTTATGAGATGACCAACACCTCAGTCTCCCTGTGACCACGGACCCTGCAAAGGGTTCGAAACATCAGGATAAACATTAAATAAGTAATGTGTAAAATAAACGCGAGTGGATCCGTAAAAGTTGTTTCATTTCAATGTGTAGTGTTCGCGTAAACTTTAGAAAACAATACAAATAAAATAATAAAATAAAACAAATGAAATGACACAAATAAAAGACACATGTGATGTGGGCTGATTATGATGATGATGATGACAAGACACATTAACAAACGAATTGTAACCAATGATAGTACCATATTATCATGATAATATCCTTGATTACAACAATAAAACAACAAACTGCAGGTGGACCCCACAAATCCACTGCCGGTCTACCGATCTACACGCTTAGTGACGTGCAGATCCGTAAACCTACCGAAGGCTGCAGAGTCCATCCTGCCAGCAATCATCCCCAAAATCCTGTTGGCGCTCCCACGCAGTCGCAGCATCAACGAGGCAGTCTTCTTTCGCGTGATGGTATAAAAATCATCAACATTGGCATCTGCAAACATGCCTGATGCGCTATAAACTACACCAGCATATAATAGCATAAATAAATAAATAAATTAAGAGTATGTATTTATTTTTCTATAAGTCCCACTGCTAGGCTTAGTCATTCTCATATTTTCCCAGATCGGGTCATATCATAACTCAACATTTCTCAATGCGGGTTATCACCAGCTCATGTTATGTCCCCACTGTTGGGGCACGGGCCATCCTTAAGAATGAAATCACCAAAGGGAGAATGGGCCATTAACCAGGCGGACTTAATACAAGCTCTATGTACGAGACACGTACATGACATTCTGCATATTAGGTAGTTAATAAAATATAACAGACGCGGCAATAACTGTGACCCAGATTACGATCGCCAGCCGACCTTCGACGAATGCACTTTATCATGACAATCATATGAAATTTTAGTGTTTAATTAGAAGCCGATTTGACAACTAATTTTTGCCTTTTTAATTGCACTCGCCTGCATTTGCATCTGCATCCTTTTAACATCTACATTTTTTGCATCTCGTTTGCAACCTGCATTACACTACATACACTCTACCACCAGCCAAACATGTGCGATGCAGTAATATAATCATGTGTCATTTGACGCAGTACGCAGTCTTTATTCAGCTTTCGTTGGTTTCATTTTTCTCTACGGATCCCAACCTTACATGGCGACCCTGCCAAAGAGTGTCATCTTGCGCGAGTGCACCCAACGTTGGCGCCGGCGCCACTCCGTTTAAGGAATCATTTGTATAAACATTGTCGCAGTACCTATATTCAAGATGAACAGTACTTTGCCGATCTTCTATGACACCACCATTAAATAACGTAGTCTTTTTTTATAGTATTAAGGAGTTTTTTAATAAGCGGAGCTGACATTGTATTGTATTCTATATTTTATTAATTATAATGAATGTGATTTAAAATAATTTAATATAATGTGAATGTGTAATTGTTATTTGTTGCATTGTAAATGTCACCTCAATTATTCAATAATTTAATGATTTGCATGCTATTTTGATAATGGCTAAACATGAGAACATGTAAAACTATCAAGATCTTTATACCATGTTTGACGCAATAAAGTGTTTTTATGTTTTTTTATGTTTTTTCAGCATTCGTTGGTTTCATTTGTCTCTACGGATCCCAACCTTACAACACATGTACCCCCGCTGTGAATCGAACTCAGGACTTATGGGTCTTAGATCGGTGGTTTTACCCACTAGACCACAGAGGAGATAAAATAGTAGATTAGATATATGTATTGTTTATTAAATTATCTACATATTTAAATAATTAAGTATTTTTTTAACTTATTATTTTCAAGTGCTAATTGCTGCACTGAAGCTAAATTAAATATTCATAAAATTTATAGAACACAGTGAAAAAATTAAACGCCTACCTGACCCAGCCAGGAATCGAACCTGGATCTTCCGCAATCCGGGCGGCTACACTGACCTCTATGCTACCGGGAAGGCTAATGTAAGCGCTGATTTTTTTTTTTTTGGAGAGAGACTGCTGATTGCCGAGGGGCATTTTCAGCTTCACCGGGCTTGTTTTAGGGGCGGCGAGGTACGTAAAGGGTACCTCAAGCAGTGTTGAAACGAATCACCTTCGGAGGATTTCTAGAAGGGAACGGCATCGCACACTTAAAAGTGCGCGTCCCCGTGCCCTTCCAGAGTCTCCGAAGGGTTCGGATCGGATCGGGGAGCGGAACCACCTGAGGGCGCCTCTAAAGGCACGGACCTCGGCTTGGGTAGACCGGGCCGTGGAGGAGGAGAGGAGCGCCCAGGCACATGAATGTGCCTGGCGTAGAGCGCGTGTGAACCGGTTCTTCGTACCCTTGTTCTACGAGTACGGTGTCTTGGGCCTAAAATAGTGTGCATGTTTAGTGTATTCTGTAAATGTGTGCTGTCATTTGGAGGATCGGGCGGGGGGGCGTTCGCAACTGTAATTGGGTCGTCGGGCTCGGTTAGGACGTGCTTAGGACGCCTGGACGTGTACCGTATTGATGGTGGAAGTCCTTCAACATTATAGTTGGCAGCCGCCACAACAAGCGGGTTGGGGTGGTGGGGGGCATTATCAAAGTAACGTCGGGAGACGTCCTTGATAAAGTCTTTGATTGTGGGGATATCGAGGTCGCGATGGAGGTCTACATTACGAACGTAATGCGGACAACCCGTCGCTACGCTAGCGTAGGTCATGACTGGGCGGATGCAGGCTTTGTAAATTGTCGTCTTACTTCTAAGAGACATTTTACTCTTCCTGCCTATAAGGTGGAATAACCGACCTAATATGAACGCGGCCCTGTTACGGACGATTTTGAGATGCGGTGCAAACGACAATCTCCTATCGAGGGTGACACCGAGATATTTCACCTGCCTAGCCCATGGGATAGGGCGGTCAAATAAACGAATCGGACGGCAAGGATCGTCGCGGCCCCGATAAAAGTACACAGCGGCACTTTTCTCGGGGTTCACTTCGATCCGCCACTTGCGAAACCAAGCGCCGAGGGTGTTAGCGGCCTTTTGGAGTCGGTTGGAAACCGCGGTCTTGTCTCTACCAGACGAAAATAGCGCGGTGTCATCCGCGAATAGAGCTAGCTCTACGCCGGGGGACTTGGAGACATCGTTTGCGTAAAGCGCAAAGAGGATTGGAGAGAGCACGGATCCCTGCGGAACGCCGGCTCGAATAGGGTGCGGGGCGGAGAGCGTTCCTTCGACGCGGAAGCGAAAGGAGCGACCCGACATATAGTCTCGTATGATGTGCACGAGTCTGTCTGGCACTCCGAGTTTGTACAGCTTATAAATTAAGCCGTTGTGCCAGACTTTGTCGAACGCCTTTGCGACGTCGAAGAAAAGAGATCCGCGGGAGCGGGAGGGTCGCGGTGGGAGGGAGGGACGAGAGTCTTTCGACTTCGCTGTCTACCATTTCGATATGGTTTGGAGGGACTGGGAGGGTGCTAGGCGAACATTGGGCCTCGAGGCTGTCGGCAAGGCACTCGGATTTTTCGTCGTCGTCAAAGACGACCGAATTATCGGGTTTCTTAAGAGGGGGCATAGATGTGACCGTATCCGACTTAAAGGCTCTCGCCAACCGCCAATAAGCTTGGTGAGAAGGCGTGATGTCTTTAAGAAGGCCATGCCACTTCGACTCGCGGAGCTCTTGTATGCGCTCTCTAGCAGCGCGCTGCAGGGAGCGCATACGAGCCCGGTTGTCCGAAGTGGGATAGGAGTCGAAAGCGCGAGTGGCGGCGTTCTTTTCCCGCAATAGACGCCTCATATCGTCCGGCAGTTTGAAGCGATGGTCAGCCGTCGCTACAACCCGCCGGGACGATTCGCTTATAGCGTTAGTGAGGTGACTACCGAGGGCGTCGATCGCGGCCACTGTCGTAAGCGCTGAACTTTGTCACTGCTTTTTAATGCTAATAGCGGCATAGCGCGCCATCTATCCAAAGGTAGTTGCAACCGATGGCTATTATATTTGCAGATGAAATACCAAAAATTTGATAACACAACGCTATAGTAAATTTTACTTTTTATTTTCAAGTGCTAATTGCTGCACTGAAACTAAATTAAATATTTATAATATTTATTAAAAAGTAGTGACAAAGTTCAGCGCTTACATTAGCCTTCCCGGTAGCATAGAGGTCAGTGCAGCCGCCCAGATTGCGGAAGATCCAGGTTTGATTCCTGGCTGGGTCAGGTAGGCGTTTAATTTTTTCACTGTATTTTATAAATTTTATAAATATTTAATTAAGTATTATTTTGTGTACCTACTCATTTTATTTTTTATTCATAATATATTTTGTTTTTTTTATATATATCTACTTGACGTTCCTAAGTACAATATTCCTAAATTGAATAAAGGATTTTTATTTCATTTCGATGTGCTGTAAAATTAAATTTCTTGCTATTTTAACTTGTATTTTCTATATATTAAAAAGTGAATTTGTGTCTTCTTTCAAGAGAACAAATTGTTCAATCATGCATTTCAGAATTTTATTAGGTTCAACAACCCGTAACGGAAAATCATCCAACGATTTCATAAAACGTCTGTAATATTATCTGTGGCGGGATCTAATATCACTTTTACTAGACTCTTTAGAAAGCCAAAGCCACTTTCCCTCGAAAGCCTGCATTTTCGTGCAAAACGACTATAAAATATATATTATAATAAATCTATGTTACTTTTTTCATTTTGTACCGGATATAACGCGTGTAATAATGCGTAATAGCCGATTGTGTGGTCACGAAACATCAGTATGTTATGTCATGTTTTGAACATGCATTTTGGTATAGCTAGTCGTTCATTTAGAAACTTTTTGGCAGTAAAAGGCACGCAAGGTAAAAAAAAAGGTATATGTTCGGAGTATATTGGAACGGTATACAATGAATAATAAAGTAGATATATATCTTTGTACTCCTTTTTACGAAAATTGCGCGGACGGAGGAGTTTGAAATTTTGCACACTTATCCTACTAATATTATAAACTCGAAAGTTTGTAAATATGGATGTTTGTTACTCTTTCACGTAAAAGCTACTGAATGGATTTGGATGAAATTCGGCATACGGATAGTTTATAACAGGGAATAGCACATATGATACTTTTTATCCAGATATTCCCACGGGAACGGGAACCACGCGGGTGAAACCGTGAGCGGCCAATATTAGTTTATATAGAGAAAGAGTACAGAATGTTAATATTTTTTTAAATTATGTATAAAAATACATTAAATCAATAAAACAAACATTACAAACACTGCTATGTATTTGACACACACGCATATATACTATTTTCAATAATTTCAAAAATGGAATAGGAGCGGCCTAAATCTTTCAATGCCAATCCAAACTCACAATCTATCTTTTTTAATTTTTCATTGCTTAGGATACAATCCGTGCAGCCTTAATAAAATTACGGTCGAATTTCGACCACTGGGCGACCACTAGTAAGTAAGTAAACAACTGAAATGGTTGCTCGGTTTTTCAGATATAATACAAATCGCCGTGATAAACAACATAGTATAACAAAAATATATATTTTTTTATATATATCTTACGAGTAAGTACTTGATCATCTTACCTGATGTTAGTGATGATAAGGCCGAAGTGGAAGCGCACTTCACCCGGAATCCTCAACTAGTGAGGCACTGGCTATCTTATCTCTGGCTGCCGGAACACAACAATGCTACAAACATTGATGTTATGGCGAATTATTTAGATAGGATGGTGGTAGCTTAGCTAGCCAGGCGGACAAACAAGCCCTACCACCAACCAAACTGAGTACACAAACATGTACCCTCCGCTGGGAATCGAACCCGGGACCTCTGGGTCTAAGTAGAGGCGTTTTATCAACATCCTACTAATATTATAAACGCGAAACTTTGTAAGTATAGATGTTTGTTATTCTTTCAAGTAAAAACTACTGAATGGATTTGGATGAAATTTGACACACAGTTAGTTTATAAACGGGAATACTTAACACATAGGACACTTTTTATCCCGATATTCACACGGGAATGGGAATCGGGAACCACGCGGGTGAAACCGCGAGCGGCAACTAGTTAAGTATTAGGTCCTTACCTATGAAATTGACGTTTTGTATGAAGATTTTTTTGTAAAATTTAATTTTTCATACTAACGTTTTTTTAATTTTCTTAGCATCTATTTATGTTAACACTATAAAAATTGTAGAGTAGTGTGTTTGTTTCACTAGCTAAATATAGCAGACATTAAAAAGAAACAAAATCAATTCCCTTCAAAGCTACAATGAAACAAAAAGACAATTCCGCGAACATAAAAAGTAGTCAATTTAAAAAAAAAATATTGGACGGTTAAGACACAAAATTAATAATCATTGTTATTACTGAAGCGTAAGTAACATAGTCCTAATTAAAGGTGTATAATAATATTAACAACCGGTATTGACTTTTAGAACTTTTAGACCTTTTAATAAGTGAGAAAAAAACGTCAATTTCATAGGTAAGGACCTAATATAATAAATAATAATAAATAAATAATAAATACATTTTCCTACACTCACACCAATTATCTAGCCCAAGAGAAGCTTCGTTATGAAACTCGTTATATGATTACTAGACAACGGATAAACATACTTAAATACATACTTATTATAAATAGAAAACACCCAGACCCGAGACAATTTAGAAAAACAATAATTTCTAAATTGACCCGACCGGGGATCGAACCCGGGACCTCAGAGATGGCGACACCATGAAAACCGGTGTGCAAGCTACTCGACCAAGGAGGTCGTCAAAATAGTATAAATTTGAAGTGAAATTATAACAGGACAACTTGTCCATATGGTTGCAGATTTATCATCGTGACTGTACCGTGTGACTGTACATTTCACCGCTATAAAGCCACTCATTAACAACCCGACAGGTCTAGACAAAGCTGCCATTAGACTTTTTAAATACGTCTCAGTCGTGACGTGAATGGCCAGTGAAATCACGAGAAATAACATTGGAATTTCATTGGCTACTGCACAGTTGATTGAGATCGTGCATGTAAAGCTTTTCGCGTTGACGTGTTACCGGATGGGTGAGCTAGTTTAGTAATCCTAAGCATCTGTCATCTTTTAACCACCTCTTTGGTCTAGTGGTGGACACCACCGGTCATGGACATGTTAGTGTAAAAACACACTATGCCGAAGGTACGCGACCGAAGTTCCGCGGCTGATTTTACGTTCCGACGTATTCGGCTGATCTGACACACCATAAGTGCCGAACTTACGCCCCGCCCCCGGATCTTCGTAGGCAATCTAAACGAACTTCGGTCGCGTATAATGTGTGCTCTATAGAATAAGTTGCCGCTGAACTTACGCCCGACCGAAGTTAGGCTGTACGCTTTAACGCAACGTAGTTTCGGTATTATGCGTCGTCAGTAATTCAAATAGCATTGCAGGCGTAATCATGCCGAACTTCAGTCGCGTAATTTCGGCATAGTGTGTTCCTACACTTATGGTTTAGTTAAATACGGCCGTTTTTAACTGTAACTTCTTATTTAACTAAACCATAACATGTCAGATGTTCATTAGGTGACTTACTTTTGTTGAGCATAATTTGATTTTCTATTTCTAATGATATGTTTTTTTTCATTGGCGGCGCTAGTGTGCGGCGTAAACGCTCTTAATACAAAAAATAGAGAGCGAGGAAAGAAAACTCGTAGCAGATTTCTCGATAGACCCTGCGTACGAGTTTGCGCAACTCGTGTACGGAGACACAGGTTTGCCCGGGCCGCTGTTGACGCCCGACCTCCACTGCATCGTTTCTGGTGACCACTGCGCCACATACCCACGCCAGTTCCCCACGTTTGTCGTACCCCAGGAGTCGATCTTCTTTGCGGTGAAGACTTGGAGCGGCTTCCATGCAACAGGGCAAGGGTGTTGAAAAGGACGTGGGGGCGGTACGTCACCTATCTGCAGTTCTACAGCGACAAGGATGGTCCCTCTCTACCTACCTCTCCCAGCGAGAAGCACTTGCGTAGGTACTCGGTTTAGCTGGTGCTAAAGCTTTTTAGCTACCACCTAGCTAGTCACCAACGTCTTATCTGAATATGTCGACATACCATCAGAGTTAATTTTTATGTTGAAGTATTGAACTTTTTCTTGGAGCTGCTGGGACCCAAATCTCAAAGTACCTAGAGAATGTTTTGGAGCTGTAGGAAATGAAATTGGTAAATGTGGTATTACTTATTATTTTAATATGAAAATCATTGGAGCTCTTGGGAATGAATGTATAGAAATGTTGATATAATTTTTAACGCAAATTTTGTTGCGAACAAATTACAAAAACACAAATGTTGAAAAAATTTCCACGAACAGGGATTTGAACCTGCACCCTTCTGACATACCGGGTCAGGTGCTCTTCCAGTCGAGCTATCGTGGTTCTAACCAGCCCGCCGAAATTATTCAACACTATTTACTTTTTACTTTGAAAGCCAAAGGTGCCCATTCAATGTTAACAACTACCGTCATTAACATCCGATCATAATATTTTTACAAATACTAAAGATCAGTTAAGAAGTAGGCAAGCTATTTATAAATGTTGATATAATTTTTAACGCAAATTTTGTTGCGAACAAATTACAAAAACACAAATGTTGAAAAAATTTCCACGAGCAGGGATTTGAACCTGCACCCTTCTGACATACCGGGTCAGGTGCTCTTCCAGTCGAGCTATCGTGGTTCTAACCAGCCCGCCGAAATTATTCAACACTATTTACTTTTTACTTTGAAAGCCAAAGGTGCCCATTCAATGTTAACAACTACCGTCATTAACATCCGATCATAATATTTTTACAAATACTAAAGATCAGTTAAGAAGTAGGCAAGCTATTTATAAATGTTGATATAATTTTTAACGCAAATTTTGTTGCGAACAAATTACAAAAACACAAATGTTGAAAAAATTTTCACGAGCAGGGACATGACGACATGTTAATGACGGTAGTTGTTAACATTGAATGGGCACCTTTGGCTTTCAAAGTAAAAAGTAAATAGTGTTGAATAATTTCGGCGGGCTGGTTAGAACCACGATAGCTCGACTGGAAGAGCACCTGACCCGGTATGTCAGAAGGGTGCAGGTTCAAATCCCTGCTCGTGGAAATTTTTTCAACATTTGAATGTATAGAAGTTGAATTTTGGAGAACAATAGATTTGGAGCGCATGGGAATAAGCAGTATGGATAACATTGTGTTAAAAAAAAAAACAAAGAGCAGTTTCTCTTTTTTTAACATAAAATGTTTATAGTGCGAACAGACGCCTCCACATCAGATTACAATGAATGTTTAACCGTATGTTGTATACATTAAGTTCAAAATGTATTGAGGTTTTACAGTTTGTTATTGTCTGAGGTGCACCTACCTGTCATAGTAACGTAACTGACCATGATTTAACCATGCGAATGCTCGCATCGAACATGTTACGTTAAGGCAAGTCAGTGTTCATCATTACGTATACTTTTGATCACCCATCCGGATACAAGCCGCGTCTAAGGTAGCTTAACATTTGCGATCGTTGTACACACAACCTTTCTATGTCGCACTTTCAAAAGATGGAATAGTTTACCAGCACAAGTTTTTCCTATGACATATTCAAACGAGGCGTGAGACATCGTGTGGGCCGGCAGGCTGTATTGTTTTCACGCTGCACCAGTTGTCTTCGCATCTGGACTCCATTTCCACTTCAAATAAGGTGGAGTGGAGTAATTTGCCGAGATAGGTATAAAAAAATCCGTACTACCATCGCCATTCCCACCACTTGCGTAACATGAGTAATAAGTCGACCGTTTATTTTATTGCGAGTGCTACAAATGCCACTTTCTCCTAATGACCAACCACATGGTTTAATTTCGATTTTATTATACCATTTTATTGCTAACACGATTGGGAGAAACTCGAGTATCGATTTATGTTTTGAAGATATCTTTGGGTTGTTCCCAACGCGCTTGAAAATAGTTTTAGGCTGGTTTCAGAGACACGCTGACCGCCCGCGCGGGTGTCAAACGCGTCTCGTAAGCGCGCTGATGACCCGCGCGCAACTCTGAAACGAGATTAGTATGACGCGGTTCATCAGCTCGGACAGTCACGATGAAAAGTTATTACCATTGGAAAAAAGGCAACGGTGAAGACGTATGCAAACACATCCCTATAACTCTACTAGATAACTGAGAGGTGCATTTTCTACAGAACACGATGGCAAGTTTTTCAAGCAGTTACTCATTTTGACGATTTGTTTTTGTCGCGCGATAGTGCGTTCCAGCGCGTGCGATCAGCGTGACTGTTTAACGCACACTGGACAGAGCAGAGACTCCTCGACAGCGCGCGGATGAGACGCGCTGACTACGACTAACCGCGTTTGAATTGTAATCAACGCGGGTGGTAAGCGCGGGTAGTTTTCTTTTGACTTTGAATAGAAGTGAAAAGACGCACTCGTAATTTATATTATATCGTGAGAATGTATGGAAAAAAATATTTTGGAGAACAATAGATTTGCATGGGAATAACCCAAAAATATCTTCGAAAAATGTTATTGTATCTGAGTTTCTCTCAATCAGCGGGTAAGGCAATCGCTTACAACCTTGCCTCGCATAAAAATTTGGATAATTGATTTATATTCTTCCTTTTTCCAGACAGGTTTTATCAATTTTTAAAATCAGTTTGATTTATACTATTATTTATAAGTAGTAACTACTGATTTATAATGAAAAGGTGCCCTCCTAAAACATGAATTTTTTCGAGGGCAATTTTCAATAGACAGACGCTTTAACCTTTTTACCGCCAACAACTTCTATAGAAGTTCGAGATTTTTGTGCCGTCCACGCCAGCACTTCTACAGGTTGTAGATTTGCATTCCCGCCATAAATTTACAGCTGATCGTAATTGGTACACTTAATGACTAAAAAATACTTTTAACACGGAGAAAGTAATAAGGAACCGATTGATTAATAAAATGATCTCAGTGTAAATTAGAATAGCGACCGTCGACTGACGAGAATAGGGGTGCAGACCGTAGTAGGTACATAAGAGCGCAGCGGGCGGACATTAAGTCGATGAACTTACGTAAACTTGTAGGTACTATTATGTTTTCTGTGGTAAAGTGGCTTACTCTTACGCATAAGTATACTTTGTTGCAATAAACTATTATTAGGTACTTACTGATCATGTTTAAGATACTCGCAGGTACTGCTCAAAGTGGGCACCTTCACGTTCTATGCACAAATGAGCACGGCGCCTTAAGTTTCTATGTAACTTTTGCAGCACACTACCATTTGACCTTACACTCTCAAAAGCCATTAAAATATTTTGTTTTAACTGCACAACACTCGTGATTTCGTCTTTATAAACCATTCTTTTTATGTCTCCCCACAAATAAAAGTCACAAGGAGTCAAGTCTGGCGACCTCGGAGGCCAGGGCACTGGCCCACCTCGACCAATCCACTGGGTTCCGAACACTTCGTCCAAATAATCGCGCACTTGGCGTCCATAATGCGGAGGCGCCCCGTCCTGGTGGTAAAAGAGATTCCGGTGAAGAGCTAGTGGCACGTCGTCAAGCATTACGTCAACTACGTGCTGCAAAAGTTGCAAATACGAGTTGCTGTTGAGATAACCCTCGATGAAATAGGGCCCGAGTAAATGTCCACCAACAATGCCAGCCCACACATTGATGCTAAACCTATGCTGGAACGAATCTTTTTTGGTCTTATGCGGGTTCTGTTCGCGGTGAGCCCACCAATGTTCATTGTGGACGTTGTAAACACCGATGCGCGTAAACATACACTCGTCCGTCCATAGAATGCTGGCTTCTCGGTGTTCTAGTACCCAGTGACAAAAAGTGACCCGGGCGGCATGATCTTGCTCGTTCAATTCTTGAACTCTTCTGAAGTGGAACGGGTGCTGTTGACTTAAGAAGCCGCCAGACTGTTGTGTGGTGGACATTGAAGTGGCGGCCAGCATCACGAGTACTGGCACGTGGTTCCCTCTCGAAGTATTCGAGTATTTGCTCTTGCAAATCGACTGAGAGGCCCACACTGCCGCGACCCTGCGCATGTCGAGGAACGTTGAACTGGCCATGATCCCTCAGTCGTTGCGTGGCAGCAAGCATTACCTCGCGCGATGGAGTTGGTCTGTTTGGAAACATTTCCACAAACATGACCACGGCTCGACGTAGACTGTTCCCACTAATTGCGTAAAATCGCACCATCTCCACAAGTTCTACGTTAGAATAATTTTCCGTCATTTTACTTTTTTTACACACACAAACAACACACCTAAGAACACGTTTCGCTCCAAATTCGCTAGGGCTAAGAAATGTGTCACTCGTTCGGGGTTGCGCGGCACACTGGCTTTGATGCGTGCGGCGTGCGCCCGCCGCCCGCCGGCCGCCGGCGCTCGCCGCGCCGACAAAGCTGCGGGCGCGCCGCGAAGCTCGAGCTTGTTGCTACCTACTCGTGGTCGGGTGAGCGGGCGTACGCGAACGAGCGTTTATTTTTTAGTGCTACGCAGACGTGCGATTCGTATTTACAGATTTTGAAAATATGATTATTATTTTTTCATATTTTTTTTATAATTTATTTGTAATAAGTATAAGCAATACGACTGCTGCTATGAATATGGCGTGAATGCAAATCAACAAGTTGTATAGAAGTTCTTCTTTGTACCTACTTTATTAAAATACATTTATACGTCCGCGTACAGCGGAACATCGCGTGCAGGATAGTTGGGCGGTGAAAAGGTTAAAGGCAAAAGAATCATTGCTGAGTTTTGCATAGGTGAACAATTTATAAATGTCTTATCTTATCTAAGTGAGGCCTGCTGCGGTTTCCGTCTCCTAGCAGCACGTCTACCCATAAGTCGATGTTAGTCTCATATTTTGTGCAATCTCATCTTGTTACTCTTCTTCCTCTGTATAAGATAGATGCCATAAGTCTTACAACGTTTTTGAGGGCGAAAAGCCTGAAGTCCTCTGGTTTCAGACAGGCTGATCCCAGGATTTCCATTATTTTCTTAGCCAGAGAGTTGTGGTGCGCCGCAATGTACTTTCAACAAAACTGTAAGTACCTATGTTTCGCAATAAATGTTCATTACATATTTTATTTTGTTTTGTGGTTGGTAACGACTGCTTATGCAGCTGGGACCAACGGCTTTACGTGTCTTCCGAAATACGGGAGAGCTCAAGAATTTTTGGTCACCCATCCGATGACCAGCCTTTGTTAGAGTTGCTACAAACCGAGCGCATTTACCACTAAGCGTTTACCATCGTGCTCATCCATCATATTAGTATTCATTATACTATATGTAGTTCGCTATACCCTCCCACAGCAAAACTGTAGAAAGTAAATGGACAATGACACAACGCGCACAGGAATATTCCCCGAGCGAGAATGCGCACGCGCACGGTATAGTTAAACGCAGCTTTTCACTTCGGAATGTTGGAGAATATTCTCAAAAGACATTTTCTGAGTGTGGCGAAGTAATTCTTATAACTTAATTGTTGAAATAAATGAAGTAGTAGAAGCTGAAATTTTTTAACGGCCTCTGTGGTGTTGTGGTTAAGACCACTGGTCACCGACCTAGAGGTCCCAGGTTGGAATACCAGCGAGAAGTAAATTTATTGTACAGTGCATCTATTTTCCTAATGTGTCTCGGCAAACTTCGTGTTTCGGCTGTCGTCGGATTACTTTCAGTTAATAGAGTCACAGATTAAAGAAGAGTTAACACATACTTCACTCAGTAGAAAATTACCAATACCTACTGCTATAATAGCCTACTAATAAATATACTATAAAAACCTACCGGGCGATCCCACAGCAATAGCAGGGCTGCCTGTTCGATAAAATTAAATTATTATTAACATAAATAACTATTTGTGTCTATTTTATTGAGAACTGTGAATATGTTCTGACTATAGGTGGTAGTTTAAAATTGTATCGTTTATAAAATATGTTTTTTAATAAATTGGTGCTGACTGTGCAATACATCAAAAGTAAATACAGTTCAGTGTGTAGGTAAAATAAAAAAATCTTTAAAAGTTACATGTTTTTTATTTTTATATAATTTTTTATAAATTTCTTACCCTTTCTAAATTCTCGGTTATTAAATTTTAGTGTAGAAAAAATCCTGAATCTAATAAAAAGTTTTATTAGATATTGTTTTGGGAAACAAGGGCAGGGAGAATTAAAATGTATGCCATTTAAAATTTCATAAAGAGTACTACCTGGCCTCTGATTCATATTTTTTTCAAAATTATTAATAAACATAGTCTCAAGTTCTCTTACATAATTATGAAATGCATCTGTTGGCATTTCTAACTTTCCGTAAAAAGACGTTGTTTTGTTGAATGCTTTAAAATGGATAAACAATCTATTCGTAGATTCATTTCGGCGTAGGTACGCGTACAAACGAATGGAACAATTAAAATTGAACAACGTGCGTGCGCTTCGCTTGCGAAAATCGCACTGAATTTGGTCAATTCCGCGTTTGTGTTTTTGTAATTTGTTCGCAACAAAATTTGCGTTAAAAATTATATAAACATTTATAAATAGCTTGCCTACTTCTTAACTGATCTTTAGTATTTGTAAAAATATTATGATCGGATGTTAATGACGGTAGTTGTTAACATTGAATGGGCGCCTTTGGCTTTCAAAGTAAAAAGTAAATAGTGTTGAATAATTTCGGCGGGCTGGTTAGAACCACGATAGCTCAATTGGAAGAGCACCTGACCCGGTATGTCAGAAGGGTGCAGGTTCAAACCCTGCTCGTGGAAATTTTTTCAACATTTGTGTTTTTGTAATTTGTTCGCAACAAAATTTGCGTTAAAAATTATATAAACATTTATAAATAGCTTGCCTACTTCTTAACTGATCTTTAGTATTTGTAAAAATATTATGATCGGATGTTAATGACGGTAGTTGTTAACATTGAATGGGCGCCTTTGGCTTTCAAAGTAAAAAGTAAATAGTGTTGAATAATTTCGGCGGGCTGGTTAGAACCACGATAGCTCAATTGGAAGAGCACCTGACCCGGTATGTCAGAAGGGTGCAGGTTCAAACCCTGCTCGTGGAAATTTTTTCAACATTTGTGTTTTTGTAATTTGTTCGCAACAAAATTTGCGTTAAAAATTATATAAACATTTATAAATAGCTTGCCTACTTCTTAACTGATCTTTAGTATTTGTAAAAATATTATGATCGGATGTTAATGACGGTAGTTGTTAACATTGAATGGGCGCCTTTGGCTTTCAAAGTAAAAAGTAAATAGTGTTGAATAATTTCGGCGGGCTGGTTAGAACCACGATAGCTCAATTGGAAGAGCACCTGACCCGGTATGTCAGAAGGGTGCAGGTTCAAACCCTGCTCGTGGAAATTTTTTCAACATTTGTGTTTTTTTTTTTTTTTTTTTTTTACCTACGTTGTTCTGAATTCAAATGTAAATACATGATAAATCTAATAATGAATGGACATGGAAATTAATATTCGTTAGCATTCAGAAATAAGATGATTACCGAGAGACATTAGATAAAAATAAATAAATAAAATACTTTTATTTCAGACTATGGTTCATATTCACAATTACCTAAAATTCAAAAACAATAAAATTAAAAATTAAATATTACAATATATTATTAAAATTACATTATAATTAAAATCCATTACATAAATAAAAATAAAATAAAGTAGAGTATGTTAGTAACAAACAGACTTACAACTATGTTAGTAACTAAAATAACAAACACAACGCAAAAACATCCCGAAGACTCACTGGCTCACATGTAAAACATGCAATTCAGTAAGTATTAAGTATAAAGCACAACCAAACCAAGTATTTGGTTAAATACTACCATCTTATACATTACTAGCGGCCCGCTCGCGACTTCGTCCGCTTAAGAACACGCCAACACGCCACCACGCCACCTACCAGGTCCAATTGTAAATCTAAACCGTTCTCGAATCCACTTGAACACACACAAAAAATTTCATCCAAATCGGTCCAGCCGTTTAGAAGGAGTTCAATTACAAACACACGCACAAAACATTTATATATATGCTAGTGGTCGCCCAGTGGTCGAAATTCGACCGTAATTTTTATAAAAAGCTATTTACTAAACAATATTTTATTAAGGCTGCACGGATTGTATCATAAGCAATGAAAAATTTAAAAAGATAAAATGTGAGTTTTGAAAAAATTATGTTTATTTAATTTAATGTATTTTTTATGTATAATTTTAAAAAAATGTTAGCATTCTGCACTCCTTCTCTATATAAACTACAAGTGTGCGAAATTTCATACTCCGTTCACGCAATTTTCGTAAAAAGGGGTAAAAAGTTTTTTTTTTTTCCGGCAGTCAGAAATAAGATGGCCAGTTCCTTCACTTGTTAGTGATGGGTGTTGGGGTTGGTGAGTTTTAGTGACTAGGGTTGTGACACCAGCGTACGACAGTAGCCAGTAATCGACATTAAATCCATTAAACCATAAAAAATAGAAAGAAAACATTTATTGACGATCACACAGACATTACAGAAAAAAAAAGTGAATAAGAAAACATTAAAAAAAAAAATTAAACAACAATAAGGAAGCATGAGTGTGTGTAAAGGCCGACTAGGAACCTGCCTCAGCTTGTGCCGTTGCGGTGCTGAGAAACAAACACCACCACAACGACACGCTGGTATTCTGACAGGGCCTATAGTGTGTGAGTGTGGCTGTAGTAACTCTTCTTAAATCTGTGCTGTAGTGTTGTGTGTGTGTGCGTGTACCTACATAAATAAAGAAATAGGGGTCAACAACTGATATACCTAAGTCTTTAGCAACTATTGAATACAGACCACCTGCTCCCTATCTTATCTAAGTGGGGCCTGCTGAGGTTTCCCTCTCCCAGTAACACTTCGACCCATTGGGATCTATTGTGCAACCCGATCCTTTCACTCTTCCTCCTCTGTAAAGATAGATGCCATAAGTTTGACAACGTCCTTAAGAGCGAAGAGCCTGAAGTCCTCCGGTTTCAGGCCTGCTCCCTAGCTATTATCCCGTAAAATTTAAATGAATACTAATGTTAATTTTTGGCGACGAAAACTGTGCCGAACACTGGGCCATTACCACAATACACATAATATACAGTAGTTTAACCGGGCCGTATTCTTGAGTTAAATACCTACGGCTAGGAGGAGCGCTAGGGTTGGCGCCTACAAAAATAAAGCAGGCGTGTGTAGATTTGTATTGTAAGTATGTGTGGAGTTTTAGGTTCAGGATTAAAACATAATGTACAAAATAAATAACATTTAATAACATATTTATTTATTAATTACATTATTTATAAGTTTGTAACAGAAAAGTGTTTCAGCAGGAAGTTAAAAAAATGACATTGTTGCTTTTGACACTGTTGTATTTAGGATTCCGTAAACACAACAGTTTGTATAATATTGTCGTGACGCCGCCATTATAACCACGTTATTAAAAAAAGAAACAAAAGGCGAGCGGGCGGACAGCGCGTGAGCAGAGCGGCGGCGGCGCGGCGGGCGCGACGACGACGCGACACAACCGACATCGACAGTTCATTAGGGCTGTCAATTTCTATCCACAGATGCAGCGGCGTCACTCAACAGGCGCCCCGTGCAAGAAGAAGGAAGAAGACGACTGCGGCGACGACGCCAGCGCCATCGCGGCGTCGATCTCGTCGGCTCCTACTCCAACAGCCAGCATCCAGCCCGCTGACTGCCCGGCGCGTCCAAACGCGCACTGTGTAGGCTCAACCTACACTGTCTCCATCACCGCCTTTATCATCGCAGTCCGCCCTACCATACCCCGTAAGTCGCGGCCCGCTCGCTGGCGCTCACTAGGCCTCGACCAACGTCGTCTCACCCGGTGGGCTGACCGCGGCGCCGAGGGCTGCAGCAGGGGGAGGGACAGGCAGACCGCACAACCTACAGAGCTTAGGCTCGAGGCACGGCAGCGTGGGAAACCAAAAAAAAAAAAAATACAGCCAAAAAAAAAATAGAAAAAAACTGAAAAGAGCATCAGTACCCCTGCCGTGCCCCCCGAAATGATCCGGAGCAACATCGGTTGCCCGTGTTGACAGCTCGGGCAATGAATCCCAGCCCTCGCAGCCCGAACCAGCCCCCACACACACAGGGGTTGAAGACAACGACGACGACGACAGTTCATTCGACCAGACTCGCCGGGGCGCGCGGCGTGGCACTGCGGAGTTTTGCCATTTGCAAAATGGCTTAGCGGCCGTGTAAACGACGCCTGTGTGTGAGTGCGTCGATTCGGGCGCTTAGTATGAAGTCGAACTACTGTATATTATGTGTATTGTGCCATTACCCTATCTTCATAAAAGAGCTGGAGACGCTTTAATTGGTCACCCACCTTATGACTTCTAAAGTTTCTTAATTAGCAAAATCACTACCCTAATGCGCAAGTCAATGCGCCATCTCAGGCGGAATTGGCGGAGTTAATTAGTAAAATATAAACAAACAATTTTATATATTTCATTATGCAGTTTATTTTATAAACTTAATTAAATATTGCTAATATTTTTTATAACAGTTATTGCATATAGATTTATTTTAAAAAGTCGGTAACTGGTAAACTCATAAACAGCTAGTAAATAAACATCAAGATTATTCTTGATTTTGATTGTTTTAAGATGAGTCCACATTAAGAAATTATATTATATAACTTATGATATAATTGACATGTTACCAAACTAAAAGTAAAAACCGGTTCTAAAACCTCGGCGAAAAAATCGGTCCGATTATCGCTCCTACAAATAGTCGGTCGTGGGCGGGAGCTGTAATAAAACATGCTACAAAACTACGCTATATATCATGTTTTGTCATAAAGTCTGGACGCACCTTTATAAATAAACTCTTTAAGTTAAAAATAATTTTACTCCATTTTTTTAAACATTCTAGCATCACTTACTAGTAAATATTTAATAAATATTTCTTCACAAACATAAATGTCAAATAGACAATTATAAATTTTACCATAGACTGTATATATGGTTACAAAGAAACAGCATGATAAAGTTAAATTGTAATACAAAAAATTTCAAATCAAATACTGTTCGTAATACTTTAGAAAATAATTGTCAATTATCTCCTAACTAAAATAAATCATATTTTCAATTTGTTTCTTAACTATTCACGTAAAGCATCGTCATTTCAACCCAAATCAATGGTTTGTGGTCAAACTGACAATTATACTAGTGCACCAATCCATTTTAAGCCTACAATTACAACTATAGCCATTACCAATTAAATCATTCAAATATTGAGAACATATTCCATTTGCCGACAGGGTTGTAGCACCAGCAGTGCTATTCTTTAAGCAAAACAGCGTCAACCTCGACATTGAACTCGCTCATAACTTGCAAACGAATGTAGACTTTATTACTATTTAAATGTAGGTTGAAATTCGTTTGCAAGTTATGAGCGAGTTCAACGTCGAGTTCGACGCTGTTTTGCTTAGAGAATAGCGCTGCAGAATTTGATAGGCACCACTGATCGTTACTTATTCCTCTAATCATTCAAAATAAGGGTCATTAGCAACTGATTCTGCCTTTAGCAACGATTGAATACATACAGGTCTGTTAACTAAAGCTGGCATGTTCACATTACGCACACTAATGCAAATTCACTATACAGAATGTTTAGAAATTTAATTTAATTTAATCAATTCAATTATTGAAATGAAACAACTTTTACGGATCTACTCGCGTTTATTTTACACATTACTTATTTAATGTTTATCCCTGTGACCACGGACCCTGCAAAGGGTTCGAAACGTAAGGATAAACATTAAATAAGTAATGTGTAAAATAAACGCGAGTAGATCCGTAAAAGTTGTTTCATTTCAATGTGAAGTGTTCGCGTAAACTTTAGAGAACAATATGCAATTCAATTATTTTGATTGAAAAAGCAAATATAAAAAAAAATGTCCTCTTACTCTGATTTTTTATGTTATATAAGCTTGTAAGTTGTAGGTTGAGTAAAGTTGTAGGGTTGTAAATAAAATTTAAAACAAATCTTTCATTAAACGATTACCACTATCACTGGTTTTATTATGGAGCGTAAGATAGTTAAAAACATTGTAAACTATATCACGTTGAGAAGACATTTTAATCTAACCTTTTAATAGGTAAACAAGATGACACAATAATCTTCTTCGATTTAAACGTGGTTGACGCTAACAGACGAATGTCAAAAAATGCCACTCTGTATTTATAAACAGTAGCAAATGCAAAACATCAACTGCTTCCTTCATACTTATAAGCTTCACCGAGCGCGAGAGAGACGGATAGACTTTTAATGATGCGTATGCAGTGCGACGTCATGCCACGCGCTTATTCACAGACACTACACAATCGCAACCTGTAAATGTGTTGAACGTGCCAGCTTTTAACAGAGCTCCTAGCTGTCACACAGTAAAATTTTAATACAATTATTTACCTTCTTTTTTGCGTTGAAAAGCAAGTGTCGATCAATGATTCCAGTATCGAACACTGGTGTTACTCCGCTAATATATATAATTATACCAATACTGCTGATTAAGGAGACATTTTTTATTATTGTCTTTATTTATTATTATTGCCTGATTTCACCATTGCCCCTAAGTTTTAGGTGACCCCTAAGCCATGTTAGGTGACAGTTGTTGGAGCAAAACCGTCACCTGAAATGGCTTAGGGGTCAATGCTGAAAATGGGCACTAGCCAAAGTAACATTAAGAAAACGATAGTGAAGTCCGAAAATAACAAAATGTATGGGATTGACATAAACCGCGCTAAATCACGTGGTCAATCTTATGTCAAACCCATACATTTTATTCTTTTCGAACTTCGCTATCGTTTTCAAATTTCAAATGTAATAATATCAGTTATACAAAACGGTACTTACATAAAAAATAGGTAATAACTAAAAACACAGTTGCTTGCTAAATTATAATGAGTATCACTAATTTTCATTTAAATTTAAAGATACTTACAATTAAAAAGTTTCTTTATCGCGTCATTGATTTCCATTTTTCATATTTCTATCTCTCTCTAACAATCTCCGTCTCACTTCCTCTGGGTTGTATCGTTTTCTGTACACTCTTCTAACTCGTCTTACTGGATTAACGTTTCTTGCTTTAATTACTTTTTTCTTTCCATAATTGTTGTTAGCGATCACCGATGGAGCTCTGGAATCTTCTAGCTGTCTAAAAGTCTTGGATTTTCTAGTAGCATTCGAATATATATCTCTTTGTTCCCTAATCGTTGCATCATAAAACACTTTCCCATTGATAATAGCTTTTCGAATGTTCTCTGTAGTACTCAACACTCTTGGAGGGCGAACGAACGTTGTCTCGCTCACTTCTAAGCTTTGATCGGCATTCCTTTCTCTTTCTATCTCATCTTTTGACACTTTTTGGATAATACCAATCCTCTTGTCTGTAGTAGGAAACTTGTTACCAAAATTGAAGTCGACCAAATCTTTGTCCACCGCAATGCTTTTTGCTTCCAAATCTTTCTGAGAACGTTTCTCTAAAACCAGTTTACTGCCTCGCCTCGAAGCTAGCAACCTTCCGATTGCTTCTATCTGCCTCTCTTCCGCTTCCAAGGTCTTCAACTCTGATATCTTCTCCCCTGTTTTGATATCTTCTATATCCAATACTTCTATGGGGCCAGTGAAATCGTCAAGTTTATCATCGATGCCTTTTATCTTTTCACTTTCTTTTTCAGGCTTCACATTTTCTGGTATAACTGTTTCTACATCAGATTTGTTTACGACTATTTCTTCTTCTATTTTAGGTTCCGGCTCTTTTGGTAAAGGTTTATTGGTCGTCGTAGAAGTAGTTGTTGACGTAATTTTATCAAGATCTATTTGAAAAATGTCATCGTTCGTAATGTTTCTAGTTTTCTCGTCCCTATGACTTCTTGCTTCGGCGATGTCCTTCGGTTTTTCGGTAACCCTGTTAAAGTCGGGAGGTGGTTGTTCTCTGGGCGGTGTTATGGGAGTACGTGGATAGTTCTCTGTGGTCGTACTGTGTCTTGTTTCGTTGTACTTGAAGTAGGTCATGTTTGGCGGTGGGCCTTTGTGGAGGTAAGCTACAGGCCAATATCTGAAAGACAATTTAGTTACATTTTATGATTGAATGATATTTAATAAGCCTTGTAGCTGCTACAGCATAAACGCGTCACGTGCTCTGTACGCGAAGCATTCAGAGTAAAAACTTGCGACAGGTGTAGGGATTCCAAAATTTCCAAATATTTTTATTTTGTGTTTTTGTAAGCAAAGGTATTGCCGATCATTGCCGTTGGCGTACAGTTCGCGCTATCGCTTGTCAATTATATCTGACTGTGAATAGTAACATATAAACTTACTGTAACAACAACGTTTTGAGCTATTAACTATTGATGATGACCTCTTTTTAACATCTCCTCCTTTATTCAGCATTAGATAAAATGAATTCAAAGTAAACTCTGGTTAATGCAAATGATTAGTTTATCTCACATACCTGGGTACTCCCAACGCCCCAGGAACCGGTGATTCTTCTAAAGGTTGCGGCACCCAAGTTCCTGATCCGGGTCGGGGATAATTGTGCCTGTACTTGATGTAGGGACGGTCGGCTGTAGGAACCCGAGTATAACCTGGAATAGTATTAATTCATGAAGCTTCGAAGGTGATTCCTGGTAATCATCATCATCATCATCAGCTTGGCACGAGCCTTCCCTATGGATGGAAATACCACAAGGAGAACAGGACGTAAAACTCCACGCAGGTCCAGTGCGGATTGGTGGTTGTTAACGACTGCTAATGCAGCTGGGACCAACGGCTTTACGGGCTTCCGAAGCACAGAGGAGCTCGAGATGAAACATTTTTGTCTTAGCGAAAGTTGCTTAACCCTTCGCAGACCAGGCGCGTAAACCAATGCGCTATCGAGCTCCTCGTAATCGCATTCTTGGTAATGGCATGTCTTTAAACGATAGGATAGGTCTATACCTACAGAATGATTCTATGTCCATTAACATAAGGTCTATATTAAAAGGCTATTAAATATTTAACAACCTTGTAAACTTGTATTATCTTATCTTAACTTAGTGGGGCTTGCCGAGGTTTCCCTCTCGCAGTAACACTTCGATCCATCGGGATCTTTTGTGCAACCCCATCTTTTCACTCTTCTTCCTCTGTAAAGACAATCTGTAGATGCCATAAGCTTGGCAACGTCCTTAAAAGCGAAAAGCCTGAAGTCCTCCGGTTTCGGATAGGACGACCCCAGGAGACCCATTCTTTTCCTAGCCAGAGAGTGGCAGTCACACAGTAGGTGATGCATTGACTCAGTTTCCTCTCCACATGCCCTACACAAGCTATTTGTTGATAGATGCATTCTGTGAAGCATTTGTTTTGTGGCATAGTGCCCTGTCAAGGCACCAATGGTTAATTGGGATGGTAAGCTTGCTTATAACAACATTTTAGCAGCAATATTGTGATCCGCTATAGGTAAGAAAGCCAGCGCCTCAGTAGTTGAGGATGCCGGGTGAAGTGCGCTTCCACCTTCGGCCTTATCGTCTCTTAACATCATATGAGATGGAGGCCAAGCGCATTCCTAAAGACGCGTCTTCACAGAGAGCATTCGCGTGTAATGAGCATTTGACGTCGAATGTTCGAGTGGTGTGGACGTTGAGCCGAGCGTTACAAAGTTCACACGCGAGCACGAACGTCGGCCGGTGTGGACGTCGCAAAGCTGTACGCCGAATGGCTCGCATTCGAATGTTCACGCAAACAAAACGCTCGAAAGCGAGTAGGTACTCAGATAATGAAATTAATGTATGTATGTAGGAATATTACTGGCCACTTGTAAGCAAGGAACAGTTCCTTGATCGTGACCTTCTTGGTCTATCGTATTATCGTGTTTTTGTCAATGTCAATTTTTATAACAAAAAATATATATTAACGACATTTAGTATTCGAATCACATGAGTAGTTAGATATATTCGAATGCTCCAAGCTCGGATGTTCGACTCGAACGTTCATAGTTTTGCACGAAAGTGAATGTTTAGTTCGCTGGGCAGAATTCGTTGCTCGCTGGCGATTACTCGTTTACAAATGCTCGGGTAAGAATGCTCTCAGTGAGGACGCTCCTTAATTAAAAAAAAACAATACAAGTTAAATTTTTCTATGAACTTAACATACCTGGCAATGGATTCCCGTAATTGTCATAGTACGCTTGTGGTCCATTCTTGTACAAATCGTCCCAATATTTCTTATCTGTGTTTGATAGATACGGGCCCACCGGCCTGTCCACTCTGTCTGGGTTGTAAGTGGGTCGATCATGTGGTCTAGGCAGAGGAGGTCTATGGTCATCTGTAAATAAATAATGATAAGTACCTACTCTTGATCTACTTAATAAATCGCCTCTGTGTCGCACATTCAAAATCACGTCTCCATTAAGAGCGTTTACGCCGCACACTAGCGCCACTAATAAAAAAAAACATATTTAGTAATCAGAGATAGAAAATCAAATTATGCTATTAGTATATTAGTTAAACAAGACATTACGGCCACTAAAAGTGGCCGTAACGTCTTATTTAACTAAACCATAACATGTGAGGTGTTTATGAGGTGACGTAAAAATGCTAAATTACTTCATTCAAATAGTTTGTTGAGCATAATTTGATTTTCTATCTCTAATTACTAGATATGTTTTTTTTTTCATTAGTGGCGCTAGTGTGCGGCGTAAACGCTCTTAAGCGCAGACCACACCGGGAGCGAATCGTAACGTAGGTAAGTGCGTTTCGGTTAGCTTATGTATAGCTATACCGTTTTTTTATGCTTGGGTTCTCACCGCGAACTTTAGGACTGAACTATGATGAGTATGGAATGACATGGTAGAGACACGACCAGTAGGCTTAGTCAAAGTAAGAAGAAAACGATAGCGAAGTTCGAAAAGAATAAAATGTATGGGATTGACATAAGCCGCGCTAAATCACGTGGTCTATCTTATGTCCATACATTTTATTTTGTTTAATCAATCAAAAATAAAAATAAACTAATCTTCGTTTCGCTTAACCCTCAATGTGGCCTGCGCTTTAACGTGCACACCACTCAGTTGTTCTTAAACCAGACACAACAGAAATTCAATTGTTTTATGGCACTGTGGTACCTTGGGCACCCAAGTAAATTGGCAAATAAAACTATCAATAGGCACACCCTGATTCAGTGGTGATGTTGGTAGCTAATGATCGATTTTCTCTTATATCTAACACGGCAAGTGACTTTAATTCAGTCTCCACCTGATGTTAAGTGGAAATGGAGTCCAGACGCGAATACAACTGGTACAGCGTGAAAACAACGTAGCAGTCACCGTCACCCTGCCGGACCACAAGGTGCCTCTTCACGCCTCGTTTGAAAGACCCCATGCCATCTTCCCTTCCCCGTCTTTCCATCTTTTCTTTCCCGATTAACCATCGGTGCCTTGACAGGGCACTATGCCACAAAACAAATATTTCACAGAATGCACCTTTCAACAAATAGTTTGTGTAGGGCATGTGGAGACAAACGGAGTCAATGCAGCACCTACTGTGTGACTGCGACTCTCTGGCTAGGAAAAGAATGGGACTCCTGGGGTCGGCCTATCAGAAACTGGAGGACTTCAGGCTCTTCGCTCTTAAGGACGTTGCCAGACTTAATGCATCTATCTTCACAGAGGAAGAAGAGTGAAAGGATGGGGTTGCACAAAAGATCCCAATGGGTCGAAGTGTTACTGGGAGGTGGCAACCTAGGCAGGCCCCACTAAGATAAGATAAGATTCCATCTTTTGAAGGTATACTTTGGTGTTTATGGCCCGTTCTCCCTATCCATCCATAGGGGACGCTCGTGCCCCAACAGTGGGGACATAAAATGAGCTGATGATGATACCTTTGTGTCCTTGCGAGGGGTGTGGCACGTTGTGCTGGTGGTAGGGATAGTACTTCTCGCTGCACGGACGCCATTGGTCTTCTTGCGTTCCTACGTAGCACCTACAATGTCATCATCGACGTTTATTTATGTTATTTTCATGTACAGTTTTTGAACGAATACTTATCCAAAAAGTTACTTGAACCAACATTTGCGATTCTGGATAAATAACGATGATTTTCAAAATATTGAAATGCCTTCCCGGTAGCATAGCGGTCAGTGCAGCCGCCCGGATTGCGGAAGACCCAGGTTCGATTCCTGGCTGGGTCGGGTAGGCGTTTAATTTTTTTACTGTATTTTATAAATTTTATAAATATTTAATTTAGCTTTAGTGCAGCAATTAGCACTTGAAAATAAAAAGTAAAAATTTCATATTGAAATGGTTTATTAGCATTTGATATTTCCGCCGAGAACAGACCTAACGTATATTAGTACCTAAGTTGGCTCCTTACTTAGGAAAATACAACAGGGAATAAATAATTAAGGAACAAAAGTTATCATCAGGCGGCCCGCCTGCTCTTGTGCAGACTATCTATATAAAAAAAAAACAACGGGTTGCACTCCGGGAGTGCCGGCAGAAGTGAAAACTTGAATATTAACGTTGTGCATTTTTGATATTTTGGAATGGTTAGGGAATAATTTTGCACGAATTGCTTCAATTATCAGTATAAAAGTACTATCATTTATGTGGTAGAATACAATATTTATTTATTGCGCTATCGTACACAAACATGACAATTTATATTACATTAAAAAGCACTCGAACATTCGCGCAAGCGCCCTGCGCCGCCTAAACGAAACAGCAGGCATACATTTTCGCCGCGCCGTAGAAAGAAATGGGGATACTTCCTCTCCTACGCCGCGCCGGCTGTCATCCGTCTTACGAATTTTCGATCAGGCCACGTGTCCTGACGCGAATTTAACATTTTTTACCCATTACAAAAAAAGTGTACAACGCCGCTAAAGAAGTTTTCACTTCAAAAATCTAAAACATAATTATTATTGCAATTAAATGGTTCTTGATCAACCACAGGATGCCAATACTTACATATTAATAAAACGAAGAGTTATCAAAATCCTACTAACTTTTTTAAATACAAACAAAAAGTTTCTGCTAAAAACTTGCTGTTTTGCAATTATTATTACGCCCCTATTTTTGGGATACGACAAACATTATTCATTTCTTTCAAAATCAACAAAATTAAAAAAAAATACGAATAGTTGAACACCATTCAATCATTTTATTAAATTTTTGTTTTGACCTACCAACATCGATCTATTTATACATAGATAGATAGATAGATAGATAGATAGATAAACACTTTATTGCTTACACAAATATACACAAAACAAATAACAGGAAATTTTAAAATAATAGTAGGCAAAGGCGGTCTTATCGCTTAAAGCGATCTCTTCCAGACAACCTTTGTAGCATAGGACAGATTAGGAGACAATGAGAGGTAGTGCACCTGCAACTAGCAAAAATACAACAAAAAAAAATATATATATATTAATAAAATAGGTAATTTAAGATATATACATAATACCTACTAATATATATTGTTATAATAAACTACATATACCTACATACGATACAGTTGTTGCAGACTAAGACCTAGCTAAAAGAAAAGAATGAAGTTTAATCTTAAATGTAGCAAGTGACTTGGAGTGACGAACATCAGGTGGAAGGTTATTCCAAAGGCTGGTAGCCTTAACTGTAAAGGAATCTCTAAAGTACTCTGAACGAGTCAAGGGATGTTTCAGCAGGTTATCAGCCCCGGATCTAAGCACGCGATTGTGATCCATACCTAGGAATCGGAAACGCTCCTTAAGGTAGGGAGGGGTACGAGGGTCATACAGCACGTTGAACAAAAGCGTAAGAACATGCTCCTCACGTCGCAATCTGATAGAAAGCCATCCCAGTTTAGTCCTAAAATCAGACACATGATCGAACTTACGCAGGCCAAATATGAACCTAATGCAAAGATTCTGTAGACGCTGTAGCTTGTCCAGTAGATCCTCATTGAGGTCAATGGCAGAGACGTCAGCGTAGTCCAAGATAGGCAAAAGAAGAGACTGTGCAAGCTCGATCTTGGTCTTCACAGGGAGAAGATTCCTCCACCTCCGCAACGAACCAGCGGCAGCGAACACCTTCCGACTGACCTCCGCGATATGAGGTGACCAAGACAGAGTACAGTCGAAGAGGACACCGAGGTTTTTGGCAACATTACTGTAAGGAAGAGGAACAGAGTCAAGAAGGAGGGCAGGAACGTGAATGTATTTGAGTTTGGCAATCTGCTTAGACCCGCCAATAATGATTGCCTGCGACTTGTGAGGATTGACCATTAGACCATGGGTCCGACTCCATTTGTGTATAGTCGCTAGGTCCACATTAAGGCCTGCAATCAAGTTGTCTATATCATCAATTTGAGCTCGCGAATAAATCTGCAGGTCGTCAGCATACAGGTGATACTGACAAGACAGAAGAGGAGTAAGGAAGTTAATGAATATAGAGAAAAGGAGAGGGGAAAGGACACCGCCCTGAGGCACGCCAGCAGTGACATCACATGAAGCAGACAGTTTATCATCAATCCGGACAGACTGACTACGTTTGACGAGATAGCTGCGAAACCAATCGACAACAACGTCCGATCCCAGCATGAACTTCAGCATCGCCAAGAGCACATCGAAATCAACAGTATTGAAGGCGTTGCTAAAATCCAAAAGAACCATAGCTGTGACTTGTTGATTCGACATACCCTCGCGCACATCATCAGTCACCTCCGTCAAGGCAGTCACAGTGCAATGCCCTGGGCGGAAACCGGACTGAAAAGGACTAAGCAAGTGGTTAGAATTGACAAACACACTGAGCTGTTGAAGGACAAGGCGTTCGAGGACTTTGGAAAGAAATGGTAAAATGGAAATTGGTCTAAAATGGGAGGGTAGAGAGGGATTTGAGGTTTAAGGAATAGGGATGACTACAGCGCGACGCCAGCAACTCGGGCACGATTGCGAAGCTCCTTATATCGACAGCGGGTCTCATCCGAAGCGCTGTTTCGGTATTTCACCTTAGCCACATTGCGCCTCACCATCATGGCCTTAATGTTGTCAGTAAGCCAAGGAGCGGGAAGATGCTTAAGTCGGATAGGTCGGAGTGGTGCATGGATGTCGAATAGTTGGATAAGGATAGAGTTGAATATTTCCATTTTTAGATCAATAGTTGGAGCTTCCATTACCGCATCCCAGTCAATATCCCTAAGATCAGACATAAAACGCTTACTGTCGATATTTTTATAGTTACGCTGCATGACCACCCGGGGTTTAGGTTTAGGACAACGGATTTTATAGGAAAGGAAGATAAGGTCATGATAGGAAAAAGCTTCGGCTGGAAGTTGTCCATGGGAACTGACGAGATCCGTGGAGGAAACAATGGCAAGATCCAACAAGGACGGCTGACAGCCAGGGAAGTGATGAGTTGAAGACGACGGGAGGATATTAAGATTAAGAGAATCCAAAATTGAGCACAGGCGGGAAGTGCGAAAATCTTGCTTGAGTAAGCAGGTGTTGAAGTCGCCCATTATGATCGTGTGATCAACTGTAGGAACAAGATCCTCTAATAGGGACTCGAATTTGGTGAAATAGTCGATATGAAGATTTGGGCTATAGAACACCCCTAAAAGAACCTTAAGGTGACCAAGGAGGACCTCTATAAAAAGATGTTCAGACGACTGAGAATACAAAGAGGGTGATTTGTTTAAAATGTTAAAAGAGAAGTGGCTTCTGAGGTATATGGCCACACCACCACCGCCGCCCTTGCCAGTTCTGTCATTACGGATAAGATGGAATCCAGGAAGGGAGTACGAAGCGGATGGAAGACAAGGTTTTAGGAACGTTTCCGAAATCAAGATTGCATGAACGTTAGGGTTTTTAGAAAAGGTGACAACTAAATCAGTGTAGTGTGCAGGGACACTTTGCCCGTTTATGTGAACAACATTAAAGTTTTTGGGAGTAGCCGAAAACTTAGAATCAATAAGTGAATCCAAAGATTCGGTTGCACTATAAAAACTACAATCGGAAGATGCTGAAAGAAAATCTGCGTCGTCACTCACAGAGTCATCGCCATCATTGTAAGCAGTTTGCAACATGTAAATAATAAATAAATAAATATAATAAAATAAAAACTGTTCTACTAAATAAAATAAAATTAAAAATTAAAATAATCTAAAAATTAGATCTAAAAAAAAAAAAAAATGTCCAATACCACTCGCCAGCAGCGTGGAAGAAAAACACTTTTACAATAAAAATTTAAAAAAAAAAAAAAAAAACCACAAACGTAACCAAAAAAGTGTCTCAAAACAATAAATAATAAATAATTGACACAGCTACACAAATTCAATTAAACTGAACACTATCTTTAACGTATCCGAACGTACACAAGAAATGTCAGTGTCAGAATGACACGACACGAGTCGAGACTGACAGTGACAGCCAGTAAATAAAGTAAATTAATACCCAACCAAAGCAATTTACAAATCGAAAAAAGTAGTACTAGTTACATTATCTAAAGAGAATTGGTTAAAGTGGGTACACACGGCGGCAGATCAACCTACCCCAACCTGTCAAATTTCTCCAATGAATATTGATCCTTATAACTAAACAATAAAGTTCAAAATTGATTGTAGAAATTTGACAGTTTTGGGTAGGTTGATCTGCCGCCGTGTGTACAAAAACAAAACAAACAAAACTCAAGAAACACATAATAAGATAACTAAAAATATTTATTTCCTTTAATTGATTGCAAGATATTTATTTATAGCTCCGCATGCAATTAAAGCCTTCGTAAAAATATTTAAAAAAAAATACAAAACGTAAATAAACTTCATTCGTCTATCTTTAAATTTACCATGGCTTGTGGAATCCTTCACTGTAGCCACATCTATGCGTTGGAGCGCAGCAGTAGTCCCATGAACCTTGTGAAAAAAATATATATAATTCTTAAAAGAACATATACTACACATCCCATTCTTTGCACGTCATAATATTGGAAAATGATTGTTAGAGGAGATTTTTTCAAAAAATATTTAACTTTCGTTTTTATCCGAATTTTGGAAATAATTAAGTTTGCGTAGGAGTGTCCATGCAATGCTAGCATTGTAAAGTAAAAAGAAATACCTATATAAATGAAATAATGAAAATGAAATGAAAATATTTATTCGGAGCATCTTTGACAACTTGACATAATGGACATTTTAAATTTATAATTATGTAACCGAAATGGTCACCACTTAGCTTATGCCATGACAATGACGTGCCAAGGCGCTGATATTCTGTGGAACCAGTAAGAGAGGCAGGGAGGCGCAGCTCCAGACATGAATTTCAAAATTTTACACAGTGACAGATGTATACAATATTAACCATAACATACAGCCAACATACACACAACATACATATCATAACCTACACATAACACATAAACAATAATATATAAAAGAATAAAAGAATAAATCATAACATAATTAAGTAATAACAATATCTACACAACACGACCGCTTAAGCGCTGGAAACCTGTAACTCCAACAGATACTCTTTTAACCTAATTTAATCGATCTATGCCTATATATAACACAACTAGCCTGCTCGTACCTGCGAGTTCGTCCACATTGATTTCATATTTCATAAAAACTATTTTATCAAAATAAAATATAAGACCGTATCATTCTATAAGTGAAAGATTTTTTTGGATCGGACCAGTAGTTCCACAGTGATTACCCTCCTCAAACAAACAAATAAAGTCACAAATTTTTTCTCTTTATTCAATTCAAATTCAAACTCAAAAATATTTATTCAGTTTCAAATTAAAGTAATAAACAAAAATTAAATCTATACATTTAGTAAAGCTAAAGAGGGTCGAAAGTCTGTACATGGAAGATATTCGAAAAAAAGTTGGCATGGGATACTTAGAATCGAGCAGAACACGTTCCAACAGTTTTTAGAATGTCTGTCTGTTTTTCTGTTTATCTGACCGCGCATCACGTGAAAATGGGTGAACGAATTGGATGAAACTTTGCACATAGACAGACCATGATCCGGACTAGAATATAGGATACTTTTTATCCCGGTAACAAGTTTCTGTGGGATAGTCTAGTCTTCGCAAACGAAGTCGCAGGCGACAACTAGAATAAAATAAAGAAGCGAAACCGAAAAGGACCCCACTCAGCACATGTTGCAGCATGAACATCACCTTTTTTTTTTTTGACAATGGAAATCTCGTCGCCCGTGTACCACCACGCCCGGGGAGGCGCAGGTAGTCATGAAGGGTTCTCCCCTCCAGCTTCCGCCTTCCTGCCCAGGCCCGAGGATCTCGACAGGGATTCGGGAGGAGGAGGCGGCCTATCCACTAAAATCCACGTACCGCTATTGCTGTCCCTATCTACTGACCCTGATAGATAAGGTATGGCAGTTGAAACTACGGGTCCGGTTGTGTTTTCAAGGGTACCACGGGAGTTCGAATCTTAGGCCCCCTGCTTGTTGTGCCTTCGCGGGCGTTTCTAGCAGGGCCCGAACATGGGTTGGACTCGTGGTGGCTATGTGGTTAGCTGTAGAGGTGGGAATGTTCGTTTGTCTGGTTGAGGTCTGGCCAGGCTTCCATCTCATGCGCAGCGAGCGGGTCCGAATAGCGGTCTTGGTGGGGCCCCGAAGCGAAAGAATTTGCTGGGCACGTGAGTTGTCCATAGTTAGTTGTTCTGCTCGGTGGTTTTCATTGAGTAGGCTTCCAACATCTCCGGTACTAGTATAACTAGTAGAGGCGCCCGCTAGATGCTCGTAGGATTGTGGAACTGACGAGGTGCCTGAATGGGTACTGAGAAGTGAGTGGGCTTACAACTCCGCCACCAAAGAGGACATTTGGTAGTCGACTTTAAAGTTGACAGCCCGAGCAGTGGAAACTGCGAGGTGTACTCTTAGTGCAACGAGAAGTGAGCGAGCTTACAGCTCCGGTAACCTATCTGGATATTAGGTAGTGGACTATACGCGTCCACGGGGCAACTCGCTCGAGACACTAGTCTTAAAAGTACCGGATGAAGAATGCGCTTCGGCGCCTCCTGATCTGGCATGACCTAACGTAGATGGTCCCTTGTGCTTGCGCAAGGATGTCTGACACCTACTTTATGATCTGACGGTTGGTGGAGGGTGTCAGTATAAAATTTAAAAGTCGTGTGTAGCGGGGCTGTAACGCTATCGCTAGTATGACTGGGATCACCGGTTTGCTACGCTAATATTCTGCGGAGTTTAGATATAGATTAGATAGATATAAATGTGTTAGTGACTTACCAACTTCCCCCCCTTCCGGCTCGCAGGCCCAGTGTCCGGCGACCTGATTCTGGGCGCAGGTGGTGCCCGTCCGGCACGGGAAACCGGACACCGTGTAGTGCCGCCACGACACTGATACTGAAACACCATTTACACCTTTAAACTTACGCTTTTTATTTAAATTAAGTTCTTAACGGAAAATAACGTCAACTTCTTTGTGTATAAGGGGCCGAGAGAGCCTTAAAAAAACGAATTTAGTATTTAATGCTAGCACATTCAAAAGCAAATTTTAAAAATATCTAGGATACCTAGGATTACCTAGGATAAGATGTTTCCGTTAAGCCCTGTTAAAAACTTGATTTTGGGTGAGCTTGCAAACTGAGAAGAGCTGGCAAGTAACTTATTTTGACTCCATCTTTTTAACCAGATTGCAAAAAAATAAAAAGAATAAGTACTTATTCAAATGTTACTAACAAAATAATCTTAGTGTACCTATCTACTAAAGGTGCAACAAAAGTTAAGTGACGATTAGTAAACAAACAAATCTACTAACTACTACTACAACTATTAGTCAAGCAAAACACTGTGATGATGACTGCGACGATTGAAATGACTTATAATGACCAAAATTGAATGATAAATAGTGATAAGAATAAACCTGGAAAAAAATCAAAGACAAATTAATATCGATTATTGTGATACCCTTACTGGTTGACTTGTATTTCATAAATTATGATTTATAATTTATTTATTTGTACTAAAACAAGATATAATGCCTCAAGGCACTATGCCCGCCTGTGTTTAAATATTTTTTTACAAAAAAGATCAGTAAAATTAAAAAATAGATACCTTTCAATCGCGATCCCTATAAGTACGTTTTCACGTTTCATTGCATCATATAAAATATTGTAAATACATACAAAGAAAAAAGGTATTTTTAAAGGAAATATAAATCAAGTCTTTGATAGTTTCACTTACTCGGTGTTTGATTTTCCCTATCTGCTTGACCTGGTCGTCCAGGCCTCGGCCTATCCGGGTGAGGCCTTTCCCCGGGCCTATACCCCGGATCAACGGGGGGCCCATACCCAGGCTCCGGCAAATAACCAGGTATCTCCGGCCTAAAACCCGGCTTATAACCGGGTTCAGGCAAATAACCGGGTTCAGGCAAATAACCAGGGTATCTTTCCGGTCGATAATCGTTACCGCTCGGTTCAACTGGTCTAAAACCCGGTTTGAAACCGTTGTAACCGGGTCCAGTGGGCTCGGATGGTCGAAAACCGGGTTTAAAACCGTGGTAATCAGATCCACTCGGTTCAGGCGGCCTGAAACCGGGTATCTCCGGTTTTGGATAGTAACCGGGTCCGCTGGGCTCTGGTAGATAACCAGGTTTATAATCGGCACCACTTGGTTCAACAGGGTAAGCTGGTTTGTAACCGGGTGCAGTGATTTCAGGGCCGCTGGGTGCTGTGTAGGTTGGTTTCTCCGGTCCTGTATAACTGGGTCCACTTGGTGGACCTGATCCTGGTATGAATGGTGGTTCTGTAGGAACAGATAAAATATTATAAAAGTTTACTATTCAAGATTGTTTTATGTTAACAATTTATTTATTTGTTAGTAAGTAACAATAATTATATTTTGCGGGTTTATATAAATTGGTTAAATAGGTTCCAATAAGTGCTTCTTTTTTCATTTCTTTCTTGTTTACTGTAGTACTTATGGGGCAAAATGGGTATTTCTAGCGTTCTGTGTGATTACCTCACACGGAGTGGTCACTATCGTGTGGTCACCCATCCAATGACCGGCCTTTGGGAAAGTGGCTTCACCAAAGTGAAGTATAAGTGAAGTAAAATATAAGTCCAAAACAAAGTACTTTAATATACTAAAATATTCAGTATACTTTAGCAAGAGAAAGTAGATCTTGTCATTTTAAACAAACACCAGCCGTTTGCAACACCAAACCACTTACACATTGCTGACCCCGTAATAAACTTTTAAATTATACTCCAAAATAAATAAATAAATAATCATGTATGCTTATTAAACTTACCAGCCGGTCCAGGTAAATACCCGGGTCCACTGGGACTTGAACCCGGGTAGGGTCCTCCAGGCCCTGTAAGTGGCCTGGGAAGTTCACCCGACGGTTCTCTGAAAAGAAAGGATTTCAATTCGTTTTATGGACTTTTTTACACGGTATAGTTGCTTACGTACTCAGATGATTTAAATGAATTAATTTGAGCACATGTTTCATTTCAGATCGTTGCTTTATCATCCTCAGCCTGCAGAGGTCCACTGTTTACACGCCTTTCTCCAGGCACCTTTCTCCAGCATTGCCCAAGTTTTATAGTGGTACATCTATTTAGATTCTGAATTAAGACTGATTCCTACCAAGCATGTGCTATTCTAAAAGGAGCTTTAACTGACTTACTCAAAGTCCGTTATCCCAGGCACTTTCTTTCGACATTGCCCAAGTATTAGAATTGTCATCATCCACTTAGATTCTAGAAAGAATCCTACTACCAGGCATGTGCTATTCCAATTTGATCTTTAACTGACTTACTTAAAGTCCGTTTTCTCATGCACTTTCTTCCAGCATTACCCGCTGCACAAAGGCGTGACATAAATCAGAATTAGGGTGCCATTTATTTAGAGGAAGAATTCTACCAGAAGACATGTGCTATTCCAATTCGATCCCTAACCGACTTACTCAAAGTCCGTTTTCCCGTGCACCTTCCTCCAGCATTGCCCGTTGAACAGATCAAAGGCAAACAGCCAATCACCAGCTGAATGCTCGTAGTCTACCCCCCTTTGAAGGTCAAAGAGTCGAATCTCTGAGAGGTAGCAGTTGTCAACGCCTGGCGGTGCGTTGTTGCTAGAAAAATAGGGTATAAATCATTAAACTGATTCCAAGATGTTCAACACATTCTTACGGAATGTAAAAAATATCGAAGGGAAAGGGACTCAATGATGCAAAAGTTTAATATTAATAGATATGATATAGGGGCATTTACAAGTATTCTATCAGAACCAACTTCGAAAGCTGCAAAATTTTTGGTGGACTGTTTGTCACATCACTGAGTCCCTTTCCTGTCTTTTATTTAAGTAAGTAAATTAAATTAAACATTAAGGTTAGGTTACAATGAGGCTGACATATCTATGAATAGACAAAAGCCTCCAAAGAAATAAGATAATTAAAAAAAAACGACGGGTTAGACTCCGGGAGTGCCGGCAGAAGTGAAAACTTGAATATTAACAAAAACACAAATGTTGAAAAAATTTCCACGAGCAGGGTTTGAACCTGCACCCTTCTGACATACCGGGTCAGGTGTTCTTCTAATTGAGCTATCGTGGTTCTAACCAGCCCGCCGAAATTATTCAACACTATTTACTTTTTACTTTGAAAGCCAAAGGCGCCCATTCAATGTTAACAACTACCGTCATTAACATCCGATCATAATATTTTTACAAATACTAAAGATCAGTTAAGTCAACAAAATTTGCGTTAAAAATTATATAAACATTTGAATATTAACGTTGTGCATTTTTGATATTTTGGAATGGTTAGGGAATAATTTTGCACGAATTGCTTCAATTATCAGTATAAAAGTATAATATCATTTATGTGGTAGAATACAATATTTATTTATTGCACTATCGTACACAAACATGACAATTTATATTACATTAAAAAGCACTCGAACATTCGCGCAAGCGCACTGCGCCGCCTAAACGAAATAGCAGGCATACATTTTCGCCGAGCTGTAGAAAGAGATTCAAATTCAAATTCAATTCAAATTCAAAATCATTTATTCAGTTTAGGCTACAAATAGCTCTTATGAACGTCATTCTAAGCCATCGGTTCGTAAGTCTATCTACTCTGGGCGGGAGATCTTGTACTGAGAAGAACCGGCAAAAAACTCAGCAAGTGTCCAGCTCTTTTCTCCCTTACAGCGTCATAAATATTGGAAAAAGCCCTATCATAAAGGACACTTTCCATCACAAATAAAAACACAAAATGTAAAGGACAATCACAACATGTAAAAAAAACACAAAAAGGGATAGGGGGAGATAGAGGGGGATACTTCCTCTCCTACGCCGCGCCGGCTGTCTACTCTCCATCTGTCTTACGAATTTTCGATCAGGTCACGTGTCTTGACGCCTGACGCGAGTCACGTGTCCTGACGCGAATTTAAATTTTTTTACCCATTATAAAAAAAGTGTACAACGCCGCTAAAGAAGTTTTCACTTCAAAAATAGACTGACTCCGAGTCGAAGGTCTTGGACAATCTAGTAAGATACAGGAAATCATTAGTCTTATCAAACTAGATAACCTCAGAGAATCTAGTAATGTATGAGGAATCTTTCTTCTAAAGAACCAGTGGTCGTCATTTTTGTCTTTTAATCATTAAAAATAGGGGTCAGCAAAATTCTTTAGTGTTTAGCAACAATATAACAGACCACTACTTCCTTGCTGTCATCTGTCTTGCTGTCTGTTTGGCGACGAAATTGCGTTACTATGTTGAACACTAAAAACACTAACCCGCGTATTTATAAACGAGTAAAAGCTCATACTGAAGCAAAGTAATTGCTTAAGTAAAATTTTATATTCTTTAGAAAACCGATGAAGTTAGAAACGTCAAACATTAGAATTCTTAGCCAAGCAATAGTCACCAATATATTTACTCAATCAATCTAGTTAGACTTCTCAAAGAATTCATGGCAACAAGCTTGTGACAAGCTAGAATTAAGGTTATATTTCGTGTGACAGTTTGTGTTATGTCTAAAATAATATAATAATTTTAATTAATTGAATAAGAAAACTTCAATTCTAATTAAAACGTTACTTGTTTATAAAATGAAATTAGATCTTAGTGACATTTCTAAGAACAAAGTAATTGCAAAGTAATGGCTTGTTTATTAATACGGGTGTAAGAATCACATAATTTCCAAGCATTTTGAAAAAAATACTTACTTGTAAGAGAAGCTGAGGCATCTAAAAGGCGCTTCGGTGCAAGCGTCGCCGCAAGCGGGCTCGCTGGGGACGCGCGCGCGCCCGCGCACCGCTGCGCCAATCAGCTTCGCCGCGTTGTCGTATTGGAGGTAGCACTCTGTAGTGATTGGAGGAACTTTTAGAGGCATTTATGGATGTAAAATTTGAATGTAAAATCAAAATTTCAGAGTTATCGCAAGTGCTAGTTACGGCAGAGCTGCGTAGTGTTCTTTTCCTTTTTATTACATCGGCGAATGAACTAAAGCATAATAATATTTGTTGTTGTTAATTGTTGATTTTTGTAACACTCACGACGATACACGACCAAACACGAAAAAAATGATTGATTAAGTGTGATAAAAAAGATCACTGGAATTATTTACGGTGCAAAAAAGCACAATAAAAATATTTTAGTTACTTTTATAGTGCAAATTTGTGACATAAATACTGTAGATATAGCACTATTTCAGTACCAAAAAGCGTTTCTCGGCACTTTAGGTTTCAACTACACAGCTGATTTATCACCGTGAGAGCCTTTATCGAATGTTTATAGAATAAATCAGTGATAAAACTAGGGCCTATTCAGGGTTCTTTAAACGTTTACAACATCATTATAGTGCTAATCATGTACACTAATTAGCACGTTCTAAAACGTTCTCAGGACTTTTATAGTACCAAATTTTGTTGCTTGGGCGACTTGTTAATGTACCTACCTCAGTAAATAAATAAATAAATAAACTAACCTTTCTCTCTATGATGCAAGTCGTCGTACAACGCGGGCTCACAGCCCCTACCATAGTTGCCCCTCGCGTACAACTCGTGCCCAGCAGTGGGACGCAGCCCACGACCAGCTTCCAAAGAAGTCGGTGGCGATGAGGTGAGAATGCAGTTCTCTATGTCATCACCGATAGTTGGGGCATCGTATCTGTAAAGACGACATAAAGCAATAGAATTATCACTACATAGTATAAAACAAAGTCGCTTCCCGCTGTCCCTATGTATGTATGTATGCTTAGATCTTTAAAACTACGCAACGGATTTTGATGCGGTTTTTTTTAATAGAGAGAGTGATTCAAGAGGAAGGTTTATGTGTTTAAATTCAGCATGCATTGCATGCATAATATAGTAGAGAAACACTGATAACTTAAGAGGTTTTAAATTTTTTTGCGCTTACATTGCAAACGCTGGCTGAACCCTACGAGATAGATCAAAATAATGTACTACAGTATTGTACACCTTAAAAAGGTCTACAAAAAAGTCCGCGATGGTATATGTCTATCTCTTAGGGATAAACCACAATAATCATTTTGTATCCTTTACTTTTTACGAGAAATAATGGCTTATTTACGAAGCAATTTTAAACAATACAGCATTAATCCTTATCCAATTAAGTACCTTAAATATATTGTGTATTTAATATAGATCAATATGGCCCTTTACAGCATGTAATTTAAATAAATATTTTCGAAGATATTACAGATTTAAAATGCAGGGACATTGGCGGTTGCCCGTATCAGCATCAGCATTATTAATATATTATAAAACAAAGTCGGGTTTGTTCGAACACTTATAACTCGAGAACGGCTGGATTTTCATGGTTTTTGATTTGTTGTATTTGTCTCCGTCCTAAATAGCAGAATAACTATTAAAACATTGGAAAATTGATGAAAAAATAAAACTTTCATAAAATCATAAATAAAGTTCAGCTAAACTGTAACACGACATGTATTGACTGTTAGGCGGTACGAAGTTCGCCGGGTCAGCTAGTATCTTTTATAAGCCTACTACTAGCTTCTCCCTGACCCACCGCGTCTTATTGCGTCGCCCAAATGCACTAGAACGTAAACAGTTTGTTCATTTAAACATAATTTTAAAAAGTATTTACTCCGTTATCAAATAAATCTGTAAAAGACGACTGTGTTCTAGTAATAAAAAGAAATTATATTAACCAATTTTAGTTGTTACTTCTTGTGTCATTAAATTTAATAATATAAGTTTATTTCATAAATGGCAAAATCTCCTCATTCTTGGGGGAGGCCTTTGTCCAGCAGTGGACGTCTTTTGGCTGAGATGAAGATGATGATGATGATGATTTCATAAATTATGTAACCAACTAATTATTTAAAAGGGTAAAAGCGAGTCGCTTTTTTGGCAAACAATAGGGCTCCGCAGAATATCAGCGTTGCAGGAGCAGGTGATGTTCATGCTGCAACATGTGCTGAGTGGGGTCCTGTTCGGTTTCGCTTCTTTATTTCATATTTTATTTTCGTCTATTACTTACTTTAATTTAAAACTGAATAAATATTTTGATTTGATTTATTTCATATTCTTCGAACAACTCGTGCCCAGTAAAGTAAAATTAAATCAAGCAACTCCTGACTACATTCACTGAAGTAAATTTGACCATTCCAAGGGTCCAGAGGTTATGCTAATATCTCACCTGAAACTAAACCCCCTGCAGAAGAACGCATGCGCCCGTATGCACTCAGCTTCGCACGCTCCCAGGCCCGCGACGGTGAGCGCCGCCCTCACCGCCGGCCCACTCACCGCAGCGCCGGAGCGGACGTGCCAGAAACATTCTAGAACAGATCATAAAATAAAACAAAAATAAGTAATATCCTAATCTTAATCCTAATTTCAATAGAGAAGATGGTTGTAATCTACCATCAGCCTGGGATCCCATCATACAAAATATTAAATCCCAGCCCCAACATCATACTGCCAGACCAAAAGATACTGTAAGCTCTTTCTGCGTAAAACGGCACGCACCTGATTAAATTTAAATGAGGGTATACAAGCTACCAACTAATTATGAGACGACCAACACCTCAGTCTCCCTGTGACCACGGACCCTGCAAAGGGTTCGAAACGTCAGGATAAATATTAAATAAGTAATGTGTAAATTAAACGCGAGTAGAACCGTAAAAGTTGTTTCATTTCAAAGTTGTTTCATTTCAAAAATAAGTAAGAAAGTTTTTGCCCTTGCTGCCACTGCTGGGTAAAGGCCTCCGTAATTTAACACAAAAATGTAATTGATATTATTATTATTATCTCTTTATTTCTTTTTTTTCTTAGCCTAGGTTTGTTATAATATTAATATAAAAGTAAAATACAAAAGCACATACAAAACATAAAAATATTATAAAAAACCTAGCCTAGGGTGCCGCCGGCAACGGGGCAGGGCTCATGCTGCCGGTGGTTAGGGCTGCAGAGACAGGAACCTTCGGACTATCCGCGCCGTGTCCAAGAGTACCGCCTTCTGTATCTGACTATTATTATTATATCTTTATTGCTTTCCCATATGTATTACAAGGATCTTAAAATAATGTCAAGAACAGTATGAACCCTGTCGGGCACAGCAAATAATTAGGGTAGAGGAGGACGTTTCATGTGCTTTTTCATTTTATTTTAATTTATTATTTTGTAGATCGTCTTTAAAATACTTTTGTAATCATCATCAGCTTATTTTATGTTCCCACTGCTGGGGCACGAGCCTTCCCTATGGATGGATAAGGAGAACCAGCCATACACCACCACGCGGGCCCAGTGCGGATTGTTGGTTGTTAACGACTGTTAATGCAGCCGGGACCAACGGCTTTACGTGCCTTCCGAAGCACGAAGCTCGTGATGATACGTTTTTGCGCGCTATCCAGCTTCTCCACCTACTGTCCTAAGCCTTACTACTAACTAGTAGAACTAGTAGAGGCACCCGTTAGATGCAAAAGTCTCCAGTTGAATCAGCCGCGTAGGACTTTGGAATTGATCAGGTGCCTGGATGGGTACCGAGAAGTGAGTGTGCTTACAACTCCGCTACCAAAAAGGACATTTGGTAGTCGACTTTAGAGTTGACGGCCCGAGCAGTGGTACACTGCGAGTTGTGTTCTTAGTGCAACGAGAAGTGAGCGAGCTTACAGCTCCGGTAACCTATCTGGATATTAGGTAGTAGACTATACGTGTCCACGGGGCAACTAGCTCGAGACACTAGTCTTAAAAGTACCAGATGAAGGATGCGTAAGAAATTCTGACACCTAACTTTAAAACCGTGAGGTTGGTGGGGGGTGTCAGTATAAACTTTAAAGTAGTGTGTAGCAGGGTGTCCTAAGCCTTCTACTGTCGCACTACTGGAAAAAGATCATTGAAATCAACTCATCATTACAATTGATGGAAAGAAAAAACAGCTTAAATCATTCTATTAACGACTCAATTCTCGGAACCATCGCAGGTCGATTGGGTATAAACACCAAGCTGTTCGTTGAAGGTTGGAGGGTTTAACGACTTCCACCGTACGACGACAACCGGTACCAACGGCTTCAAGTGCCTTCCGCACGGAGGATCTTGAGCTTTAAATTGATCTCATTATGTGGTAATTGGGCATTGCAAAAGTTGCTTAGCTTGCAATGTGCTGAGTGCAACTGGTTTTTATATTTGAAAATTAGAAAAACCAACCTCATCAAAATATAACCTCTTTAGGCACCTAACCTCAAATTTTAGTAAAAAACTTGCTTCTAAAGACAAATTTGAACCTTACTGCCCCCGAGTCAAGGTCTCTGACTATCTGTGGTGCGGTTCGAGTGCTGCGGCATCGCGTATACGTCAGCACCGCTAACAGTTCCAGTTTTCGATACAGAGGCTTGCTTACGAAGCAGTTGTCGTCTAAGTAATCTGAACCTTACGCTCTGTACGCAGGGTCTCTTGCTAGCTCGCGTACACATCAGAGTCGCTGTCAGGTGACAGCTTGAGTCCTCGGTGTTTAGTAATCTAAAACTTACCGCTCTCGACCCAAGGTCTCTGGCTGCCTGTGGTGCATCCCTGGTTCTGAGGCATCGCGTACACGTCAGAGCCGCTGTCAGCTGACAACTCCAGCCCTCGGTACGGACGCTCGCTGAGGAAGCAGTTGTCCGTACCGCGGGAGCTGGAATACCTGGAACAAAAGAATTTGATAACTTTGTCATTTTCTTCTTCAACTTCTTTTGGTGTCAGCTGCGCTAGTCATCATATTTTTGATTATGGGTATTCAGCAGAGAATTAATGTCACCAACACACCAGAATGAATGAACAAGCTGAAGTGGCAATGAATTAGGGTATATACCTTTTTAATGAGCCGGACAAAGAGTATTATGCTTAATGGAAAGCGGCCAGGCGGCCACCACAACCCAAGGACGCGTTAACGATCCAGAATCTTCCAGATCTTATGTTTCTAAGATCAGTACCTAATTTTACTAGATCTAGTACACTTCAAATGGGTACACAACTGTTCAAAAACAGACTGCTTCGCGGTAATTATTATAGCTTATAGCTGTAATCCAGTAGGATACTAGGCATACTCCTACAATCAGACTTGACTTACCTATAGCTGTAAGAGACACATTTGAACTCCCTCTCTCCGAAGCAGGCCGCCTCACACTCCACCACGTTGCGAGCCAGTAGGGAGCGCCTTATGGCTCCAGAACCCAGCGACATGCCTGGTCGACGTCGCGACGAGCAATCTGGAATGGTTGACAATAAATTTGTTGTTTTAAGAGTTTACGCGACTAATACTTATTGAAATTAAACACTTAAAATAAAACAAAAACCCGACTGCTAAAACAACTACATACAAAATAACGGTAAAGAGAAAAAACTTAAAAGAAAAAAACAAGCTCGACGATCCCAGAATTCAATTTATACTAATATTATAAAATAATCAAAAGATTAATACATAATTGAACGTACCCTTGACTGCGATATCGTCATCTCTGTCCGCAGTTTCGTAAAACGGTTTCGGCTTCTTATAGTAATTCGACTCTCCATACTCCAAGCCGTTGGAAGCGCCAGAGCTGTTCCATCTCCCTCTTTTCCACGCTCCATACCTTATACAAGTTAGTATTTTAATATTAGAAAGTAAGTACATGTTATGCTGTTGGTGTACCTTAATAAATAAATAAATAAATTATGGGAATAATTTGTAAATAGCGAATTATTAAATTATTTTACTAATACGAGTATTGGATTGCTATACTTTATACGAATATACTTGTGTTTATTTTACATTGTTAATTTGTCCAAAGTCAATGTCAAAATGTTTTTTTCAATGAAACTTAAGAAAAGTGCTTTTGAATCGTGCAATCAATTTTTCATTCAGGACGTCTATTTTTTAGTTGTGGAAAAAAATTGGCGCAAGTAACTCCACAACTTTAATAGAAGTAACGGCATTTGCAAAAAAAAAGTATGAAATACCAAATCTGTCAGAATTCAGAAATGTTAACTGTCAAGCAATCTGGCTCGAAATGCCAAAATGAACAAGTAAAACGCCCTCAGCGCTTGAAGGGCTTATATGGACGGGGAATGCGCCTTCAGTACGTAAAGTATGAAAATATGAACTACCAAAGGCACCAAACAATCCGGCTCGAAGGACCAAAACTGTTGCTGTCTCATTTTTTGTCAAATTTCACTTCGAACCGTGTCAGTTTTCAAATAATCTAAATAAAACTCGCATCATAACCATACCCGTATCTGTCGCTGAGCGCGCTCTCCTTCCCCAGCGAGTGGTAATCGAAGTCCCTATTGTGTCCGGGTTTGACTCCCGTCAGCCGGTCGATGGCGTTCGGCAGGCGCCAGTGGTTCACCGACTTATGGTAGTCGTTCCTGTCTTTGTAGTAGTTGTCGTTGCCGCCGTAAGAGCCTCCGTAGGTACCCCAGTTTTCAATGTCGGCGTCGTTGCTTCTACCTATACCTATACAAACAAAATTTTATGTAAATTTCTTGTTGTTTTTAAAGTTTTAATTTACATTTTGTGTTGAAATGAAACATCTTTTACGTATCTACTCGCGTTTATTTCATACATTAGTTTTTAATTAATGTTTATCCTGACGTTTCGAACCCTTTGCAGGGTCCGTGGTCACAGGGAGACTAAAGCTACTGTATACAGGGAGACTTAAAACTAATGTAAGAAATAAACGCGAGTACCTAGATCCGTAAAAGTTGTTTCATTTCAATGTGTAGTATAGTGTTCGCGTAAACTTTAGAAAACAATATGTACATTTTGTCTGTTGATTTTTTAGGTAAGTGTCCGTCTCTTTTTGGCCGTTGTAAAAGAGAGGGAGAAAATAGGCTTCTGCCTCAGAATAAAATCATTAGTAATTGTTCTGAGGCTTTTGCCGAGTTTCTTCTTCTGTATACTTCATGAGTGCTTTTAGCATAAACTGAATAAATCATTTTAAATTTTAAGTCTATAGACGAGGAGCTCGATGGCGCAGTGGTTACCGCGCCCGGTCTGCTGCTGAGTTAAGGCAACTTTCGCAAAGGCCGGTCACCGGATGGGTGATCAAAAGTTTGTCATCTCGAGCTTCTCCGTGCTTCGGAAGGCACGTTAAGCCGTTGGTCCCGGCTGCATTATTCGTTAACAACCGCCAATCCGCAATGGGCCCGCGTAGTGGTTTATGGCCCGTTCTTTCCATCCATCCATAGGGAAGGCTCGTACCCCAGCAGTGGGGACATATAATGAGCTGATGATGATGAGGTGAAAACTAGCAATTGCCCTACGATCCCCAACAAAATAGGCCAACGGTGTCCCTAATAAATAACACATAGAAAAAATATATATAAATCCTTGGTAATTAGTGTATATATGTTTGTTAGTATAGTATTATTTATAATTTATTAGTCCCGCATACTTGTTTATTGCACCACAGCTAGGGTTGGCTGGAAGAGATCTCTTCTAGAGATAAGCTCACCTTTGTATATGTCCTGTGTAACGTGTGTTTAAATGTGATTTATTTGTACAATAAAGGATTAATTATATACATAAAAAACAACGTCCTGTATATTAAATTTGTTTTTTTCAGTGCCAATTGCTGCCTTAAGCTGAATAAAATATTTATAAAATACAGTGAAAAAATTCAATGCCTACCCGACACAGTCCAGTAAAATTTACAGAATTTTTTAATTTTAATAGAATCTGTTGCCATAACCGTTGGATAGATGTCACTACTGCCGCTAAAAGCAGTCAAAATCTAAGTAGTAAAAAACTCAGCGCTTACGTCATCGGATCACCCGGATTGCTGAAGACCCAGGTTCTATTCCTGGCTGTGTCGGGTAGGCATTTAATTTTTTCACTTTGCATTATAATTATTTAATTCAGCTTTAGTGCAGCATATCAGCAGCAAATCTATTGATGATATACAAAAATGCCGTCATTCAACCTATCTGGTAAGGCACGTAGAAGCGATCCTGGTATCTCCTGCGCTGGTTCCTCCTCCCGTCTTCGTTGTAACGGTTGTAGCCGCCATATCTGCTGTCGTATATATCCACTCTGTCACTCCACTGGTTCTGGTAGCCTGGTAACCTGAAGGACATATTGGATAAGGAGATTTTGAGGAGCTCAGTCTGCGAGTCGCGCCCGGTCTGCGAGTGCTGAGCTTAAGCAACTTTCGCAAAGGCCGGTCATCGGATGGTTGACCAAAAATTTATTATCTCGAGCTCCTCCGTGTTTCGGAAGGCACGTAAAGCCGTTGGTCCCGGCTGCATTAGCAGTCGTTACAAACACCAATACCAACCACCAAGAACCACTGGGATCGCGTGATGGTTTATGGCCCGTTCTCCCTATCCAAGGCTTTTGCTTCAACAGTGAGGACACAAAATAAACTGATGATGACTGACGATGACGCATTTATGCAGCAACGGTCAAAAGCTACTACAAGTTGTCTGGAAGAAATCGCTTTAAAGCGATAAGACCACCAAATTGTAAATTACTTTTGAACTTTTGAACTTTTTGAACTTTTGAACATGAACAAAAATTAGAAATGTTTATGTGTCATAGTGTTCCAATAAAAGTATTATCTATCTATCTATCTAAAAGCTTTAAAAAATCAGTCATAAGAAGAACGAGGTTATTTATTACCTATCAGGTTTCGAGGACAAAAACCCCGAGTGTAATACACCAGCACCTCGCAGTGACTCCGGGCAGTATGGCTCCAGGCTGTTCCGGTCTACCTCGTAGAAATCATAGTCCTTATCTTCCACGAAGTCTCTGCGAAGGTCGAATGCTTCTATCGGCTTCGTCATCATCTCGCAGAGGCCTTTGCCGCGGAAGGAGGGGTCCAGCCTGAAAAATATACGTATTCAATAATTTATTTATTATTATTATCTCAGATAGGGTAGTTGCACCCGTTCGACATGGTTTTCGTCGTCAAAAATTAACATTGATTTTCGTTAAAATTTTATGGGATGACAGCTCCGATCCGATCCGAACCCTTCGGAGAATCTAGTAGGGTACGGGGCCATGCACTTCTAAAGGTCTTGGCCCACTATAACCGTACCGCAACAGCACGGCTCCAACCCAGCATTTAGCTTGTCATTTAAATTAGAGCATTAAATCATGTGTCGTAAAGTATATTTCATAATGTCAATATGAAAACCCGACGGCGAACCAACGGCAAACCGTCAGCGCGTTGGCGGCTCTTCGTGGGCTTTTTCATAGTTTGAATGGCATTTAAATGCTGGGTTGGAGCAGTGCTGTTGCGGTGCCGTTATAGTGTGCCATGCTTTTTAGTGTGTGATGCCATGCCCTCTAGAAAACCTCCGAAGGTGATTCGTTTCACACGGCTTAAGGTACCCTTTACTTACCTCGCCGCCCCCAAAAACAGCCAAGTGACGCTGAAAATGCCGCATGAGGCCATTAGCAATCTCTCTCGAAAAAAAGGGATAACAGCTATTTATTTATTTATTTATTTCAATTAGGTACGCAGACAGATTAAAGTCAATTACACAACCATGAGAATCTAACAATATAGTAAGACTAGACTGTAATCCATAAATTGCATACACATCATGATTTGAGTACTACCATATGCTACGTTAAAATAAAACAATTATAAAAAGCAATTACAAAAAATAAAACAGAAAAAAAAAATACAATCAAAATAATAAAATTAAATAAATTAACATTCAAAATAAAATACCTAGTATCAATTAAAACAATTAAATAAAACATATACCTAAAATAATCAATTAAAACTATTAAATAATTAATATTCAAAATAGGAACCCAAAATTATAAATTTGAATAATTAGCTAGGAAGTAGATGGTGTGTATTCACTTGAAAATCAGTTGCTGAGTTGAAAACTAGGTGTGAAATGATTAAAGAAAAAAATTACAATCACTGGTTCCTGTCGAAGACTGGTGCCTCTACCCTACTTTTTTCTTCTTCATATGGCTCTGTGCAGTTTGCATATTTAGCAAAGCTGTTATTGCGCAATATCAGTAGCGGTAGCCAAAGTAAGTTCGAAAATAATAAAATGTATGGGATAGACATAAGACTGACCACGTGATTTAGCGCGGCTTATGTCAATCCCATACATTTTATTATTTTCGAACTTCGCTATCGTTTTCTTAATGTTACTTTGGCTAAGCCTACTGATCTACTTATAATTTTCTACTAACTATTTCGATATTTCGACGACCTCCTTGGTCGAGTGGTTTGTACACCGGTTTTCATGGTGTCAAAATCAGCTTGTTGGTTTCAAAAATAAGGATACCTAAAGCAACCAGTTTCATTGCGAATGTATGGGAGTGTAAAGTAATAAAGTCTAACTTAATTTTTTTAAAGATTAATTTATGAAATTTTACTCATCACATAATATACTTTCAATTTCAGTTTAAATTTTATTTATATCTCTTTTATTAACGGAATAATAATTCGCTGGACACAATTAATGATTACCATTATTATCAGCATTTAGCAGAATCATCCTGTCGCCATTTTCCCAAACTAACTTATTTACACGAAGATCAAAAAATTCACATACAAAACTTGATTGTGCCCTAATTTGACTTAAATCATACAAACTAGAGCATGACCAAGGTTTGTACAAGCAACGACACATCACCAGTCACACTAACCAAGGTAATATCGACACTATCGGAAGTGGATAGAGTTTATTATGTTACAATGAGTTGAAAGCTGTGACTGACAGATTAAGGTTCAATGTTAATGAGGTCGCAAAATTAACTTCGCATTTAAATGATAATGGTAAAAATTGTTGTAGCAAAATGTTGTTTACGCGTTTTAATAATCTGTCATAGCAGCTAATAGCTATCACGTTTTTATCATGAATGAATAAGAAAATGAGTGAGTGAATGAACGAACGAATGAATGGATGAACTAATGAGTGATTGAATTATATTTTTCTTATCTCAGTTTAAGGTATTGTCGTCTCCATCTCGCTTCTATGGCTAGAACGTGAAGGTTAATCAGCTATTGATTTGCTTTCATAAATAGGTAACGAAATGACCCGTCGCATATGCCACTTATGTGAACAGTCACTATAGCATTAGCATGTAAGAGTCAAAATTGTATACATGCTCGTAACAGTACAGTTCTGCCCCCCAAAACAAGTGTCAAAACACTAATAGAACATAAATCAAACAGAATGATTACTGTATGAGATTGACATAAACGTCATTTATACGTATCGTTGACTCATGTCAATCCCGTACAATAATCTCTACTAGTGGTCGCCCAGTGGTCGAAATTCAACCGTAATTTTCTCAGAATAATAACTAAAGCTATAGAAATCGGACTAAAATAGCAACACTCATGAATTCCAATAAATTCGTACTATTTTAACTAATGAACCTAAGTGATGTATTGGAAAGAGATCGATTGTCCCTTTTCTTTCGTTATTTCGAAGGTGTCACCAGATTTGTGACGTCATATTTGAGGTAATGTAGTGAGTGACTTTATAAAGGACTCAAAGATTTTTTTTGATCTCCGATTATCTGATGACCGTTTGACATAACAATACAAAAAATAAAAACTAAGTGTCAACCATTTATCGCACTCCAACCTCCGTTTCTAGCCATAAGATAGAACGGAACTAAACATAGTTGCACGATTTTTATTTTAGCCATCCTTCTATAGCTTTAGTTATTGTTCTGAGGTAATTTTATTAAAGCTACACGGATTGTATCCTAAGCAATGAAAAATTAAAAAAGAATGAATGTGAGTTTGGATTTGCATTGACAGATATCGGCAGCTCCTCTTCCATTTTTGACATTTTTGAAAATAGTTGTTTATGTGTGTGTCAAATACATGGTTGTGTGTGTATTGTTTGTTTTATTGATTTAATGTATTTTTATGCATAACTTAAAAAAATATTAACATTTGGATAACTTCTCTATATAAACTATAAGTATGCGAAATTTCATACTCCTCCGTCCGCACAATTTTCATAAAAAAGGGGTGCAAAGCTTGTGCTTTACGTATTAATATATAGATGATTACTGTATGGGATTGACATAAACGTCATTTAATACGTATCGTTGACTCGTGTCAACCCCGTACAATAATCTCTATTAGCGTTTTGCCACTGTCTAGGAAAGCTGACCGTTCTGTACAACTGGCCAGATTCTGACCTTTTCTCCGGCAGTATTAATAACACAATCAAGACGGTTCAGACTGTTCTAAACGAATGCTGACCCTTCTGCCGACTTTCCCTGTTTGTCGACTTTACTGAAATATCATACATCGATTACCCTTATGCCGAATTTTCAAGTTTCTTTGAGTTTATAATTAACCCATGTTTAGGTTTAGAATGCCGAAACAATAAATATTTCGTTTTAAAAACACCAATGCCGACTTTTTGTACAGTCGTGTGCAGTAGTGTCTTGTAAATACTAATAGTTATATTGAAAAAAAAAATGTAAATTGCTTATAAGTAAAATAACAAAAAGTTTGATCTTCTTTTACGGAACAAAAACAAAAATATTATGTATAGGTACCTACTGCTTTAAAAATTACGTTCGTGACTGTAAAAAATCAGCAAACTAAAACATACCAAAATTTTTAAAAATAATTAAAACGGTAAGAAATTTTTGAAATAATTATGAAGTCGGCATAAAGGAAGCAAACTCAAAAAAACATGAAAATTCGGCATAAGGGTAATCGTTGTATGATATTTCAGTAAAGTCAACAAACAGGGAAAATCGGCACAAGCGTCAAAACTCCCAAGGGTCGCCATTCCAAAATGTGTCGGGCAATATGACCCACCCGTACATACGTATGTATTTGTGTTAATTAGGCAGCCAACGTAATAGATGAAAACACCAGACGCCTTCGAATTCGTCGGCACAAGGTGACTGAATGTACCTACTAGTCGCGAACAATACTGATATTTCCAGCTGATACCGATGGATGTCGGAGTGACTGTACGAATGGGTCATAACGTATTTTAGGATGCTGTCAATTCTAACAACTAAATACATTATGTTTTAGAACTCTTTTATCTATGAAAAAATTAACTCTCTTTTTTATAATATAGTCTATGTTACCCGCAAGGAATGTAGCATTCTATCAGTGAAAGAATTTTTGGAATTGGAACAGCAGTTCCAGAGATTTTTTTTTCCTTTATTTGATGGCTTCGTGCAATTAGCACATTTAGCCAGTGTCAAAGTAATTTTTCTTACAAATACATAAATAAACAATATTTCCTTCCTGATAATGATGATGAATGATAATAGAAATGAGAAGTGAGAAATGATATACCCCCCAACCACTCGAGTATCTCAGTAAAGATGTGGGGCTTTACTTAGTCCTCACGCAGACTTCTTGAGAGAATTTGAAAAGTGCCGTTGCGCTGTTTTGTTTCATTTGCCAACACTCATGCACACTCACGAACACTTAACGGTTAATAATCCACCATTATTTCACATTAATATTCGACTTAACACAAATTTTTAGAAATACCTTACCTTACCTTACCTTACTTTACCTCTATACCACAGAAACCTTATTTATCTATTCCGTGGCCTATACTAATATTATAAAGCTGAAGAGTTTGTTTGTTTGTTTGGTTAAACGCGCTAATCTCAGGAACTACTGGTTCGAATTGAAAAAATATTTTTGTGTTGAATAGTTCATTTACTGAGGAAGGCTATAGGCTGTATTACATTACGCTATGACTAATAGACCGCTGGTGAAACCGCGGGACACAGCTAGTTAATAGTATAGATGATAGTGGTAGAATATGGGTAGTGGCGCCAGGGACAGGAACCCTAGTAATCTTCAGTCTTTAGCTACAATTGAATACAGCTCTGATTGATTCTTAGCTATCTATGTAATTTTTTGGCGACAGAAGCTGTGTCGAATATTGGGCTTAAAGTGTCGAATATTGGTGCCACTAATGCTCGGTACTTGTGTGGCTAATAAGAACTTTTATCTACACTAATGTTGTAACATTCTACTTATGTTTCCAATACTTGACTTATAATTACTACTGTTATAGCGCAGACAACAAAACACTCAATTTAAGCAATTTCACATGATGGTATAATATCCACATCAATATCGTAAAATCTCATTATAACATCAATAAAACGCGACCAATTAACCTGGCGAGCCTTATGTCAAAATCCTCATACAAGTTGTATAAAATTTTGATATTAGGCTGGCTTTTGAAAACAGTTGGGTTATACGTGAAAACTTCGTCGAAACTACTAAACTTACATACACAAAACTCTTTGGTAAGATCTTGTGCCAATTAAATAAAAAAAGAACAGCGCGCGCTCGCTCCTGATTGGCCCTGCGCGCGCAGCTGCGCTCTCATTGGTTAGATTTTAATGGCGGAAATTTGAACAATTATTATAAATAAACTATTGTCAGCTTTTACTCTTGTTGTTTGACTAATTGCATTAGTGAAGATAAAGTAGTGTATGCAACTGCATATAACACGAGTATTAAAACACTCGTTACTATTATGAAACTCGCTGCGCTCGTTTCATAAACTCACACTCGTGTTTTAATACCCTTCATTATATGACAGTTGCATAAACTACTATATTTACATTACGTTACGTTAAGAGCGTTTACGCCGCACACTAGCGTTACACGATACAGCTAAAAACAGCCACTTTTAACTATAACGCCGTATTTAACTAAACCATAACATGTCAGATGTTCATTAGGTGACGTAAAAATGCTAAATTATTTCATTCAAATAGTTTGTTGAGCATAATTTGATTTTCTATCTCTAATTATTAGATATCTTTTTTTTATTGGCGGCGCTAGTGTGCGGCGTAAACGCTCCTAACGAAAATGACAATGTGTATGACATTGAAGCAGCGCCTTCTGGTAACGAACTAGGAGAACTAAAGTATTGATAAAAAAATTATATTAATGTATCTCACTTTATCTGCAATTAAGTATCTATAGATATCTACATCTATCTATACTTTTGCATGTTGTTGTTTTTTTTATATTTTAAGACTTTTTTTATTTTTTTATTATTGCTCAATAACATGATTACTTACGCCTTAAAATTAGTACAGCATTTAAACCCACCGAGGTTTGTATTAATGCCGTTTTATCTACATCGATAATACAATAATTGACATAGGTACAGTACATTACATTGTAAAATATATATAAGTATATAAAATCACAATACAAGTAGGTACCTACCTGGTTATACAGGGTGTCCTAAAAATGGCACGCCAGGCTGACACTGGATATCTCTAGTATAGCAGTATAGCTTAGCTATAAACCTATCAGATAAAAATAACATGACTCTAGTAAAAGTCTCATAGTTTTGGAGAAAATGACACTTTTTTATGTTCTAAAAACTCCACTTTTAGTTCGTTATAAACCTATCAGATAAAAATAACATGACTCTAGTAAAAGTCTCTTAGTTTTGGAGAAAATGCCACTTTTCTTTTCTAAAAACTCTACTTTTAATATGTTTTTTTCTATTTTTTTTTTGATTATTATTATTTTGTTTGTTTATTTTTTTATCTGATAGGTTTATAGCTAAGCTATCTTCAGTGTCAGCCTGGCGTGCCATTTTTGGGACACCCTGTATGCACTTTTAAACTTTCGCGTTTCATTATAAATATAAACACCTAGACGGGGCTCAACGCCAGTCACCCATTAAAGGCGTCTTTTTTTAATAAGTAATTTGCGCCAACCCTCGGCCAAATGGCCATTCACAATGCGTACTTACTATATGTTAAAGTAACTGGTAAATGTTTATTAGTAATAGAAAAGAACTTCAAAAGAATATTTTCTAATTGACGCCGTAAAATAATGTGTTTAAAAAATTGGAAATGGAGTCCAGACGCGAAGACAACTGGTGCAGCGTGAAAACAACGCAGCATCAGTCACCGTCACCCTGCCGGACCACAAGGTGCCTCACGCCTCGTTTGGAGGACCCCATGTCATAGGAAGGAGGGAAAATATGTGCTGGTAGACTATTCCATCTTTTAAAGGTGCAACAAAGAGACGGGTCAACAAATTTCTTTGTGCGCGATGTAATATTATGTGCTTACCTATGAAATTGACGTTTTGTATGAAGCTCTTTTATAAAATTTTATTTTTCATACTAACTTTTTTTTAATTTTCTTAGCATCTATTTTTGTTAACACTATAAAAATTGTAGAGTAGTGTGTTTGTTTCACTAGCTAAATATAGCAGACATTAAAAGAAAAAAAATCAAGTCCCTTCAAAGCTACAATGAAACAAAAAGACAATTCCGCAAAAAAAAAGTAGTAAATTTAAAAAAAATATTGGGCGATGATAAAGACATAAAATGAATAATCATTGTTATTGCTGAAGCCTAAGTATCATAGTCCTAATTAAAGATGTATAATAATATTAACAACCGGTATTGGCTTTTAGAGGTGTATTACCTTTTAATAAGTGAGAAAAAAAAGTCAATTTCATAGGTTAGGACCTAATATTTGAGACAGTGAAACAATAATTCCGGAAAGCAGCACGTGTAAGGTACTTTTATGGAATCAATCAGTAGATAAGGATCCGTGCAATTTGCAAGGACTGTGGTCATAGGGACAGACCGAACATTTTATTAGATGTAATTTGAAGGGAGAAAAGAAATAACCCTGCTAAGTTTCTTCTCAGTACACACGGCGGCAGATCAACCTACCCAAAACTGTCAAATTTCTACAATCAATTTTGAACTTTATCGGTTGGTTATAAGGGTCAATATTCATTGGAGAAATTTGACAGTTTTGGGTAGGTTGATCTGCCGCCGTGTGTACAAGATCTCCCACCCTGTGTAGACTTACGATCCGACGGCATGGTGACATTTTTAAGAGCAATTTGTAACCTGATGAGCTCGATGGCGCAGTGGCTAACGCGCTCGGTCTACGCTTGCTGAAGTGAAGCATTTCGCAAGGGCCGGTCATCGGATGGGAGACCAAAAAACTTATAATCTCGAGCTCCTCCGTGCTGCGGAAGGCACGAAAAAGCCGTTGGTACCGGCTGCATTAGCAGTCGTTAACAACCACCAATCCGCGTTGGGCCCGCGTGGTGGTTTATGGCCCGTTCTCCCTGTCCATCCATAGGAAAGGCTCGTGCCCCAGCAGAGGGGACATAAAAATGAGCTGATGATGATGATGATTCCGGAAAGCTGCACTTTTATTCCTATTAAAGCAATCAATAAGGATTCCGGTTGCAAATTTAAATAAATAAATAAATTTCTCTACACTCACACCAGTTATCTAGCGCAAGAGAAGCTTAGTCATGAAACTCGTTATATGGTTACTAGACAACGGATAAACTTACTTAAAATACTTAAATACATATTTATTATACATAGAAAACACCCAGACCCAAGACAAATTAAAAAAACAATAATTTCTAAATTGACCCGAACGGGAATCGAACCCGGGACCTCAGAGATGGCGACACCATGAAAACCGGTGTACAAACCACTCGACCAAGGAGGTCGTCAATTGCAAGGACTGTGGTCACAGGGAGAGACACTACATAGTGCCTTACAAATAAACATAGAATAAGATCCGAATAGTTATTTCGTGTTTTGTCTCTTTTAATTTAATTTAAAATTACGTTTAAATGACAGAAACAAAACACGGAATAACTATTTGGACCTTTTCAATCTGTATCAGTTAAGTCTGCGATCAGATCTGCAACCAGGCTGATAGGTAGCTTAAACTGTGACCTACTTGTGCATTGACCGGATAGAGAAGGGCCCTAGCTAAGAGGTTATATACGTGTACAATCAGTGCAGATACTTATTGCTCTTCACTATACTACAGTACATGTGCATTACATACATAGTACATAGTGCAAGGTTAACACAAAAAAGTATTGCAGACAACTGGTAATATACGCTGTCGGATTGGGTTTGTTTGTTAGTTTATCTCTAATAACAATAACGAGTATTATAAAGTTAATCACGTTTTTATATAAAATTTCATATCTTTATAAAAAATTAATCTTGCTATTTTCATTGGACATTATGAGTATTGGTCAATGTGCGTCTAAATCTTCTGTGCGTGTGTATGTTACTGAACTCCTTCTAAACGGGTGGACCGATTTGGGTGAAATTTTCTGTGTGTGTTTAAGTGTTTTCGAGAATGTTTTAACTTTACAATTGGACCCGGTAGGTGGCGCTGCTATAGGAGTCCATAATGGGATACGGGTGTTTCTTAAGCGGACGAATGATTTGTTTGTTTTGTTGTCATGGAAACTGTCAAAGCGGTACGAAGTCCGCCGGTCAGCTAGTACATATATAATAATGTTTTTATTATTTTACTTTTGACTAAATTAAAATATTTTGGACAGTGTGACGCCGCGCAAATTCACAATTTTTTTTGAGAGAGATTGCTGATTGCCTTAAACGGCATTTTCAGCGCCACCGAGTTTTTTTGGGGGCGACAAGGTTCGTAAAGGGTACCTCAAGCCGTGTGAAATGAATCACCTTCGAAGGTTTTCTAGAGAGAACGGCATCACACACATATAAGTGCGTGTCCCCGTGCCCTACTAGATTCTTCGAAGGGTTTGGATCGGATCGGGGAGTTCACACAGAACTAAACCAATCACTTCAACGCTGATCTTCCGTGAAGACCCCCTCCACTGAAGATCAGCTTTGAAGTGATTGGTTCACTGCAACAAATAATAAATAAAAATAATAATAAAAATGTATTTATTTCAGGTAAATCAATTACAATTAAGTTACCGGGGCTACCCCAAAAAGTAGTCAGAAGACACTTGTGTGGGGTAAGCCTCGCTCTTCCTACGTAAACATAACAGTTTCGAGATTTCAAAATCTCTTTGCGAGATTGTGTGTGTGTATGTGTATGTGTATGTGTGTGTGTGTGTGTGTGTGTGTGTGTGTGTGTGTGTGTGTGTGTGTGTGTGTGTGTGTGTGTGTGTGTGTGTGTGTGTGTGTGTGTGCGCGTGTGTGTGTGTGTCTGGGGGTATGTATGTGTGAGTGTGTGTGGGAGGTGTATATGTACTTAGCGTGTATATTATGAAGATGTATCTGAGGGGGCTGATATAAAACCTACTGCTTTATGTAGCGTCTGTGTGAAAAACAAAAGTTTCAACTCCATCAGGTTACTCTAACCAAAATGTCTTCAACGTCATCGTAACTAAGGGCTGAAAGCCACTCAGTTAAAACCTTTCTACACTTAAACAGTTGCATGGGGTAAATACTTAGTGTTCGATGTATTTTGTTATACACAAATCCACAAATGCCGAGTGAAATCCCAATAGGAAACATTGTTCAACTATTATTTAATTTTTATTTCTACATAACTTTGTACTGTGTGTTCTAATAAATATATTTTATTACATATAATTATTTTTTAGCACTTAGCCTATGCAGCTGAATGGGAATTTTGATAGCATCGCGTTGATCATCAAACATAGGCGTGGATATAAGACTGCTGATGCTGTGTGTGAACACTTAACATACTTCCAAGGTTCAGACAAAGACAGTAACTATAGCTGTAGCTGGGAAGCAATCATAAAATCTCACCAGAGATTTAGCCCCTTACAAATAAACAAAGAATAAGGTCCGAATAGTTATTCCGTGTTTGGTTCCTGTCATGTAAACGTCATTTCAAATTAGAGTAAAAGAGACAAAACACGGAATAACTATTCGAACGTTATTCTTTGTTTATTTGTAAGACAGTCAGAATTAAAAGTGTCCTGAAATACACTACGAAATATAATATTTTTGGCATAATTTACAACGTCAAAGTCAAAAGATTTTATTTAAATAAACTTAAGAAAAAAATGCTTTTGAACCGTCCAAACATTTTTTTACCTACAACCCATTCAGGACGTCTATTTTAGCTGTGGTTCGAATGGCCGCAAGCGGCGCAAGCTCAGAACAATAACTTAGCTTTAATTATTATTCTGAGGGCGCAAGAAACTCCACAGCTTCAAAAGAAGTAACGACATTTAAAAAAAAAGTTATAAATAAATACTTTAAATATTATAATGGAACTATAGGGTTCTGTTTTAAGGGCTTATACGTAGCTAAATCCGGTTCCGTGTATGAGGCGTTAAGCCCCCTTGGTGCGGGAAGGTGGAAGGGGCCTCTACACCTTGAGGAGTTGTTCGCGGGGTATTTGGGTAGGATGGTGTTCCCCGCCCCTGTGACACGGTAAGGACGGGTGGAACAGCCTCTATAAACTTCTTCTGCGACCCCTTCGTCGACGCCTTATGGCGCCCGACAAGGATGGGTCGTCAGTAGGTCATCTCTCCTCTCTTGCTCGCTCAGCCCATCCTTAAAGGAGGATGACATCACAAAGAGGGGTGGCTAGAAAATTTTTGTTACGTTACTTAACCGCCTCTTTGGTCTAATGGTTAAGACCGCCGGTCTCAGATCTAGAAGTCCCGGGTTCGATTCGCAGCGGGGGGGTAGGTAAATGTTAGTGTATTCGATTTGGTTGGCGGTAGGGCTTGTTTGTTCGCCTGGCTAGCCACCACCATCTTATCTAAATATGTCGCCATAACATCAATGTATAAAGCATTGTTGTGTTTCGGCAGCTAGAGATAAGATACTAGATATGCTAGTGCCTCACTAATTGAGGTTCCCGGGTGAAGTGCGCTTCCATCTTTGGCCTTATCATCACTTAACATCAGGTGAGATCAAGGCACTGTGCTTAACCGTTAATATAAAAAAAGGCTAAGTGCAAGTTAGCAATAATGAAAAAAACCTAAATCGGCAAACAAGCATACGGGCCGCCATTGCCGCGATAGATTAACCTTAGGCCTGATCACTACAAGTAAACATTATAATATTATGTGCGTACAATTAAACAACAATTAGCTATTAAGGTCGGCCGGGCGTCAAGTGCGTTCCACAATAGTGTGAAACTCACGTGGGAGAATTACTTCATCATAGCGAAATATAAGTTTGTATTAATGAAGTTCGAGTTGCCAGCTCATTTTATGTCCCCACTGCTGGTGCACGAGCCTACCCTATGGATGGATAGGAAGAACGGGCCATAAACGACCACGCGGGCCCAGTGCGGTATGGTGGTTGTTACCTAATGCTAATGCAGCCGGGACAGCGGCTTTAAGTGACGATGGCGCAGTGGTTAACGCGCCCGGTCTGCGATTGATTGGTGATCAAAAGAGGTTCGAACATTTTTGTATGGAACCTGGCATACCTACATGTCCGCCATTTTGAAAAAAACGTGTTTTGGCGGCCAGTGATAAAATGCATGTCAATCGACAGAGTATGTGATTACAAACAAAAAGTGTTCCGTGATGAAATCTCTAAGTGTAATACGGTTTCTGAGATATTTGGCTCCAAAAACAGAAAAATAAAACAATTATTTTTTTTTATATAGGAATCGTCTAACGTAAATGTGTTAACAAAATTCCTCCGTGCTACATGAAACCAGTTCCACCCGGTTCGGTGCACCGCGAGACTCCCCGCGCCGCACCTCGCCATCCGCCATTTTGTTTAACGTTTGTCATTTTACATAATTTCATTCGGCTTCTAACCTCTGGTGTGAGTGCACGAATGGTTATTTTCCTCACGAGCAGTTACTGTAATGTTTTTGTTACGTTATGTTTATTGTTATTGTTATTTGCGTTATCATGTCCACCCTGTCCACGATTTCAAGCTCTTTCGTACTTCGGAAGGCACTTTAAGTCATTGGTCCCTCCTGCATTAGCAGTCGTTAACAACCACCGCCCCGCACTGTGCCCGCGTGGTAGTTTATGGCCTGCTTTGCCTGTGGTGGTTCCATCGTAGAGAAGGCTCGTGCCCCAGCAGTGGGGATACAATTAGCTGGTAATAATGAATCATCTATAATATTAATACGTGAAGCAAAAACTTTGTACCCCTTTTTACGAAAATTGCGCGGGTGGAGGAGTATGAAATTTCGCATACTTATAGTTTATAATATAGAGAAGGAGTACATAATGTTATTTTTTTTTTAAATATGTATAAAAATACATTAAATCAATAAAACAAACATTACACACACTACCATGTATTTGACACACACGCATTAAATACTCTTTTCAAAAATTTTAAAAATGGAAGAGGAGCGGCCGAAATCTGTCAATGCCAATCAAAACTCACATTCTATCTTTTTTAATTTTTCATTGCTTAGGATACAATCCGTGCAGCCTTACTAAAATTACGGTCGAATTTCGACCACTGGGCGACAACTAGTAATATTAAAACGCCTTCAAACTAGATGTGGCGACGATCTTCGCAAGGTATCCGGCAAAAGCTGGATGAGAGAGATGATGGTTTTTAGTGGCGTGCACTCGGTGATGCCTAAGTCCAGCAGTGGACTAATACAGGCCGATGATAATTATTTTTCATGTTTTTGTTATTTTAGTTGAAAAACATTTAAGAGAAAGCTGTTCATATTGACATTTGTTAGAAAACATTTAGGCACACCGTTTGACGTAAAATCCTATAAGAGTAAACGACGAAATTATATTGTAGGTACATGTACAACTGTTAAATGTCATTTAGCATATTATGCACAACGCCAACTACAGTAGTTTCTATCTGTTTACTTCTAAAAAAAAATCTTAAAATACCCTCTTAATATGAAAAAGTGTAAAGCCAAGATTACTGTTTTTTTTACGGCTAAGCACAGTGCCTTGATCTCACCTGATGTTAAGTGATGATAAGGCCAAGATGGAAGCGCACTTCACCCGCGATCCTCAACTAGTGAGGCACTGGATGCCTTATCTCTAGCTGCCGGAACACAACAATGCTACAAACATTGATGTTATGGCGACCAATTTAGATAAGATGGTGGTAGCTAGCCAGGCGGACCAAAAAGCCCTACCACCAACCAAACCGAGTACACAAAAATGTACCCCCGCTAGGAATCGAACCCAGGACTTCTAGGTCTAAACCGGTGGTCTTATCCACTAGACCATAGAGGCGGTTTGGTTATTTACTTACGTTGGATTGTGGTATGACCGAGTCGCTTTAATTGACACCAAAATAACCAGACTGTCACTATATTGTCTAATGTTCATACTTTTAATGATATTGTTTTTTCATTACGTTTTATTTATATTTATTAATTTTTATTTTTTTGAAATATATTTAAAACGACAAAATAGTAAAGTAAAACGACTAAGAATGTAAACGACTTAGAAAGAAAAGAGGACTATTTGAGTCGTTTAAATAGTGGACGCGTTAAGAAGTGGACGAGTTAGGAATATGGACGTGTTAAGAAGTTGACGAGTTAGGAATATGGACGAGTTGGGAATTGGACAAGATAGGAATTGTGGGCGGACGAGTAAGAAAAGTGGACGAGTTGGGAATATGGACGACTTGGGAAAGTGGACGAAGTCGTCCTGAAGGGTTTCATTTATACGAAGGAAGGTTTAACTGCCTACGATACAGGTCTTCCTCGTGTAGGTAGTTAAGATTAATGATTGTATCTGCTGCATTATGAAAATAAAGAAAAGAAATTTATTATTTTTAAATACAACTTCAAAATGTATTAAAAAAGTCTTACGATACAGAGGTATCGAGGTTAGACGAGTTTTCGTCATACCATCCTCGCCTACTTGGAAAATTCATTCTCAAAAACACCAATACAACGACCACGAACACCATAACAAAAATGACGAAAGCTCCTCTATATATCTATGCTATGTGATTACAAGATTTCAATTTGCTTTGTGCGAGATTAGGAAAACTTACATTGTTATCATAATTATAGGCTCACGCATCTAATGGTATTGCTGTCTGTCTAAGTATTAAATTGTTGAAACATAACCTATTCAAAATAGACGTAGTGTAGGATTTGCGTTATTTTTTAAGGCACATAAATACCATAAAAGCTTTACTTAGTGAAAGAGCGTGGTTTTTGGTACAGACACCATTGTATATATAAATAAAAGGAGACTGCTGCAACTAATAGTTATATACTAAAAAGATTTTTTAAAGTAAAATACAAGTAAGTAAATACTATAAAGGATTTACTAATCTTGCTGAGTCTGAGCCTCGGAGCACACAATTGATTCTGGTTTCTTGTAATTAACCCGTGAACCTCACTTTTCTTAGTATAAAGGTGTAGGTTCTTACGCACATACATAATATTTACAAATACATACAACGACGGTAAAGTTAAAATATCTATATCTTTAAAAAGATCCTTTTAAGGAATCACGTGGCTTAACTGGTAAATAAACCGTACCACCCTTTTCTGTAGAATGAAATTTCTACCTATATCTGCTGTTGATCCCCATAACAATACCCCGTATGACATAACGCTATGGAAGTGAGCAAAGTAAACCAGCCTAGCAGTGGCTTGATCAGTCCGTAGACTGTCAGTAGAATGGGTAGTAAGTAAAAAAAAATTGGACGATTCAGAAGCATTTTTCCTAAGCTTAATTGAATAAAAAGCTTGGACTATATCTTTGACATCACCATTGATGGGTAATCACCATCCTGCATTTAGCAAAGAGGTAATTATACCCCTCTTTGCTAAATGCAGGATGATGATCACAACAGTTTAAGAGTTTTTTGTTGTTTTCTGATGTCTTCTCTCTCTAAGGCCGGCCGCACAAATAAGGTTTCCCGATTAGAATTCCTGATCAGGAATTTCGTTTCATGATGCTAATGATTCATTTCTGATCAGAAATTGTGAGACACCGATTATATAACTTTTCATGACATTTTCAATAATCGAAGTATCATAATCCACCTCACCTATAGTTGAAGCTCTCGCACGGGAACCGTCGCTCCGTGGCGCACTCCCGCCGGCAGTCTTCCAGTCGCTCGCACGGCACCACCTTCCTGACGAACGAACGCAGCGCCCGCTTGCCGGCCAGCACGCGGCGGAAGCAAGCTGGCCACAGAAAAACATTATTACTACATCTTTGTTATTATTATTTTTGGCAACAAAAAGTATGTAATGGTAAATGTTGTATCTTAAGAATAAAGACCTAAAGTGCAGTCCTAAAATAATTTAAATAACATAGGATGAGTAATGTGGTTAGACAAAGGTTCTCAGAGAAACATTAAAGAAATTATCAAGAAAAGCATGCATTAACATTTTGAGCTATACAGGTTGTAGATTTGCATTCCTGCCATAATTTTACAGCTGATCGTAATTGGTACACTTAATGACTAAAAAATACTTTTAACACGGAGAAAGTAATAAGGAACCGATTGATTAATAAAATGATCTCAGTGTAAATTAGAATAGCGACCGTCGACTGACGAGAATAGGGATGTAGACCGTAGTAGGTACATAAGAGCGCAGCGGGCGGACATTAAGTCGATGAACTTTGATGATTGACCCACTGCTGGGCAAAGGCCTCCATTATTGAAATCAAGTCATCGCTACAATTGATGGGTAATGGCTTAATTACCACGCTTGCCAAATGCGGGTTAGTGATCACAAACCCGGGCTATGCATCGAAAAATCCGAAATACATTTTGCCCGACCTGGTAATTGATCCCGGGACCTTTGGGTATCGGGCCGAGCGCTCTGCCACTCGGCCACCGAGGCGTCAAATTATGTATTATGTCCTTAATTGATTTTTCTGTGATACTCAAAGTGATGATTTAAAATTATTAGGTTTAAAGTGTACGTGTGTTCGGTCTCTTGGAGTTAGTGAAGAACCCAAAAACTCTACCAACATCTCTACTTTTTTGAAAGAGTTTATGCTGATTGCCTCAGGCGGCCTTTTCAGCGTCACCGGTCTTTGGGGGCGGCGAGAAACTTAAAGGGTTCCTCAAACCGTGTGTTTAAGCCGTAGTTTGCCTGTAGCTGAATGTGCATTTTTTTAAAATATATTAGAAGGAGGCAAACGAGCAGGCGGGTCACCTGATGGAAAGCAATCACCGCCGCCCACGGACACCCGCAAAACCAGAGGAATCGCAGATGCATTGCCGGCCTTTAAGGAAGGAATAGGCTCGTTTCTTGAAGATCCTTAAGTCGTAATGGTCCGAAATACCACCGCTGAGAGCTGGTTCCACAGCACTGTAGTTCGTGGTAAAAAATTACGTAAGAAACGCACAGTAGTAGACCGCCATCCATCAAGATGGTGAGGATGGAAAGACAGTCGATTGCGTGTATTGCGATGAAGGAAATCAGCGGCAGGGATCAAACCGAACAATTCCTCAGAGCACTCCCCATGATAAAGGCGATAAAATATACAGAGAGACGCAACGTCTCTCCGAAGGGCCAGTGGATCGAGCCGACCAGAGGTTACCACGTCGCTAACAACTCGAGCAGCTCTGCGTTGAACGCGGTCAAATGAGAGGAGTTGGTACTAGGGCGCTCCAGCCCGAAGATGGGAACAGTATTCCATATGAGGCCTGACCTATGCTTTGTAAAGCTGTAAGCGATGGGTCGGCGTGAAATACTGTCCCGCTCTATTGAGCACACCCAGCATTTTCGAAGCTAATTTAGCTTTACCTTTATTTGTATTGCATTTATTTGTAAAATTTATATAAAACATATTATTTCGTAATAGTATAAAATGTATCAACGGTTCTTGTATGTAATAAATAAATTAATAAAAGAAAAGTTGTATGATACTCATTCAATCCTTTGATGAGTATCAGTTAGAAGTGGGACTTCACTGAAATCTGACGCGACGTTAAAAAGCACAGACCATTTAATATAGGTCTGTGTTGAAAAGTGTAATCGTAGCACTGTTTTGTTTTATTTGCTCACCAACTTACGTCAATAAAAAACGTAATTCCTAATCTTCATAAATTCTATTTTTTTAATAAACCAGTATTACAGACAGATGATTAAACAAATGAACATACAAAAAATGTTAACCTTGAAACCACCGTTGCTAAGATCCGTTAACTACATGTTAAAAATAACTATGACCCACTGATTCATACTTCATCAGTAGACCTCCGGCTGAACAGTTGGTAAAACGTTATCCTTATGAAAATCTTGGTCAATTGAAATTTTAAAGCACAAGTCACACTAGTAGCTAAGCTAGTTTAGCTTACGTAGTTTGTGCAACTGATAATGTTAGCTTATTAATATGTGTTAGCTGTGTAGTTTACGGTATTATATTTTACTTATGATAATTTACATATAATTTACGCAAATATTGTTGCGAACAAATTACAATTCGAAAAAAGACAAAGGTGGTCAGGTGCACTGCCAACTATGCCACGATAGCATAGTTGGCAGTGCACCTGAATGTGAATTGTGTGGTTATTATGGTGGTTTATTAATAACTTTTTAGGTTAAAGACATTCATGCAAATAACATTCATGCGGAGACTTTCATGGAGGTACTAAAGAAGAAAAACATATGAAAGTGATATTTGATGACATGATTTTTCATTACCTATATATAGAAATAAAAAAAATATATACTAGAACAATGAACCTATAACTAAAAACCTTAAAAAAATACATATATAATATAATAACTAAAATATATTATTAAAAGGAGTCCCTTTAGGCAAGGTTCCGAAGATACTGGCAGCGTTCCCTCTTTGAATAGCTAGACTAATTCTTTGTCCGAGGTAGCTGCCAGCTCTTCGGTCTCCTGTGATGTCGACTAACCTTTTTGCTATTTCCTTAAAAAGCCTTATAGCGCTAGGACCCCACGGACCAAGGGTCTCGACACCGAATGGGACAAAATCATATTCGGAGCTTTTACCCCTGTATTTGCATGCTTTAAGCTTTTTCAGCCGCTTCACAAGCCGCCTTCATTCAAAGAAGATATAATAATATGTGAATGTTGCACCTTTTACAATAATTAACTTAACTCTATTTTTATTTTTTATTTTATTAATTACTGCTGGCACCCGTTTTACTTGACCGCCACAGGTCAGGCAGTGCCTAGTGTGGGGTCATAAAAAACCTCAGCCTCCTTGAAAATTTTGCTTATATTTAGGTAACACTATATTCCACTGTATTTTTAAGTTTGTAAGTAAGCATTTATCAAATAAATTTATTTGTATTTGTATTTAAAAAATAGGTCAATGTTTTAAATAATCTGTTACATGATGTCATTTAGTTACGTTTAAAGTTCTTGTTCTGTAGTTGTCAACATCCTTATTGTAGCGATGATGACATGGTTTCGATGATGAAGCCCTTTGCCCAGCAGTGGGACAGTATCTAACTATATACTTTGTTTCATACTGCTATGTAAAATTACAAAATATTAATTATATAATATTGCAATACCAATTTGATATAGGTATGCCTAAGTGATATACCTGTGTTTTGAATTTATATATATTACTACTAGCGGCCCGTCCCTGCTTCGCACGGGTGAACATTTTTTTTAAATAGCCTATGTTACTCAGCGCTAATGTAGCATTCTAATAGTGAAAGATTTTTTTAAATCGGTCCAGTAGTTTTTGAGTTTATTCGTTACAAACATACATACTACAAAAATACAAAGCTTTCCTCTTTATAACATTAGTAAATTTCTATTTTAATTGAACGCGTGTGTAAGTGGTTTTTATTATGATGTATATTATTATAATGTAGTGCTGTGTCACTACACATAATAATGAGGCACAGTCCTAAGGATAATGAGGCATCTGAACTCCGCTCCTGGTTAACATCTAGAACTTGTATGTGTTGTTATTAAGACATAATTATAAACTTTAATTTGTCATGCAGGTAGTTAATAAAGTATTTATATTTGTGAAGTGATGCGCGTCAGGCGCGCTCATGCTAGCAGCAGTGATCATAAATGTTAGTACACAGAGGTTACTAAACCACTAGGGCTGAGACTTGTTGAAGTGAAAACTTCTTTAGCGGCGTTGTACACTTTTTTTGTAATGGGTAAAAAATGTTAAATTCGCGTCAGGACACGTGACCGTGAGGACACGTGGCCTGATCGAAAATTCGTAAGACGGATGACAGCCAGCGTGGCGTAGGAGAGGAAGTATCCCCCTCTCTTTCAACGGCGCGGCGAAAATGTATGCCTGCTGTTTCGTTTAGGCGGCGCAGGGCGCTTGCGCGAATGTTCGAGTGCTTTTTAATGTAATATAAATTGTCATGTTTGTGTACGATAGCGCAATAAATAAATATTGTATTCTACCACATAAATTATAGTACTTTCATACTGATAATTGAAGCAATTCGTGCAAAATTATTCATTAACCATTCCAAAATATCAAAAATGCACAACGTTAATATTCAAGTTTTCACTTCTGCCGGCACTCCCGGAGTGCAACCCGTCGTTTTTTTTATTTTGATGTGACGTCACAATAGAAATATTAAATTAAAAATTGCAATAACACATTAAACTTAATAATCATGACTTAGTAACTCTGCATACAAGATCTACATCGGATACACTTTGGATCTTTTCATTTTGACCACACCTTTCAGTTACACGTTGTATACTATCATACAGTCAGACAAATGTCCCCATTATAGAAACCATATCATCGCTACAATTGAAGGGTAATGTCTTAATCACTATGATTGCCAACTGCGGGTTTGTGATCACCAACCCGGTCTATTCAGTAGAAATTCAACACACTTAGCCCGCCCTGGCATTGAACCCAGGCCCCTTGGGTATAGGATTGCCACTCTGTCACCGAGCGAAAAACAATATAAATAAAATAAATAAAATAAATAAAATAAATAAAATAAATAAAATAAATAAAATAAATAAAATAAATAAAATAAATAAAATAAATAAAATAAATAAAATAAATAAAATAAATAAAATAAATAAAATAAATAAAATAAATAAAATAAATAAAATAAATAAAATAAATAAAATAAATAAAATAAATAAAATAAATAAAATAAATAAAATAAATAAAATAAATAAAATAAATAAAATAAATAAAATAAATAAAATAAATAAAATAAATAAAATAAATAAAATAAATAAAATAAATAAAATAAATAAAATAAATAAAATAAATAAAATAAATAAAATAAATAAAATAAATAAAATAAATAAAATAAATAAATAAATGTTTCCAACACTCACACCAATTATCTAGCCCCAACAAAAGCTTCCTTAAGAAACTCGATAAATGGATAACTAGACAACGGATAAACATACTTAATATATTTTAAATCATACTTATTATACATAGGAAACACCCAGACCCGAAATAATATAGAAAAACAGGTATTTCTAAATTGATTCGACCGGGGGTCGAACCCCGGAGATAGCGACACCATGAAAACCGGTGTGCAAGCCACTCGACCCAGGAGGTTGTCAAAACAAAAGGAGTAGTGGCTCCGCAGAATATGAGCGTTGCAGGTGATGTTCATGCTGCAACATGTGCTGAATGGGGTCCTTTTCGGTTTCGCTTCTTTATTTTATATGAATAAATATTTTGATTTGATTTGATTTGATTTTGCTAAAAATCCCGTTAAATAATAACTCTAATGCCAGCAGTGGACTATAGATGACGTGGCTGATGATGACGAAGTGGCCATGACAGTTTAAAAAGTTATTTAAAAAAAGAAACTTACTAGGTGCATTTTCTACAAGTATCACTCGCGATCCAACAGCGATATGCACATAATATGCACACAGACAAACGAATAATGTCAAATCCACTCTCATTTTCACTGCACTTCGATAACATCATTCACACACGATATGTATCACCGCAACTTTTATATGCATATTTTTAACACTTTTTAATTTTTAAATCTCTTATCTGTGCCACAATCTTTAAAAATTCCGCGCTCACCAAAAAAAATGTCGTTCGAAATTCGAAAAAGTTAACAACGAAAAATGCTTTTTAAAACTTCGATCGAAGAGTTTGCATCTGTGTTTGTGACAGTTGCTTTTTTTATTGTTGTCTAATGAGTTTCTAGTTCAATTGAGTAGTTTATGGTTTAATATTTAATGGTGTTATGTTCATTTTTGGGTCAGTGGGGTCACCGCGCGTAACATAGAGCGACTGAACAGTAGCATTGTCTGACGTAAGCTTATATGTGAATGGAAAATTGACGATAGAATATTGTGGACATGACCTAATTACACTTGTGAATCCAAAAATTTTGGAAACAACATTTCATTGTACGGTAAAAAACTATATTTTACAAAGCTTTTGGCAAGTTATCAATAATAATTTTCGCTAACCAAGTAGGTAGTCAATGAAAAAGAAAACAGCAACGAGTCTGGTGCTCCCCGTTAATAGCGAAAGGATATTGGGATTTGGTTGAAATTAACTATGACGTCAATTTTTAGTTAAAAAAAGCAAATTAAGATTTCAAAGGTCTTCCCGGAAAAAATCAATGTAAAAATAACTAAACTATAAATATTTCTACTATTATTTATAAGAAAGACCAACGGCATAAATAACATTAAAATAACAATAATGAAGCAGCAGTATAGCATACCGGTTCTCAAAATGAAAAAAACAATAAAAAATTCAGATATTTTGAAAAGTAGATCAAAGAAAACTATTTTTTTTTGTATTCAGTCAAGGTGCTATGATCAAAATAAAATATGCCAATACGAACCGATGTCAATTCCAAGATAAAATTCCACGGCAGTAAAAATTTAAATGGCTCATCACAATATAATCATTAATATATTTATATTTTCGCGTCGTCTTAGTCTTCATATGGGCACTAGGTCTACATCATAAGTAAAATTGATAATAAGCATAACATAATAATAAAAAATTACTGTTTGTTGCCAAAATAATAAATAAACAAAATTGACTAACTTTATTAGTCGAAAAATGTGTCTGTAAATAAGAGTCTTATCCACCATATTCCAACATACAGCTGATTAAGCCTGATAACTTTGGCGCTGCGCCTATTGTCTTTCAAAAAGTATTTGTTCGAAGCAAAAACCTAATATATCCTACAACTGCTACTCACACGATAATTACTATGTACTTCTAATATCATAAAACATGTAATTATGTAGTACGAGTATGTGATTTGAATGCAAGTCGATTACAAATTACAGGCAAAAACTAAAATTTGATGTATATTTTTAAAATAAAATCTTATTTTACTGTGAGTAATGTAAATAGCCTCTAGGTATACCGTCCCATTGCTGGGCAAATGAAAGTCATCACTACAATTGATGGGTATTGGCTTAATCACCACGCTTTCCTGGGTTGGTGATCGATCGATGGAAAGTGTCCTGCTATGATAGGGCATTTTCCAATTTCTATTTTTTTTGACGCTGTAAAAGAGCTGTAAAAGAGCTGGACACTTGCTGAGTTTCTTGCCGGTTTATCTCAGTGCAAGATCTCCCGCCCAGAGTAGACTTACGAACCGATGGCATAGCGACATTCATAAGAGCTACTTGTAGCCTAAACTGAATAAATGATTTTTGAATTTGAATTTGATTACAAACCCTGCAATGCATCAAACAACCTATCCGATCGGAACCCTCGGATAATCTAGTAGCGTGGGGGCACGCACTAGTGCGTGATGCCGTTCCCTCTAGAAAACCTCTGAGGTGCATCGTTTAACACGGCTGAAGGAACCCTTTAAGTATCTCGCCCTCGAAAATGTCCAGTGGCAATCAACGAACCATCTCCAAAAAAAAAGTATCAAAAACAAAACCAAATTTGCTCGACCTGGGCATTGAACAGGGCCCCGGCAGGGACCAGGACAGGTACCTGGGACCTCTGCCTCTGAGATATGGAGTCTAACCGCGACACTATAAAAAGGGTGCATTTCAAAGATGACCTTTTGACACCACTACGTATAAGCTCAAAGAGAGGGCTATGCTCAACCACCCACACCCGACACAATATCGAAAATATGTTTTCAATATTGAACCGACCGGGAATCGAACCCGGGACCTAAGAGTTAGTGCCGCCCAAAGTCTAGCGTGCAAGCCACTAGGCTACGGAGGAGAATTGTCATCAAAATGGTGTCTATTATAATTTTATATCCTTATGCAAGATTGCTTCACGCTTGACCATACCAAGGCCTTATCGGTTAAGACATAAAACCATAGAGCACGTACTTTTTTTACTTGGTATTAAGCAAAAAGTACCATTACGCTTCTCAGTGCGAGCGTAAGCGGAAAAATGCAATTTGTATAAGCACACGGAAGAATTAGGTTCTATCATTGTATTGTTTGTTTTTTTCTTTAAGTATGTATATAAAACTTTTTGTATCCGCGTAGGGTTTTTCGGATTACGTTATTTTGGATAGGAGCATAGTGCAAAAATAGTTTCGTGTTCAAAAAATATAATTATTAGTGGTTGCACAGTGGTCGATATTCGACCGTAAGTTATAAAACAATCTGTTTAATGTTTCCGCTGAAGGACTTGTACCTACTCATTGATACGAAAATAAAAAAAATATAAAAAAGGCTAAAACAACTATTTAAAACAAATAAATACTCGTAAAAAACCGGACTAACATAAAAAATAATTGCAAAGAAAAAAACTGAAAAAAAAACAAGCTCTACGATCCCAGAATTCAATTTGAGCAATGTTGAATGCAAAGTGAAATATTTCCATGTCCGATACCTACACTTAAATAATAAAATCTATATTATATGAGTATTTATAAATACATTGAATATTGATAGTTGTCGCAAGCGGGGACAATGACCAACCAACCAAAGAGAGTGCGGATTTAATTTGAGCTAGCCACGGCCGCTTGGTTGATGATTGTCCCCGTCTGCGACAACTAGCTAGCAGCTAGCAGCTAGCTTAGGTTGATAACAAAAAAAAAGTAAGGATACATGGTGCTTAAACACTAAAACTAACAATAATCACATCTATACTAATATTATAAAGCTGAAGAGTTTGTTTGTTTGTTTGTTTGTTTGTTTGAACGCGCTAATCTCAGGAACTACTGGTTCGAATTGAATAATTCTTTTTGTGTTGGATAGTCCATTTATCGAGGAAGGCTTTAGGCTATATAACATCACGCTGCGACCAATAGGAGCGAAGCATCAGTGAAAAATGTTGCAAAAACGGGAAAAGAGCCTAAAAAATTAAAAATGCTGCCGAAAGTCACTATTCCACGCGGACGAAGTCGCGAGCACAGCTATTATTCATAAAACGAGAGGACTAAGATGAAATCTGTGAACCACAAAACAGTCGATAAAAATACTATTATATATAAAAAAAAAAAAAATTGTTACTGTATAAGTAGATAATTCCCTGTGTGGTGCCGGGGATAAAGAATTGCACCACCCCATCTCAACCCGTGGGTGTCGTAAAAGGCGACTAAGGGACCATTCCCGAGTATGGGCAGCAGCATCTCTCTGAAGTTACTTTCAACCTACTGCGATCGCCAACCCGCCTGCCAAGCGTGGCGATTATGGCAAATACCCCCATCTTGGGGAAGGCCTTTGTCCAGCAGTGGACGTCTTTTGGCTGCTGAGATAAGTAGATAATATTAACAAATAATAGTATAAATGAAATGAAATATATTTATTAGAACACAGTACAAACTTATGTAGGTACTTAAAACAAAACAAACAAATTATAATAAAAATGTGTGTTCTAAAAGGACTCCACTCAGCATTTGTTGCAGTAGTGAAGAAAAACTGCAACGCTGATCTTCCGTGGAGACCCGTTAATAATAATGTTTTATTTTTGTTTTTACTTATATGATACATAAATAATACATAATATACATAAATAAATACTAAAATTATGCAAACAAATACATGGAGTGTGTAAATAGTTTAAAGGGAGAAAAGGCTTAATTTTAACTTATCTTTAAAGTGTTTTTTGTCTTGAGACAAATAAATATATCTTTTATTTACTTTTAAAATGTTTTATTCGTAATCACCTATCCACATGTTAACTAAACTTATTTTGTTGTTATAAATTCTTTTTCATAATGCATGTGTAACTAATTTTTCGTTGGGTATTCACCTGTTTGTTACGCTAAGTGCTTATTTCATTTGTATAAAATATGTTTTTATCATGTAATAGTGTAAACAAAATACTGAAGTTACTAAATAACTTGTTGAGTTTCTTGCCGGTTCTTCTCAGTTCAAGATCTTTTTTTTTTTTTTTTTTTAAGTTCAATAGGTTTGCGCTTGACCACTATCTCACCTGATGGAAAGTGTAGATGTGGTCTAAGATGGCCCGCGCTCACCCATAAGGTGCCCATTCACTCTGACCTTGAATAGACCCGGGTCATATGTGTCGGGAAACACAGTCGCCGGAAGAGCATTCCACAACTTCGCCGTCCGCACAAGGAAGGATGATTTGAAAACGTTTAGTGCGGCAAGGTGGAATATCTACGACAAAGCGGTGGAGGCCCCCGCGACGCCTTGTCGTTCGATAGAAAAATGGAGATGGTGGAATGAGGTTATGGAGATTTTGAGCGCATTCCCCGTGGAATAGCCTGTAGAAAATAGACAAGCATGCGATTTGGCGGCGATGGCTCAGGCTATGCAGCTTTTTGCTTGTTAGGTCCTTGTCACCTATAATTCTTCGAGCACGTCTGTCTAGCGAATTAAGTGAGTCCAGGTGGCATTTGGCAGCTCCTTCCCACAAGTGTGAACAGTACTCTATGCAGGGTCTAACCTGAGCTTTGTATAAGATTAAAAGCTGTTCCTTAGTAAAGTACCGTCTCACTTTGTTCAGGATACCAAGTTTTTTTGCAGCTGTTTTTGCTTTTGACTCGATGGATCGCCCAAAGTTCAGGTCGGAAGATAAGGTGAGACCTAAGAGGTCCAGTTGGTCTGAAACTTCTACAGGCTCATCACAGAATACGGGAGTCAGAAGGAAACGACTCTTTTTGGAGGAAAAAAGACAGGCTTGTGTTTTTGACGCATTAAACTCGACCCGGTTGGCCTTTCCCCATTGGGAAACATCCATCAGGGTCGAGTTCACACGTGCTACCATACTCTCCCTAAGAGACTCGATTTCGGCTCTACTAGCCCGAGGATCGGAAACATAACTCTCTGATACTGTGCTGTTATCAGCATACCCATAGATACCGGGTTTAAGCATGTCGTTGATATGCAGCAAGAATAGAGTAGCAGAGAGAACAGACCCCTGAGGAACTCCGGCATTAATGGCCTTAAGGTCCGAAGAGCATCCATCGACGACAACTCGAATGGACCGCTCACTCAGAAAGTCTGATATCCAGGCGCACAGGCTAGATGGCAATTCATAAGATGGAAGCTTGCTGAGCAGACTATCATGCCAAACCCTGTCGAAGGCCTTCGAGATATCCAGTGAGACAGCTAGTGCTTCACCATGCTTCTCGATAGCTTCGCCCCAGAGGTGGGTAGTATACACTAAAAGATCCCCAGTAGATCGATTTCGTCGAAAGCCGTACTGGCAATCACTGAGGAGTTCGTTATCTTCTAGGTATCTGAGTAGTTGTGCATTTAGTACACGTTCCATAATCTTACAGAGTATGGAAGTGATTGCAATGGGTCTATAGTTCGACGGGTCTGCACGGTTACCCTTTTTAGGGATAGGTTGGATATTTGCAAGCTTCCATGACCTGGGGACACGATTTGTTCTCAGTGAGAGTCGGAATAAGCGCGTTAGTACTGGAGACAACTCAGGCGCACAGGTTTTCAGAACTACCGCTGGGATCTCGTCCGGGCCACTGGCTTTGCTCACATCTAGACTACGCAGCACCCTGAGTACTTCTCTCTGGTGAATATGCACCTCCGGCATTGCGGACTCACAGTGAGGAAGATGTGGAAGAGGTTGGCTGGTAGTGTCTAGGAAAGAATTGCTAGCAAATAGAGTTGCGAGTAAATCCGCTTTGTCTTTTGCACTATGAGCCAATGACCCGTCAGGTTTTGTCAGCGGAGGTAGCGAAGAGCGGCAAAAATTCGCTTCGACAGATTTGGCCAGGCACCAGAAAGCCTTACTTCCAGAAGGATAACTGGCGAGTTTGGTACCTACTCGGCTAATATGGCGAAAACGAGCCTTTTTGAGTACTTTTTTGCTATTCCTGGCGGCTAAGTTTTCTTATAAATGCTTTCTTCTTAACGCATATATCGGAAGCCTTACTGCTTCGTGCATTGGCGCACTCCACATATGCTGTCTGTTTTGCTGCCTCACTTATAGCACAATCAGAGTCATACCATGGACGGGCTGTGCAACCGATGGATACATCAGAGTATGGGATGAAGTATTCCATACCCTGACGCAAAACATCAATTACACTATTGGCGCAAACAGTTGGATCTTCGGTAGTAAAGCATGTGCCTCGCCAAGGATATGATGCAAAAAAGTGCCGCATTTCATCCCAATCTGCTGATCTGTATCGCCACATTCGCCTATTTGCCTTGGGGCTATCATCAGGTGGTGAAAAGTGCGAAACAGACTTCACCAGACAATGGTCTGAGCTCCCTAAAGGGGAGGATACAACGACCGAGTATGTGTCTGGTTCAGTTGTTAGCAGAAGGTCCAGGCAGTAAGCTGTGTGGCCGTCAACATCGGGTATACGCGTCGGTTGATCAACAAGCTGGGTGAGGTTTAGCGACATTGCAAACTTGTGCGCTTCTCGTCCAGCGTGATCGGTGTTCCGGTACGGGCTTAACCACTCTTCGTGATGAGCATTAAAGTCCCCCAAGAATACAAGTTGAGCTGACGGATACCGTTCTTGAACCACATCGCCTGTCGCACCAAGGTAGTCAAAGAGCCTGGTTGTTTCCTGATCGCCACTGTGGGACCTCCCAGTGTAGACTTACGAACCGATGGCATAGTGACATTCACATGAGCTGCTTGTAGCCTAAACTGAATTAATGGTTTTGAATTTTGAATAAAGTCATTATGAACAAAACGTAAACTAAGGTTACAGATGACTTAATCTGCACTTAATTAAAGGTAACTCAATAAATCTGTAGACCGGTATAGCCTTGGTTTTGGCAATACAATGTACGGAACTGCTCAACATCCCAACTACTAGTAGAAACAGTGATATTTTCTACGATTAAATATTTAAGTTGCGGTCAGGGCGAGGCGCGTGCGAGGTGCTCGATGGCGCAGTGATTAAAACGACACCTCGATTGGTGAACATTGAAAAAGGCTGATCCTGATTAGTTTTAGTTATCAAAATATGCAGCTACTAAAATAATAACGAGTATTGATGTTATCTATGTATTTGAGTGATTTCCAAGCATATATAAATTAAGTAATGCTGTTGTAATTTCAACAATAATGATTTTTTGTGGTGTTTTCGAAAATAATTAACTATGTTAAAGTCAAAATTATAGTGGTATTTGAGCTAGCAAATATATATATTATTACGTGAAGCAAAAACTTTGTACTCCTTTTTTACGAAAATTGCGCGGACGGAGGAGTATGAAATTTCGCACACTTTTAGTTTATATAGAGAAGGTTATCCGAATGTTTTTTTTTTTAAATTATGCATAAAAAACATTAAATCAATAAAACAAAACAAACATTACACACACCATGTATTTGACACACACGTATATGTACTCTTTTCAAAAATTTCAAAAATGGAAGAGGAGTGGCCGATATTTGTCAACGCCAATCCAAATTCACATTCTATATTTTTTAATTTTTCATTGCCTATGATACAATCCGTGCAGCCCTAATAAAATTACGGTCGAATTTCGACCACTGGGCGACCACTAGTTCATATAAAGACATGAGTTTACCTATATACTCCCACACAGCACCACCTTTTATGATTATTCTTTTACCGTCCAAGCTGTTCGTCTCTGGAATTCGCTTCCAGTTGCGAGCAGGCGTGCAAAATCCATTCACACATTTAAAGAGCTTGTGAAAAAACTTTTCCGATTAACCCTGTCCTGCTGCAAAACTGCCGTATCCGCTTCTTTCCTTACCTGAGCCTACTATTATGTATAAGTAGGTTTATTTTATATTTGTTATGTTATTTATATACATATTTATTATTATCATCATTATGATTATAGATTTATCATCATTATTATTATTATTATTTTGCTTCATTTATAAAATACACATTATTCTAGTATGTTTTAATAGTTTCACCTCTGATCTTACAGTTTATTAGCTCTCTCCATCCGAATGGTTGTCTGGAAGAAATCGCTTAAAAGCGATAAGACCGCCAAATTGTAACTTAGTAATTTTTTATATTATTTATTCATGATTATGTTTTATAGTGTTGCAATAAAAGTATTATCTATCTATCTATCTATCTATATATCAACATTTCAGATTCGTTAGTCATTATTATAGTCTTAAACTATTCGACGAAAGTTGGTGCACTTTTTCAGTGTGTCGCCTTAAAGCGCCTGGTCTGCGATTGCTGAAGTTAAGCAAGTTTCGCAGACGCCGGCCGTCGGATGGGTGACCAAAAATGTATCATATCGAGCGTCTCCGCGCTTCAGAAGGCAAGTAAAGCCGTTGATCGCGACTGCATTAGCAGTCGTTAACAACCACCGCACCGCAATAAGCCCGCGCGTGGTGGCTTTTGACCCGTTCTCTCTATCCATCCATAGGTAAGGCTCGTGCCCCAGCAGTGGGGACATATATGAGCTGATGATGATGATGATGATTACTAGGGTGGATTAGCCTTTAAGCAACCCAACTTCGCGCCTAAGCAGTCCAGCCTCTAATATCAGCCGTAATATTACTGGAATTGATTGACTTTCAAGCAGTCCAAATTTGCTCCTAATATCGGCGTAGAAATGGCTTTTGGAATATATGGGATTCTTTTGAAGAGTGAAGAAACAACTTGCGAGGTGCAAGGTGGGATGGCTAGTGAAGCACAATCGTCAGATTACCAGTGACGTGGCACTCTGTGATTCGTCTAAGCTGAGCCGACCTATTCGGATTTGTTTTTTTAAGTGCTTGTATGTTGTTATTTAAAAACATACGTATACTGTCACGAACTTCTCCCAATAGGGGTAGACAGATCTGACAGATCATCAAAATCATACATTTTGAGTAAACTTGGCGCAAGTGACATGTACCGATAACCAGTGGCGGTAGCCAAATTAACATTAAGAAAACGATAGCGAAGTTCGAAAAGAATATAATGTATGGGATTGACATAAGATTGACCACGTGATTTAGCGCGGCTTATGTCAATCTCATACATTTTATTCTTTTCGAACTTCGCTATCGTTTTCTTAATGTTACTTTGGCTAAGCCTATGGTGTCGATAATTAAGGCTTTTGCCCACCAATAGGGTAGTATATAGACTAATTATATCGATACAATAAAATTTTATATTAATAAATATTTACAATACATAAATAAATAGTAAATTTCCGTTTTGTTGTTTAAAAAACGTTTTGTGTTCAATACTTTATACAAGAAATCATCGTAAATCCTCTAAAATAGTAGACAATGGTGAAGGTCGCATGGTATAACTTTAACAATAAGTTTTGTACACAATGATTCTAAGATGCTTGATATCAGATTGCTATCTCGAAAAGTTGGCGTAAGTCATAGGCTGTTAGCGATAAGAAGTAACCCACGTTTTCATTCCGGCACCATTTTACAACGTCTGAGGCAATCGGCAACCTCTCCAATAAATAAAAAAAATTACCCCGATGTTGCAAGAATAGCGAGGTAACAACCGAAACACGTTGTTCCAACAGAATGCAGCCACGTGTCACACTTTAAATAAGAGCAGGTGCATGGTAAGTGATATTTTTACTTAGAAACTGATTTCACCAATTGGTGACATATCCTGGCCCCCGATGAGCCTCACTTTGAGTCCAGTGGATTTATTTTTACGCGGACATCTTAATCCGACAACTTTGCGGCAATTGAAGCTGAATATTCAGCAAGAAATGGAATCCATACCAAGAGACACTAATACGAAAGTTTTCAGAATTTTCAAGCCCGGTTAGTAACGGCCAAGGACGTCAACTTGATGTTTTGTTAAGCAAAACATTTCATTAAATTTATTTCACAGTTATGTACTGTGTAATAAATGTAATAAAATAACAATATTAAGCAAAAAAAAATGCGCTTCTAAATATAATAGTTTTTTTACATTCAATTTTCAAAAGTGCTTTCCTTTTTGGGCTGTATGTAGGCTATTTATTTTAATACGGGTCGAACTGTTACTAGGAGAGGGAAACCGGCAGGCCCCACTAAGATAAGATAGGATAAGATTTCTACAACCAATAAATCCCAAATAAATTGATTTATTTATTTATTTTATTTAAGTTAAATTAAATCTCCAGCATCTTATCACTCGTACCACACACTGGCATGTACTACACAGGGAGCGGTAGGCCCAAGCCAAATTGCTTAGACCTTCCATTATGCGCCATTATTGGCAAAAAATTCTCTTAGAAACAGTGTACCGACTTCATTCAAGTGATGTATGGCCTATTCATGGCTTAAACTACTTTCCTGGATGCTCAAGGCATAAGATGTTGCTTCAGAAACATAAGACTACGTTATTTATTTACTTCTTAGTTGACTTAGGAGATACATTGACAGGATAGATTTTCCTTCAAACATCCCGAATTAACTTCTAATATTGGCCGAGATATTTCTAGGATGGATTGGCCTTTATGCAGCCCAAATTTGCGTGTTTAGGGGGAAGTTTGGGGCCAGATTCTAATATCGGCCGCGACATTACTAAAAGGGTAGATTTGTTTTCATGTAGCCTTCAAAATCGACTTAATATTATCGGGATAGATTTATTAGCCACCATTTTGCTGTAGTGGTTAAGACCACCGGTTTAGACCCAGAGGTCCCGGGTTCGATTCCCAGCGGGGGGTACATGTTTGTGTACTCGGTTTGGTTGGTGGTAGGACTTGTTTGCCCGCCTGGCTAGCTACCACCATCTTATCTAAATATGTCGCCATAACATCAATGTTTGTAGCATTGCTGTGTTCCGGCAGCTAGAGATAGGATAGCCAGTGCCTCAGTAGTGGAGGATCCCGGGTAAGCACTGTGCTTACTCGTAAGATATTATAAAAAAACACTTTCAAGCAGCCCAAAATTGCTTATATGAGATGTATTGGCCTTTGGAATATATGGGGTCCTTTAAAATAAATAAATAAACTTTCCTACACTCACACTAATTATTTAGCCCAAGAGAAGCTTCGTTAAGAAACTCGTTAAAATGGTTACTAGACAACAGATAAACATACTTAAAATACTTAAATACATACTTACTATTTAAAAAAAAGAAAAAATTTAATTAGATATATCTGTATTATATTTAAGAAAGAGCGGAATCCCCTGCTACAGGCAATTACACGCTTAAAAGGGGGCTCCGACAACTGTTGTATACAACTGTCTTGAAAAGTAATAAACAATTTTTGATTTTGATTTTTTTTTTTGACTATATTTAGAAAACACCCAGACCCGAGACAATTTATAAAAACAATAATTTCTAAATTGACCCGACCGGGGATCGAACCCGGGACCTCAGAGATGGCAACACCATGAAAACCGGTGTACAAACCACTCGACCAAGGAGGTCGTCAACGAACTTTAAACGAAGAGTGAAGAAGCAACTTGCTTGTAAGGTGGGACGGCTAGCGAAGCCCAATTCTGCTCCACTAGTTGCGGAGCTGGACTCTTCTGGCCAACATCAGGTGGAGCGGAGTTATTTGCAACATCATCATCATCATCTCAGACGACAACCCAAAACACGTCCACTGCTGGACAAAGGCCTCCCCCAAGGATCTCCACAACAACCGGTTGTTTTATTTAGAAATAGAAATAGAAATTATTTATTGTATAGCTGTGTACAATATAGTATTATTTGCATAATTAAATGTAAAAAAATTTAACAAAAAAAAAACCGACTCCAAAAAATTTGACTGATAAAATTGCACTAAAAAGTAAAAAATAAGCGTTAGACTTATACAGACAATAACTTTACTAAGAAAAAATATAGGTACAATTATTGTTATTTTTGGGGCCGGTGCCAGCTAAGGTAACTTTAACAGGATATCAAAAACTGAGTTCCGGTGTCTGTCTTCTTTTGCTTCGTCATAGTCGCTTAACTATCTTAATCGAGATATTTTATCGCCACCCCTGAAATATTTATCATTGAGGAGTTCCGATTGCAATCTGTGGTCTTTTTCATCAGTTACACTTCATCAAATGATACTTTCTGAATGCAAATGCTTGATTTACTTCTGAAAATAGCAAAATCGCGATAGGTATGCCTACAATATTCGAGGAGTTCCCTCAATTCCTCGAGGATCCCATCATCAAAACTGGACCAAATTAAAATGGGACCACACGGGAAGCACCAGCTTTCAAATAAAGAAAGAATCATCAAAATCGGTTCACTCAGTCGAAAGTTCTGAGGTAACAAACATAAAAAAAAAAAAAAAAAAATACAGTCGAATTGATAACCTCCTCCTTTTTTTGAAGTCGGTTAAAAAAAGTAATGCTGCAGGCATAGGACGTCAAAGGGGGTGTTGCTTAGGTTTGAAGAACGTTTATTTTTTTATGATAAGTTTATTTATTTATTTATTTATTTATTTATTTATTTCCACACTTACATCTATCATTACAGGATTAACCCAATACAATAGAGTAACTATTAATTTAATCATTTCATATTAATTACATTAAGTTAATGTTATTACAAAAAACAAAACGCAACCAATAAAAAGTTTTCTACAAAAAACTTTTTTTTTGCTAAAACACCATCAAATTTATCTAATGGCGGACACACATTGTGTATTGAAACAAAAAAACCCAAAAACTGCAGCCTTCAGGCTTCGAGCACAAAATGAGAACGCAAAAGGTAAGGTATATAATAATAAAATACAAACACGCTCGACCAACCTCTGTGATCTAGTGGCTAAGACCACCGGTTTAGACCCAGAGGTACCGGGTTCGATTCCCAGCGGCGGTACATGTTTGTGTACTCGGTTTGGTTGGTGGTAAAGCTTGTCCGCCTGGCTAGCTACCACCATCTTATCTAAATATGTCACCATATCCTCAATGTTTGTAGCATTGTTGTGTTCCGGCAGCTAGAGATAAGATAGCCAGTGCCTCACTAGTTGAGGATCCCGGGTGAAGTGCGCTTCCGTCACTGGCCTTATCATTACTTAACATCAGGTGAGATCAAGGCACTGTGCTTACCCGTTAATATAAACAAAAAAACCTCATGGGCACAGAATATTGCAACAGCTGCAGTCGGACTGTTCTAAGCTGTTCCGAGATCCATGTCCGTGAGAGGGTTGTGTGCGTTGGTAAGCGTCAAGTTAGCAGCCTCACCGCGGAATTAGATGGTTTTGACTACGTCAAAAAATTGTGTATAAATAGTGATGTACGAGTTGAGTTTGAGTTATGTACGTCAAAGACAGAAATAAAAGAAGTATGTAGTTAAGAAGATATAATAGAGTTCACAAATGAGTTAGCGTTACAGTATAGTAGCGTTTGTGTTGCGCGTTAGATGACAACTAGTGCGCGTTAGTCTACGTGACTCCGCGTCGCCCTCAAAATTACTTATATAGCAATAATTATTGAGGTTGCTAGCCGTACAAGTGATAAATAGTGATGTATAGCATATAAATAGTGATACTATGGTTCATAAGATATTTGAGTATCTTGGTGACGCTGCTAACTTGACGTCAAGCTAGCAAGCACTTTAAGAAATACGGTTCGTATCAATGTGATTTATATGTCAAAAAACTGTGCATAAATAGTGAATCGTATATGCAAAATTTCAATAATAGTACTTCAATACAAGCCGAGATATTACGTTACGGTCTCTAAGTGGGCTGCTAAAGTGACGTATAGCATATAAATAGTGATACTATGGTTCAAAAGATATTTGAGTATCTTGGTGACGCTGCTAACTTGACGTCAAGCTAGCAGGCACCTTAAGAAATACAGTTCGTATCAATGTGATTTATATGTCAAGAAACTGTGCTTATAGTGAATCGTATACGCAAAAATTTCAATAATAGTACTTCAATACAAGCCGAGATATTACTTGACGGGCTGCTAACTTGACGTTTCTTGCGATGTTGGAGCGCTTTAAGTAATAAGCTTACATTCTGGTCTTTTTATTTTGTGCTTCGGGTGACCATCACGGTCGGTGGGCTGACACTCTGTGACATAACGCGACCATGCCATAGACAAATCGTGGTATAATAGCAGCTGGTAATGCTGCTATTATGGAGTGTTAGAAAAAGAGCTTGTTTGATATAGGAACTCGTTAAGCATGGGATTGGTACAGTCAGCGATATATTAATCGATGCAACCGAGCTTAGTCGAAAAACCAAATACAAATTCGTAAGCGAATTCAAACATGAGTCAGTACGAAAGAATTGAGATAATTTATTGCTGTTTAAAACTTAGCCTAGATTCAAAAACTTAAACTATGTAACTAATGTTTGGGTATACAATAAAATAAATTGTGTAATATAAAGCACGTGTTCGAATTATAGCACGGGTGGTTTTTATTTTCTGACATGCTTAATTGTCTTTTAATAATATAATGCCTTTATGAAGCAAACCAGAAAAAACATTTTTTCGATTGAAGTTCCGCACGAAGAAAAGTTTTCGAACACTATTTCCTAATTTCGAAGGTTCCAACCGGAAGTTGCAAGCCACTGCGCCGTCTAACTCCTCTCTACATAAACATAGTATGTGATGCACACATAACTACCTATTAGAGTTAAAATTTCACTTTGTTTTCTTAATTAAACAGTTTTTAAATAGTACTTACTATATTTTGGTACATTATGTACCAAAGTATGCAAAAGAAAATAAATTGTAAAAGGAGATGTTTCTATTTGGACCGAGTCTATGTACAGTACTTCAAAAAATTAGGAAAAAATACAAGGATTCTCAGAAAAATAAAAATAAAATCATTTCTCTAATAGTCAAAATGACATTGATTGACATTCGCCATTGTTGAATTTGAAATGTCACATAATATTTTAATATGCTTTGAACCACAAAATAAAGCTAAATTATGAAAAAATAATGTTTGTAATGGATTATTTATTTTATTTCTTTGATTTATTTTACCTGTACAAAAACTTAACCCAGTGTCCATACAAACTTGAAACATCTCCTTTATTTTCTTTTGCAGATAATTTTCGTTATTGTAATTGTAGAAAGAAAGAAAAAAGATACCCTTGAGTTTCTTGCCGGTTCTTCTCAGTACAAGATCTCCCTCCCTGTCTCTAGTCTGGCTCTGTCTGGTCTGACTTACGAATCAATGACGTAGTGACATTCTTACGAGCTCAATTAATTGCAGCCCAAACTAAACTTCTCGGAGAATCTAGTAGGGCATGGGAACACGCACTAACAGTGCATGATGCCGTTACCTCTAGAAAATCTCTGACGGTACTTCGTTTCACACGGTTTGAGGAACCCTTTAAGTTCCTTGCCGCCCCCAAAAAAGTCCGTTGACGCGGAAAATGCCCAGGGCTATTAACACACTCTCACAAAAATAAACATCATCATCATCATCATCATCAGCTCATTTTATATCCTGTGCTGGGGCACGAGATTTCCCCCGAATCTATCGACTTCCATTTGAATCGATTGCGATGGGTCCCAAAGCGATATCTCTTACCGTTTACGAGTTACGTTTCTCTCACAGACGACCCTAGTTCGTTAAATAACTGCCGCTATTTTTAACTATATGGCTATTTCGATAAGACGACCCTTGTTCGTTATCTAATTGCCTCTATTGTGAATGAATCGGGAGAATGGGCCACAAACCACCACGCGGGCCCAGTGCGGATTGGTGGTTGTTAACGACTGCTAATTCAGGCTTTACGTGCATTCCGAAGCACGGAAGAGCTCAAGATGGTAAATTGGTCACCCATCCGATGACCAGCCTTTGCGAAAGTTGCTTAACTTCAGCAATCGCAGACCGAACGTGATAACCACTGCGCCATCGAGCTTCTCAGAATTCCGAATAATATAATCAAACTTGCGAGTAATTAATGTAATAATCACATTAGTTTAAGTATTGGTGTACCCACGGATTATACGGCCAACCTCGCCAGAATTAGCGTGCTGCATTGTTTCACAGCGGACTGATGGACAGATAATATTATTAACATTATAATGGCGCGAAAGGGGGAGCGACCTTCCGACTTTGTAGGCTAAGGGACAGTGTTACAAGACAAAATTATACTGGGCCCGACCGCCTAACCGATCGCTTTGATTTCGTGTGTGGTTTATGACGTCATCTTGTCGTTTCGTGCCGCTTAAGAAAGCAATATCGAAAGCTATAGCCATAGACTATGTATAATATTGGGTAAGCTTTTGATTTCGCTTAAGCGGTGCGAGGTGGCAAGATGGCGTCATAAACTATACGCGAAGTCAAAGCGATCGGTTAGGCGGTCGGGGGGCAGCTCAGGAAGCTCGAATGGGAATTGAACAATGTACATAAAATATGTATGTATTGTATATGATACTAAAAAGGCATCTTCTCAGCATATTATGTCATAGCACTTTAGTAATGCTACGACGCTGGTCTTCCGAAGATGCCCAGACTAAAACTACACTAAATTAAACTAAGAATAGAAATAAAAATTTAACACTGCATCTTCTGATATGGCAAAATCTCGTTAAGAGACTATTATATATATAGTTTGTTGAGCATAATTTGATTTTCTATCTCTAATTACTAGATATGATTTTTTTTTCATTAGTGGCGCTAGTGAGCAGCGTAAACGCTCTTAATAATTACTCTAATGATAGTTTAAATAGTAATATCTATTTATAAGTTTAATAACGCATTCATCTTTTAAACAATTGCTAGTGCTCAACCTTAATGTTTGCGACTAATGCACAGTTAGTTACTGGATCAGTTGGAGAGAGTGGGCGTTAAAAGCCAGACTTTTAACGCCCACTCTCTGAAGATGATGATGATGATGAATCTCACTACTGCATGCGTATCTTAGATTAAAATCCTCACTTCTACTCAATTTATAATCATCAAATATAATGTACATCGAGACATTAAATACTTGTACAAGCCATAATGCGATATGGACGAAAAGAAAAGTACAACTATTTGAATTGTTTGGGTATTCTTAGCAACAGATGGCGCATTACCTAAAACGTGTATTATTATCTGAATCACGCTATAGAAGTGTTTTGGTGCTGTATGTATAAGCAGCCCAATGTTTTCATTATACAAACTCAACAGTACATCTTACTTAAAGTTTTATTTTATTAGTAGTACATGGTTATTATCAGTGGTGAACAACAACGGTGACGTGAAAAAAAACGGCGCGCGTAAAGCAAATTAAAAAAAAGTACACCAAGAAGGTTTCGAGTCTGAGTTTTTAACTAATTAAAAAAGGTTGTATGATAAATTCGGCATCATGGAGGTAGAAGTAAATAGGTTTGATGATGTTTTGAATTCGCAAACTTAGTGCACACGATGTTCTAAATTCAATTTACTTTATCCTCTAGCGGATAAAAACAGCTTTTGCACACAGATATCGAAGAGCAAAAATACTCTATACTCTATACTCTTTCCGAGATGGGGGGATGAAAAGGATATTATAGTACACGCACGGTAACTACACCAGTGAGACTGAGACCTCGGGACTCCCTAGGTCTCAGTCTCACTAGTAACTTACTAGTTACTAGGGTCTTTCTTTTCAATACTTACTTACTTTACTATAAGTATTTATAAAATGTTTTTGTTTTGTTTATATAATTTTTAACGCAAATTTTGATGCGAACACACAACTCAAACAACATTTCGTCCCTTAGCTTACAACACCGCCTAAGTCATTTTTACCAACTTTACAGGAGACGTAAAAAACTGTCTATTTTAAAAAATCTGGGGATTATTCCTGTCATAACTTAATACATACTCTAGTTAGCGGTTAAGAAATAATTATTTATACTTATTTTGACAATTTACTTTATTTTAACTTGTTTTTTATGACTTGAGCTGTGTTGACTAATATTTTATTAGATTTAGGCGGTGTTGTTTGCGGAAATGTTAGGGATTAAGATATTAAATAAAAGATGATTTCCAAAGAAAAGCTTTTATTAGGAAATATTTCAAGAAAATTAACAAATCTTTATAACATTAGGTATCTATAACTTAAATCTTAAGAATCACATTGTTGATATAAATTACTTAAAGTTGTTTGGTAACATAGGAACTTCTAGTTAGTGCGAAAATGCAATTATATTTTTTTATTATTATAGGTAAATATTTTGAATTATTAGTTTTAGTCTTTAATAAACTCCAAAGAAACAAGATATAAATAGTATTAATAAAATTATTAAAATAATAAAGAATAACTCGAAATCTCTAGTCTAATCTAAGTTTCAGTCTTTAGCGATTGCTGTGCGGAAGGTCATCATAAAAAGAATGGCAACTAGGTGGTAATACACTTTTTAGGTCTTGCAAATCTTGATACTTCCGCTTTGTAATTGGTATTCTAGCTGCGTACAATTTCTGCAGGCCATTTATTTGTTTAATGTTGTTAATTGGCGTGGGACGATGTGGTAACGGCTGTAGCTCGTTATCAAAATCAACTTTGTACCAAATTGTGCCATTTGGTCTGTATTCTAGCATACGTATATCTGTGACGACTGGGTCACCTGTTTTTTTACCAGGACGTATAGATTTATAAATCAATTCTTTCGAAAAGTCTGTGAAAAAGTTATAGTCCAAATAACGAGCTTCGTAAGGCATAGGATCACTTCTAGCAATTTTACTTATTGCCATGTATTGTTGTGGAAGGAAAATTTCTTTACCTTTTAATTTGCACTCTATTGCACTGTGTACCGAGTCACATTCCATGTGAGTATGGCCTTTTTCCAGATACTTTTGAGTAATCACAATATTTTTTTCAATCGCTAAACGTAATAAAGCATTACTTAAGGTAGCATTGCGATTTTGAGCGCAACAGCCATCGGAATATAAAATCACAGGCAATAATTTCTGACTCAAAACCTTCTCTAAATGGTCTACTAAGCATGAAGCAAACACAGAGGCTTCAAGCGTGCTATTTGACTCATCGAACCAATAACACATTACTTCCTTAGTTGCTATATTGTATAGTGTAAAATTATGGACGCATAATTTAGTTTTATAGTAAACTGCACTAGCTTGAAGATACGGGGCCAATTTTACCGATTCAACATCCTGTGTGAACACGTGACAAGCTCCGGACTGTGCAATTCCTTTGTCAGTATCTTTCTCTTCCCTAGCTCGATCTTTCTTCAGAACATGTTCAGCGTGTTCTTCATCCGTAATGTTTCCAGTTTTATGACTGCAACAAACATCGCATTGATCTTTCTTTGGGTGGAATAGGCTCAGATTGAGTTTCAAAAATATTTTGTCAAATAATTTACGGCCAGGGCATTCTCTACCCTCTAATTCACAATTCTCTTTATATGTCTTATAAAGCTGTGTCATGTTCGTGAAAACTGGTTCTAAATATTCTCGTGATGTTTTAGCACGACAGTAATGCGACGGCATCTTTGGAAGATCTGCTAAAAACTTTTCAATATATTTGTGGTCTTCAATTTTCTCTGGATTTCTGCGATTACTGGTTGAAGTAGATGAATCGGGAGGCATAGCACAATCGGTTTTTGTCAACCAATATCTGATAAACCAATCTTTAATTCCAAGAGTGGCCAAGAACATTTTTTTGCAGACTTGGTGACGTACGTTATCAATCGTCAAAACGTAAGTTCGACTATCAGTTCTTTTGGATGATTCTGGATTTTTAGTAATTTTCTTTGGTATTTTGTTAACGTGTGAAGTTATAAATGATCTTCGCTGCTCCCAGTTCATATTCTGCCAGAAATTTTCAAACAAATGTTTCCGCTGTTCGTCATTTATGTTATCACATGATCTGAGTTTAGATTTCTTGCAAAACGCAGAAGTGCACGGTGGTTTCATGGATCTTGCAGGCTTAAATACGTCTTGTTTCACTTTAAATGTTTCATTAATCTTTGCTTTTCTGTCTCTTCTGTATTCCAAATAATTTTCACCTTTCATCCGTAATTCTTTATTAATATTGCGTTTATATTTCTTTGGGTCTTTTGACGCCTTGTTCTGTCGTTTTTTATGACTTAACAAATCACCGTGATAGGGAACATCACTGAGTATGACCACTTTTGAAGAACACGATGGAGTAGCAGAGACATTGGATTGCTGCATATTGTTTTGGGTTGAATTATTTTTATCTGTACATTGAGTATTGTTTGTGACTATATCAGAAACTGGGTCTTGAGTATTCGTAGATACGAGAATATCTTGGTTTGAAGTAGGGAAAGATTTAACAGAATTTATATTAAGGACAGCGTTTCCTAGTTCTTGTACAACGTTCTCATTTTCTACCGTGATATTGGCTACATCCAATACAGAAGACTCAAGATACTCGATGGCCACCGTAGCAAATTCGGGTGGTTCCTGTTGCAGATCAATGAAATCATTACCAACTTTTTCTATAACTTGTAGATTGTTAATGTCAATGTTTTCAATATCCAAGTCCATGTTTTGATCTAATATTGAGATTACATTGTCCTGGCTACTTAAAATACTTTTTATGGACTCCCCGAAGTTTTGATCATTTATTGGTGTTGCAATAATTTCGTATTTAGTAGGAAAATTGCATGCTTTGGTATCAGAAGAACTAGTGTTATCTTTTTGCTTCAAATCTAAAACAAATAATAGGAATTATTGCACTAAAAATGTAAATAACAAGAAATAAATGCGGACCTCAAAACAAACCTTCAATACTAACCTAGTTTAATTCTTTTTTTATCTTCTTTGCAACTTAGTTTACGCCGTTTATGTTTTGACATCAGTCCTGATTCTTGTAATTGTAAATGTAATTGGGCACATAACAATTCATCACCTGAACTCAGATTACTCCAGGAATCAATTTCTTCTTCATCCATAGTGTATTTTTAATTATTGAGTATCCTAAAAGAAATAAAATACATTTTGAAACACCGCCAAAGTTAAGAAAAAATTGTTAGTAAACACCGCGTAAGTAGCGAACATATTCTATTATCATTTTGTTTCTATATTAATAAGCGTAAATCAATAAACATTACTTTATTCTATAGCTTACCTCTTAATCTTCCATTAAAACTTCTTGCATGGACCTTTCAGCGATAAAATTCACATAAAAATTGAATAATCACGGAGCGTCAAAAAGTTTGACAGACTAACGACTTGTGCGGTGTTGCGAGGCCAACCGATTTGAGCGCTGTCACTATTTTTTAAATTACGGCTTCTGATTGGCTGAAATCTCTATCAAGTGACCAATGGTTCGACGCGTATTACGCAGCTACATCCAATGGCATTCAAATGTAAAAACCGCCATTTTCGACTTGAGCGGTGTTGTAAGCTAAGGGACGATTTGTGTTTTTGATACAAAAACACAAATGTTGAAAAAATTTCCACGAGTAGGATTTGAACCTGTATAGTATAGTATTTGTAAAAATATTATGATCGGATGTTAATGACGGTAGTTATTGACATTGAATGGGCGCCTTTGGCTTTCAAAGTAAAAAAAAGTAAATAGTGTTGAATAATTTCAGCGGGCTGGTTAGAACCACGATAGCTCAATTGGGAGAGCACCTGACCCGCTATGTCAGAAGGGTTCCGGGTCAGAAGGGTGACGGAATTTTTTTCAACATTTGTGTTTTTGTAATTATTACAAGTATAAGTAGTTTAAAATAATGCCTATCCCTTAGACTAGTCTCTCAAAACGAGCTGAAACATAATGTCGGTATGTAGGTACTACGTATTTTATGATTTTTATACATTTTTAATTAAAGGCTGTTGACCGGTTTTGATATTAAACCAGTAAAAAGATATTTTTTTATAACAAATGACTTGATGTGGTTTGCACATGTATGTACAGTCGAGTTCAATAATATGTATACACTTTTGACAGCTAGTAACCTGTATTTACCTTGTAATAAGAATCAACATCTGTCAAAAGTGTATACATATTATTGAACTCGATTGTACCTACAGGCTATGTATAATTTTATGTTTAATATGACGACCTATTTGTACCTATTATGCGGATGGTTGATATAAGTATATTTAATAATATTTTTAGTGAAATAATAGTTTGCTCAGGAGGAGGAGGAAAATTGCACCTCTTTACAATGTTAATGTAGATAATTCTTCTTAAATTCAAGTTGTAACAAACAAGTAATTACAACCAAAGTTCCTTCCGTGTACACAGATAAAGTAATGACTTTAGATAATTAATCGCGCATTGTACGAAGGAGTTTGACCTCTATATCTATGGTCGTGGCATGAATAGTGAACTTGAGCTCTGAGACTATTGCTAGCGTATGCGGCCCTATCTATGCTATGCCAAATCTGGTATCAACATTAACTATAGGTAGGCTTACCATACGTCCTGGTTTGACCGGGATTGTCCCGGTTTCAAGCATTGGTCCCGGCGTTTCGGCTGGTTTGGTATTTTGTCCCGGTTAACCGTTAAAAAAGTGTATTATGAAAAACGAACGAACTAAATGCCCTGTCAGTCAGTACATCAATCAGTCAGTTCAATCATGAAACACATTTGATCGGATGACCGAGGTCGCATGCTAGAGTCGACAGTGCGAGCTTTACTGTACTACAGTACAGTAATTACAAATTAAGCTTTGAAATTACATGCAGCGACTTTTATAAAAAAAATAAAAATAATCATCAACTGTTAAAAAAAGTTCACTCCACCGAGAAGTACGAATGGCACAATGTCAATAATTCAAGAAAGAAGTAACTCAAGTAACTCAGTACCTAATTAATAACTAAGGGCTGATTTTTCAATCGTCAGTTAAAGTTTATTCATTGAATAATTTGAAATAATGACAGATTCTATTGTAATGTAATTTTTTGCTTCAGCGGCCTTTCGGTTTGTGGGTACCTTTCCTTTACTTTAATCTGTTTTTTAATAACAAAATAAAACATTGTTTGGTAGTAGCATAATGTGTCTTCTTCAGCCTTCTTTTTTTTTGGTCTTTCGCTCCTGTGTTGGTATCCAAAGTAACATTAAAAAAAAAGGATAGCAAAGTTCGAAAAGAATAAAATGTATGCGATTGACATAAGATTGACCACGTGATTTAGCGCGGCTTATGTCAATCCCATACATTTTATTCTTTTCGGACTTCGCTATCGTTTTTTTAATGTTACTTTGGCTAAGCCTCCTGTCCCGGTTTGGAGCTCCAAAATTATGGTAAGCCTAACTATAGGTTTTATACTGTCCCACTGCTGGGCAAAGGACTCCATCATCGAAATCAAGTTATCGCTCAAATTGATGGGTATTGGTCATGAAGCTGTAGATATAACTGGAGAGGCGTGTTAGTTGAAGCAGCCTTGTCATCACTTGTTTGGTGGGTAGGTATTATTTATTTATTAATTTTATTGGTACAGGAATAATAACAATTAATTGACTGTTGTTTTGCATTATAAAAGGATTTACACAGTAGGTTTTGCTAGCCAATGAATCTAAAAAAAATATGCACAACATTAAAAAGTACTAAAAATAGATTTAAGAAAAGAGAACAAACGGTTAGTAGTTTAGTATTATCCAAAAAAAATAAAAATTAATTAATTAAAAATTAAAGTATTAAGTAGATACATAGATAGATAACTTTTTTTTATTGTAACACTTAAAACATGATCATGAACATAAAAAAAATTACAAAGATACAATTTGACGGTCTTATCGCTTTTAAGCGATTTCTTCCAGACAACCAGTCGGATGGAGAGAGCGAATAAACTGTAAAATCAGAGGTGAAACTATTAAAACACTAGTGGCCGCTCGCGGTTTCACCCGCGTGGTTCCCGTTCCCGCGAGAATATCGAGATAAAAATTTTAACAAAAAAAAAACCGACTCCAAAAAATTTGACTAATAAAATTACACTAAAAAGTAAAAAATAAGCGTTAGACTTATATAAACAATAACTTTATTAAGAAAATATATAGGTACAATTATTGTTATTTTTGGGGCCGGTGCCAGCCAAGGTAACTTTAATATACTAAACACGCTGCTCGTATGAGACAGCGCCGTTTAAATGAGACAAGCGAAGAAAACGATGCCGAACTTTGCCGTGCGGTGCCGGCCTAGAATTGCACCACCCCAACTCTTCCCGTGGGTGTCGTAAGAGGCGACAAAGGGACAAAACCGGGGGGCGGGCAGCAGCGCCCTCTGTAGAACAACCACACACTGAACTGCGATCCCCAACCCGCATGCCCAGCGTGGGGATTATGGGCACTACCCCCCCTTATGATAAAACAAAGAAGGAAATGGCCCCTAGTTCCCGGCCGCCTCGCTATTCCTGGCCATGGCAGCGGCCATGGTAACGGCGGGGCAGGGGTGCTAACAATCACCGGGCTACCTCAGGCTGCCACAAACAACTGACCCTGGCTACGTTCAACGGACGCACTCTGAGGCTTGACCACCATCTAGCGCAGTTGGAAGTGGAGTGAGAGAACATAAAATGGCATTTTCTGGGGTTATGTGAAGTCCGTAGAGAGGGGGAGGACACCGTAACCCTAGACTCAGGCCATCTTCTCTACTTTCGCGAGGGTGATAAAACATCCCAGGGCGGCGTAGGCTTCCTCGTCAATAAGGTCCTCTCGAACAACGTTGAAGAAATCTCCAGTGTGTCGACCAGGGTAGCGTACCTGATCATTCGGCTATCCAAGCGTTACAGCATGAAGGTCATTCAGGTTTACGCACCGACCTCGACACACTCAGATGATGAAGTGGAGGATATGTACGAAGACATATCCAAAGCCTTGCATAACACCACTAAGGCTCATTTCAACGTTGTTATGGGGGACTTTAACGGCAAGGTGGGAACCCAGACTGTCAACGAATCCCGGATAGGACCGCATGGTTATGGAGTTAGGAATCACAGGGGGCAAATGCTTGTCAACTTCCTCGAGAAAGAGGGGCTGTTCTTAATGAACTCCTTCTTTAAGAAACAGCCTCAAAGGAAGTGGACATGGCAAAGTCCCGACACTGTGACCAAAAATGAGATCGACTTCATCATGACGGATAGCAAGCACATATTCAGAGATGTCTCAGTGATCAACAGGTTCAATACCGGATCTGATCACCGACTCCTGCGAGGCTCTCTGAATATCAACTTGAAGCTTGAAAGACACCGTCTGATGAAGTCCACGCTCCATCCTAACACAATTCAAATCATGGCGGGCACCGAGAAATTCCAGCAGCTTCTCGGGGACAGATTTGTTGCCTTGGAACCCACTGATGACGCTAACGAGACCCCACACAATCTGGTCGAAACGTTGAGGGACGAAGGCATTAAGTTCTGCAAAAACAGCGTACTGGCAAGAAATCCAAACTCTCGGCTGAGACTCTCGGGCTGATGACAAGAAGACGGGAAACCACCCAAGTGACTTCGTCAAAGAGGTCAGACCTGAACAAGCAAATTGCGAAGATGGTACGGCGCGACCTTCGGAGCTCCAACACACACCTCATTGAAGAGGCGATAGAGCGAAACCGAGGGTCCAAAGTATTCACTCAGCAGCTTGGCAGGAGCCACCTGACGAAGCTTAAAACGCACGACGGGAGGACCGTATTGTCGAAGCCGGAGATCACCGCCGAGATAGAGGATTTCTATGGCCGATTATACGCTGCACATGCCCCTCGTTCCCGACGAGACGTCCACGATTCCAGAGCCACCCTGACACGCCACTACACCGACGAACTGCCAGACATCAGTCAAGACGAGATCGTGTTAGCTCTGAGACAGCTTAGAAATGGAAAAGCCCCCGGTGAGGACGGAATTACATCTGAGCTTCTGAAAGCTGGAGAAGCTCTTCAACGCCGTCCTTCACAGTGGGAGAACTCCAAAGGCGTGGAGCGGGAGCTTGGTAGTGCTCTTTTTTAAGAAGGGAGATAAAACTATCCTTAAAAATTACAGGCCCATCTCGCTCCTGAGCCATGTCTATAAGCTTTTCTCACGAGTGATCACGAATCGTCTCGCCAGGAGACTCGACGAGTTCCAGCCACCGGAACAGGCCGGGTTTCGCGGAGGATATGGTACCATAGACCACATTCACACAGTGAGGCAGATTATACAGAAGTCTGAAGAATATAATCAGCCCCTGTGTCTGGCTTTTGTGGACTATGAGAAGGCCTTTGACTCTGTCGAAACCTGGGCTGTTCTGGAATCCTTACAGCGATGCCAAGTGGACTGTCGTTATATCGAGGTGTTGAGATGTCTTTACGAATCCGCCACCATGAGTGTCCAAGTACAGGGCCAGCAGTCCAAACCCATCCAATTGCGCAGAGGAGTAAGACAGGGGGATGTCATATCCCCGAAACTGTTCACAAGCGCGTTGGAAGATATGTTTAAGACGCTGGACTGGAAAGGAAAGGGCATTAACATAAACGGTGACTACATCTCACACCTGCGATTCGCTGATCACATAGTTCTGATGGCGGAGTCGCTAGAGGAGCTGAACCAGATGCTGGACGGCCTAGCTTCAGCCTCGCGACGCATCGGTCTTGGCATGAATTTGGATAAAACCAAAGTCATGATCAATGGCCACATTGATCCGATACCGTCGTCGTACATGGTCACCTTCTTGAAATCGTTTCCGAATACACTTACCTCGGGCAGATTCTGCAATTAGGTAAAAACAATTTTGAGAAGGAGGCCAAGAGGAGGATCCAGCTGGGCTGGGCAGCGTTTGGGAAACTACGTCAAGTCTTCTCGTCATCCATACCGCAATGCTTAAAAACGAAAGTTTTTAATCAGTGCGTCCTACCCGTCATGACCTACGGAGCTGAGACGTGGACACTCACGGTAGGGCTGGTCCACCAGTTTAAAGTCGCTCAGCGAGCTATGGAAAGAGCTATGCTCGGAGTTTCTCTGAAGGATAGGATTCGTAACGAATACATTCGACAGAGAACCAAAGTCATCGACATAGCTCTAAGAATTAGCAAGTTGAAGTGGCAGTGGGCCGGCCATATCTGGCGAAGAACCGACAACCGCTGGGGTAAACGTGTTCTTGAGTGGAGACCACGACTCGGTAAACGTAGTGTAGGGCGCCCTCCGGCCAGGTGGGATGATGACCTGCGAAAGACTGCAGGCAGATGCTGGATGCGTCAAGCCGAGGACAGGGCGATATGGCGCTCATTAGGGGAGGCCTATGTCCAGCAGTGGACTAATATAGGCTGATGATGAAGAAAACGAGAAACGCCTATCTCAAAGTAGGAAATCAAAAACTGAGCTCCGGTGCCTGTCTTCTTTTGCTTCGTCATAGTCGCTTAACTATCTTAATCGAGATATTTTATCGCCACCCGTGAAATACTTATCATTGAGGAGTTCCGATGGCAATCTGTGGTCTTTTTATCAGTTACACATCATCAAATGATACTTTCTGAATGCAAATGCTTGACCTATTTTTGAAATTATTATATTACTAAAATCACGATAGGTATGCCTACAATATTCGAGGAGTTCCCTCAAAAAAAAATACAGTCGAATTGATAACCTCCTCCTTTTTTTGAAGTCGGTTAAAAATTATCCTATATGTTATTCCCGGTTATAAACTATCTGTATGCCGAATTTCATCCAAATCTATTCAGTAGTTTTTACGTGAAAGAGTAACAAACACACCCAAAAAAAATTTTCGCGTTTATAATATTAATAGGATACTAGAATACTAGAATAATGTGTATTTTATAAATGTAGTAAAATAATAATAATAATCATAATGATGATAATAATAAATATGTAAATAGGTATTCATAGTCAATAAATCAAATCTTCCGACAAATGAGTAAACTAAAATAAAATTACCACTATTATGTAAACTAAAATAAGATCGCACACGCAATTTGAACTTATAAAACTAATTAGTATGAGACCGAAATTTAAAAACTTTTAAATTTTTAAAACGTATTTTTGTAACATTACCCTGTTTCGTGAACTGTATATAATCTACATTATACGAGAACGACTTTTAGGGACCCAGTCATGTAGGCAATACTGGCCGCTACTCAATATTTAAATGTCATAATGATGCCTGTGTGGTGCCGGGGATAAAGAATTGCACTACTCCATCTCTTCCCGTGGGTGTCATAAAAGCCGACTAAGGGACCATTCCAGAGGATGGGCAGCAGCATCTCTCTGAGGTGACCCTTAACCTACTGCGATCGCCAACCCGCCTGCCAAGCGTGGCGATTACGGCAAATACCCCCCATGGTGATTTGGGGGAGGCCTTTGTCCAGCAGTGGACGTCTTTTGGCTGAGATGATGATGATGATGCCGGCTGTCACTCATGTTTAGTTGTCGACTCAAGTTTTATATTGATAACTTCACGTAATAGATTGTTTTAATAATTAAAATGATCCATAAATGTGTAGTGCGTGGTTGTGGAAGTACATGGTATCCAGGATGTGAAATAAAATATAAATTCTCACATTTAAATACCTAACAATTTTGTAAAACTATTACTTTACTACACAAAGAATATCAAACGGTTTTCAACAAATTATTGGACTGTTGAGTTATAGTGTCTTCCATACGTTAATTAGTCTAGGGTTTAAGTTTCAATAAGTTTTAAAGTGAAATAAACTGATTTTTGTATTCATTTAAATTTGTTTGTTATCATAGCTAAGTGGACATCTAGATAGGTGTCAGTAGTGTAGTGTGACCATGAGAGAGTTCTTGAAGTTTCTTCATTTTGGGTGGGATTGAGAATACTTTTTAATTTGGTTTTTGTAATACTTAAATATATAAGTTTCAACTTAAAATAAATGGTTTAAATGTGACTAAAAAAGTCCCTTTCGATATAAGCATATACGCATGCTTCATTTCTGCGAAGATAAATTTCGAAGTACATATAAGTTGTTTGAAAGGTTATTTCCATACAATGTTTCTCTTTTACGCTACGATAAAAAGAAATTATTATTGCTTGGCTCACTGATCAGTCAGAGTGCCTAATGCGAGTTTAAATTACTATTCAAAATTTGATCACATTGATGAAACGAGAGCTTTTATGGCAAAATTTTAGTTCGTTTGTCATGTGTTAACAAAATTAATAAGTAGGTATCATAACTTTTTAAATACTAGTAGAATAAATTGGTATTGCAATATTGAGATCTATAATTCTATCCAAAATAATATTTATTTAAATTTGTGGGTTTTTGTAAGACAATATTTCTAGTTTCCTTGTTCGTTATTATCAATACAAACAGTGTACGCTTTAGAGTAAAAATTTACTCTTTTTTATTTTTCCCCAGCACATTTCACCTATTATATTTAATTATAACTACTTATTTTTCTTTAATAAATGATTTGAAATGGATTTTTATAATCGTTTACTTTCTTTCTCTTTCATCTTTACTTCACTTCAAAGTCCTGATTTTTATATTTCATAAAAATCAGTAAGGGTTACTCGAATCACCAGAAGAGTGAGTAATTGCTTGTTTTAACTAACAGGCCTCTCCAGTTATATCTACAGCTTCATGGTATTGGTATATACAGGGCGTCCCACGGCCATGCCACATGGAAGGAAAGTACCTTAATTATTGTAGATGGAACATTTTACGGAAAAAAGTCTTTATTTTAATTTTAAAAACAACTTAAACTACATTTATACATAAACACAAATGCTGAAAAAATTTCCACGAGCAGGGTTTGAACCTGCACCCTTCTGACATACATTAATGACGGTAGTTGTTAACATTCAATGGGCGCCTTTGGCTTTCAAAGTAAAAAGTAAATAGTGTTGAATAATTTCGGCGGGCTGGTTAGAACCACGATAGCTCAATTGGAAGAGCACCTGACCCGGTATGTCAGAAGGGTGCAGGTTCAAACCCTGCTCGTGGAAATTTTTTCAGCATTTGTGTTTTTGTAATTTGTTCGCAACAAAATTTGCGTTAAAAATTATATAAACATGCATTTATACATTTTTAAATAATTGCCTGGTTGAACCGGGAATCGAACCCGGTACACGGGAAAAATCACCTGTAGTTTTATCATACCGATCGGAAGGCTTCATCATAAGGATTATTTTTTGCTAAATAATATTGCATCAGAAATAAAAGGATTCCATTTTCAAACGTTTATTTCTTTGTTTTAGTGATTTCATTTTAGTTTTTTGCATTGTATTGTGAATTTGTTACATAATTAGGGCGTATCTATAGTAGATTGTACAACGAGAGAATAAAACGAGCCATTTTACCCGAGACGTGCATATAGCCACCCGAGTCGGTACGGCGAGGGCGGATAGTCACGTCGTCAAGGGTAAAATGGGTTTTATACTCGAGTTTTACACTCTGCTTTTCATTTCGATTGCAAGGAAATAAAACAAACCGCAACACAACCACTGTAGCTAGTTTCTAGTTTTGTTTGACGAATAATTAGCTTCCCGCCACACAATTTTTCTATTATTTTTTTTTAATTTTCATCTATTGGACGTTTGACTATGGTCTGAAGAGCTGTAATGCCAAGTTATTATAAATATTTTCGTTGTATTTTTTTACATAAATGCACGCCCGTATTAATCGTAAATTTGTATTTAGAGAGTAATACATAATATGTCGTAATTAAATTAAGATATAATCTAAATCTCATATAAATATTATCAATTAAATTATGGTTTTTTTTTAGAGAGAGATTGCTGATGGTCTCAAACAACAATATCAATGTCACCGGGCTTTTTTTGGGGGCGGCGAGGTACGTAAAGGGTACCTCAAGCCATGTGAAACGAATCACCGGAGGTTTTCTAGAGGGAACGACATCACACACTTAAAAGCGCGTGTCCCCGTGCCTTACTAGATTCTCCGAAGGGTTCGGATCGGATCGGAAAAATGAAGGTGTATTGTGTATGTGGCTGTAAGGCCTAATTGCCTTAGTCTTAAAGAAGAAATTACTTTATGCACAAGAGCATAAAAACCCATTTTATGCAGCCTTCTCTCGACATAAAGAACAACTTTACGAGCATGAGAAGTGAAAAATAATTTCGATTTAATGGAAGCATACTTTTTGAACCGCAAAAACATAACATTAGCTTTGCAATGGTACCGCAAAAGGTATCCTGATAGAAATACACCATCTCGTTTTACTAAGAAACGGTTGGTGAATAATATGATAAACTTAGGACGTTTCGATCATCGCTTACCACAACCGCGGCACCTAATGACAAACACTGACGATGAACTCGAAATTTTGATATACTTGAGGCAAATCCTAAGAGTTCAGTGAGGGAAGATGAAGAAGAAATTAGAATATCGAAAAGCAAAATACGCCGTGTACTGAAAAAATACAAATTTAAGAGATACGTTGAAGGGCGTTTAGTACAGAAATAACGGCCGGGTGATGCTGAAAAACGACTTATTTTCTGCCATGAAATCGAGAGGCTCATGCTAGAGGATCAGTACGTTCTGAATAAAAAGGCACTAATTGCGGCATGCGCTTACACCGTTTTTTAACCGCCAACAACTCCTATAGAAGTTCGAGATTTTCGTGCCGTCCACGCCAGCACTTCTATAGAAGTTCTTCTTTGTACCTACTTTATTAAAATACATTTATACGTTGGCGTGCAGCGGGACATCGCGTGCAGGATAGTTGGGCGGTGAAAAGGTTAATATTTGTGCATAGAAATTGATCTTTGCCGTCAAATACTTAAGGTTTGGTCGACCACATCTATAAAAAATCAACAGCACTTTGCATCACTTACCTTTATAAGAAACCTCGTGTCCAGGATCTCTGCCGTAAGCTGGTCGTCCACCATAGTCTCCGACGCTCACCGGTCTTGACGTTATCACTTCACCTCCTGGCCTCACTATGTAACTAGGAACATTGTTTGGCCTTTCCAATTCATATTCATATACAGGTTTCACATTTGGTCTTGTATAATCTGTTTGATTACCCCTTGGTCTTTCAAAGTTACCACCATACCCGGAGTCTTGGTTTTCATCAGGCCGGTTGTAACCAGGATCTGGTCTGTTATCATCGTAAAGAGGTCGGTTATCTGAATAAGGACGGTCGTTGTTGTAAGAAGGTTTCTCGTAAGCTGGTTTGTTGTGAGAAGGTTTGTCTCCGTAAGAAGGTTTGTTATCATATGGAGGTCTGTCATTACCATATGGCCCGTCGTTATCGTAAGCTGGCCTATTTCCGTATGAAGGCTTGTTAAGAGGTCTGTTGTCTCCGTATGATGGCCTATCGTCGTATGATGGTCGGTTACCACCGTAACTAGGTCTGTTGTCAATAGGTTTCTCATTGTATATAGGTTTACTTGGTCCGTAGCTTCCCTGACTCGTGCCATAATATTGACTATTACTATCATGGGATGAATGGCTATCATGGTGTTCTATATAACCAGGCAAAGCAGGTTTATTACCGTAGGAACCCTGGGCATCGCCATAAGATCCTTGGTTACCGTAACCTTGATTGGAGTCCGCATATGAACCTTGGTTACTTTCATACGACCCTTGACTACCTCCATAAGATCCCCCGTAAGGTTTCTGTGTTACATCACTAGGCTTTTGAGTTGTTTCACCATACACAGGAGTATCCTGGTTACTGCCGTAAGAAGGTCTGTTACCGTAAGATTGAGTACCACCATAGGAGGCTTGGTTCCCTCCATAAGATCCCTGGTCGCTTTGATAAGATGGTTTCTTTGTAGGCTTCTGGTTTTGAGACCCGTAGCCGCTGGACAGGCTTCCATATGAACTGTCTGAACCGTAGCCCCCTGTTTGCGGTCTGTTATATCCTTGGTCGTGATTATCAATCTCTGTTATAGTTCCTTGGCTATAGTGTGATTGGGAACTTTGAGATTGACCGTAAGAGCTTTCGCTACTCTGGCTGCTTCCATAGCTACCGCCTTGTTGACCATAACCATAATTCTGTCCATAACCATCTTGACCTGATCCGTAACTTGGCCTATCGTTCAAAGGTTTCTTCGGAGGCTTATAAGGTCTCGGAGGGTCATAAATCTCCACATAAATGGAGTTGTCGTTGTAACTCGATTGACCGTAGTTGCTTGCATAGTTGCTATTGTAATTATAACTCGGTTTCTCGTATGGTCTCGAAGGATAATCATTTATAGGTCTGTGGTAATCTGGCGGTGGCACAGGAGCTATTGGATGACTTATGCCATACCCTGGATCAGGTTTTGTAGGGTAATGTATAGGTTTAACACCATACCCAGCATCATGTTCTGGTCTCGGTTTTCTATTAGGCCTGACAATATAATGGTATGAAGGTTTTTCTAAGCCGTAAGGGTCGTGGTAGTCATTGATTGCTGGTGTCATAGGTTTCTGGCCGTAAGGATCAATTGGGTCATCCAAATGCGGGGGATGATATGGATCCGGTCTCCAATATCCAGGGTCTAACGGTCTCATGGGCTTATATGGCTCTTGAAAGTGCAATTGGTCATAAGGATCAGGCTTGTACGACTGACTAGGAGGCCTGTTAGGTTTGTAAGGTAAATGCTCAGGTCTTAACGGCTTATATGGTATATCCTGAGGCTTATGAGCTCCATAGCTCGGGGGTGCGTCGAAGACAGGCTTCTGGCTGTTGTAGTCATCTGGACGGTCGTTGTCTAAATAGTTGTGATGTGGTGGCCTGTAAGGCGGTATTGGTTTCAACAGATCAGGTCTGATTGTTTCGAAAGGTCGGGAGTCGTAGTCGTCTACTGGTCTTCTGGGGTCTTCCTCGTCTGGTCTGAAGACTGGACGGTGGGCGGGGCCTGGACCGTCGCCGGGGTCATCGAACTGTGCTCCCTGGAGGGGTGAAGGGGGAGACTGCTCGCATTGGAATCGTCTCACGTAGACGTCGTAGTCTGGGTGACGGAGAAGGAGGTTCTTCTCCTTAAGTTCCTTCTCGCTGACGTTGCTGAGGTTGCATGTGGCGTTGCCTTTCGCTCCGACCCTGGTGATCAAAAAGTTGGTTGAGATTTATCTTAGTAAAACACAAAAAAATAAAAGTAGGTAGTTAGTTTAAGAGCGTTTACGCCGCACACTAGCGCCGCCAATGAAAAAAAAAACATATCTAGTAATTAGAGATAGAAAATCAAATTATGCTCAAAAAACTATCTGAATGAAGTAATTTAGCATTTTTACATCACCTAATGCGAGTCTCGTATCGACACGCGTGCGAGCGGGTCGTGTTGTTTACGCATCGATTCTGTGTGATCGACTCCCGGAATTTCTATTGTTTAATCGCGCGGCGGCCGGCCGGGGTGCCCTCTGCGCACCTGCGGCTGCGCAGCGCTTGGCGCGGGTGTATTGTTTGCGCGTCATAAGTGACAAATCGAACTATTTTACATAATGGAGGAGGTGGAATGCTCGGAGAATGAAGTACAGTACGAAGAAGAACAGTTTGTTACTACGAAGGGGGAAAATGATCAAAAAATCGAGTATGAGGAGATCGAAGGAAATAGACCAAGTAAACGGACGCGGGAAGAAGGTGAATCTGATGAAGATTGGAAAATAGCAGGACAGTCAGGAAAAGGAAAAAGAATAAGACAGTACTGTAATATTGATGGGGAAACAAGCGATTTGGAAGTAACCGTTTCTTGCAACGAAAAGTTGCCTAAATCCTTTGCATTAGCTAAATTACTTAAAAGTCACAATATAAACAACATTGTCAAGGTCAAATATCTTAGCCAATTTAGAGTTCGTATTCATATTGGAGATGAGACTAATTTATGCAAACTTTGTTCCTGTGAGGCCTTTATTTCAATGAGATGGAGATTTAACAAAGACATGGAAGTTAGCTATTCCTATGGTGTCATTAGAGATGTTGACCTAGATTTGGATGAGACTGAATTATTTAAAAGTATATCTTGTCACGAATCGGCGAAACTTATAGCGGTAAAACGGCTCGATCGTCGCAGTAAAAATAATGATGGATGGTGCCCTAGTGAAGTAATAAGACTATGTTTTAGGGGGACAGTATTACCACCCTATGTTTACACTGAGGGTCTAAGAATTAAAGTAGAACCATATGTATATCGAGTTTCGCAATGTTCTAACTGCTGGCGAATGGGTCATACCAAAAAATTATGTTCTGCAAATAAAATAGTTTGTCCAAAATGCAGTGCCAATCATTCAAATTGCGATACTAAGACCTTTAAGTGTTCAAATTGCCATGGAAACCATATGGCGTTATCAAAAACGTGTCCAGTATATCTAAAAGAAAAAAAGCTACGTGAAATCATGTCTGAATTCAACTGTACTTACAAAAGGGCCCTTACTATGTATGTTGCACCATCACCTGTCAGGATTTTGGAAGAAAACAAACAAAGCGTTATTCAGTCAAACTATGCTTATTCAGAAGAGAACTCATATGCTAACGTTACGAAAGTGAAGGCAGATATACACCAGGAAGAAGAGACTCCTATACAGCAAACTGAGACACATAAATACACACCATATAAAAAAACTCCCAAAAATAAACAGATGCAGAATGACCTGCGGTATTCAAAGTATTGCCATCAAACAGGGTACACATTTGATGCACAATGTGAGGAAGATACGGATAGTTCAGAAAATCAACCTAACAGTAAATCCTACAGTAAGTCGAAAATTACGTTTAATGAATTACTCTCACGAATAAAAGAAGTAATTTTTCTTAGAAAATCTCCTCTAAATAACAAAATAAAAAATATTTTCAAATTATGTATTGAGTGGTTAATTCTTTTAATTGTTGATAATGTATCAGACTCACCAATGTTGGAACTTTTTACGAAATTCTTTAATGGGTGATAAAAACAAAAAAGTTAACTTAAAGATTGTTCAATGGAATGCCCAAAGCCTTAAACCTAAGTTGTTGTCTTTCTCAGAATTATTAATACAAAATAAAATACATATAGCTGCTATATCAGAGACTTGGCTTGAGCCCGATAGCCTATTAAAAATAAGGGATTATACAATCTTTCGTAGAGATAGGGATGATTCTTACGGTGGTGTGGCAATTGTAACGCACAAGTCTATTAGAGCTCAATTAGGAGGTTTTCATATTCCTAACTCGAATATAGAAATAGTCCATGTAAAATTTTTTAATCACCCTCTTATAGAGAACTTAATATCAATTTACTGCCCGCCCTCCGCACGAACCAACCAAACTCATTGGGATAACATATTTTCAAAATTTGATAAGAAAACAATCATACTAGGGGACTTTAATGCCCACCATAGTAACTGGTCATATAAGACAGACTATAAGGGACTCCAAATTCTAGACTCTTTGATTGACAACAGCTATGTTGTTCTTAATAATGGCAATAAGACACGGATTAAATTAGTAGATGGTACTATGCAGGAGTCATCCCCTGACTTATCCTTGGCTACATCGGATATTGCTTTAAAATTTAACTGGATGGTGTCAAATGAGACTCTAGGAAGTGACCACTTGATTATTATATTGTCTACCGAAAATTACATGACACCTGAAGTAAGCCGTAAAAGAAATTTTAAAAGGGTAAACTGGGATGCTTACCGTAAATGCTTGGAAAACCTGTTTTTAAATCTTACGATACCCGATGATTTACAGAGAGCTTATGACGTTTTTATTGATTGTATCAACCTAGCAGCTGATATTCACATTCCCCTAATTAAATTTAACCAAAATCCTGCAACAAAATTCACTCCTAAATCATATTGGAACGCCGATATATCAAAAGCAGTAGCATTACGGAGATTAGCTCTATCTAGTTTTCGCAGAAATCCAACACCGCTTAACTTAAATATATTGCAAGCCAAAATTCGAGACGCACAAAAGTTAATTCGACAAGCTAAACATAAAGACTGGACTCAATTTTGTTCTTCTGTGGATGAGAAGACGTCATCCTCTGAAATGTGGCGAAAAATGAGATGGATGAAAGGATACAGATCGCCTAGAAATTATTGTATAGACGACATGAAGGCCAATGATTTACTATGTAGCCTTACACCAGATTACGTAACTCCCTGTCCACCAGAATTTTTATTTCCTAATCATAAATTAGAGTCGTGTATCTCCATTCAGGAATTAACTAAATGTATTAAATCCAAGGATACGTCTCCTGGATGCGATGGTATATCATATTCTATGATTAAAAATTTACCAGAAAACGGTAAAAATATTCTGCTTCTCTTATATAATAGGTTTTTAGATACCGGCTTCGTCCCCACACAGTGGAGAGATATTAATATAATTGCAATACCTAAACCAGGACGGGATCCTAATGGAGTCTCTCCTATTAGACCTATATCCCTGATGTCTTGCTTATGTAAGATCTTTCATTTAATCATTAATAAGAGGCTGGAATGGTTTTTTGAAAAAAATAATACGTTTTCCCAAAACACTATTGGTTTTAGAAAAACTAGAGGCTGTTTGGATAGTTTGGCTTGTTTAATTTCACGTATCCAAAGTGGATTTTCAGAAGGATTGGTAACTGTTAGTTGTTTTATTGACATAAACAATGCATATAATAATGTGGATATAGGTGTTCTATTAAATACGTTACATGAACTTAAAATTGGAATCAAGCTTTGTAACTACCTGTGGAACTTTTTAAAAGAAAGACATTTAAAAATACAATTAAAGGAAGGATTTCATACCAGAAGTACTGGGCGTGGTCTGGCTCAGGGCGACCCATTATCTCCTTTACTGTTTAATGTGGCCACTCACATGATATGTAAGCAAATCGAAAAACAAACTTTCATTTCACAATATGCTGATGATTTTGTCCTGTATTACACAGGAAACTCAATTGTAGAAGCAGCTAATACTTTGCAAACGTGCCTGAACTCATTTAATCAATTTATTTCCAGATTAGGCTTAGAAATTTCTCCTGTTAAAAGTAAAGTTTGCATTTTTAAAACTAACTATCGTAGAGAAAATGTTAGTTTAAATATCAATGGCGCGCCTTTGGAAAATGTTCTAGTCGTGAAATACTTGGGTGTATGGTTGGATCGAGGGTTAAGATGGTCTAAAAATATAAATGAAGTGAGAGAAAAAGCTTTAAAGTTTCTAGGTGTATTTAAAGTACTAAATGGGCGTGGTTGGGGTGTACACCCTAGTAGTTTACGTAGGCTTTACATTTCTTTAGTTCGTAGTCGTTTGGATTACGCTAGCTTCTTATATGATAATAGTTGTGTCAGTAATATCTCAAAATTGGATAAAGTTCAAAATCAATATATGCGATCAATAGGGAGGTTTATAAAAAGTACCCCTATTTATGTAATGGAGTCAGAATTAATGCTACAACCCTTATTCATCCGCCGGGCATACCTGGCTGGAAAATTTTGGTTAAAAGTAAGGTCCTTTAGTAATACTTCCTTAACCCCATTGTTGGGTGATCTTTCTAGTCTTTGTCAAAATTTATACTGGAGACGTAAGAAACAACCATTGTTGGTGACCATACATAACTATTTTGTTCCCCTTCTTGTACATTCGAGTAAACAATTAGAAATGTTTACCCTAGACACTTGGGTCAGTAATTATGATACGGATCGGTTTATTAGTATAGGTATTCGGAATTTTATTAAGCCTAAACGTCAATTTCATAACCAAAACCTATTTTTTTTATGTATAAATTTTTTACATGAAACGTATCCAGATTATTATGAAATTTATACTGATGGTTCCAAGGATAAGCAGAGAATAGGGGCTGCATTTTTAGATATTCAAACGAAAAGTTATATGAAACTTCGTATTAATAATAGTAAAATTTCAATTATGCATGCTGAGCTTATTGCCATTGCCGAGGCTTTATCATATGTTAAGTCATTAAATAAGTGTCATTGCAAGGTGGTAATATTAACTGACTCAAAAAGTGCACTACAGCACTTAAAACGCAGCACCACAACGTTCAGGGGCATTCCATTGGCTTACAGCATATTAAAAAGCTTAGCTGAATTAAATAATAATAATGTTAAAGTAATCTTGCAGTGGATACCCTCCCACATTGGCCTCGTTGGGAACGAAATGGTGGACAAGTTGGCAAAAGAGGCGGCGGTGGATGGAGTTATATTTCATTGCTTACCTTTCTTTTCTAATTTAATTGGATTTGTTAAAGAGTACTGTGTCAGATTGTGGTCAGAATACTTCGACGAGAGGTCTCTGGTAAAAGGCATTTGGTATAAGACTATCCAACCAACACTTCGCGGTGCACCATGGTTTGAGGGGGCGAATGTGGGAAGGCATGATATTGTGACGAGTTTTAGGATTCGCTCTGGACACATTCCATTAAACAAATTTGGATTCATGATGGGTAAGACTTCGTCACCGAATTGCTCCGAGTGTGACATAGTTGAGGATATCTACCACGTTCTGATGGAGTGTGTACGGAACGAGGCCTTCAGACAGTATCTATTAGAAAATTGTAACGTGTGCCCGTTCGATGTTGGATGGTGCAACAGTGTTATGGCTTCTCCTTTATCTAGAGAGGCCAGAATGCTTTATAGACTTGTACAAATAGCTATAAGAAATAGAAACTTGTAATTGTATGTAGCTTATTAGTATACCTTTGATTAAGTAATTCCTATGTTGTAATTACGGGAGTGACATGTTCAAATTATGAACAAACTCTCCTTTTTGTTTAAAAAAAAAAAAATAAAGATTAAAAAAAAAAAATCACCTAATGAACACCTGACTTATGGTTTAGTTAAATATGGCGTTATAGTTAAAAGTGGCCATAACGTCTTATTTAACTAAACCATAACATGTGAGGTGTTCATTAGGTGACGTAAAAATGCTAAATTACTTCATTCAAATAGTTTGTTGAGCATAATTTGATTTTCTATCTCTAATTACTAGATATGTTTTTTTTTTTCATTAGTGGCGCTAGTGTGCGGCGTAAACGCTCTTAATAGAAACTTTCTTACGATTTGGTTTATTCCAGGAACACTTGACCTTCATATCTATTGTTAAGTGACAATAAGGTCGAAAGTAAGATAAACTGAACTATTTTACCTGTACCTAACCATCGGAACACTACGATCTTAACTACAATGTTCCAGATTTCCTAAAATTTTGCTAACGCGATGAACGTAGATAAGACGGTGGAAGCAAGCCAGGCAGACAAAACAAGCCCTACCCACCATAACAAAGTCAATTATACACTGGGTTACCCCACTGGGCAACGAACCCGGAACCTCTAGGTATAAGACCGGTGATCTATTCGCTAGACCACAGAAGCAGTCAAAATAGCATAAGAACCACACTGTGGCTTTAAATACAATTTTTTGAAATCTACAGCTATTACTAAAGATTACCTATTTTATAATGATTAGCATTTACCAATTTGTAAAATTACAACAAAACGAGATCTAGCGGTGAGCGCTGCAACTAAGTTAAACAGTACCATCTAGTGATGAGTACTAGAACTAAGATTACTAGCGCCATATATCAAACGTTTCTAACACTATATACTCATCGTACCCGTAGTCGTACGTCTGGCACTGCTTGTCCTGCTTGCACAGCTGCTCGCACTCCCGTGTAGTTAGTTCCGACACGTTTCGGTAGATGGCGTCGCGCGGCACTTGTTCGCCGATGGACAATCTCTCGAAACAATCTAGAATAAATTGAATAATTTATGGTTACTTTACTTTATACGTTTAAAATAATGATTGTGTGAATTTATCTGCTAAGGAGACTGAGGCGATGTTTTTTATTGTCCAACCTGAATGTGTTACATTAATAGATATAGTAGTTATTTCGTTAAACAGGTACCATGACGGATGCAATTAGCTATGAGTTTAATCACGTTTTTTTTAAAATTCCTTACAGGTAGATAACCACTTGGCATAGATCGCACCTGATGTTAAGTGATGATGAGGCCAAAGGTGGATGGCGCACTTCACCCTTATCCTCAACTAGTGAGGAACTGGCTATCTTATCTCTGACTGTCGAAACACTACATGAGAATGCCACTAACACCTACTTATGAACGCAGTAATACCTACGTACAACTTACTTTGTTTGGATTGTGATATTTGAGGTGCTGATATTACGATCTATTTTCTCGAAACTGTTCACATGTTCTTACTGCGTTCATAAATTGCGCGGTAGTAAGATGGGGGTAGTTACTCAGGTGGACTTAAACCAAACCGAGAACATGTCGGTCGCGCCGCGCCGCGGCTAGATTTGAACCCGAGACTTTCGGGTCGGTAATCTTAACCGCTAGACCACAGGCGTTTAAACTGGTTTAGAAGCATTTATATATACAATCGGTAATCTAAAAAAACCAACCAGCTTTATGATTACCAAAAATAGGTATCTAGAGATCTAGAAAGTTAACGCTGTGTATAAAAAACAATGAAACAATTGAATACGCGATTTAAATTTCCTGAATTTAAAACGCATAAAGGCAATTGAATAAACATTTTTTATGCGTCGGGTCGTTACATTCCCTAAAATATGGTTGAGTGAAGCGATGGCTGATTCATAATTATGTCATACTCGTGAACGGGTGCCGCCTGTGGAGGCTGGTCTGTTCTAGCGTACTTGTCTTATTTTTATTATTATTAACTATAGTTTAACTTTGTTTTTTCTTAGACATGTTTTGACTTTTACTAGTACTGTATGACATTGTAAAAAATTAAACTGGTGAGTTATGTTTGTGCAAACTTAAATATTTTATTTATTCATTTATTCTTTTTTTGTGTTTTTTTACATGCTGTGATTGTCCTTTACAATTTGTGTATTTATTTGTGATGGAAAGTGTCCTTTTATGATAGGGCATTTTCCAATATTTATGACGCTGTAAAGGAGAAAAGAGCTGGACACTTGCTGAGTTTCTTGCCGGTTTTTCTCAGTACAAGATCTCCCGCCCAGAGTAGATAAACTTACGAACCGATGGCATAATGACGTTCATAAGAGCTATTTGTAGCCTAAACTGAATAAATGATTATGAATTTTGAATTTTGAATTTATTATTTATTTTTTAACTATTCAGGCTATTAACGCCTCGGTGGCCGAGTGGCAAAGTGCTCAGCCCGTTACCCGAAGGTCCCGGATTCAATTCCCAGGTCGAGCAATGTGTTTCGGATTTTTCAATGCATAGCCCGGGTTTGTGATCACCAACCCGCATTTGGCAAGCGTGGTGATTAAGCCATTACCCATCAATTGTAGCGATGACTTGATTTCAATGATGGAGGCCTTTGCCCAGCAGTGGGACAGTTATAGGCTGTTTACTTACTTACTAACTATTCAGATCTCTTTTTTTTTTCTTTTTTTTTAATACCTAGCACGGAAAATGACTCCATACCACCTGATGTTAAGTGGAAATGGAGTCCAGACGCGAAGACAACTGGTGCAGCGTGAAAACAATGCAGCATCAGTCAACCTCACTCTGCCGGCCCACAAGGTGCTTCTTCACGCCCCGTTTGAAGGACCCCATATCATGGGAAGGAGAAAAAACGTGTGCTGGTAGACTATTCCATCTTTTGGATCGCCAAATTTCTTTGTGCGCGATGGGATATGTGTGACAGTGAAGCGAACAGCACGTGTACTCCTATGGAGGAAGGGAGAAGGTGGGATAGGTAAGGTCAAACAGTTCTTCAGATCACTCGCCGTGGTATAAGCGATAGAAAACGCTGAGTGACGCTATATCTCTACGCAATTGCAGGGTTTCGAGAGTATTAGTGACCTCTGCATTGCCGATAATGCGTAAGTACAGCGTGACGCTGCAATCTGTCTAAGGCATCGAGAAGGTACTTTGCGGAAGCGTCCCAGATGTGCGAGCAATACTCCACGCAAGACCGAGATCTCAATATTTCTGCATTACAAAAGTTGCTTAAATTACAAAGACAAGTTGTTTGTTTGTTACCAGATATACAATTAACAACGACCCTGTCCGATCCGTAAAAGTGTTAATAGGTATAGATTCAGTTCTATTTACGTAATTATTTTAAAATATTAAGTAAAAAAAAAATTATCCCGATAAAAAATTTGTTAATGACAAAACTTACATGGCAATACGTACATGAAAGGTACCTTTGGCGCCGCCGCCGTTGATGGAAAGTGTGGTCACATTTATAAAATTAGCATTATTTTGGGGTAAATAATTGAGCAATTTTGGTACAAGAAACTTGCAATTTAAATTACGATAACTCTTATAATTTCATGAATAATATTTTTTTTTGTTATAGTTATTTGTATACCTATGTACGAGTAGGCACCTCTTTCCGATCGAACAGGGTTTTTTTACAAATTGTATATCATAGTGGCTGCAGCTTATGGCTGCAGTGATCGACACAGTAGTTTCCGTCGCCAAAAAATTATGTTATAAGTAATTTTAGATATTTCATTGAAATTTTACTGGATGACCACCAGGTGGTATCATCATCATCATCATCATCTCAGCCAAAAGACGTCCACTGCTGGACAAAAGCCTCCCCCAAGGATCTCCACAACGACCGGTTTTGTGCTGCTCGCATCCAGCGGCTTCCGGCGACCTTCACCAAACCGTCGGTCCACCTTGTTGGAGGTCTGCTCACACTGCGCTTTCCGGTACGTGGTCGCCACTCCAGGTGGTATATAAGTATTTAATTGTTGCTAAAGTCACAAATCTTCCGATCCGACCCAAACCCCGATCCGAACTTCTCGGAGAATCTTATTCAAATTCAAAATCATTTATTCAGTTTAGGCTACAAATAGCTCTTATGAACGTCATTTTATGTCATCGGTTCGTAAGTCTATCTACTCTGGGCGGGAGATCTTGTACTGAGAAGAACCGGCAAGAAACTCAGCAAGTGTCCAGCTCTTTTCTCCTTTACAGCGTCATAAATATTGGAAAATGCCCTATCATAAAAGGACACTTTCCATCACAAATAAAAACACAAAATATAAAGGACACGCACTAGTGCGTGATGCCGTTCCCTCTAGAAAACCTCCGAAGGTGATTCATTTCACACGGCTTGAGGCAACCTTTAAGTTACTCGCCGTCCCCAAAAAAGCCAGGTGAAGCTGAAACTGCCGTTAGAGGCAATCAGCAAACTCAGTCCAGAAAAAAAGTCACAAATCTTACCCCTATACAGAGTGACTTTTTTATCACCGTCCAAACCTTCTGAGATGACTCCCGTGATACAAACGAACAGCTCACCATTCGGGCTTTACGGCTTATTGGGGATATGCTCGCTCACGACTACGATACTGACATATTTGCTGATACCTTTGGACTGCTCTGTTATAAAGCCCTGAGTGGTAGAGCCACGCTGCGGTGCAGCACGAAATAGGCCGGCTCGCCCGGCGTAATACCACCCTCTCACGGAATATTGGCGTGAAACAATGGCACTCGTTGCTGTTGTGTTTCGTCCGGTGAGTGAAAGTACCGGAGGCCCATCTCTTACCCCTCCCCCCTCCCATTCCCTACTCCCTCCTCAAGATCTAACTCGTTCCTCAAGGCCGGCAACGCATCTGCGATTACTTTGGGTTTGCGGGTGTCCATGGGCGGCGGTGATTACTTTCCATCAGGTGACCCGCCTGCTCGTTTGCCTCCTTTTAACATAAAAAAAAAAAAAGCCCTATTATATATTAATAATATTGTTTGTAATAATTCTTTATGACATTTAATTTAATTTGCCTAATTATGTACTACTAATTTTGGACGTATATTTTTTATTTGACATACCTAAGCATTTTTATTGATTTTGTTTGACATAATTATTATTGACGATTTGTATTTTAAATTTTACAAGATCTCCCGCCCAGAGTAGATAGACTTACGAACCGATGGCTTAAAATGACGTTCATAAGAGCTATTTGTAGCCTAAACTGAATAAATGATTTTGAATTTTGAATTTTGAATTTTGAATTGGTTTCTGACATTCCTTTTGTATTAATATTAATTTTCTATTTTGCTTTGCTAATTTATCTGACTTTGTATATTCTTATTTTAGCATGCTGGCGATTTGGGTAAACTGTGAGTTAGCATGTACACTGTATAATAATAAATAAATAAATAAATAAATAAACTCTTGCTATTGGACCGACTCCCTAACTCGAAAATAAAATTCAGCTGTTCCATACAAAACATCAATATTCATTCGACCAAAATGTTAAGGAGTTGGTCCAATAGTAAGAGTTGTATCACGGGAGCCATCTCTGAAGGTTTGGACGGTAATAAAAAAGTCACTCTGTATAATAACCCCTGTTTCTAATGATTACGTAGGTATGCCCCGGTGGCCGAAGGTTCCTTGTTGAATTCCCAGGTGTTCAGATTTCAAGCGTGTTTCAGATTAACCGATACATAGCCTGGCAGGCTTATTAGCGATCTTAAAGTGACAGTCGCAATCAAAATAATTTACCATGATCGCTACCAAAACACATAATCTTAAAACGGAACGTAGAGCCACGTAGAACGCTACGGTAGCGCCACGAGCGAGCAATTGACGAACTAAAACTGCATGACGGCGCTGTAGAATCATCACGTCATCGTCATTATCAGCTCATTTTATGTCCCCACTGCTGGGGCACAAGCCTTCCCTAAAGATGAATGGGGAGAATGGACCATAAACAACCACGCGGACCCAGTGCGGATTGGTGGTTGTTAAGAGCGTTTACGCCGCACACTAGCGCCGCCAATGAAAAAAAACACATATCTAGTAATTAGATTAGATAGAAAATCAACTCAACAAACTATTTGAATGAAGTAATTTAGCATTTTTAAGTCATCTATGAACATCTGACATGTTATGGTTTATTTAAAAAAAACTAACATTTGTGTTTTTGTAATTTGTTCGCAACAAAATTTGCGTTAAAAATTATTTAAACAAAACAAAAACATATTTTGTTATAAAAAAACCCAATTTTAAATAAAGACACTTTAATCGTTTTTTTTAATCGGACTCTTTTACAAGGTTAGGAACTTTTACGGTTTCATTGTTGGTAGATCATCGTCATCATCATCAGCCTACACACGTCTGCTGCTGTTGGTGGATATTTATTAAAAAATATTAAAACTAAATAAAATGTGAAAAATCAACAAAAAATATCTACTTAAAGAAAAAATGATAACTTGATTTTGTTAGGCCAAACCGAGACCGCTGACTTACTGGCTGGCTTCAAACCGGGACATGTCCCGGTGTACCGGGACGTATGACAGCCCTAGGGTAGTGGCACCTGTATTTGACAGTACACACGCCTACACACGCCGGCAGATCAACCTACCCAAAACTGTCAAATTTCTACAATCAATTTTGAACTTTATAGTTTGGTTATAAGGATCAATATTCATTGGAGAAATTTGACAGGTTTGGGTAGGTTGATCTGCCGCCGACTGTACATTAACCTACCATAAGCTGTCTAAAATTGGTACCTACCTAATATAATTTTAGCAAACTTAGATTATATTTTTTTCAGTCGTCGATTCCCCAATGCTTGAAAACGAAACTTTTTAACTGTCTAATGATATATGGGGCAGAAACGTGGACATTCACGATAGGGCTGGTCCACCAGTTCAAAGTCACTAAGCATGCGATGGAGCGAGCGAGCGAGCTTTTATTCATATTTTTTTAGTGGCACCAGTGTTCTTCACGGTAACCCATTGTTCGACAGCAGTTTTCATGCCAACAAATAGTTAATATAAAATTTAACTGTAATTTTACTGGATAGCTAGGAAGTAGGTTGCTGTTTGAATGATTAAAGGGAAAAAATGACATGACAATCTAGGGAGATATGCTTTTATGGCAACACCAAAAATATTCAAATTGTAGAGACTTCTTGGCGGGAAAGTGAAGAGTCATGTCTGCGGTTTTGTTTTATTTTCTAAAATTTATGCTAAGACGAATATTAATGTAAAATAATGGTGGATTATTAACCGTTAAGTGTTCGTGAGTGTGCATAAGTGTTGGCAAATGAAACAGAACAGTGCAACGGCACTTTTCAAATTCTCTCAAGAAGTCGCGTGAGGACTTAGTAAAGCCCCACATCTTTACCGAGATACTCGAGGGTTTGTAGGGTATATCATTTCTCACTTCTCATTTCTATTATCATTCATCATCATCCTATATAGAGTTTAACTTTGAGAAACGTATAAATTAAGCTTTCGACTGAAGGACTAGTATCCATGGTCATGAACAAATAAAAAAAAAATCAAAATGTAAAAATAATTTAGAACAAAATATAAAGTTACATTAGACCGGTCTCAACGCTTCGAAAGATAAAATAAGAAACAGTTATTGACCTGCACAAAAACAAATACAAACAGATGAGAAAAATAAAATAAAAATAAAAATAACAAAAGCGATCTCTTCCTTTTTGACGACCTCCGTAGCCGAGTGGCTAGCACACCGGACTTTGGGCGGCGCTAACTCTGAGGCCCCGGGTTCGATTCCCGGTCGGGTCAATGTCGAAAACGAACTTTTCGACATTGTGTTGGGTCTGGGTGGTTGTGGTAACGTCGTTGTTTCTGATTTCTATAAAACAAGTTCATTAGCTATTTACCTTGGGATCAGAACAATATTTATGTTGGCTAATATTTTGCATTCTTTTTACCATACAACTAAACGGGATGAAGAGAACTTATAACACTATACAATCGAGCAAAAACCGAGTTTTAAGAACCATGAAACATAAAGAAAGTTTAACGTAAGTAAGTTACAATAATTAGTTAATTAGTTTACAATCCTAAATATTATAAATGCGAAAGTTTGTGTGTATGTTCGTATATTTGTTGCTTCTTCACGCTGCAACGGATAGATGGATTTGGATGGAATTGGGCATACAGATAGTTTATAACCTGGAATAACACATAGGATACTTTTTATCCAGATTTTCCCACGGGAACGGGAACCACGCGGACGAAACCGGGAACTGCCGCTAATATATCATAAATCTATACGTTTACACTGTCTTGTAATTTGCCATCATCATCAGCTCGTTTTATGTCTCCACACTGCTGGGGCACGAGCCTTCCATAAGGATGGACAGGGAGAACGTGCTTTATACCACCAGGCGGGGCCAATGCGGTGCAGTGGTGGTAACTTGTAATAACTCTTTATTACAAATTGTAATAAAACCAAAATATTAAAGCAATCGCGTCCCACTTTATTTACTTAAACTTTTTAGGATTTGCGTGGTAAGTGCCATATTAAGTATTTCTTGTTTTGTAACAGTAGGTATGTTATTGTGTGTGGTAACTAGACCAAGCTTGCTTCACGACATTAAAATTTTACAACCTTGTTCTAAGCTGTTCCAAATGTAAAAGTAAATAAAAGTTTCTTACCTTCAATAGATGTACCTAACTGTGAGTCAATAGTCAACGTTTGCACTGCCACAAGCAAAACCGGGCACAGAGTCAATATACTTAACATTTTAACGAAACAACCGACTATCATGCTCGCACTTTAACCCTAAAATATGCCATTACATCATCCCGTGGTCAGCATTGCGTTTTTAATCAAAAAACATATTCAACCTCTTTAACTCTTTGAAAAAACGAAAAAGTTTCTGTCTCCAAGTTCAAAAAAAGAAACTGTCAATGTGACACGTCGCGAATTCGCGCGTTTTATTTTCCCACGCGACACGACAAGCGACGCGAGTACAATGTCCTGTGTTTTTGGGGTAAAATTGCAAATGGCGTCCGCACAGGTTGAATTTCGCTTATGTTGTGCCGCAAATCTTGCGTTGGGTGTGTCTTGAAGATACGGTCTGTTGGTCGCATCGCCTTTACGACGTATGTGAACCTTAATGTTGGTTAATTGAAACGGCCACTTTGTTTTGACTGATCTAACAAAGAAAGGGTGACACAATGGTTAGCAGAACTGAGTGCCTAGAAAACTAGAATTTATATGGCAGAATTGCAACAATGCCCGATGGCGCAGTTAACGCGCCCGGTCTGTGATTTCTGAAGTTAAGCAACTGTCACAAAGGCCGGTCATCGGATGGGTGACCAAAAATTTATCATCTCGAGCTCCTCCGTGCTTCATGAGGCATGTAAAGCCGTTGGTTCCGATTGCATTAGCAGTCGTGAACAATCACCAACCCGCACTGGGCCCGCGTGGTGGTTTATGGCCCGTTCTCCCTATCCATCCATAAGGAAGGCTCGTTCCTCAGCAGTGGGGACATAAAATGAGCTGATGATGATGAATTGCAACAATTACAAACCAGGGTTTGTCACTCGGAGACGCGATTGAAACAGTAGGCTTAGCCAAAGTAACATGAAAACGATAACGAAGTTCGAAAAGAATAAAATGTATGGGGTTGACATAAGCCGCGCTAAATCATGGTCAATCTTATGTCAATCCCATACGTTTTATTCTTTTCGAACTTCGCTATCGTTTTCTGAATGTTACTTTGTCTACCGCCACAGGGGGGTAACCACGACCTCTTGTGGCATTATTATTGCAGTTGTGAAAATGAGACGCGTGTATCGGCGAATATACTCGCGTCTCTTTTCCACAACTGCAACAATACTGCTATAAGAGCTCATAGTCAGGGCAGGTTCTGTTTCTATTGCAATACTTACAACTTTCGTTAACGTAAATAACAAGTTTAACCATAATTATTCTCTAGTGTGACTTTTTTTACCGTCCGTAAACTTCTTACGGGTGAGCTCTTGGCCTTCATCTCCTTATGTTAAGTAATAATAAGGCCGAAGGTAGAAAGCGCTTCCACACTGTACCCGGTATCTTAAACTACTGAGGCACTGGCTACCTTTAGCTGCCGGAACAAAACAATAATAAATAAATAAATAAACTTTCTTACACTCACACCAATTATCTAGCCCAAGAGAAGCTTATGTTATGAAACTCGTTAAATGGTTACTAGATAACGGATAAACATACTTATGATACTTAAATACATACTTATTATACATAGAAAACACCCAGACCTGAGACAATTTAGAAAAACAATAATTTCTAAATTGACCCGGCCGGGGATCGAACCCGGGACCACTCGACCAAGGAGGTCGTCATTTAACATCAATGTTACTGACATTGAATTTATGGCAACGTAATATAGATAAGATGGTGGTAGCTAGCCAGGCGGACAAACAAGCCCTACCACCAACCAAACCGAGTACACAAATATGTATCGTCAGAATCAGAATCAGAATAAGAATTATTTATTTGTGAGATGTAGGTTAGTATTACAATGATGAAAATTTATAAATTGGTTAGTTTCACTTCTTTTCCACCTTAGCTAAGGTACTTATGCAAATAAAAGTTTAAATAAAATACCAAATCTTAAATAAATCAATCACAAATAAAAAACAATAATAATAATACATTAACAATAATATATATAACATATAATAATCAATACAAGAATGGAATGAACGTACGTAGAACGAACGTAGAATGTACTTTTGAAACAAGTTTTGCATTGATCACAGCAGCTGTCTATAGATCTTTAAATACCTTTAATGGGTAAAACTAACGTTCTATCTCTAGCGTGATTACAAGACTACGGATTAAAAAAAAAAATGGTGATAACCTCTAGAATCATACCGTAGAACTACATGTGGAATACCACTTTATAGAACAAGAGCTATGATCAGTATGTGTAGTAATACCAAATAAAGATTTTTTCTATTTCTATTTCTATCAATGTTACATCTGATTCAAAAGTAGCCCCAGAAAATTACTATTGCGTTGGTAACTTGTCTAGATGACGTCATGGTCAGCAACTCAGCACACGTTCGTCGGCCGGCAAGTTGAATTCGATCAAAAGTTTTTTTCTTCGTTTCCGTTATTGTTTTCCTTACAAGTGTGTAATTATGAGGTTGCTAGCAATATCTTCTATGTTATACTGGTAAAACTTTGAACTTGTGGAAACGTAGCTTCGATCAATTATGTACCTACTACACACATCAAAAATGTCTAGGGATCAAGTAGGTACATTTTAAAGTATCGTTGCGTTATAGAATTAATATTTTAACTTTTTTGGATCGTTATTGATTGTTTTTAGTGAATTTCACGATATGAATGAAACATTTTTTTTTTACATTGTTTAAATATGGAAAATTAATCGCAATCAGAATTCCTATAAAAGAGCGTAATGTCAACTTTACAAAAGCAGTAGTAGTTCTGCACTAGAAGTAAAAAAAATTTGCAACGATACGGAGCGACGTCGTCATTTGACAAGGGAAGAGATGTTGAGAGCCGTTGGAATGTTGGAAGCTGGTTCCAGGCAACGTACTGTGGCTGCCGCCATTGGCACTACACAGAGTGTCATAGGCCGCCTCTGGACACGCTACCGTATAAAGGGCAGCGTGGCCGGTCGACATGGAGGAAGATCTCGTATCACCACTCGAAGACAAGACTGATACATCCAAAATACTGCTCGACGGAATCGTACCTTGACCGCTATGATGTTGGTCACAAGGCTCCACAGCACTTCAGACATGCTGTTATGCGACCAAGCCGTCCGGAATCGTTTACGCGCAGTGCGTCTGCGTTCCCGAAGGCCACTGAGGGTTCCACCCATAGCACCCCGCAATCGTAGGGCCCATTTACAATGGGCTCGCGAACATCGAAATTGGGAGGAAGAAGACTGGCGATGTGTTAGCTTCTCTGATGAATCACGTTTCGATATGAGGCCGGATACAAGACGCACTCGAGTTTGGAGGACCTCTGGACGTCAAGAACGCTCGAGATTTTGTCAGGAAGTTCATCCATATGGAGGGGGAACAATCATGGTTTGGGCCGGTATTATAGGATCGGTGAAAGTGTCGTCGCAGAACCGATAACCGTTGGGGTAAACGAGTTCTCGAGGGGAGACGCGTATTGGCAAACGTAGTGTAGGACGCCCTCAGACTAGGTGGAGCGACGTTCTCCGCAAGGTGGCTGGTAAGAGCTGGATGAGAGCAGCCGCAGATCGTGCTCAGTGGCGTGCACAAGGAGAGGCCTGTCTCCATCAGTGGACTAATATAGGCTGATGATGATGATGATGATGAGGTATTTTTTTCTTTAGTTGATGGTTTCGTGCGATTAGCACATTTAGCTAGTGTTAAAGTAATTTTTCTTACAAGTAAAACATAAATAAACAATATTCCCTTCCTGTATGATGATAATGAATGATAATAGAAATGAGAAGTGAGAAATGAAATACCCCCAACCCCTCGAGTATCTCAGTAAAGATGTGGGGCTTCAAAGTCCTCGCGCGGACTTCTCGAGAGAATTTGAAAAGTGACGTTGCACTATTTTGTTTTATTTGCCAACACTCATGCACACTCACGAACACTTAACGGTTAATAAACCATTACTTCACATTTAATATTCAACATAACACACATTTTAGAAAATAAAACAAAACTGCAGACATGACTCTCCACTTTCCCGGCAAGAAGTCTTATGAGGTAGGACGTACCTTTTTTGACACTTTCCTGCTACCATAGACTACAAAACTCCCATAAAATTAAGCACCTAGTTTTAGTGGTCATCAAAATGCTAGGTATAGTTATAATTTCGGATTAGCACGTTTTGCCAAAGTTTGAAGACCTTTGTATTGTGTTTGGTGAACTGATAGACAGTAGGCTAACTCATTGTTATAGTCAGCAGCTGCCTTTTCCGTTCCTTCCTCGTCGTGGTCAAACTAAGTAGTCAAATTGATTTAACCACGAGGAATTTTAACATTCCTTGTAGACAAACTGTAACTTTAAAATCTCTTTCAACATACTTATACGATGTAGTCTTATTGTACAGGGAAAATGAAAAATATAATCACAATCAATAATATTATATAAAACAAAAATAATATTATAATCTTTGCTAATATGTATTTACAAGACTATATTTTTCTTTTATATTAATAAGCAATCTCCTGCATAGTTATGGTAGCCTGGTACTTTATGAAGTGACACAGACATACAATTGTGATTTTATTTTTCATTTTCAATGTGTACAATAAGACTACATCGTATACAGTATGTTGAAAGAGAATATATAGTTACAGTTTGTCTATGAAGAATGTTCCAACTACAGCTAGGGTTGGCTGGAAGAGATCTCTTTTAGAGATAAGCTCACCCTTGTATATGTTTTTTATAATGTAATTTAGACTGTAATTCTTAATGTACAATAAAGGATTCAATAAAATTCCTCGTAGTCAAATCAATTTGACTACTTAGTTTGACCACGAGGAAGGAACAGCCTTTTCGTTATCCCATACATACACATAGTCCCGCAATATACTCGAAAGGGTCGGCAGAGGTAATTAAAAACGCCCGCCTCTGTAGTATAGTGGTTAAAACCACCGGCCTAGAAGACCCGGGTTTGATTCCACGGGAGTACCTGTTTGTGTGCTCATTTTGGTTGGTGGTAGGGCTTAGTTACCACCAACTTATCTATATGTCGCCATAACATCAATGTTTGTAGCCTTGTTGTGTTCCAGCAGCTAGAGATAAGATAGCCAGTGCCTGTGGTTAAGGATTCCGGGGATGTGCACTTCCACCTTCAGCCTTATCATATCTTAACAGCAGGTGAGATGAATACCAATTGCTTACTGTATATAATATATTCTTTAATGCACAAAAAACACGCATACAGAGAACAGTTTACAAACAATGGTGAGCAAAGGTGGATTTATATCTAAAAGAGATCATCATCATCATCTCAGCCAAAAGACGTCCACTGCTGAACGAAGGCCTCCCCCAAGGATATGAGGGGTATTTGCCGTAATCGCCACGCTTGGCAGGCGGGTTGGCTATCGCAGTAGGTTGAGGGTAACCTCAGAGAGATGCTGCTGCCCATTCTCTGGAATGGTCCCTTAGTCGGCTTTTACGACACCACAGGAAGGAAGGAGGTAGCATTGTTGTGTTCCAGCAGCTAGAGATAAGTTAGCCAGTGCCTCTGTGGTTAAGGATTCCGGGGATGTGCACTTCCACCTTCAGCCTTATCATATCTTAACAGCAGGTGAGATGGAAACCAATTGCTTACTGTACAAGAACAAAAATATTTTTTATACTGATTTGCGATGCCAACTATTATACTGCGGTACGTTTTTCACTATGCATCAGTCATGGTTCACAGTTCCAAATATTTTTTATTGAAAACCCTCAAGATAGGATCTGATGATTACATGGTATCTGGATACAGTCCAGCTGCTAACGATCTGACTCAGTCAGTCCGATCTGATGGATGTTTGTTGTTTGAATGAGAGAAATTAGATAGTCTAATGGTTTTGCTAGTTACCAACACCAAGACACTAAAGTGAAGTTTCTAATCTCTTTTTTTACATTCCTTACGGGTAAGTACGGCTTTCATCTTACCTGATGTTAAATGGTGATAAGACCGAAGGTGGAATGCGCTTCTACCTTCAGCATTCCCATATATCAAAAACTTTATCAAGGACGTTTCCAGACGTTACTTTGATAACGCCCCCCCCCCCCACCACCCTAACCCGCTTGTTGTGGCGGCCGCAAACTATAATGTTGGTGGCCTTCCACCAGTAAGACGGTATACATCTAGACGTCCTAAACACGTCCTAGCTGACCCCGACGATCCCATTACAATTGCGAACGCCCCCCCGCCCGATCCTCTTAATGCCACTACACATTTACAGAATACACTAAACATGAACACTAGTTTAGGCCCAAGACACCGTACTCGTAGAACAAGGGTACGTAGAACCGGTTCACACGCGCTGTATACCAGGTACAGACATGTACCTACCTGGGTGCTTCTCTCCTCCTCCACGGCCCGGTCTACCCCAACCGAGGTCCGTGCCTCTAGAGGCGCCCTCGGGTGGTTCCGCTCCCCGATCCGATGTGAACTATTCAGAGAATCTAGTAGGGCACAGGGACGCGCACTTTTAAGTGTGCGATGCCGTTTCCTCTAGAAAACCTCTGAAGGTGATTCGTTTCAACACGGCTTGAGGTATTCTTTACGTACCTCGCCGCCCCCAAAAAAGCCCGGTGACGCTGAAAATGCCGTTTGAGGCAATCAGCAATCTCTCTAAAAAAAAAACTATTGGCATTATCACTTCACTCGGAATGTTCAGCTACTGAGGCCCTGGCTATCTTATCTCTGGCTGCCGGAACATACAACGATGCAAACATTGATGTTATGGCGACATATTGAGATAAGATGGTGGTAGCTAGACAGGCGAACAAACAAGCTCTACCACTAACTAAACCGCTTTTAAAAAAAATGATCGTCTCGACTCGGAACATAAAAAAATGCATTATAAAAAATTACTTATTATTCTTATTATTATATTTATTATTATTATTTTGACGACCTCCTTGGTCGAGTGGCTTGCACACCGGTTTTCATGGTGTCGCCATCTCTGAGGTCCCGGGTTCGATCCCCGGTCGGATCAATTAAGAAATACCTGTTTTTCTAAATTGTTTCGGGTCTGGGTGTTTCCTATGTATAATAAGTATGTATTTAAGTATAATAAGTATGTTTATCCGTTGTCTAGTTAAAACCATTTTAACAAGTTTCTTAAGGAAGCTTTTCTTGGGGCTAGATAATTGGTGTGAGTGTGGGAAACATTTATTATTTATTATTATTATTATTATTATTATACTCTCTGATGAACATGTAATTAAGTTTATTACAACTAATAAAATAATAAAAACTTTTAACATAGCGGTATTGTATGTTGGCAAATAGACAGTGCTACTAGCAACTAATTAGGCAAGTCTGACGCAAAGGTCTAGTCTAGATTTTTATAAACACACCCAGTCAACTCTCTCACGAATTTTTGAAAATTGCTAGGGGGTTAACGAACGATGGACAAAGGTTTGGGCGATTGAAACGTGTGGACATGACCAATATATTCTTGTATTTTCAAAGACTATACAACTTAGGTAGGTACAATATGATTATTGTGATCGTCTATAACAAAACAAGCATAGGTACTTTTATAAATACCTATATAAAATTAAAAGGTAAATAACTAACAGAAAGTTAAAAAATACTAAGATTCAAAGAATTTAAAACATAACGTTTACACAATTATGAGTAACCACACTTATTTATTCATTGTTACACAAAGTAAAAAATATTAGGTTTTTTCTTTACTGTCTGCAATCGAGCAGGCAGGCCGCCTGATGGTGAGTGGTCACCGCCGCCCATGGACATCAGCAACATCAGAGATGTTGCTTTTGTGTTGCTGACCTGAAGAAAACCTCTTTACACCCCTTTTGAAAGAGTCCAAGTCGTAGCTTAATGGAAAACCGCGGATGACAGCTCATTCCACAGTTTGATGGTACGTGGAATACCTAAAGCACCTTTGATAGCGAACCGTTTTCGAGAGAACAGCGGCTCCAGGAAGTGTGCGTGTGCTCTGTTCCGATGGCGACCGGTACGATAGTAGAAGGAGGAGGTGGGCACCAAATTAAAAGTTACTCAGAACATACTCCATTAAACAGGTAGGCGGTTAGAACACACACAACGAGCCAATGTCACGTCGCAAGGCTAAGGGTTCTAACTGGTCTGTGAGCTTGGGATCGTTGACCAGTCAAATGGCGCGTCGCTGCAAAGATTCTAGAGGGTCAAGCTGGTATTTAGGATCCCCGGACCAAATGTGAGAACAGTACTCCATGTGAGGTCTAACTTGGGCGTTGTACAACTGTAAAAGCTGGTTAGACGTGAAGTACCGTCTCGCTTTCCTAAGAACTACTAATTTCTGTGATACCATCTTCGCTTTGTCCTCTAGATACTTGCGGAATTGCACATCACTGGATATATCAACATCAACGATTCCAATGCTGCTTGAGATGTTAAGTGAAGTGCTCTGGAACTGTGGTGCTACAACAAATGGGTCCTTTTTTGCGATGAACACGCAAACCTGTTTCTTGGAATGGTTGAACTGAACCAGATTCGATCCCGTTTCAGGGAGTTCTCAACTTTGGACACAAGTTTCAGTCGATTTTCCTGTGTGAACGTCCGAGGCACATTAGATTGTCTGATGTACAGGGCGTCTCTCATACTATCATTCGCATAGCAATGCATATTCTCAATGTTAACCATATCATTGATATGCAGCAGAAAGAGTGTGGGAGACAAAACCGAGCCCTGGGGAACGCCAGCATTTATGGGTATGACATCAGAGCAGCAACCGTCGACAGCGACCTTAATGCTGCGCCCACATAGGAAGCTAGCGACCCGTTTACAAAGTCCCTCTGGTATTCCGTATGCTAGTAACTTCGCGAGAAGCGCTCTGTGCCAGACCCTATCTTAGCAACATAGCAAATAAATTTTAAATAAAAATATTAATTAATTTTAGACTAGTTTACCCAGCGGACTTCGTACCGCTTTGACAGTTTCCATGACAACAAAACAAACAAATCATTTTGTATTGGAAAATTAAATTGTCGGTTTTAGTATTTTCCGTTACTTATTATTTATTTTTCTCAACATTTAAACCTTCCCTGAACTTCCACAAATATTTCAAAATCAAAATTAGCCAAATCGGTTCAGCCATTCTCGAGTTTTAGCGATACAAACATAATAAATAAATATATAGAGATTTTAACCGCCTCTGTGGTATAGTGGTTAGAAAAGAATATCATCATCATCATCATCATCATCATCATCATCATCATCATCATCATCAGCCTATATTAGTCCACTGCTGGACATAGGCCTCTCCAAGTGCACGCCACTGATCACGATACGCGGCTACTCTCATCCAGCTCTTGCCAACCACCTTGCGAAGATCGACGCTCCACCTAGTCAGGTAGCCTAGTGTGAGTTACATTTCACATTCGATCACGTTAACGAAAACGAACGTATGGCACTGAAGCAGCGCCTCTTGGCGACATACGAGAGAGTAAAATTTTGCCTCACAAAGGAGATCACCCAAGTTGGGCTATTTTCAAAAGTACCGGCCAACAAAAAAAAAACTTAACAATTTATTAGACCATAACATAATGAACATTTTTTATTATGACACCAAAGTTGTAAGTCCTGTCTTTGAATTATTATTCAACCGCTAATTAATTAATATTCTGTCAGTGTAATAGAAATTACAAATACAACTAATAACAAATATTGTTTATTTATGTATTACTTGTAAGAACAATTACTTTGACACTGGCTAAATGTGCTAATCGCACAAAGCCATCAACAAATAAAACAACAACTATGTAAGAATATTATCTTTGAACCTCATATAACAATACAAAAAATGATCCAACAGGTTGGGTTTCATAGTAACAATTGAATAGAATAATATAAGTTAATAAAATATAATAATATTTTTGAATGGCTGGCACTTTCAGTATTAGCCCAAAAATGTATGGAAGGTGAATGATGTCCTTTTTTAAACAAAATTCACACTAGGCATCCTGACAGCGCCGGCGTTCTACACTACGTTTGCCGATACGGGGTCTCCACTCGAGAAATCATTTACCGTTTATTGGTTCACTGCCATTTCAGCTTGCAGATTATTGGTTGAAAAGAACTAGAACTTTGAAGCTTGTATGAGACACCAAAGTGTAAAATGGCTTTAAAGTTTCTCGCTTCCTATAAATCAATTTACTATGTAAAGGATAAAGGCAGTCAACAGATTTATTTCTTAAATACCTACTTATTATCATACTTATTATCGTCATTACATGCCAATATTTTCATTACCGACTATAAAATTTCATATATTCACCCGGACTTAAGCTAAGATAAAAAAAGTCATATCCATACTAAGACTTCCTTAAAGATGAAACAAAGAACCAGCCACAATGAATGAGATAATTAGCCAGCAGCTTATCGCGATGCGGCGGACAGCGCGCGAAATTTATTATTAATTTAATAATGTGTGTGCAAATTTGTTATAGGGATGTGACTATTTCGATAGTTTCATTGTCGATATTATGAGCTGGCAAACATACTTAGTTTTCAACTACGTTTACTGTCGAGACACAACAATGCTGTTGGAATGAAATTACATTGCAAAGAGGCATCAAAAACTTAAGCTCCAGAATATCGTAGTGATTTTATGCCATTGGTATCGCAAGCGTCATGGGCTTTGTATTAAGCGGGAAAATACTCAAATTAGGTCTGCATAGCAAGCTATCATCTTATCTTAAAATGTCGCCATAACATCAAAATGTTAGTGTAGCATTATTGAGTTCCGTCCGACAATTAGGAGTCAGGATAGCCAGTTTCTCGCAGTAGTTGAGAATTCAGGTCAATTCATATCATCACTATAAACATCAAGTGAAATGTAGGCCAAATGCTTACATATTTTTTATAGGCCAAACATTAACTAAAAATTAATTGCCAAACATTAACAGCGAGCGTTACAGCGGAATATAAAATTATACAAACAAGTATATAGTCTCATTTGTATGCTGCAACTCCACTGGTATATTAATGTGTGTAGGACAACATGCTAAGCAATACACCAATGATAGCCTATATACTGTCCCACTGCTGGGCAAAGGCCTCCATCAAGAAATCAACTCATCGCTACAATTGATGGGTATTGGCTTAATCACCACGCTTGCCAAATGCGGGTTGGTGATAAAAAACCTGGGCTATGCATCGAAAAAATCAGAAACACACTTTGCACGACCTAGGAATTGAACCCGGGACCTTCGGGCATCAGGCCGAGCACTATGCCACTCGGCCACCAAGGCGTGTAAAACAATACCTTAGATAAATGATTGGTCTCGCGCGGTCAACTAGATACCGCGCTACCTAAAAACAATAGCTCTGTGAATGCGGCGACTCAATATTGTAGCGTGTTGTGTGTAAGAACGGTGTCCTTATTTCTTCTAGTATTATTTTTATACAGTTTAACTACGCAAACTGGCATTTTACTTCGGTTTATGACAAAATTTAACAACACATTCGGTACGCGCACCTCACACACAGTTTGCAACGCGACTGGCAGCAGGCGACTGACTCGGGTACGCCGACTTCGCGTAGTATTTTTGCCTCATTTAACAAGTACGCCGGCGGTATCTAGTCAGCGCGCGAGATCAATCATTTATCTAAGACAATAACTTTATTTTTTAAAGAGCGGTTGCCAAATTTACTCTGCTGTACCTAATGTTATCCCTGTCCCCATCTACTGACCCTGATAGGTAGGGTATGGCAGCTGGAACTACGGGTCCGGCTGTCTTTTCAAGGGTACCACGGGAGTTCCGGATCCTAGGCCCCCTGCCGGTTATGCCTTCGCGGGCGTCTCCGGCAGGCCCCCGACATGGGTTGGACTCGTGGTGGCATGTGGTTAGCTATAGAAGTGGGAATGTTCGTCTGCCTGGTTGGTCTGGCCAGGCTTCCATTTCGTGCATAGCGAGCGGGTCTTAGTAGCGGTCCGGTGGGGGCCTGAAGCGAAAAGATCTGCGGGGTACGTGAGTTACCCTTAGTTGGTGTGGTGCTCGGTGGTTTTCACTGAGTAGTTACTCCAACATCTCCGGTACTAGTCTGGAGAACTAGTAGAGGTGCCCGCTAGATGCAAAGGCCTCCGGTTTAATCAGCCGCGTAGGAATTTGGAATTGATCAGGTGCCTGGATGGGTACCGAGAAGTGAGTGTGCTTACAACTCCGCCACCAAAGAGGACATTTGGTAGTTGGCTTTAGAGCTGACGGCCCAAGCAGTGGTATACTGCGAGTTGTGCTCTTAGTGCAACGAGAAGTGAGCGAGCTTACAGCTCCGGTGACCTATCTGGATATTAGGTAGTGGACTATACGTGTCCACGGGGCGACTAGCTTGAGACACTAGTCTTAAAAGTACTGGATGAAGGATGCGTACCGGCGTGTTCTGATATGGCGTTATGACCTGACGTAGATGGTCCCTTGTGCTTGCGCAAGGTTATTCTGACACCTACTTTGTAACCGGAATGTTGGTAGGGGGTGTCAGTATAAACTTTAAAGTAGTGTATAGCGGGTTGTACCTAATGTTATGCAGAAGCAGAGATCAGATGTTCCACAGCCAGTGGAGCAGGTTTGTGCCTCACTAGCGGACCTCACCTTACCTTGACAAGTCGCTTCTTCAAACCTCATTATAAGTACCCCATATTGTAGGCAGGAACAACGTGCTAAGAATGGACTCTATATAATCCCCGAGAGTTACCAGTAACTAAGTTTTAAAAATCGCCTTATTTAGGGTTAAGCAGGACTTTTGATGACAGAACATCGATACATCCCATCCTATCGTCTCCTATCCCTTCACCTGCAAGATCGAGGACTCGACGCCGACCGTAAACTCTGACCGGTGCGGCGATCTGATAACACGATGTATAATTGATAAGTACATTTGGAGAGGTAATTGCACCTCAGCTCAGGTAGGAAGCTGGTCGTTTCACCATGCTTTTTTTACTTCCCTGATTGTCTTATCACTTAGACACATTAGAGCAGTGTTTTTCAACGTGTGGGTCCCCATAGAAAGGCTTCGAGCCTTTATAAGGGGTCGCAGGAGATCGCGATCCGTAAAAATGAAAAAAAAACCGTGTCGTATCGCCTTTCCGTAGAGCCGCTTGGTGACGAAATTGATGTAAATAGAGTTATGTTCGTTATAGGTACTTCAATAGAGGGATACCTAATTATGAAAATAAATAATAATGCACGGATTTGATGTTTGTAACTTAATAAAATACAGTTAGGGGGTCGCGAAAAATTTTTGCATATATTATTTTTCATACTAACGTTTTTTTAATTTTCTTAGCATCTATTTATTTTAACACTAAAAAAATTGTAGAGTGTAGTGTGTTTTATTCACTAGCTAAATATAGCAGACATTAAAAAGAAAAAAAATCAAGTCCCTTCAAAGCTACAATGAAACAATGAAACAACAAAGGATAATTCCGCGAACAGTCAATTTAAAAAAAAATTGGGTGATAAAGACACAAAATTAATAATCATTGTTATTACTGAAGCCTAAGTAACATAGTCTTAATTAAAGGTGTATAATAATGTTAAGAACCGGTATTGACTTTTAGAAGTAATACACCTATTAATAAGTGAGAAAAAAACTCCAATTTGATAGGTAAGGATCTATTATTTACCATATCTGCAAGTAGCCCTAAAACAGAGTAGGCAAAATCTTTTACTAGATATTCCATGTTGTTTCCCTCGTGTAACCTTCACTTCAAATTTGAGTAAAAGAGACAAAACATGGAAAATCTATTCGAAGCTTAGTAAATAGACAGATACTATACGCCATAACATACTAGTCGCCATAACATCAAAATGTTAGTGTAGCATTATTGAGTTCCGTCCGAGTTAGGAGTCAGGATAGCCAGTTTCTCGCAGTAGTTGAGAATTCAGGTCAATTCATATCATCACTATAAACATCAAGTGAAATGTAGGCCAAATGCTTACATATTTTTTATAGGCTAAACATTAACTAAAAATTAATTGCCAAACATTAACAGCGAGCGTTACAGCGGAATATAAAATTATACAAACAAGTATATAGTCTCATTTGTATGCTGCAACTCCACTGGTATATAAATGTGTGTAGGACAACATGCTAAGCAATACACCAATGATATAAACGATAGTCAAAAGTCAATAGCCTATATACTGTCCCACTGCTGGGCAAAGGCCTCCATCATTGAAATCAAGTCATCACTACAATTGATGGGTAATGGCCTAATCAACACGCTTGCCAAATGCGGGCTGGTGATCACAAACCCGGGTTATGCATCGAATAATCCGAAACACTGTTATTAGGTACTTATATTTAAATTATTTATAATAAAATTCTTGATTGCACCTACCAATGTTATCTCAGCACTACCCTATGGTTGACTGGTAAAGAATGCCTCAGGCATTAAGTCCGCCTTGTAATATTTATGCTGTAAGTTTAAATAAATAAATCAATAAATTAACACACTTTGCCCGACCTGGGAATTGAACCCGGGACCTTGGGGTAGGTACCAGACCAAGCGCTACCACTCGGCCACCGAGGCGTCCGAAGCTTATACCGGACACTCTTGAAATAAGATTTGAAAACAGATGTTTATATAATTTTTAACGCAAATTTTGTTGCGAACAAATTACAAAAACACAAATGTTGAAAAAATTTCCACGAGCAGGGTTTGAACCTGCACCCTTCTGACATACCGGGTCAGGTGCTCTTCCAATTGAGCTATCGTGGTTCTAACCAGCGCGCCGAAATTATTCAACACTATTTACTTTTTACTTTGAAAGCCAAAGGCGCCCATTCAATGTTAACAACTACCGTCATTAACATCCGATCATAATATTTTTACAAATACTAAAGATCAGTTAAGAAGTAGGCAAGCTATTTATAAATGTTTATATAATTTTTAACGCAAATTTTGTTGCGAACAAATTACAAAAACACAAATGTTGAAAAAATTTCCACGAGCAGGGTTTGAACCTGCACCCTTCTGACATACCGGGTCAGGTATGTCGGAAGGGTGCAGGTTCAAACCCTGCTCGTGGAATTTTTTTTTTCAACATTTGTGTTTTTTATTTGAAAACAGGTTTTTTTTTTTTAATACATAGCTCGGCAAATGACTCCACTCCACCTGATGTTAAGTGGAAATGGAGTCCAGACGTAAGGACAACTGGTGCAGCGAGAAAACAACGCAGCATCAGTCACCCTCACCCTGCCGGCCCACAAGGTGCCTCTTCACGCCTCGTTTGAAGGACCCCATGTCATAGGAAGGAGGGAAAACGTGCGCTGGTAGACTATTCCATCTTTTGGAAGTGCGACAGAAAAACGAGTCACCAAATTTCTTTGTGCGCGATGGAATGTTCGAGACAGTACAGCGGTGACTCCGGAGAGCAGCACGCGTACTCCTATGGAGAAAGGTTGAAGGTGGGATGAGGTCAAAAAGCTCTTCAGAGCACTCGCCGTGGTATAAGCGGTAGAAGACGCTGAGTGACGCTATATCTCTACGCAATTGCAGGGGCTCGAGAGCATTAGTGACCTCTGCACTGCCGATAATGCGTATAGTGCGCCGCTGCAATCTGTCCAAGGCATCGAGCAGGTACTTTGCGGAACCGTCCCAGAGGTGCGAGCAATATTCCACGCAAGATCGCACCTGTGTCTTGTACAAAAGGCACAACTGATGATTTTTGACTCCTGATCCACAACTGTTATTTATACAGGGGTCAACGCCTTTATTGCCTAACGACTTGTAATTAAGAAGCCGTGGTGGTACGCCATAAAATGGTAGCATTATTGTTTTTTATGTTACTGCCGGCAAACGAGCATTCGTCCCGTCTGATGGTAAAGGCGGAAACATACTACTAAAACGCGACGCGACACCACGTGTCGACACCCGATGTGCACCGTGCACATTACCAACACGCTACGTGATGCTACAACACGCTTCGCTAGTGTCATAGTATCCTGAAGGACATAAGTGACAAAAAATATCTTAATACCAGGAATGTTCTCGAATGACTGACGCGTGGCGTCGGGTGTTAACTAGAAACACACTGCGTGCCAAGCGTCGGGTGGCGTGTGTACCCCCTCTCCCGGCAACACGCCGATCTAGATCGACTGGATTTTTCCGCGTGGGAGTGCGTGTCATCACATGGTGTGTTTTATATGTGCACCTGACCATAATAAATGTATGGGATTGATTACTACTGACACGCGTCGGATGGCGTGACGTGGCGTCACGTTTTAATAGTATGTTTCCACCTTAAGCGTCCACCACACCAACGCGTGATGCTCATTGGTGATCTCGAAATTAAAAGTGACTCGAAATGTTTTTTTTTTTGTATTTATAATTATGGTTAAGTGGGTATATATAATTTTACGCAAATTTTGTTGCGAACTAAATGCAATTTGAAAAAAGATATATAAAGTTAGCGAAGCCAACTTGCAAGCCAGGAGGTGCGAGTGAGACGAAAAGACTTATACGGTTTCTACCTATTTTTGGGGTTTTTTGGGGCTTAAAGTTACTTGCGTCCGTAGGTTTACCCTTGAGACCCTACACGTGACCCCTGGGTGGTGCTAGATGACACTGTCTGCGTGGTAGAGCCACGCTGCGTTGCAGCACGAAATGGGCCGGCTCGCCCGGCGTAATACCACCCTCTCACAGAATATCGGCGTGAAACAATGGCACTCGTTGCTGTTGTGTTTCGTCCGGTGAGTGAAAGTACCGGAGGCCCATCTCTTACCCCTCCCCCCTCCCATTCCCTACTCCCTCCTCAAGATCTAACTCGTTCCTCAAGGCCGGCAACGCATCTGCGATTACTTTGGGTTTGCGGGTGTCCATGGGCGGCGGTGATTACTTTCCATCAGGTAAAATTTAAAAAAAAAACCTTTAAGTTATTGTTTTAAAGTAAAAAAGGGTTTGAAATAACAACTACATCTGCAACTTAAACCTACTTATTTTATTCTACTTCTTAGTGTTTTTATCTGCCTTCTCCCTCTTCCTCTTGTTGAGCGGGTTCCTCGGGTCGTAGATGTCGAACCAGTCGTCACTCTTCGTGGAAGCGTCTTTAGCCAACACCGCACCTTTGTCTTCAAAGCGAAGAGTGTGGCCTAACCTGCAAGTTTTTAAAATAATGTTGATCTTTATATTTTATATTTTTATTCTTTACATTTTTGCATTCACAATGCTTTATGTAGATACTAGTGGACCCGGCGGACTTCGTACCGCTTTGACAGTTTCCATCAAGTGATTAAATTCTCTTTGGTTTCCATGACAACAAATAAACAAATCATTTTATTTTATCAGTATATTTATAGTGTGATTCCCGTGGGAATATCAGGATTAAAACTATCCTATGTGTTAATCCAGGTTATAAACTATATGTACGCCGAATTTCATCCAAATCCATCCATCCGTTGCAGCGTGAAGAAGGAACAAATATACAGACATGCACACAAACTTTCGCATTTATACCTAATATTAGTGTGATAAAATTTTATTATTATTATTATATCATTACTATATCTTTATTGCTTTCCCATATGTATTACAAGGATCTTAAAATAATGTCAAGAACAGTATGGACCCTGTCGGGCACAGCAAAAAATTAGGGTAGAGGAAGACGTTTCATGTGCTTTTTCATTTTATTTTAATTTATTATTTTGTAGATCGTCTTTAAAATACTCTTGTAATGTATAGTAACTCTTTTCTGTAAGTAATTGTTTTAATTTCCCTAAAAATTCTTTTTCTAATAGGATGTTTTTAATTGTAATTGGTAATTTGTTAAATATTTTAATGCACATCACTAAAGGACTGCTTGCGTGTAGATGAAGTTTTGAGGTAGGTAGCATTAGTCTTGATTGGGTTTTTGGGCGAAATGAATATTTCGCCCAAAAAGTAAATAAGACGTTACGGCCACTTTTAACTATAACGCCATATTTAACTAAACCATAACATGTCAGGTGTTCATTAGGTGACGTAAAAATGCTAAATTACTTCATTCAGATAGTTTGTTGAGCATAATTTGATTTTCTATCTCTAATTACTAGATATGTTTTTTTTATCATTGGCGGCGCTAGTGTGCGGCGTAAACGCTCTTAAGGCGGGTGTTTTTAAGCGGACGAATGATTTGTTTGTTTTGTTGTCATGGAAACTCCGCCGGTCAGCTCGTATATTATTATAAGTATTTAATAAAATTTAGACAGGATAACGTCTGTCGGGTCACCTAGTTAATAAATAAATGAATACAAAACTAGCCTCACCATTCGTCAGTGTTAATGTCCTCGTCACCATCATCTTTTTTCTCTCCCTCTGTCTGCACCTTCTCCTTCATGGCGTGTAGTTTGTCTTTGAACTTCGACAGCAGCTGCAGTGTAAAGCTTTCCCTATAAAAATATTATGAAATTTTTATTGTTTTGAGTTTTGTATTCACATGCTATTAGTTACAAGATAAAATCAACCAGCCTAGGGAAGCGATTCGATTCCCACCCGAGCTCCCTTTTCAAGTAAAGTATTTACTTTACTTGAAAAGGGAGCTCGGGTGGGAACTAGGCTAGGAACTAACTAGGAACTAGGAACTACTAGGAACTAACTAGGAAGGTAGGCTATTTAGCCTACCTGTTACAAGCTATATTCAAACGATTCAGTAAGGCCTTTGATAAAGTTAACCACATGATCCTCGTTCGGAAGCTGGCTTTGCATGGTATCGCCGAGCCTTTGCTAAGTTGGTGCGGTTCGTACTTGCTTTATAGAACGTCTAAAGTTGTAGTGAACGGACATGCTTCTGAACCGTTTCCTGCTCACTCTGGTGTCCCTCAGGGCTCACATCTGGGCCTAATGTTCTTTAACATCTTTATAAATGATATTGGAAATTGCTTCCGTAATTCTCACCACTATCTTTTCGCCGACGATCTTAAACTATTCCGTTCGATAGACGATAGTCTCGATGTTGCTCTACTTCAGGATGATCTGAATAGATTGAGTATGTGGTGTGAGGACAATGCCATGGTTTTAAATGTTGTTAAGTGCTACTCTATTTTATTTACGCGTAGGAAAAGAATAGACGTTCCAGTTTACACTATCGGTGGCAAAAGCCTACAAAATGTAGACAAGGTGCGCGATCTAGGAATTACTCTTGACAGCAAACTCTGCTTAAATACTCACATGGATAACATTGCCACCAAAGGGTTTAAGGCCCTTGGATTTATTTTGCGAAATTGTCAAGATTTTAAGTCTCCTAAAACCAAAATTCTACTTTTTAATTCTCTGGTACGTAGTGGTTTGGAGTATGGTTGTGTAGCATGGAACCCTTTTTATGATATTCACAAAAAAAGAATAGAAAGTGTCCAGCGACGCTTCCTTTGGCACCTCACATATTCCTGCCATTTGGGCAGGGTGTTGCAAAGTTACGAAGACAGGCTTCTACACTTCAAAATGTCTTCCCTCTCGGATCGTAGACGAATGCTCGACATGACATTCTTTTATAAATTAGTGAACGGTATTCTTGATGCTCCTGATCTTTTGGCATTGGTGTCAATTTGCGCGCCTTCCAGACTGCCAAGGTCATCTAGGTTTATTCTATTTAAACCGGATGAGTCCAAATCGTGTCTTGGATACAACGCACCTATATCTAGACTCGTTAGACAGTACAATGTTCTTTCTAAAACGGAAACGATAGACGTATTTGCTGACAATGCCATGAAGCTCAAAGCCTGTTTCATAGATAATACAATGTTTTATAATGCTTCTTGATCAAGACTTCTCTTAATCTTAATTTTATGTTTTTTATTTTATTTTATTTTAACTTTGTTCCCAATATAATTAATTAATAATGATAATGTTAATTAATAATGTGATTTTGTTGGTTGTCCTATTAAATAAAATAAATAAATAAATAAATATTGATTTTAATGTAAATTTTGGTTTGTAATTAATTTATTTTTTATTTGATTTTAATTTTAATTTGTTTATAAATTGATTAATTATTATTGTTTATTCTCAATTTTGTATAATTCTGTGTTTTGTTCTGTTACTCGCTATTTTTATTTTTTATTTTTTTTTATTGCATGCTGTCCACACCTATAATTGTAGTGAAATTTGATTTGTGTCGTTTTGTGTGTGCATTTTATTTAAAATTGTATTAGTGTACACTATGTTGGTGCTCGTTTAAATAAATAAATAAATAAAAACTTGGTTCAAGAAAAGCTTATTATAAAGTTTTTTTTTTGAAGAGAGATTGCTGATTGCCTTAAACGGCATTTTCAGCTTCACCGAGCTTTTTTGGGGGCGGGCGGCGAGAAACTTAAAGGGTCCCTCAAGCCGTGTGAAACGAATCACCTTCGGAGGTTTTCTAGAGGGAACGGCATCACGCACTTAAAAGTGCGTGTCCCCGTGCTCTACAAGATTCTCCGAAGGGTTCGGATCGGATCGGGGAGCGGAACAACCCGAGGGCGCCTCTAAAGGCTCGGACCTCGGCTCGGGTTGACCGGGCCGTGGTGGAGGAGAGAAGCGCCCAGGTACATGTCTGTACCTGGTATAGAGCGCGTGTGAACCGGTTCTTCGTACCCTTGTTCTACGAGTACGGTGTCTTGGGCCTAAACTAGTGTTCATGTTTAGTGTATTCTGTAAATGTGTAGTGGCATTTAGAGGATCGGGCGGGGTTATTATAAAGTGTCTGATTACACAGACGACAAAACAGCATGGGTTTGAAATGCTCCAACCTCTCCAACAGGTATTCTAATTTAAAATATTATTGTAAACTTGTATAATTTGGTAACGGCATATAATTTTGTAAATGTCGTTACTTCTATCAAAGCTGTGGAGTTTCTTTCGCCCAATTCTTCTCCACAGCTAAAACATAGACGTCCTGAATGGGTAGTAGGTAAAAAAATGTTTGGACCATTCAAAAGAACTTTTTGAAAGTCTATTTGAATAAATACTTTTGACTTTGACTTTACTGTACAACGTGTAACCTCTGTTCCCACTAGTTCAGTTGACCAGTTCAGGGTAACTGAACTAGTGAGAGACATAAAGAGACATAAAAATATTTGAGACGCTTTTGTTTTTATCCATTTCAAAACACAAAAAAGCCTGTTTTGCCTGGGTAAATAAAAAATAGGGCTTCAGTTGTGTCCATATTACAAAATTACAAAAGAAACAAAAGTTTTATGTATCGTAAATGTATTTTAATAAAGTAGGTACAATGAAGAACTTCTATAGAAGTGGTGGCGTGGACGGCACGAAAATCTCGAACTTCTATAGAAGTTGTTGGCGGTGAAAAGGTTAAGGTTCTTTTTTTCTCTTTGGTTTTCGGCTTATTTGTTTTGTTTGTTTGAAATTGAAATGCAAACTGCAAAGTTTTAGGTAAATAAATCGTTGTAACTTGCGTCACGGTGACAAAGACAAGACATGACAGTGACAGACAGATGACAGTTACTGTTTTTTTTATGACTCCGACTTGCTGTGTAGTATGAAAAATGCGTTTCGTTCAATTAATTACAAAATTAAATAACTCTTTTTCGCCGGGTTCTAAAAATATAATTCCTGCTAGAAGTTACTGTTCTGAAGGCAAGGATTTAAAACATATCAATATAATTTTCTCTAATTTTTATTTTTTTTATGTACAAATATCGCCATCATTCTTTGACAGTTTGAGGTAGGCTAATGTGCAGGCGCGTTTACATCACATTAAATACAATATTACGTTTGGTTATTAGCAATGATCGGAGTAGGTAGAGCAATTTAGGTTCATTGACCGCAAACATTGATGTTAATATGGATATTTAACGAGATTCCGACTAATACTCCGGGATTCGATTATTTGATTCTTGTATAAATATAAGAAATTGTTACATAAAAAAATATATGTGGTTTAATTAATCTTTTTATTCAACTATCCTTAAACCCGTCCTTATATTTATAGGAAGTGTATGCTTTCACATTCATTCGGGGAATATCCATATTATTCTATCATATGGCAAGTACATAAAATAGCTCTACCTACTCCGATCTATGGTTATTAGTAAAGACAGCCGTTTGACTTCTTGGCGAGAAAGTGAAGTGTCATATCTGCGGTTTCGTTTTATTTTCTAAATTTTGTGTTACGTCGAATCTTTACTGAGATACTTCTCACTTCTTAACCGACTTCAAAAAAGGAGGAGGTTACTCAATTCGACTCGTATATATGTTTTTATTTCTATTATTATTCATCATCATCATCATGCAAGAAGGAAATATTGTTTATTTATGTATTACTTGTAAGAAAAATTATTTTGACACTGGCTAAATGTGCTAATCGCACGAAGCCATCAACTAAAGGAAGAAAAAAAAGACAGCCGCCGACAGACTAAACTCGTTTATGGCTATGGCAATTCGTATACTATAATCTAAACTTTATTCCCTAGACATAAGGTCAAAAACTAATGTCCCGTAATAACAATTATTACAAAGTAAATACTCTTTTCTAAATTATTAGCTTTTTATATTTTTCTACTTTTACTAAGGTCAACCTTCTTTTGTTTTAGTTTTCTCTATCTTGTATTGATATCGTGGTTGCTGATATATTTTTTTATTGTAATTTTTTTTATTAATAATTATTATAATACCTTTATTTTTCCTTCTTATTCCCTAATACAGTCCACATTTTCCCTTTCGCCTTATTCCGTTACAATAATAATGATAATATTTATTTATTCCAGGCTATGATGACCCCGATATAAGTAGTATATAGTATAAAGTAGTATATAGTCATATATTCATTTAAGTCATTTGTATACTAACAATATTATGTGCAACAGCCTGAAGTAAATAGATTTTTTTTATATACAAACGTATTATACAACATGTAACAGTTTTGGTAAAAATGAAAATTAAACAAATTTAAACGGGGATTAACGAAAACTAATTAGTAAAAAGGTATCATACCTTTTTACTAATTAGTTTGCGTTAATCCCCGTTTAAATTTGTTTAATTATGGAACGCGAAAGTTTAAAAGTGTATAAAAATGAAAATATTAAAAATGTATCCGATCTAGCTCTTCAATGTGTTGTTATAACAACATAATTATTAACTTCAATTTGTCATACAATTGTAAATTAAATATTTATATTAGTGGAGTCATGCGCGTCAAGCGCGTATAAGCAAAAAAACAAAGACCTTTTTATTTCGCTTGAAATATGATCAGCAGCAGTGATCATAAATGTAAGTACACAGAGGTTACTAAACCACTAGGGCTGCGTCTTTGTTTATTTTGTTGTGACGTCACCATAGAAATATTTAATAAAAAATTGCGTAACAAATTCAAGTTAATAATTATTTCTTAGTAACTGTGCATGCCACGTCGTATTGGTAAGGCAGTTAGGATCTCTTAATTTTTACATTGTATAATACGATAAAATAACTTAAACACAGAAAGTTTCATTCAACTTGGCTTATTTTATTTATTATTTTGAAACCACTTTGAAAGTATAGGAACAACACCTTTAACATAAAAATCTTAACAGTACAGCGCCATCTACCGACGAAATAACGGTATCTCCATCAAGTAGAAAGTAAACAGTCATCCAAATCGTCTGAATCGTTAATCACAGCTTCGTCCCAAGGCCCATATATATTATCCTTATACTTCTGCCATCTAACAAACATTATAGGGCAGTACACACTCAGTATAACTACTAACAACACGAAATAAAAAAACAAAGTCACCGAAAGACTATAAAGACTGACCAAAGTGATACTTAAAACAACAAAATACAATACTACAAACAATTTCGTATGTAACAACACTTTAAACAACTGTGGACTTAAAACAAATAAAATCACAGATACAGTTAACAGTATAAACGCGTCGAACGGAGTAGACAATCTTGATACTAGACACACCGATGCGAATATAGCAGCGTTAATCGACAACGATTTTGATACTAGCGCCACTTTAACTTCATAGTCAAAGAATATGAGATGTATCAACATCATTATGACAGACCAAGCGTATATAGTGTCTGTACTGACCGTATCAGTCAGCGTATGCAAAATCGGCGATAGGAGATACCCCAAAACTATATAGACAAGTATAGTTTTGACTAATCTAGTGAAATTACCCCCTTCAAAAGTCACATATAAGAAGTAACAGAACGTGGTCACTAGTACCGATGCTAAAATAACAGTGTCCGTATTAACGTACTCGTTGTACATACAAACGTATAGCACTGAATATAGGACGCACACACATATGCGGAGTACAACGCGAAACGAGCCTACCACCGCTTGTTTTAAAGTCACTTTTTCTATGAACAAGTTCTTGCGTAGGTCTTCCAAGAATTTCGAGTCGGTATAGTTGTCTGGATACTCCCGGTTTTCGTATAGGTTCTTGATCCAGGGCTTCTTGCGTGGTGTCTTCGTAAAACGGCTCCGACGCCTTCTGAAATCGTTTTCTTGGCATTAATCTTTATAGTTGTGCAGCCATTTTTGTCTGGACGGTGCGGTCTTGATAATTGAAACTGTCTTTGTATGTTGATGCTTTGCTCATTGTTGTTCTGTTGCTAACAGTTTTGGTTAAACACTTTGAAATATTCGCGTTAAACGGGATTTTTACCGCTATTTAACAAGAAAACTTGTTGTATAACACAAAATATATAAATATTTTTTTTGATAAGAAAAAAAATCTTCAGTTTATTATAAAAAAAATTTTGTTCGGTAGTTTAATAGGCTTTGCATGTGCACGATGCATGTGTTTATTTATTTTATACAATTTTTTTTCTTAAGTTTACGCGAACAATACACATTGGAAAGAATCCACGTTTACGTATCTCCTCGCGTTAATTTTACACATTAAAAATGTTAATTATTAGGTAATGAGAGGCTGGCAAAAAAATTATAAAAAAACCACAACAGATGGAGAGAAAAGGAAATAGTAACTCACCTAGCAGCGCCCTTTTTCGGTATTTTCTCCTTTATCTTTTTGTATTTCTCCTGTTCTTCTATGAACTGCTGGTACATCTCGTTGTTGTCTTCAATCTTCTTTGTTTCTGGGACTGTTTCTGTCTCTTTCTTCGCATCCTCTTTAGGTGCTTTCATCTCTTTCTTTAGCTGTTTTATCTCGTTTCTAATGCGATCTCTGGGGAATTGAAAAAGTTTGACATCAAAACAAGTATTCATTATTATGATTTATTTTATAATTAACAACATCCCAACAGAAATAAATTTTATTTTACAGATATACTCGCGTTTGTCTTATACATTAGGTTTAATTCATGTTTATCCTGACGTTTCGAACCCTTAGCAGGGTTCAGCGTCTCATAATTAAAATGAGGGTATACAAGCTACCAACCAATTATGAGACGACCATCACACCAGTCTCCCTGTGACTACGGACCCTGCAAAGGGTTCGAAAAGTCAGGATAAACATTAATTAAGGCGACGCATGGCTAAACAATTGATCTAATACGGAGCGTTTGCGCCCAGTACCATAAGAAAAATGTTTTTTTTTCTTTCCAATTAAAACTATAAATAAGTTTTAAAAAATGAACTAGCATATTGAAGTATGTGTTAAGACTAATCTACTAAGAAAATTTTGATGCATAAATCGGTCTGGTTTGCCTGTAAAATGCAAATCTATGTTTTAAATCAGCCTACACACGTCCACTGCTGGACACAGGCCTCTCCAAGCGCACGCCACTGAGCAAAAATATACTATTATATATACTTATTTTTCTCTGTTATAAAAGTTAACAAATCGTGTTTCTGCAACTAGCAAAATAAAGTTAATTAAATGAAAAATCATGTCATTAAATATTACTTTTTACTACTTACTTACTTTAAAAATCAAAATCCTCGCCACGTAAATTTCCAATGTGTCGCCTTAAACCTAATGTATAAAATAAACGCGAGTAAAATTAATTTAAATAAATGTCTTTCTTCACAAGTTAAAACATACAAGATCGTTTACAGGATGATTGGTAATATGTATGTATACGAGTAAAATCGTGAATTTACTTTTCATATTTAAACATTATTTTTTTGCTTTTGTTTTACCCTGACATGTTTTGACACCAGCATTTTTTTAACCAAGAGGTGGACGACCAAATTTACTGTATCAGCCGGACTTAGAGCTGTCAGTTTGCAATTTTCCTTTGTAACAAACAACCTTAAATTTTTGCTTTTTGTTTTCAAGTGCTAATTGCTGCACTCAAGCTAAATTAAATATTGATAAATTTTATAAAATACAGTGAAAAAATTAAACGCCCACGCGAACCAGCCAGGAATCGAACCTGGGTCTTCTTCAATCCGAGCGGCTGCACTGACCGCTATGCTACCGGGAAGGCTGACGTAAGCGTTGAATTTTCTCACTGCTTTTTAATTTTTGAGTGCTAAGTGCTAGCAGCACAGTGCGCCATCTATCCAACGGCCATTGCAACCGATTGGCCATGCATATTCACCTTCGGGTCGGGTGGGCGTTTAATTTTTCCACTATATTTTATAAATTTTATCAATACAAACAATCCTAATATCTCGGCTTTGTGGTGCTTTTCAGGCATGATTACAATTTTCTGGGGCCCTAAGCACGGGACCCTTTCTGCCATATTCAGGATTATACAGGTATTTCCAAACATCCTGTATATGCAGTAAGATACATTAAGAAATATCTTCTTTGATTGTTGCTAAAGATATATAATATAGCTATATAGTTTTATTGTAAATTTTGGTTTTGTATTTAATTTATTTTATATTTGATTTTTATTTTTATTTGTTTATAAATTGATTAATTGTTATTGTTTATTCTCAATTGTGTTTAATTTTCTGTTTCGTTCTGTTACTCGCGATATTTATTTTTATTTTATTTTTTATTGCATGCTGTCCACACCTATAATTGTAGTGGCATTTGATTTGTGTCGTTATGTGTGTGCATTTTATTTTAAATTGTGTTAGTGTACACTATGTTGGTGCCCGTTTAAATAAATAAATAAATAGAAGTTAAAAAGTCTGTGCATAACTGATTGATAAAGATTTATTTTATAAACCTAAATACTTCACCTCTCTTTCTGCCTCTCCATATCCTTCTCTTTCCCTAAATAATACTCTTCCACCGACGCTTCGCTGTCAGACTCCTCTTTTCTCTCCTCTTTCTTTTTCTCTGGACTTCCCTCCCCCTTTTTCCTCTTATTACTCTCTTTATCCGGACTCCGATCTCTCTTCTTAGCGTTCAACTTGTCCCTTATACTGCTGACAGCGGCGGCAGTCTGTTCCTTCTGTTCTTCTGTTTCTTGGATGGACAATTCTTCTTTGTCCGTGTTTTCTTCTACTTCTAGTTCTGAAATAACATTTGAACGGTTATTAAACAATATTATGTTTGATGATGATAAAACAAAAGTTTTTTTTTTATAATTTATTTTAAAAAATCTCAATGGCTGATGGGTGGCTCTCGATGCATAGCCCGGGTTTGTGATCAGTCTTTGGCAAGCGTGGTTATAAAGCCAATACCCATCAATTGTAGGGATGAATTGATTTTAATGATAGAGGCTTTTGCCCAACAGTGGGACAGTACAAAGACTATCACCGTACTTGTTTCTTAAAGGCGATGAAGAAGTTTACAAAATAAATATAGCTTGCCTTATTCTTAACTGATCTTTGATATTTGTGAAAATATTAAGATCGAATGTTGATGACGTAGTTGTCGACATCGAATAGGGCTCCATTGGCTTACATAGTAAGAGTAGATGGTGTTGATTGATTTCGGCGAATTGGATTGAGCCACGATAGCATAGTTGGCAATGCACCTGACCCGGCATGCATTGGGGAGCCGGTTCGAGTCTCTTCCGTGGATTTTTTTCACGACTTTGTCTTTTTTCAAAAATTTTATATAATTACACAGACTGCGGTGGCTCGGACACGTTGAGCGAATGGGGAAGGATCGGGCAGCAAAGCGTGCTTACCCGGTCCCTAGGGGTGACGACCAGTTGGACGCCCCAAGTACCGCTAGATGGACGAAGTCGCCAAGAACCTACATGAGCTCCTGGAAACCAACGACTGACAAGAGATCGCGCCAAACAGGGAGCAGTGGCGTCACCTTGTGTCGGAAGCCAAGACTCACTTTGGGTCGCTGAGCCATCGGAGTAAGTAAGTGAATATAATTATAAAAAAAACCACGATATCTCAATTGGAAGAGCACCTGACCCGGTATGTCAGAAGGGTGCGGGTTCAAATCCTGCTCGTGGAATTTTTTTAACATTTGTGTTTTTGTAATTTGTTCGCAACAAAATTTGCGTTAAAATTATATAAACATTTTTAAATATAATTATTTTATTCTATATTTTAAATTGAATTATAAAAAAAATAAAGTTTAATACACTCACGCGCCGCGGTTTTCTTGCTGAGCTTAGGGTCGTCGAGCAAGTCGTGTGTGGACTTCGGCTTGCCCCTGTACTCCACCGCTTCGCCCTCGTCCTCTTCAGCTTCCTCGCCGAAGGACAGTAGGCCGAAGTTCCTGAGCAACCACCAGAATAAGGTTCATCATCATCATCATCAACATCCTCATCTCACTTACTTTTTTTTAAATCTTTATTTGTTTACTTTTTTATTAATTAATTAATTTATTTATTTATTTATCAGTGTTTACTTTGGACTAAATCATAGTTAAATATCTATTATTACCTATTACAAATCATTTTACCCACTTAAATCGACTTCTTGTTTTAGTTGTTTTTGTATTGCTAAAGTTTAAATGCATGTTTCGTCACAAGGCAATTTAATTACTTATAGATAGATAGATAGATAATACTTTTATTGCAACACTATAAAACATAAACACGAACAAAAAAAAACAATAATAATATTACAAAGTTACAATTTGGCGGTCTTATCGCTTTCAAGCGATTTCTTCCAGACTTATTATAATGATTAATCTCGTGCAAGTTAATTAGTGCCGCGGACCGAGCTCGGTGGCGTGCACTTGGAGAGGCCTATGTCCAGTAGTGGGCTAGTGTAGGCTGATGATGATGATGATGATGATGATGATGATGATGATAATGACGATGATGATGATGATGATGATGATGATGATGATGATGATGATGATGATGATGATGATGATGATGATGATGATGATCAATTGAATTCTATATTCTTATGAGAATAAAGATTCTTTGAATCTTATCTCAGCCAAAAGACATCCACTGCTGGACAAAGGCCTCCCCCAAGGATCTCCACAACGCAGATCGTCGGTCCAACTTATTGAATGCCTGCCTAAGGTTCAAGACAAAATTACTTTGTCTTATTCAACAAGTGGTACGAGCTCGTGGTGAATGCTCTCGGTCTACGAATGCCTACTGAAATCGAGCTCATGGTAAATGCGCTCGGTCTAAAAATACTGAAGTTAATTAGGTTAAGCAAAAACACAAATGTTGAAAAAATTTCCACAAGCAGGGTTTGAACCTGCCCCCTCTGACATACCGGGTCAGGTGCTCTTCCAATTGAGCTATCGTAACAAAATACTAAAGATCAGTTAAGAAGTAGATTTGTAAAAATATTATGATCGGATGTTAATGACGGTAGTTGTTAACATTGAATGGGCGCCTTTGGCTTTCAAAGTAAAAAGTAAATAGTGTTGAATAATTTCGGCGGGCTGGTTAGAACCACGATAGCTCAATTGGAAGAGCACCTGACCCGGTATGTCAGAAGGGTGCAGGTTCAAACCCTGCTCGTGAAAATTTTTTCAACATTTGTTTTTGTAATTTGTTCGCAACAAAATTTGCGTTAAAATTATATAAACATTTAGGTTAAACAACTTTCACAAAAGCCGGTCATCGGATGGGTAACCAAAATTTTATCATGTCGAACTCTTCTGTGCCGTGTGTGCCTGTGGTAAGGCACGTAAAGCCGTTGGTCCAGGCTCCATTACACTCACCGATTAGATACGAGTAAACTAGTTTACTTAGTTTAGGTATCACTTCGGTTATTTTGCATTACTAACCTTAATTTTAAAACTTTACAATATAAGCGGCACTCTTGTAATGCATTATATTATTATGTAGACAAATGTTATTTCATAACTTTTATGTATTCAGTCTTAAGTTTTACACAGCAAATAAATTTATTCTTAACAGTCGTTAACAACCACCAATCCGCACGGAGCCCGCGTGGTGGTTCACGGCCCGTTCTCCTTGTGGTGTTTACATCCATAGGGATGGCTCATGCCCCAGCAGTGGGGACATAAAATGAGCTGATGATGAATTACTAACTTAACTCCCTGCTGCTCTTTCTTCTTCTTCTTCGGCTCCTTCCGGTATGTGAGACCCTTGGCTCGATGTCGGTGAACGGGTTAACCAACACTTTGGACCATAGGCTATTTAAAGAACAAAGCAATCACTCACTTAACCCCCTGCCGCTCCTTCTTTTTCTTTTTCGGCTCCTCCCTCCCGGTCTGTGAGACCCTGGGCTCGATGTCAGTGAACGGGTTAATTAACACTTCGACGGAGGTGACTCGGTGCGGGTGATCGGGCCGGTCGTCGGGGCCTATCAAACCCTCGGTGAGCTTTAACACGTTGTATATAGTTTCACCTGATAAGATAAGACATTGATATTACCTGGTTAAGTCACATGGTGTACAAGACTTGGTTTTCATAGTTTCACGAGCAAGGTGGTCCTGGCTGGTTTAGTTAAATAAGACGTTACGACCACTTTTAACTATAACGCCTTATTTAACTAAACCATAACATGTCAGATGTTCATTAGGTGACGTAAAAATGCTAAATTACTTCATTCAAATAGTTTGTTGAGCATAATTTGATTTTCTATCTCTAATTACTAGATATGTTTTTTTTCATTGGCGGCGCTAGTGTGCGGCGTAAACGCTCTTAATTTGATTTAATGTTTATCCTGACGTTTCGAACCCTTTGCAGGGTCCGTGGTCACAGGGAGACTGAGGGATTGATCGTCTCATAATTAATTAGTAAGGTGCGTCAAACGTCAAACGGTAAACGTCAGGATAAATATTAATTCAAACTAATGCGAAAAATAAACGCGTGTAAATCCGCAATAGTGGTTTCATTCCTTTGTGTAGTGTTCAAGTTAAAGTTTGCGCGAACAATAAATCAAATCAAATCAAATTATTTATTCAGTTTAAATTAAAATAATAAACAGAAATAAAATATATAATAAAGAAGCGAAACCGAAAAGGACCCCACTTCAGCACATATTGCAGCATGAACATCACCTGCAACGCTGTTATTCTGCGGAACCCTATTGATTGTGTGTGTGGATCAGCAGAAGCAGAAGCGGCAAGAAGCGGCTCGCTTTTACCCTTTTAAATAATTAGTTACATTATAAAATAAACTTATATTATTAAATTGAATGACACAAGAAAAAACAAATAAAATTGGTTGATATAAATAAATATTTTTCATCTTAAACTAAAACACAGTCGTCTTTTACAGATTTATTTTTAATGGAGAAAATACTTTTTAAAATTACGTTTAAATAAATAAATAATGCGATGCCGTACCCCTCTAGAAATCCTCTGAAGGTGTTTCGTTTCAACAAGGCTTGAGGTACCCTTTACGTACCTCGCCGCCCCTAAAACAAGCCCGGTGAAGCTGGAAATGCCCCCCGGCAACCAGCAGTCTCTCTCAAAAAAAAAAAAAAAAACCTGACCCGGCATGTCATGGGGTCCCGCTCGTGGATTTTTTTTAATACTTTTGCCTTTTTTCAAATTGTAATTTGTTCGCAACAAAATTTGCGTAAAATTATATAAACTTAACTATAATCAGGGTTGGAAAAAAAAGTTTTTTTTATATTTTATAAAACAAACAGTTGAAAATGTTTAAAACTAGTGTTTTTTTTTTTTTTTTTTGGAAAAAAAACTGTTTTTTTATAAAACAAACAGTTCAAAATGTTTAAAACTAGTGTTTTTTGTTTTTTTTGTTTTTTTTTACTTTTTACCTTTAGGCATCAATTTCAAATCAATTTATAGCGAATAATAATCCATTCCTAAACTATTTTCTAATTCACATTAGTAAAAATTAACAAAACGATAAATATTTACTTTTTGTTGCGTATCTCTAATCTAATTATTAAAAATTATTATTATGTTATTATTAATCAATACAAAACACTACATACACCTTGTATGTAGGTAAAGGTAGTTTTAAACCCTGTTTTTGCTTTCATGTTTTAAACATTGTTTAAAACTTGTTTTAAACTGTGTTTTGAAACACTTAATAAAAAAAATAGTTTTATTTCAAACTGTTTTAAACACGTTAAAACGTTTCAAACACGTGACACAAAACAACTTGTTTTAATCATGTCAACCCTGACTATAATCATAAATAATGTACTTGTTTCGAAGTAATCTACGATACACTGACCAGTAACCTTTCCGAATATGGTGTGTTTGTTCTGCAGCTCCGGTGTGGCAGCGAGCGTGAAGAAGAACTGGGATGCGTTGTCATCTTTACCAGCGTTGGCCATCGCGACCAGACCGCGCCGGTTGAACCGGAGGCGGGAGTGGAACTCATCCTGGCGGGATAGAATATTATGTTTTTCTTAATAGCCTATAGATTTTATTCCATCATATAATTTTATTGTTATAATTTTATAGTGGATTGTCCTAGGTACCGCTGGGAGGATGCGCAGGCTCCACTCTCAATGAAGGCTCTTACCTAATTGTCGGAGGCCAAGACTCAAAGTTCAAAGTTCTTTATTGCATTCATGTACACACTTTGTGACGACACTTTTTGTTGCTGAGCCAACTTAGTAAGTATTTATTTATTTTAATTAGGACCACCAACAACGTTTATATCAACACATTAATAAATTAATAACAACCTGAAACTTATGACTAAACACAAATCTTAGTTATTTACATTTTTTTTTTCATACCATATGTTCGCAACAAAATAAGCGTTAACCTTTTTACCGCCCAACTATCCTGCACGCGATGTCCCGCTGTACGCCAACATATAAATGTATTTTAATAAAGTAGGTACAAAGAAGAACTTCTATAAGTGCTGGCGTGGAAGCCACGAAAATCTCGAACTTCTATAGAAGTTGTTGACGGTAAAAAGGTTAAAAATTATATAAACAAAAGAAAAACATTATAACTGCCCGTTTTTTTAACTTTATTTTTGTCCAGTCCACCTGAAAGAAATTGCTTTTTAGCAATAAGGCCGCCATTTGTACCACTTTTTGTAATGTTCTATGTATGTAATTTTGTGTGGTGTAAAAAAAGCATATTTTCATTTTGTAAGTAATAGTTTTAAATCCTGGTAAATTTAATTAAGTCAAAATCAAAGTAACTTTATTCATTTAAAAAAAACTTTTTTGCTAAGTACCTTTGACTCAAAAACACAAATGTTGAAAAATATACACGAGCAGGATTTGAACCTGCACCCTTCTGACATACCGGGTCAGGTGCTATCGTGGTTCTAACCAGCCTGCCGAAATTATTCAACACTATTTACTTTTTACTTTGAAAGCCAAAGGCGCTCATTCAATGTCAACAACTACCGTCAATAACATCTGATCATAATAATTTTGATCTTTAATATTTGTAAAAATATTATGATCGGATGTTAATGACCGGTATGTCAGAAAGATGCAGGTTGAAATCCTGCTTGTGGAAATTTTATCAACATTTGTGTTTTTGTAATTTGTATGCAACAAAATTTGCGTTAAAAATTATATAAAACAAAACAAAAACATTTTACCTTTGACTCATTCAAAAAACATTATTTTCCCTACTACCCTTTAGAGGCTTTGGTGGCCAAGTAGCCAAATGCCTGTCCTGATATCCATAGATCCCAGGTTCAATTCCCTGTTCAGTTTCATTTCATTCTGTTCCCAAGTGTGACCGATCTTCAATCCGATCTTTCAATGCATAGCTTGGGTTTGTTATGATAATGCAAATGCTGAAGTTAACATTTTCCTATAGGAACACCTCACTTTGAAAGGGGCTCCGTATATTGATTCACCTCCCGTTCCATCTCCATTCGGATCGCCACCTTGTACAATGAAGTCAGGTACGACTCTGTGGAAGACTGTGCCTGAAAAGAAATCAAGTTTCAAGTTAATTAAAGATTATTTCTTTAATTTTTTTATGTCAAGAGGTAACTTATGAATTATTTTCACTGCCTTGTATTATCTTACATTTTTATCCTAGAAGGGCTACCCCCTTCAGTCAGTTCATGATTCTTTATATAGTGATAAATGCTTAAACACAATACTGTACTATCAACAAATTTTCTGGATATCCACCATTAGGAAGATTTTTCTGTGCAGGGGTCAGTGGCTATACCCGCCCCTTTTATTTTTGACAAATTTTCTGGATATCCTAAGAAATAAATGAATTTCTATTTACCCATTCAATGCCGGGCCCCGCGCGGGTGAATGGTGACAATTAAATTTCTATTGTGTCTGGTTTTGAGGCAGTCAACGTGTTATGCTTTAACAATGAACTAAAACAAATGGCTTTGATAAAAAAAAGGTCGGAAGCTTTACTATTGGTCATTCTATGGTCATCTTTATGGTAGGCGAAGTTAACTACGCTCGCCACGTTAAGGCAATAATGTTCATAACTGGATATCCTTAAAATTTGTCGATAGTACATACCTAAGTCCATTACGTAAATACTAAGTAGGTATGTAGTGTAAGCAATTTATAATTTATTTTAAAATAATGATAATTTTAATTACCATTGTAGTATCCTTCCAAGCACAGCTGAATGAAGTTCCTGCAAGCCTTCGGTGTTTCTTTGGTCCATAACTCAATGTCTATATCACCTACTGTAGTTTTTAGCAATACCTGATAAAAAAAATAAAATAAACATTAATACCTGATAACATAAAGTTTCAACATGATTTTTTTTTAATTATGCAATGGAATGAAATATAGGTGATAAATCAATGGGTTTGATTTGACTGTATGGATTGATTGATAGGGCTTTTTTTAAGTTCATAGTCTGCGCTAACCGGATAACCGGTAATCATATTGTTTGTTTAGTAAATTTTTAATATACTAAATATTACATTTTTGACCTCAAATAGTGAAAAAAGTATAATGATAGCCAATTCAATTCAATTTCTTGTAAGATGGCTCTTAATGTTAGTTGCTATTATATTTTGATACTAGCAGTTGCTCTCTGTCTTTTCTACAAACCGTTTTGATTTCTATTTTTTTGATCACATTTTTACATTGTTTTAGATTTATATTAAATGTTTTACAATAAAAATGTTTATGGTGCTAAAATTTATTAGTAAATTGCGTAATAATCATTGAGAAAAAGAAAAACGAGATCGAAAATTTTAAAAGAGAATTTGAAAATGACGGAAAATATTATTTTGAGAAGGAAAAATGGCGTCATTTGTGGCGTCAAAGCAAATAATATGTTGAGAGGGGGAATTTGGATTGATACACATCAAGAGGGGAAATCCTATGATAGTGATGTGTATCGAAATTTAAAAATAAAGGATAAGAACGTATGATGCTGGAGATTGGAGCTGATGATGCTGGAGATTGGAGCTGATGATGTCGGAGATTGGAGCTGGTGATGAAAAGATTTTTTAAAATGGTGTTGACAATGCTGAGAATTTTGAAGACAGCATTGCAGACGTTGATGATTTGTGTTGAAGATACTGATGATGAGTAATGATGATGAGTATTGATGATAAGTATTGATAATGATGGAGATTTTATAGTAATGAAGCTGGTTGGAAATTGATGAAGATTATTGGTCATTGGTGACGGAGTTTTTCGGATAAAGGAATAGGAAGAATTATTGATGATGGAATTGGAGATGGAGTTATTAATGATGGAGTTGGTAGTTAATTGTGTGTTGAATTGGTTAAGTTAGTTGAGATTTGAGGTTAGTATCTATTCGAATTGTAAAGTTGGATTAGTATTGGGTGGTTTAATTAAATTAAGTTTTAAATAAGTTATGGGAGTTTTAAGAGTTATTATTTTAATTGTATTAAACATAAAATTCAGAGGGGATGTTGGAATATAGGTTTTATAGAATTTTATGTCTATGGTAGTTTACTGGCTGGAAGTTATTTGAGTTAAAATAAATATATGGATGGAACATTTTGAAATAGTTTGAAGTTGTTGTCTTGTGGAAAATGTTGGTTGCTATTGTCTTTTGATTGAAATTGGTATGTTTACATAATGTTTTATATATAGTCTTGGAGAATTGTTTATTAGAAATGTTTAGAAGAAAGGTAATAAATAAATGATGGTACTATTATAAAAAGAAAAAGGTTTTATTAAGAAGGATCCCAAGCAGAGAAGTTTTGATAATACATCATACACCACGCACAAGGGTAAGGATATATTCGATTTACACATATATCTACAACAAAAAACGTCTAAATAAATAAATGAATAATTGTATAAATGACCAAAATTTACCTTGCCTAATGCAGGCGGTTCCTGTATGTATATGTTGCTCATAATGTCTTATACGTCGTAACACTGTATTAAATATACATCAACCGCTTCTAATATACACTTTCGGTAATAAAACTCATTTAATTTAAAGTAAATTATTATCAATTTAAAAATAAACACGAAGCGAAGCGGTCACAGCGTGAAACGTCACTTTGACATTGACACTTGACAGTGGTTTAGTTTTTTTTACAGTTGCGTGACAAAAGTTTTAAGCCAAACAGCCTAATAAACAAATTAATGAATAAGACAGCTATAGTACGAGTATCTGCAGATCTGCAGAGAACCAGACGTTTTGCCACTTCAATTAAATGTGTTCTTTGTGCTATAATCAAACAATACATTGTTTCAGTGTATACAGGTTGTAGATTTGCATTCCCGCCATAAATTTACAGCTGATCGTAATTGGTACACTTAATGACAAAAAAATACTTTTAACACGAAGAAAGTAATAAGGAACCGATTGATTAATAAAATGATCTCAGTGTAAATTAGAATAGCGACCGTCGACTGACGAGAATAGGGGAGCAGACCGTAGTAGGTACATAAGAGCGCAGCGGGCGGACATTAAGTCGATGAACTTACGTAAACTTGTAGGTACTATTATGTATTCTGTGGTAAAGTGGCTTACTCTTACGCATAAGTATACTTTGTTGCAATAAACTATTATTAGGTACTTACTGATCATGTTTAAGATACTCGCAGGTACTGCTCAAAGTGGGCACCTTCACGTTCTATGCACAAATGAGCACGGTGCCTTAAGTTTCTAGGTAACTTTTGCAGCACACTACGATTTGACCTTACACTCTCAAAAGCCATTAAAATATTTTGTTTTAACTGCACAACACTCGTGATTTCGTCTTTATAAACCATTCTTTTTATGTCTCCCCACAAATAAAAGTCACAAGGAGTCAAGTCTGGCGACCTCGGAGGCCAGGGCACTGGCCCACCTCGACCAATCCACTCGGTTCCGAACACTTCGTCCAAATAATCGCGCACTTGGCATCCATAATGCGGAGGCGCCCCGTCCTGGTGGTAAAAGAGATTCCGGTGAAGAGCTAGTGGCACGTCGAACGAACGAATCTTTTTTGGTCTTATGCGGGTTCTGTTCGCGGTGAGCCCACCAATGTTCATTGTGGACGTTGTAAACACCGATGCGCGTAAACATACACTCGTCCGTCCATAGAATGCTGGCTTCTCGGTGTTCTAGTACCCAGTGACAAAAAGTGACCCGGGCGGCATGATCTTGCTCGTTCAATTCTTGAACTCTTCTGAAGTGGAACGGGTGCTGTTGCTCCGACTTAAGAAGCCGCCAGACTGTTGTGTGGTGGACATTGAAGTGGCGGCCAGCATCACGAGTACTGGCACGTGGTTCCCTCTCGAAGTATTCGAGTATTTGCTCTTGCAAATCGACTGAGAGGCCCACACTGCCGCGACCCTGCGCATGTCGAGGAACGTTGAACTGGCCATGATCCCTCAGTCGTTGCGTGGCAGCAAGCATTACCTCGCGCGATGGAGTTGGTCTGTTTGGAAACATTTCCACAAACATGACCACGGCTCGACGTAGACTGTTCCCACTAATTGCGTATAATCGCACCATCTCCACAAGTTCTACGTTAGAATAATTTTCCGTCATTTTACTTTTTTTACACACACAAACAACACACCTAAGAACACGTTTCGCTCCAAATTCGCTAGGGCTAAGAAATGTGTCACTCGTTCGGGGTTGCGCGGCACACTGGCTTTGATGCGTGCGGCGTGCGCCCGCCGCCCGCCGGCCGCCGGCGCTCGCCGCGCCTACAAAGCTGCGGGCGCGCCGCGAAGCTCGAGCTTGTTGCTACCTACTCGTGGTCGGGTGAGCGGGCGTACGCGAACGAGCGTTTATTTTTTAGTGCTACGCAGACGTGCGATTCGTATTTACAGATTTTGAAAATATGATTATTATTTTTTCATATTCTTTTTATAATTTATTTGTAATAAGTATAAGCAATACGACTGCTGCTATGAATATGGCGTGAATGCAAATCAACAAGTTGTATAAGTATTTGTCATCCATCGCGAACGGCTAGGAAAAATTTAAACTAACCATTTTTTACTTACTTACTATCCTGATGCTGTAACCCCAAGTAAGCTTTAGCCGTGACTGAGAAGATCGATTTTAAGCGATGTAAACGCGCTCGGTCTGCGATTGCTAAAGTTAAGCAACTTTCGCAGAGGCTGACCATTGGATGGGTGACCAAAAATGTATCATCTCGAGCTCCTTCATACTTCGGAAGGCATTTAAAGTCGTTGGAATCGACTGCATCAACAGTCATTAACAACCACCACCCCGCACTGGGCCCGCGTGATGGTTTGAGACCTGTTCTCTCTCTGAGACTTGAAAAAGTTTTGTGCCCCAGCAGTGGGGGACATAACCATGAACTCGTGATGATGGTAATGATGATGGGTTAACAAGCATGTTAATAATTTATTAATACCACATTATTACAATCTTTACCAAAGTAAAATAAAAAGTTAAGTAAAATTCAGTAGTAGCTGTAATATGGTATTCATTTTTCGTAATAAATATTTTCTTCGAACGCTCAAGACTTCTAGGTACGAAGTGTATGAAATGTCATATTATGAAATGGAATGCCGAGTATTCCTCTTATAAACGCGTCAACGCTTGCAAATATTTAACTCGCTATGTTATTCGATTTGAATTTCAGCCATTTCAATCTTTACGAAAATAAACTTATTTTTTTATAATTTAAATATAAGTATTAAATGTGTCACATCACATCACCAGCTTTATGTCCCCACTGCTGGGGCACGAGCCTTAACTAAGGCAGGGAGAATGGGCCATAAACCACCACGCGGGCCCAATGCCGATCGGTGTTTGTTAACGACTACCAATGCAGCCGGGATCAACGGCTTTACATGCCTTCCGAAGCACGATGATAAGTACATTTTTGGTCACCCATCCGATGACCTGCCTTTGCGAAAGTTGCTTAACCTTAGCAATCGCAGACCGGGAACGTTAACCACTGCGCCATCGAGCTCCTCACTTTACTCTTCACTTTACTTATTTACTTTAGCTTTTGACTTTTATTCCATTGTATTAAGAGTTATATTACTCACATGTAAGTGCCCGTGCTTACACATTCGATTTGGTAAGCGTACTGATTAAGCAAATTCCCGTCATTTGTAATGATGATTCGATTTCTATGGAGGCCCTAACCCAGCAATGCTACAGTTTAACTAATTAGTCCATGACTGAGCCATCCAGCTCCTCAATATAGGTAGGTATAAGGTACCTACCTAAAAAGTCTAATCACCAAGCAAACGGAATACAATATATCAACACTGGGAATAGAACCCGCAACTTTTGAGTCTGAGACACCAATGGATTATCTAGGCACACACGCCTGAACATCCTGGACACTACCACAAACTGTAAAATTTCCTCAATACATTTTAAACTTTATGTATAGGACATATGGTTGAACATTACGTCGTAGCAAATTTAAAATCTCCTAAGTGTCTTTTGAAGGTCAAAAAAGGCTTTACACCTCTAATTTATTTGTTGTAGGTAATACATGATACATTTTTTCTATACATAATAATGTCATTGTTTATCCCTCTAAAAAAAAACAAAAAAATATTCTCTAGAAAAGTATTACAGGAGATTTTTTTTATATGTATGACTCTATGATATATACTTTTGTCACATAGGAGATATTAAATTTGCAACGACGTCATCATCATCATCTTCAGCCCCTCCCGACCCACTGCTGGGCATAGGCCTCTCTTTGCTTGTGCCATCCGCCTCGATCCTGCAACGACGTAATTGAAGAAAATTGACAATTTTGACAAGGTTGATGGTGCACTATGTGCAGCAGTCTGTACCTACCTACTCGATGTCCAAATTGTGTTGTTATAACAATGAATATATTCATTTCTTTGGGAAGGGGAATAGAAAGCCTGAGCACAGCTAAAGTCAAGTCAAATTCAAACAATTTACTAACTTAACAAACTAAGCGTAGCCTCTAAGAAATAGGCATTATTAATTATTGACAAATAATAAACTTAAATTGAGTTTAAAATTAATAAAATTTAAATTTATCATTTCGCATTTTTCACAGCTCCTCCGTGCTTCGGAAGGCACGTAAAGCCGTTGGTCCCGGCTGCATTAGCAGTCGCTGGGCCCGCGTGGTGGTTTATGGCCCATGGGCCGTTGCCCGTTCTCCCTATCCATTCATAGGGAAGGCTGGTGGCCCAGCAGTGGAGACATAAAATAAGCTGATGATGATGTTGAAGTTAAGATAAACTTTATTGCAGTATCTTCTATCTATCTACGATTGCGTAAAATGTTGATAGGTAGGTATCAAAACAAATAAACACAAACACATGCGCAGTCAAACTTAATGAAAACAAACCATTATTGGATTCAGTTTGTTTGTGCGAATGGATTGAATGGAAATTGTTTGTATTACTTACTTAATATCCTGCGATCTGTCTGGGGATGTGACGGCGATTCGTTTATTTATTTCCACAATTAAGATGGACTGCTTGCCACCCCGGGGTAGATCGCCTGGCTTAACGTAAGCCCTTGGGCACACGTAGCGTTTAAAAAAATATTCATTTAAACAACGTGTATCAGATAATTATTAGTCCATGCGCGAAGTGTATCTGATATCCTAGATCTTACACGTAGAGTTACTTAGACATGCAACTGTTAGTTAAATATTTATACAATCTGTCCGGTCACCGGTGTCGGAGCTTTAAATATCATAAAATATGGTCAACTTTATTGATAAAGCACCCCTTATATGTAGGTTTTCTCTAACCATAATGAAATGGCAGACTTTTAATTATTTATTTTACCGAAAAGTAGGTGTGCGTACAAGTTTGACCATATCTACTCTTCTAGAGGTCCTACGTTTACAAACGAGGTGTCATTAGAAAGCTAAAAAGCTAGGTAAGGAACTGATGCTAAGAATGTTATCACAACAGTTCATAAAAATACAACATAAATTTTTTTATGAAAAAAAAAGAACAAAAGAACGAGTTTTTTTTAGTTATTATGTTGTAAAAAACAAATTAGGTCATTGAACTACATTTTTTATGTTTTAAATAAGTAGTACAAGGTATGTGCTAAAGGCAGACACTAAAATATTAGACCTAACTTAGATAGTTTAGGATTTACAACAGTTTGAACATGACCATTTAAATAGTTCAATTTTGTAGGAAAGTAGAAATAAAAAGAAAAGCTGGTAACTAATGATAATAACATTTTAATCATTCACATAAAGAATTTTCATTTTAATATTTTTTATAACAGCAACTGCTCAAAGTGATTTCCGTGGTACTGAAGACATGCAGTGGCTCTTAATGATACATGACTGGTCGAGCGTCGTATCATCTCCCTGTCTCTTCTCAAATCATTACCGACATCAATTATTTTCTGTTCCAACTCTTCTCGTGTGTTTGGCACGTCTACGTACACTCTCTGCTTCATAGTACCCCACAAAAAGAAATCGAGTGGCGTTAAGTCGGGTGAACGCGGTGGCCAAGCGATCGTTCCACCGCGTCCAATCCACGTCGTAAATTGTTCGTTTAAAAAATTTCGGACATTTACTGCAAAGTGTGCCGGGGCGCCGTCTAATTGTAATATCATACCAGCTCTGTAGGACAACGGTAAATCCAGTAGTGCGTCTTGGAACTGAGTTTGCAGGAATTCCAAAAATCTTGGGCCATTCAATGTCGCCGGTAAAATAAACGGTCCAATTAAAAGATCATCAATCATTCCAGCCCAAACATTCACAGAAAATTTATGCTGAAATGAACTTGGTCTCACGGCATGGGGATTTTCATGAAGCCACAGATGATCATTGCGGTGGTTCGTATATCCTGATCTAGTGAAAGTGCCTTCGTCAGTCCACAAAATTCTTTTTAAAAAATTTGGGTTGTGTCGCACTCTTCTAATAACCCACGAACAAAAAACTGACCTTGTCGCGAAATCCGGTTCTAGTATATCTTGTACCCTTCGGAAGTGATACGGATGTAATCCTTCCCTTTTAAGAACTCTCCACACTGAACATCTGGATAAATTCAGTTGATTAGCAATTCGTCTGACACTAAGTCTAGGATCTTGAGTAATCAAATTTAATATTTCTTCTTCCTCTTGGTGAGACACAAGACGAACACGTTCATTGGCAGGTCTTCTGATTCCATTTTCAGCTAGTCTCATGTGTATTCTTATAAAAGTCCGGGTATTCGGTGTAGGTCGATTTGGAAATCTTCTTACGTATTCTCTAACAGCAGCATTGGCATTTCCGTTGCACAATCCGTACACGAAATGGATATCGGCGAGGTGCTGACTTGAGTAGTAACCGTCTTCCATTGTAACTAACAAGAAATGTTCAACAACAAAATAAAAACGTAACAAAAGTTCAACAATAACAACAAAACTATGTGGTAGATTTTAAAACAGCAAGTAGTGTAATCACAACGCGGAGCGAGGGACGACTGACCTGACAAGCCCGTAACAACTGACGTTTCAGCTGGCATTCTTTTGTTTTTTTTTTTACCTGCTCCTGTCCCCGACCCACCGATAAGGAAGTTGAGTTTGCTATGGCGATGAAGGACGCGCTTTTAAGAGGGTCATATTCAGACTGTTGTAAAACCTAAACTATCTAAGTTAGGTCTAATATTTTAGTGTCTGCCTTTAGCACATACCTTGTACTACTTATTTAAAACATAAAAAATGTAGTTCAATGACCTAATTTGTTTTTTACAACATAATAACTAAAAAAAACTCGTTCTTTTGTTCTTTTTTTTTCATAAAAAAATTTATGTTGTATTTTTATGAACTGTTGTGATAACATTCTTAGCATCAGTTCCTTACCTAGCTTTTTAGCTTTCTAATGACACCTCGTTTGTAAACGTAGGACCTCTAGAAGAGTAGATATGGTCAAACTTGTACGCACACCTACTTTTCGGTAAAATAAATAATTAAAAGTCTGCCATTTCATTGAGGTTAGAGAAAACCTACATATAAGGGGTGCTTTATCAATAAAGTTGACCATATTTTATGATTTTTAAAGCTCCGACACCGGTGACCGGACAGATTGACAACGATCGGGTTTGTGCTGCACACAGGCAACGTGCGGCTACCCACAACCTTTATCAGAGCGTCGGTCCACCATGTTGAAGGCCTGCCCACGGTAACCTATCTTACTTTCGAAACTCTTTTGGTCGAATTTCAAAACTTCGAAAACGGTTTGACGAAGTTTTGAATTCCAGATATATTTTTTTACATAATATTGTAAGTAATAAATTTATTTTACACATGTTTCATTTTCCAGAAAAACTAATAGCCGATTATCAAAACCACTTTTTTTCTTTTTACAGAGGTTTTGCTTACAATAATTTTCTTTTCTAGATGTATTAAATATCAAAGTAACCTTTCCCCTATTTTTACAAACACACTTATTTATGTGTCAACATTATTCATCGATATAAAAACAAGTATTTATGTGTCGTCTGATTTATTTTTATTGAAAAAATAAAAAAATTCATTAAGGTTTAAAACATTTATTTAATTTTATTTAGTGTGACAATAACATTATGACAAAAAGTTATGCGATATAGGGTAGACCCTTAATATTGTGCTACAAAAGGTATTGACAGAAGCGAATCGCTGCAAAACCGACTCCACGTAGTCTTGTCTGCCCTACGCTAGCGTGTAATTTAAGCCCTCGTAGGCGCGGAAAGGCGAGGCGGCCCGCGAGCTGAGGAGCAGGTGGTTTCAAAGCTCGCCTCCGCGGCTGAGACAGGCCGGCTCAGCCGGCCAGCAAGCCCAAGCTGCGGTGGTGAGCGTTAACCATCTGCGACGATACGCTCGCGTGGGACCGCTGGAGCCCCGCAGCGCCGGAGCCGTGACAGAATCCATGCATGCTGCATGCCTGCTTGCATGCTGCATGCCTGCTTACATGCTGCATGCCTGCTTGCATGATGCACGCGTGCTTGCTTGATGCATGTTTGCTTGCATGCTGCATGCCTGCTTGCTTGCTGCATGCTTGCTTGCTTGCTGCATGCGTGCTTGCATGCTACATGTTTTCTTGCATGCTTCAACGTCACTACCACTGCAGCACTTTATTAGATTTATAAACTTCTGCGAATTTATCAGACATTTAGTACAAAATGAAGCAAAGACGTTCTGATACTTATTATTAACAATTATTGCTACTTATTAATGTTGAGTTTATTGGACATACCTACAAAGCTAACGTTTGAAATTGTTGAATTAAATTATAGTTGGAGTAATGCGACAAAAGATGAAATTGCTATTATTTTTCTGTTAGGCGTTAGCGTGTTTATAAACTTGATGGATTGTAAGTATTTGTTATTTGTAATATTTGTCTTTTTATAATATTGGAAACGTTTTTCTGGAAACTTAATCGTCTGACATTAATATATTTATCAAAGGTTGAGTAAGATTACAAAACGTATATAATATTAACCTCTCCATATATAAAGCAGTGTCATGATGACACCGCGGCAATATAAAAAAATATTTGAAATTCGGATTATCAGCAATATGTCAATCCCGGTCAAATCCCGGTTGACACTTAAGAATTGTTCCACCTCAGCGGCCATCAGTCCTGCAAACGATAATGTGCCCTTCCTGTGCCTGAGGGCGCACAAATCGTAAAACTATATAAATCTAATAATACAATAAGCTGGATCTTATACGTTCGCCTATTAGGAATTATGTATACACAGCATTCATAAAAGAACAATGCACTATGTAATCGACGACGCCGAAAAACAGAATAAATACATTATATAAACAGGCACTTATTGTGTCACCATCTTTACTCGCTATTGCAAGGCAGAGTGAACGAATCAGTTTAGTATACCGGCAGATGCGAGGATAGCGAGTGGTTGACATCTCCAGTCGGCATCAGAGGTAAGTCGAGATTTTATTAACGCTCACTTTATTTTTACTTTAACAAAAGACTTTAATAATTTTAGTGAATTAATATTGTTTTAAAATCAGTGACTTCATCGACTACGTGTTCGACAAAAATGTACCTACTCGTATGTGCTACTGTGAGAAGCTCGATAGCGCAGCGACTAGCGTGTTCGGCTTGCGATCTTGCCCGCTAAGCAACTTACGCAATGCCGGGTCGCCTGATGGGTGACCAATTAAAAAAACATCTCGAGCCCTACTATATCGCCGTTAAAATCTTTAACAAACTCCCAGAACAAATAAAAACCGAGCAAAGACACTCATCATTGCAAAATAAATTAAAATTATTCCTTATTAAAAAAATTTATTACTCCGTAAGTGAATACTTAACAGATACCTATACAATTATAATAACTATTACTATATCGATCCACCTCCTGTTTCTTTTGTTGTTTCTTTTCTGTTTCTTTTATTGTCTAATATTAATTATTAAGTAACCACTAACTATTAGATGTTTTATTATTATTCTTTAAAATTATTTGTTAAAATACCTACCTATGGTAAATAGGAAAATTGCAATACATTATTGGGTTCATGTTTAAGCTTCAAAATGTTATCTGAACCACCTTTATACTACATGAATACAATAAATGATTTGATTTGCTCCTCCGTGCTTCGGAAGGCACTTTATGCCGTTGGTCCCGGTTGTTGTCGTAAGATGGCAGTCGTTACAACCCACCAACCCGCATTGGGCCAGCGTGGTGGGTTATGGGTCCAATATCCCCACGTGCTATTGTTCACGTGGGAGGCCTGTGCCCAGCAGAGGGACGTTTATAGGCTGATGATGATGATGAGTAGGTATGTGCTACAATTTCAATAGTTAAAAAAAATAAGTTGCTGACCCCTAGTTTTAATGATTGAAGGATACAACCCTACTTTAAAAAAGTGACTTTTTTTTTGTAAAAAATGTTTTTTTAAAATATTAAATACTTACAATGGAGTACCACCCAAAACATCCACAACTATATTTAATGTTCAGTACATAGTATAAGACAAAGTCGCTTCCTGCTGTCTGTCTGTCCATAAGTATGTATGTATGCTTAGATCTTTAAAACTACGCAACGGATTTTGATGCGGTTTTTTTAATAAATAGAGTGATTCAAGAGGAAGGTTTATATGTATAAAACATGCATATAATTGGAGCCGGTAGGTGGCGTTGCGCTGCCATAGGGTTCTATACGGGATACAGATACGGGTGTTCACTCAAGCGGAAGATAAATCGCGAACTAGCCGCTAGTTAAATATAAAAATCTTCTGTGCGTGTGTATGTTATTGAACTCCTTCTAAACGGCTGGACCGATTTGAATGAAATTTTCTGTGTGTGTTCAAGTGGATTCGAGAATGGTTTAGATTTACAATTGGACCCGGTAGGCACTGCTATAGGGGTCCATTATGGGATACGGGCGTTCTTAAGCTCCCCGAACCGATTCGAACCCTTCGGAGAATCTAGTAGGGCACGGGGACACGCACTTTTAAGTGTGTGATGCCGTTCCCTCTAGAAAACCACGGCTTGGCAAAGGTTCCTCCCTTTACGTACCTCGCCGTCCCCATAAAAGGCCGGTGAAGCTGAAAATGCCGTTTGAGGCAATCAGCAATCTCTCTCAAAAAAAAAAGAAAAAAGGGGAAGAACTCGTGAGCGGGCCACTAGTTAAGATATAAATAACATTTAAAAACAAACAATAAAATAAATAAATTACAAAAACACAAATGTTGAAAAAATTTCCACGAGCAGGGTTACCATACCTAAATTAATAAGGTCGCGGGAAGCCGCTGGATGCGAGCAGCACAAAACTGGTCGTTGTGCAGATCCTTGGGTGAGGGCTTTGTCCAGCAGTAGACGTCTTTTGGCTGAGATGATGATGATGATGATGAAATAAATTTAATTAACGATTACATCATCAAAATAAAACAAAAGAATACAGCTAGGGTAGCCCACTACCCTAGCTGTATTCTTTTGTTTTATTCCCATTGCACTGGTCCCAACCAGTGCTCGGTAGTAACCAAAGCAAACCAATCAACCACCTCTGTGGTCTAGTGGTTTAGACACCGGTTTAGACCCAGAGGTCCCGGGTTCGATCCCCAGCGGGGGGTACATGTTTGTGTACTCGGTTTGGTTGGTGGTAGGGCTTGTTTGTCCGCCTGGCTAGCTACCACCATCTTATCTAAATGTCGTCTCATCAATGTTTGTAGCATTGTTGTTCTCCGGCATCTAGAGATAAAATAGCCAGTGCCTCACTAGTTGAGGATCCCGGGTGAAGTGCGCTTCCACCAGTTGTCCTTATCATCACTTAACATCAGGTGAGATCAACAAGGCACTGTGCTTACCCGTTAATATAAAAAAAGAGCTCGACTCTTTATTATTTTAATCATTAAAAATTGCTGACCAGTTGCTGATAGACAGGGGTCAGGCTGACCCCTGTCAGCCTGACCCCTGTCGATTTGCATGATTTGTAGATTATGGAATCTGTAATAATACTGGCAACTTTTATAATAGGCCGAAACTTTTTAAAATTATTAAAATTACTAATAAATCTAAACAGGTTGACCGCCGCTACCGCGCCGGGCCCAGACACAATAGAAATTCAATTACAAAAACACAAATGTTGAAAAAAATTTCACGAGCAGGATTTGAACCTGCACCCTTTCGACATACCGGGTCAGGTGCTCTTCCAATTGAGCTATCGTGGTTCTAACCAGCCCGTGTTCCTGCTCGTGGAAAATTTTTTTCAACATTTGTGTTTTTGTAATTTGTTCGCAACAAAATTTGCGTTAAAAATTATATAAACAATTTTATAAATAGCTTGCCACTTCTTAACTGATCTTTAGTATTTGTAAAAATATTATGATCGGATGTTAATGACGGTAGTTGTTGACATTGAATGGGCGCCTTTGGCTTTCAAAGTAAAAAGTAAATGGTGTTGAACAATTTCGGCGGGCTGGTTAGAACCACGATAGCTCAATTGGAAGAGCACCTGACCCGGTATGTCAAAAGGGTGCAGGTTCAAATCCTGCTCGTGGAAATTTTTTCAACATTTGTGTTTTTGTAATTTGTTCGCAACAAAATTTGCGTTAAAAATTATATAAACAATTTTTCACACCACCTGCTCGACAATGCCTCATTATATATCATGCAAACCTTACTCAAAGTAAATCATTATAGCCCTTGTCTTTTGCCGGGGTGTAATGTTGTACTGAATTTCATTATAACCCGCCGGGCAGTAATGTGATTCTCACTTCTCTTAGTTCTTATTGTTATGCATTTAAAGTCTAATTTCGTCAAAATCGCGCGCCGCGCGGCTGCTGCAGCTGCTGGTGGCCGACGGCGAGGAGGTGGACGGCGGCGCGCGCCGCGCCTCATTTATTTGAAAATCGAACTTATTCGAAAATCGAGCTGGCCACGCCACGGCAAGCCGAACGAAAAAAAATCAATACTTAAAACAAAAGCCGCGAGTATTTCAATACGGTGCAATCAGTATCAGACAAAACTGCAAAAGAAGACAGAATAAAACATTAAGAAAATGTCGAGTAACGAAAGTGATTTAACTCCGGAGTCCATTAAATTAGACGCCTTAGGTATTGTTAATAACCTACTACCAGAGAAGTCGAAGGAAAAATACTTGAAAGCTTACGACGATTTCCACAAATGGAAAACTGCAAAAGGCGCAAAGTCTGTGTCGGAGTCAGTGCTTCTTGTTTATTTCGAGTATTTATCGTGTACAAAGAAGTCCAGCAGCCGTGTATCTATTCGATGCTCAGGTTAACAATAAGCATCAAACACGACATTAAGATAAATACATATAGCAAGTTATTGGCATTTTTAAAGAGGAAATCAGATGGTCATCGAGCAAAGAAGTCAAAGTATTGACAGCGCAAGATGTGGAAACTTTTCTGAATGAGGCTCCTGATCACGGCTTTCTGGCCATGAAAGTAAGTATGAGTACTGCCTACTTTTTAGTTACGTTTCTAGTACCTACCTATAATAGCTCTATAAAATAGTTAATGAATAAAAGGGTATTTAAATGGCACACATTTAAAAAATACACATTCTAAGGTTTTGTCGCAAGCTTTTTTTATAATATAAAGGTCAACAAATGTAGTAGTGTATCTATCTATTTACTCACAATCAAGTAGTGTATCTATCTATTTACTCACAATCCTATTTTTTGTTACAGGTAGCCTTGATTTTTGGAGTGAATGGCGCATGTCGTGGAAATGAACTCGTAAACATAAAAGTCAATGATATCAAAAAACATGCAGATTTATTGCTGATTAACTTACCAGATACCAAAACAAATAGAGAACGTTCGTTCATAGTTCGTGAAGATTATGCAAGAATTGTTGAAAAGTACCAAGCTCTGCGCCCCTCTAATATAAACACCAACAGATTTTTTATCGGTTACAGTAATGGCAAATGCACCAGGCAAGTCATTGGCAAGAATAAAATCAGCGCCATGCCAAAAGAAATTGCAAAATACCTCAAATTGCAAAATCCCGAGCTCTATACGGGTCATTGTTTGAGGAGAACATCGGCAAGTCTGTTGGTAGATTCAGGAGCAAATATGGCCCAGATAAAACGTCATGGTGGCTGGAAATCCGATGCAGTAGCGGAGGGCTACATAGAGAATTCCATACAAAAAAAAAACACGATAACATACAACATACATACGACTATAAACACGATAACATACAACATACATACGACTATTGGTGACAACATTCATCTGAAAACTACGTCCATTATTGATGATCCTTGGAAACCTTTGCCACCACAGCCATCTAGCTCAAAATATATCCCGTCAAGCCCACTGCCTCAAGCACCACCTTCCCCAACCTTTACTGTGCCAAACGACCCTCACACGCAAGGTTCTGATGTATTGGGTGCTGCTACTCAAATAAATTCCACCTCAACTAACATAAGCGTACCAAAAAATATAACCATATCTTTACATAACTGGACTAATGTATCAAACATCAATTTTAATTTTTAATTTACTTTTTATTGTTATTTACTGTGCCAATTATATATAATTAGTAATGAAAATAGTATTTTAATAAATAAAATAGTTTTTCTAGTAGCCTTGGTTTTTATTGTCTCGCAAAAGGTGAGAAAAGTAGAGTATACTCCTCAGGGATAAAACTGATTTTGCCTTGGGCGCGCTTAAATCCTTCACTGCTCTCAGGACTCCATTTTAATTCCCTCGCTTCGCTCGGGAATCAACTCAAAACCCCCTCGCTACGCTCGGGAGTTAAATCTGGAGTCCTTCGTTACGCTCAGGATTCAAATATCGCGCCCGTGACATAATACAGTGCTTTATCCCCTTGGTGTACAATCTACTATTAGAAATTCAATTGTTTGTCGGTCAAATGGCGTTTAAGGTGATAATAAATGATTGTAATTACTGGCATACTTTTGAGAATTGCTAAAAATTATGTCATACTAGCAGCCACTCGCGGTTTCACCCGCGTGTTCCCGTTCCTGTAGGAATGTCGGGATAAAAACTATCCTATGTGTTAATCGAGGTTATAAACTATCTGTATGCAATTTCATCCAAATCCATTCAGTAGTTTTTACGTGAAAGAGTAACAAACATCCATCCATACTTACAAACTTTCGTGTTTATAATATTAGTAGGATTTAAAGTGATTTAATGTACGGGTTATTTAAATTTAGTTGTTCTGTTCGAGGATGGGCTGATATGCTGCCAAAAGAACAATCTTTTGGCGACATAACTGTGTCGAAAACAAATGCCACTACCGTTTCTAATGTTCTTTTTTTGGCGTAGCTTAAAGCTTAATCCATCGCGTTGCACAGATTGATTTTCCAGTTAATCTTATCGCAGAAGTGAAGTGGTGTACATAGCACTATCAGATAATACCTTCATTATAAATGTACTGTATAGAGAGTTTACGAAAATAGCATGTGATTTAGCTGTTGATCGTCCATCTACAGCTAAATAAATTCATAGACAGTTTACCTGCCAACTGTAGGTAAATACAAAATATTAAACAAGGTTAGCCGTGTTCCAATGTATGTATCTATGGCTCTACGTGTCATTGTGATTTCTAAACCGCTCGAAACACGACCATCAGAATGAGCAAAATTAATAGGACGCACGTACCGCGACCATTCGGAGAAGGCATTATTTATTATACAGGGTCTAACAAAATCAATAAGCGAACGTTTAAGGGCGGTATCTACACATCATTCTAATTACAATGACCAAAAATGAGCTCCAGTTTTATAGTGATTTTTCAAAGTTATGTTTTCTAACAAACTAAATCAATTAAAATAATGCACATCATGAAACATGCTATATCTTTACTAACACGCACGCAAGCGTCAATAAAAAAGATAGTGTACAGATACACGCACACAATTAAAAAACCATTGTATGACATTCATACACACACGGCTATCTTTTTGTGCGTGTAGTACAGCTTTGGAAAGGGTGTATTTTTTGATGAATTATGATAATGTTTTGTTGATTATCTCGGTAACGAGCCTGTAGTTTTGGACCAAATTTGGTAAGCATGCTCAGTGTGATGTATAGATGCTCCCCTTAAACGTTCGCTTATTAATATTGTTAGACCCTATATTTTACAAAACGCACGAATCGCGACCAACTTTACTTAACTTAACCAACCGCTACCAATTCTCATTTTAATGTCCCCACTGCTGGGACACGAGCCTTCCTTATGGATGGATAGGGGGAACGGGCCATAAACCACCACGCGGGCCCAGTGCGGATTGGTGGTTGTTAACGACCGCAAATGCAGCCGGGACCAACGGCTTTACGTGCCTTCCGAAATACGGAGGAGCTCGTGATAATACATTTTTGGTCACCCATCCGATGACCGGCCATTGCTAAAGTTGCATAACCTTAGCAATCATAGACCGGGTGCTTTCACCACTGCGCCATCGAGCTTTTTAGCAATGTCCCGCATTGGTGTCATCAGGCTCAATCAGACCCGAGCACTGGAAAGTGCGAGTTGTACTCCTAGTGCAACGGGAAGTGAGCGAGCTTACAGCTCCGGTAACCTATCTGGATATTAGGTAGTGGACTATACGTGTCCACGGGGCAACTCGCTCGAGACACTAGTCTTAAGAGTTCCGGATGAAGAATGCGCTTCGGCGCCTCCAGATCTGTCGTTATGACCTGACGCAGATGGGCCCTTGTGCTTGCGCAAGGTTATCTGACACCTACTTTATGACCTAACGGTTAGTGGGGGGGGGTCAGTATAAACTTTAAAGTCGTGTGTAGTGGGGTTGTGGTGTAACCAGGTTTTAAAGATATGTGTAGGAACACACTATGCCGAAATTACGCGACCGAAGTTCGGCATGATTACGCCTACAATGCTATTTGAATTACTGACGACACATAATACCGAAATTACGTTGCGTTATAGCGTACAGCCGAACTTCGGTCGGGCGTAAGTTCAGCGGCAACTTATTCTATAGAGCACACATTATACGCGACCGAAGTTCGTTTCGATTGCCTACGAAGATCCGGGGGCGGGGCGTAAGTTCGGCACTTATGGTGTGTCAGATCAGCCGAATACGTCGGAACGTAAAATCAGCCGCGGAACTTCGGTCGCGTAATTTCGGCATAGTGTGTTCCTACACTATGAGAACAAGCTTTTAAACAGACAGAAAGAAAGAAAGCAAATACATTTATTAATTATATAATAGCAATAGGTACTGACGACCTCCGCAGCCGAGTGGCTTGCACGCCGGACTTTGGGCGGCGCTAACTCTGAGGTCTCGGGTTCGATTCCCGGTCGGGTCAATGTTGAAAACGAAGTTTTCGATATTGTGTCGGGTCTGAGTGTTTGTGGTACCATCGTTGTTGTGCCTGACTTCCTTAACAAAAGTGCTTTAGCTATTTCCTTTGGGATCAGAACATGTATGTGACGTTGTCTATTATTATTCATTTATTTATTATTAGCCCTCACTGTCTCACCCACTGCTGATGTCGTCTAATATTTTCGTTTTTTTTTATAAATTCCATCTACCATCTAGTATCTAGTTCATTTTTCATCCTTATTCTCATTTCTTTTTCGCTGCCAAATAGCAGACCTGCATTATTCTTATCAGGTATTAAAAGTACAAGAACAAGTCAAATATAGGTCATAGATATAGCAATGCGTAGCAATATATCCGGCTCGAAGGACCATTGTATAACAATACTGATGTTATCTCAGTAAAGTTGTTAAATCAATAGTTTACCAAATTATATTTAAGTATTCTTATTTTTATCATTTTGAATTTTGCATTGCTATTTATAGTTACAACATAAAATTATATAAAGCATTTTGATCGCAAAATTCAAAATAAAAAAAAGTCCGTAAGGAAATATTAGGTCCTTACCTATGAAATTGACGTTTTGTATGAAGATTTTTTCTAAAATTATATTTTTCATATTAACTTTTTTTTAATTTTCTTAGCATCCATTTATGTTAAGAGCGTCTACGCCGCACACTAGCGCCGCCAATGAAAAAAAAATATATCTAGTTTTCGGTAGCTCAGCGGTCAGAGCGTTGGACCGATTATCCAAAGGTCGTGGGTTCGATTCCCACTCTCACCTGATGATGTTAAGTGATGATAAGGCCAAAGATGGCCACTTCACCCGGGATCCTCAATTAGTGAGGTACTAGCTATCTTATCTCTAGCTGCCGGAACACAACCATGCTACAAACATTGATGTGATAGCGACATATTTAGATGAGATGGTGGTAGCTAGCCAGGCGGGCAAACAAGCCCTACCACCAACCAAACCGAGTACACAAACATGTACTACCCCCCCCCCCCCCCCGCTGGGAATCGAACCCGGGACCTCTGGGTCTAAACCGGTGGTCTTAACCACTAGACCACAGAGGCGGTTTATCTTGTAACTATAATATTTTCATATGAATATTAGTTAAACCTCAAAAGCGTGATTAGATGGGGATGTGATATTTATTTATTTATCTAATTAACATAATTAAACGGGCGTTACCCAATTACATAATTATAATATGAGACCTTTAAATATCTAGATGTTGATTCTTCTAAATGTTATCACATGACGACGTTCTGTGCTGGTCTGGGATAAGAAAATAAATAAAATAAATAGTAAACTTTCCTACACTCACACCAATTATCAAGCCCAAGAGAAGCTTCGTTATGAAACTCGTTAAATGGTTACTAGACAACGGATAAACATACTTAAAATACTTTAATACATACTTATTATACATAGAAATCACCCAGACCCAAGACAATTTAGAAAAACAATAATTTCTAAATTGACCCGACCGGGGATCGAACCCGGGACCTCAGAGATGGCGACACTATGAAAAGCGGTGTACAAACCACTCGACTAAAGAGGTCGTCAAAATAACTTATTAGCTGCCTAACTTCCCGTGTATGTCGTAAACCGACTAAGACAAGGGTTCCTAGATGCTCGCACATCAGGCGAACGGCTGCAACCCATCACTGGTTGTTGCCTATTCCACCTCGGTATACTCAATATTCCCTGTGTGGTGTCGGGGATAAAGAATTGCACCACCCCATCTCTTCCTGTGGGTGTCGTAAAAGCCGACTAAGGGACCATTCCAGAGGATGGGCAGCAGCATCTATCTGAGGTTGGGGGAGGCTTTTGTCCAGCAGTGGACGTCTTTGGCTGAGATGATGATACTCAATATTGATGATTTTGGTGTTCAATCTGTCCCGTTTAAGGAAATGAATGGGAGAATATGTAGTATTAGGTTGGGGAGAAAATCTTTTCGCATATATTAAGTGTGAACTTGTAATAAAATTTCCTTGGCTATACAATTTGTATCTGGTTTTGGTATCATTAAAAGTTTTAATTTTAAAGAAGATAATTCCAAATTCAAATTAGGAAAATGTGTGATTTTCATTTGTTTTTCTTATGCCCCCCTACTTACAAGATGGCAAAATGTTATCGAACAAAATGGCACCTACATACCTACTTTTGTTAAATATAATTGAACTATATTAAAAAATGTTTTGAATTTTCTTAAAAAATGCGAAGAAACCTCTTTCCCCTATTATGTATGTTTTATGTACACCATTAGACCACTTATTGTCAAACTTCCTCAAAAGACTTTGAGCCTTATGTCCATGGCAAATAGTTGAACGTTCGTTGAAAACAAATTACAGTTTTGGATACATAGTCCGATGTGCAGGTTTTTCTTTGAGACTTTTCAAAAAAATAGATAAATTTTCCTACACTCACACCAATTATCTAGCCCAAGAGAAGCTTCGTTATGAAACTCGTTATATGGATGGTTACTAGACAACGGATAAACATACTTAAAATACTTTAATACATACTTATTATACATAGAAAACACCCAGACCCGAGACAATTTAGAAAAACAATAATTTTTAAATTGACCCGACCGGGGATCGAACCCGGGACCTCAGAGATGGCGACACCATGAAAACCGGTGTACAAACAACTCGACCAAAGAGGTCGTCAAAAGAGATACATTAAATAAAAAAATATTTTGTTTCCAGATGGTATAGAGAATTTTCAACGAAAACAATCACCATGAAAATAGCATTTTTGTTATCAGCATGCATCCTTACATGTCTCTGTAAAGATCTCAATAAAATATTTGAGGACATAAACAATATTTTTGTTAAATACAATGCTATAGCAGCAGACCTATCATGGGAGACTTTGACAAATCCTGGCAATACAGCACAACAAGACGAAGCAAAGGCCAGCTACCTGGAAGTTATGATGATATGGCAGCAAAACACGTGTGAACAGTTGGCAGTTCTGAAACGTCGTCACCAGTTCAATGACACTCAAAATAGGCAGACTTATCTTCTGTGTAGAGGACCGAAGTTCACTTACAGAGAAGCTAGGTATGTATTGTTAACATTTATCTCTATCAAAATCGTTTCGTAAAGGAGAATGGCAAACTGGGAACCACCTATTCAAATTCATAAAAGTTATCATGCCCAAATCGGACTATAAGAAATTTAAAGGTCGTAATGAGGTAGTTATTGTTCAATTTAGAATGTTTTTATGAAAGCTGGAAATAGTTGGAAAAACATGATTGTAGTATCTTCTTTTTCCCTGAAACGAAACGCTAATCTTACAGTCTATTTTGCAAAAACAACAATTTTTTTTACATGTCAATCATCCTGTGCTGCCATAGAATAATAGTGTTATTATAAATCGATTATTCTGATTTTAAGAAAATCTAAAATACAATTTGTTAGATATGTATTTATAATAAAGGTGTCTAAATATTTAAATCCAATAAGAAAAGTCAAAAACCGGTAGTTTTATTTCGATTCCATTTTGCGCTATATCTATATTGATTTTTTAAATCGTTTGATTATAAGAATGATTTCAAACTTTTAATCGATTATCATTTCGTTTCAAACTGGCAATCCAAAAAAAATTGTTAACAGTGACACAAGATTAGCAAGCATCATTTCGTAACGTGGGATATGCCGGTTAGGAATTTTATTGGTTCATTTTGTCCTTTTTATAAATAAACCACTACGTAGTTGTTTTATCATTAGTAGATCATTATATTCTGTAAATAATTCTACTATCTAGAATATAGAATTATAACTTAATAGTAGTAGAAAGGAACTATTGGATAGGTAAGAAGGTCCCGTGGTGGATCTGACACTCACCACCTTCCCTTCTATGTATTACTATGGAAAGTACTTATGGAAAGTGTTCTGCTATGATAGGGTATTTTCCAATATTTTTGACGCTGTAAGGGAGAAAAGAGCTGGACACTTGCTAAGTTTCTTGCCGGTTCTTTTCAGTACAAGATCTCCCGCCCAGAGTAGACTTACGAACCGATGGCATAGTGACATTCACAAGAGCTACTTGTAGCCTAAACTGAATAAATGATTTTGAATTTTGAATTTTGAATTTTTTACTATTGTTAATTGTATTGTAGTTAACGTACCCTTCCATCTTACTGCTGTTCACTGAAGTAGATCGAAATACCTGCTGTCGTTCCTATCTACGCAGATAACAGTAATAATAAATAACAACACGGTAGCAGTAATAATAATACTATCACATGCATAATACGTTGGGCTGTTTTGAGGTTAGGTTATAAAATCAACTTATTATCCCCAGCTGTAAAGTATATCTCACCATTATATATTTTGATAAGCTATATTAGAGTATTGAATTCCTACTATTCACTTCTTGGCACGCTTAGCCTTTAAGTGGTTCTGAAAATACACGGGAGTCTGCCAATCTCCTTTACGCGAATAGTTACGACATTTTCTTCTTTACATAGTATAAAACAAAGTAGCTCCGCTGTCTGTACGCTTAGATCTTATAATTATATTTGGATCAGATATACAATATTCAACATAGGATTCTTAAATTATTAGTTCCCCAGAAAATAAAAAACAAATATTCAGAAGATGCTACACATGCACACATGCACAGTATTTGAAAAGCCCCCCGGCTTTTCAAATACTGTGGTGTTCTTTCTACCTATACATACTAAAGTCAAGTGTGTTCTGCTTCTTGAACAGTTTTTTAACGAAGACATTAAAGTTCCAGTAAAACATGTAAAAACAACTAGAAGCATCATTACTAATAAAAAACTTTTAATTCCAAAATTTTGTGATGAATATGGTAGAAGAACCTCAAAATATTTAATACCCTACCATATTAAATAAATTGCCTAATGATATTAAAAATAAAATAAACGAAAAAAATATTAAAAAGCTAGTTAAAAACCACTATGTTACAACATTGTAACATAGTTAAACGTTTTAAGCGCCAGTTATAACGGAGCGTCCTGTACGAGTGTATTAGCAACACATAAAAATTTCTTATTAAAAAAAATATATAAACACAAATTTTCATCATTTTATATGTATTGTAACTTAAAAAAACAATTAGCTTCAAGGGTGTGGATAGATAATACTCTATTTTGCAATTATCTAACAATTTAAATTTATCATAAAGCATAATAATTTGTCTCTTTAGTGCAAAAACAGGATTGAGATAGCTAATAAACTGTATTAACGGAGGTACAAACTATTTATTTTATAAAGCAATAATAATCATATTCACAAAACATTTATTTACATCATAGTATTATTTGCTTTAACTTAAATAACAATTAGCTTTAAATAATAAACACAAATACTTATCTGAAAATAGCAATGGTTGGTACTCAGAGCCAGACACACTGTTAGAAGGCGAAATAGCAACTGATCGCTTCGATTGCCACCGATACAAGTCAGCCTTCCCGCGCTGCCACTGCCCGTGGAAAAAACAAAGATGGCGGTCGGTTCACTAGCACCCTACTTCTGACTACCGTAGTTGTCAATACACAAACATTATTCCCGAAATATTATTTATATTAATTTACGTATTTAAGAAAATCATTGTTAAATTATAACTTATTTTTAAACTTCTGTACACTATTTTTGAAATGTATATTTTTTTACTTATAAAATCCACTTCCCTCCATCAGCCATAAGTCTAAATTTGCTAAAAACCTAACAAGTGCGCATGCACACGTAAGTTGTTTCTGTGTATAGTCTATCCGGCGGCGTAAGGGCTAAGAGCCTTATAGATAAGCTAATTAGTCATCTATTGTAAAACAGCATAAGTGATTACTTATTTAACCTTAAAGCTAACGTAAAATGTTTGTGTTAAGGTTCAATATCGAACGACACGACTAAAATTGCAAATATAATAACAAATATTGGAGGGTAGGGTTGCAACAATCGGAAAATTTCTAACTAGTATTACGTTGGAACTAATTTAGTGATTACGTGTATACGTTATTTAACTGTTTTGCTAAAAATGTTTCGTCCGTGGGAAGATAAAAAGGAAATCGGCAGTACAAGTGTTCGGACTTATTTAAATAGTGAAAGTAAGCTGTGCTGACACCGTGGCTCCCTCGCATGTTCGCGCTACTTCACTTCATGTGGGGGCTGCTGCGGTAAGCGCTGAAAATCGCAAACGGCACAAATACGCAAACCTAGGTCGAAATTATTTATTTGTTCCGTTTGCGGTGGAAACAATGGGTCCATGGGGGCCGGAGGCAAAGCATCTAGTTAAAGAGTTAAGTGCTCGCCTTATCGAGGCCTCCGGTGACAATAAGGCTGGCAGCTACCTCTGCCAGCGTATTAGTTTGGCATTCCAAAGGGGCAATGTTGCCAGCATTCTTGGGACCGTTCCCATGAGCCCACAGTTGGAGGACATCTTTTATTTATAGGTCTTTAGTTTTTAATTTTCTAATTATTTTTCTGTTTTATTTTTTATCAAGTTAAGTTATGTATTGTTTCTTTTTGTTGTGAAAGTAAGCAAATAGTCAAGAATGTGTACAATGTAGTAAGTAATATTTATGTTGTATTGTTTTTACTCTTGTTACATTTTTGACAACCCTATGCAGAAGTGAGGATGTCTTTTGTTTAAGAAAAATTAAAGCATTTTTAGCTTTAATAGAAGGGTTTTTGGGTCGAATCTCATTTCGTCGTATTAAGACTAATCACCTTTCAAAATAAAAATGCCATTGTAATAAGTTTTATGGCTCCTAGCCCTTACGCCGCCGGATAGACTATACACGCGCGCACGCAGTGACGCTGTGCAACGCTGTCAGGTTCTGCATTGATGGAATGGTTATCGCTGAGCGCGTTAGCTCACAAATGTATTGCCTTTTTGTCTTTTACCGTCATATTATTATTTTACTGTTTCAAATTCAATTACCTACTTATTATTATATTGAGAACTTATTATCTAGACAAACCTAACATAGGCTTTAAAATACTACTTACCGATATTTGTAATTATATTTTTGTTGATAAATAAAATAAAATAAATAAATAAATCTCATATACTACGCAGTTTTCAGCAATCGATAGATTAATTGCTTCAAGAGGAAGGTTTTTATGCATAATACAAGCATTGGACCCGGTGTTCACGCAAGCGGACGGACGAAGTCGCAAGCGGGCCGCTATAGTAATTTATAATTACTTTATATTACCACCTTCCTGCTATAATTCTGTGGGGATCTTCACGAGGTGTGATGAAGCCACTTGCGAGTCGCCAAGGAGAGGACGGCTAATGAGGCGCAACCATGCTCCACTAGCGGCCTTTACATCACAGAATCACAGATCGTTTGTGCAGGTGCAAACCCTAGCGCTGACCTCTCGGCTGAGTGTGGGAATGGAACAGTGTGAGAGGAAATGTAAAGGAACGGAGCGTGAGACGTATGAATGTGTGAGCAAGACAGAGATATAGCCTCCTGAGACCCAGGACTACTTTACTCAAAACATAAATATGATACAGCTAGTGACCACAAAAATCAGACTTGGCATCTTAACACCTAACTAAATATAAATCAGACTTAGTTCTAGAAATTGAAACAGTCTAATAATAATATTTTACGAATGGAAACTTTGGTAGCAATTACGTTGCATAGTGTGACATAAATAAATGTTACATTTTGAGCACTTGGTCCTGCTTTTATGTTTGCAGCCCGGTAGGCGACATCTGTTATGAACTGAAGTCTTTACCGGTATGTGAGAGGCTTTTTGAGTCCTTTTATGATCTGATGGAAGGGGGACGATTGCTACCTTCCTTCTTTTGTGTTTTGGTTTTAGTATTCCATCAGATTCTGCATCCGTGCTATCACTTGACACGTCTTCGATAAAATTATGCCCTAGATTCATTTTGAACTCTTGCAGTTGAATTATTTTTTTGCGAGCTACTCCTTTCGTAACACATTCTTGGCGATACACAAACCTAGAGTTGGTAAAAGCTAAATCGAACATGTGGAACATAAAACGTACTGTCCACTTTTTTGTTCGAGCTTGACATGGACAATCCGACAACTTCTGAACATCTCGGCCGCGACTGATACCGCGACCATGTCCGCGTTGACGCACGACACGACTCCTAGTTGAGGATATCAGCTCCTTCCTCATCCTATCCCTCTTGCCAAAGTTCTTCCTCTACCTCTTGATCGACCACGTCTAGCAAAAATAGGTGGAAGCCGAGGAGTTCTTGTACTGGCAGTATCTGCATCTGACGAATATATGTTTTCAGGCTGTCGTATCACTGGTGCTTTCTTCGTCATCTGAGCTGGAATCCCCTTCGGCTTGGTTTAACGCAACTCCACTATCATGCTCTTCCTCTGACAATGCCTCACTGTCAGATTTTTGCAGCCATTCCAAAATATCTGCTTCTGTATCTATATAAAATAACCCATTTGAGAACTGATGTCATCAAGTGATGACATTAAAAAATTGGAATTGAAAACGAGTGTCATCGAATGATGACATTAATTTTGAGGTTATGGCGTTTACTAATGTTTTGTTTGAAAAAATAGTTCACAAAAGTAGGTAAATAGTACCTCTATTGGTTTTATTAAAAAAACTATAATACATATGTATGGATTCAAATTGATTAAACTCAACCCGCGGCATGATGACCCCTCTTCGTTACACTGTCTTCGTCACCATGACAGGTAGGCGTTCAAAAACCAAGTAATGTGTTATTTTTATTATATTGGCACTCCGATCTGCGTCTTAAACTGCGCCAAATTTAAATTCATGCTTAAAGGTGAGCTCTGTATTTTTAATAAGTTTATGTCATCATTTGAGGACTCAGGGTCTCAGGAGGATAGAGTTAGAAGCATGGCTAGAAGTTTGTACGACATGTCAAGACGGCTTCGGCGGGCAATACCTACATTTACAGTGTAGAAAATAAACAGGTCTGTTTTTACCACACGAGTAAATACCCGAACAGGGTCCAAGCTTTCTTAAACCGCGCAAAATTTATACCAACTTTGGTAGGGTTATCACATGAGGATAAGATACTCAAATGAAACAAAATTTTGTTTTATTTTTCATAAATTTATAAATTACTTACTCTAAATATTTCCTTTTTATTGTTTTTGTTTTTCAATAACTTATTTTTTTATTTCTCTTAGTTTCAGATTTAAATAAATGCTTATCTGAAATAAAGTCTTTCTAAATACTGAATTGGAAAATAATCACATTGCAGATCAATGTATAGTCATTATACATATTCTAAGATTTCAGTGCCAATATTTATAACTAGCTTTTGTTCCCGGCTTTACTCGCGTGGGCAAATTATGTTTGTTCTGTTTCTTCATACGTGTAGGAATCAGTAATCGCGTGATGTTTTGCGCGCGATTTCCATACAAACTTTCCACCCCTCTAGGGATGGTCTTTCAAAAAATGACATTCTTTATTTTTGTTGAAAAATCTAAAGATCTATTAAAATATTAATTTTGATAGTTATTACTTTAAAAATAACGATTTCTTCAAAAAACCTTATTCCCTTTTTTACTCATTTAAAGAAAAATAAACAAAATTCCTGAGACATGTCATCCTTTAATTCTTTTCAAGAACTCAAATACCAATTTTTATGTGTTTTAGTTGAAAACTGACGGACTTTCATACAAACTTTTACCCCTTATTTGACTCCCTTAGGGTGTGATTTCCGTAAAATCCTTTCTTAGTGGCAGGTATCGTCACTCAATTAACCTACAGTCCAAATTTTATCTAATTAGCTTCAGCGTTTTAGGCTCGGCGATGATGAGTCAGTCAGTCAGGACAAGTCATATGCATAGATGTTGATGTTGATATAATGTGAAACTACGTGAAATAGGCAATATTTTTATATTTCTAGCATTGTCCATACACACTGTATAGTAGATATAGTAATTAACCATACTTTACAGTAAACCACTCTAGTTTAAGTCAAACACAACAAAACCTCAAATAATTACAATATTTTACGAGCGATGACAGTTCACAACACGAATCAACGCGTGTGATACTCACCGAGATTGTCCGCTGGCTGTGCCAATGTAAACCGGTTTGTCCTCTTGCGGCGCGTACGTGACCGAACGGTGAAGTTCGGTGAGAGGTCACGCACACATAACCGTGCTATGGTAGTAGTGTATACTTACCTGTCGCAGCGCGCTCTAAGGAAGCTTAGACTCTGTTCGGGCATTTACTCCTAAGGTTGTTCTTACTGTCTTTTGATCCTACAACTTTTGGGGACTCCCCCGCTTCCCAGTATTTCGCAGGCATCAGTAGTTTTTAATGATTTTTTATTTTTCGCATAATATTGAGAAACTTTTGAGTTTAGTTTATACAGTCAAAACGTTTTTTATATCATTAGTTGAAATTTGTATCGAGTAAAGGCTGTGACAGAATAGCAGGTGCGGTGGACGCGAAAATGGTCATTTGCCGAGCTATGAATAAAAAAATAAAAATTAAAAATGCAACTACTGGGTCATTATCTTATAAAATGTATTTTGTTTATGTAAATTATCTTTAAAGACAAATCAAAGCAAAGCCCGGTGAAGCTGAAAATTCCCATAGGCAATCAGTAAACTCTCAAAGAAAATCGTAATTGAGACTACGTTTCTCGCCACCGGCGTTTCTAAGGCCGCCTGCTTAGAGGTAAATCCAGTGGGAGACACGAATTTCATTACTGCGAACTAAATTAAATGTTAAACGACTAATATTATTTCCTGGAGTCGAATAAGATTTGTGAGGTTTCGCTCTTGAATACTTTTATAACTAATTGATTTGATGTTTTATCTATGCTGTATCTATTTCTGTTTGTTTAATTATTTATCTAGGTAAAGTTTTTATTCAAATAAACTTAATAAGTGCTTTTGAAATGAAATGAAATGAAATGAAATATGTTTATTAGAACACAGTACAAACTTATGTAGGTACTTAAAGCAAAACAAACAAATTATAATAAAAATGTGTGTTCTAAAAGGACTCCACTCAGCATATGTTGCAGTAGTTGCTGATCTTCCGTGGAGACCATTTTGAATCGTCCAAATATTTTTTTACCTACCACCCATTCAGGACGTCTATTTTTTAGCTGTGGAAAAGAATGGGCGCCAGAAACTCTACAGCTGCAATAGGAGTAACGCCAATTAAAAAAAAAACATAATTATACAGATACCAAGTCATACAATATTTATTATATAAAAAACAGGAAACTTAAAAAAGTAAAAACAGCTCTAAAAAGCAAGAAATAATATTGAAATCATATTATTAAAATTACCTAATCATATTATTAAGTCGACTGGGGGACAATTTTGTTTCATTTAAACTATAGTTGTTCCATTATCTCCACATTTTTATTGTAAAAGCCCACCCGATTTCAGTAGACATTTTTTAAAACTGACATGCGTATCTAGGTAGTTTTAATAATATGATTTCAATATTATTTTTGCTTTTTAGAGCTGTTTTTACTTTTTTAAGTTTCCTGTTTTTGTTGTCGGTTTTTTTTTGTTAAAAAATATTTTATTTTATTTTATTTGTTTTTTAGTGATGGGTAGACGTAGACCTAACAAAGATGGTTTTCGGATGAGGAAACGACGGCCTAGTAGGTAGTGGTATTCCTATGTAAAGCTTCAATCTTAATTAGGTATTATTTTTGTACGAACTAAACATTTTGACATATTGAACCGTATGAAGTAAGCCCAACAAAAGGCAACTGCTGTAAATCGTTGAGGAATTCCCTCGACTGTCTATAGTCTCCATCATCAGACCTGCAATGGCACTTATAACCCATATGGGTGCAAAGTTCTTATCAATAGAAATGAATTAAGACCAAACACAAGGTGGCTACTGGAGTTCCCTTGACTATCCTTCGTCTTCATCATCAGACCCCTAATGACAGTCACAACCCATCTAGGTATAAAGTTCTCATTAATACAAATTAATCAAACCCAAACACCATGTAATTGCTGTAAATCGTTGAGGAATTCCTTCGACTGTCTTTCGGCTCCATCATCAGATCGACTCCAGACCTTCGTTAAATAGTAGTGTTTAAAATACTTAATGAAAACATTAACAAACGCACTAGTCGCCACTACGATTTTCGAAGGTTCCCCTCGATTTCTCTGGAATGCCATCATCAGATCCTGGTTTCCTTATCATGGTGCCATCCTTGGGATATCTTCATTCCAACAAAAAAAGAATCATCAAAATCGGTTCATAAACGACGAAGTTATCCGCGAACACCGCGAACACACATAAAAAAAAATATATAGGTATGAGTCGAATTGAGTAACCTCCTCCTTTTTAAAGTCGGTTAAAAACTATCAAGAGCCTGAAATTACAAAAAAAAAATGCTTTCCACTTATTCATTTTATTCATTTACTTAACGTTACACTTGATTTTAAAATAACTCAAAAATGATTAAAAACTTTTGTACCATCACTAAAATGAAACAAAAATGAAAAATGTGACAAAGTAACTATTAGGATCATTTCACAGTAATGTGATTGAATTATTTTTAATTAGATCAGTTTAACTAAGCATATTTTTTATCAAAATATAATTGTTAGAAAAAGAAAACATAAAGAATACAGTGAGTTTCGTATTTATAATATTAGTTAGGATTATAATATGCAACAGCCCTTATATTACTTATTTTTTGTTACCTACTTCATCTTTGTAACGCTTCGATCTACAATACACTAGATAACGCCTCGCGAACTAAAACAAATCTCAAATATGGCATTGGCGTGCATCGGCTGACTTTAACTACAAATAGAGAAAAACTATCCTAAGTTTTGATAATTTCAACCTAATTTATACTTTTTTTGCAAGGAATAAAGCACAGTTTTGATTATTATGACATTCACTTCGATCTTACGTCAAAAAGACAGAAAGACATACGAAATTGAAATAATCACTTGTGTATTTAAAAATATATACAAAGACCCTTAAAAATAAAACAAAAATTAGCAGACACGAAATTTTACTTACTTCATTTCGAATTTTTGCATTTGACTTTACTGCTGTTCCAGAGCAACTATACGTAAACATTAGCAAATGGTGGCGCGTGGGTTGGCTTTAAAAATTAAAGATTGTTATTTCATAAAACCAGTTAGGTATTTTATTATTTATATTATGAAAAAGCATTTACTTACCGAATGTATGATATTCCTTTCGATATATTTTTATTTCGATAGTTATTTTTACAGTTTTTGAATACACACTGAGGCATTGTGGTACGTCATTACGTTGGCGCAGTCAACAGCGAACTAAATAGAAATAAGACCCCACTTTGAAAGTGAGGCGTTATTCGCTCGGCCGTTTTTGACACCCTGACCGGTTATCTCATATCTAGTGTATTGTTGATCGAAGTTGTAACGTTACAAAAATATGTAACAAACTGTCACAAAAATGAAATAAAATCACTGTTTGAATATATTGTCAATAACCTAAAATTACATTAAGAGCGCAGCGTTTACGCTGCACACTAGCGCCGCCAATTAAAAAACAAACATATCTAGTAATTAGAGATAGAAAATCAAATTATGCTCAACAAACTATTTGAATGAAGTAATTTAGCATTTTTACGTCACCTAATGAACACCTGACATGTTATGGTTTAGTTAAATATGGCGTTATAGTTAAAAGTGGCCGTAACGTCTTATTTAACTAAACCATAACATGTGAGGTGTTTATTAGGTGACGTAAAAATGCTAAATTACTTCATTCAAATAGTTTGTTGAGCATAATTTGATTTTCTATCTCTAATTACTAGATATGTTTGTTTTTTCATTGGTAAAAAGTGGCCGTAACGTCTTATTTAACTAAACCATAACATGTGAGGTGTTTATTAGGTGACGTAAAAATGATAAATTACTTCATTCAAATAGTTTGTTGAGCATAATTTGATTTTCTATCTCTAATTACTAGATATGTTTTTTTTTCATTAGTGGCGCTAGTGTGCGGCGTAAATGCTCTTAATAGCTCTTGAGTTAAAAACCGTTATTACTTATTGTTCTACCAAACAAATACTATAAAAATATGGCGATACCATTAATTCTTCTTGAATTTCTCGACGGACGAAACGCTTGATGATTTTTCAGAAAAAATGGACGCCGACAAGATGGCCGAATGTCAAAGCTAAGCTGCCTGATTGGTTGATGCTAAATAAAAGTGTCGCTTTCTCTAAAAACTTAAATTCTACCTATTTTTGCCATAACAAGAATTAACCTCTCTACCTTGCCGCGGTGTCATGACACCGCGGCAATATTATATAATTTAAATAATAATTATTTATGTGCGGAAAAGGCTACGTCATCATTTTATTACTTGTCGTCATACGCTAGAGCTTTTCCTATAAAATAACTGTGAATACTTTGGTTACTATAGACCTGGGACGCTTTTTCTTTAAAAAAGGTAAAAAAAAAATTAAATATGACCCGCGTACGTGCTTCGGAAAGCCGTTGGTCCCGGCCACAATAGCAGTTGGAACAACCACCGCACCGCACTGGGCCCTCTTGGTGGTTTACAGGCCGTTCTCCCTATCCATCCCTAAGGAAGGGTCGTGGCTCAGTGGAGATTTATAATGAGTTGGTGATGATAGCAAGTAGCAAAATATAAAATCGTATTTACACATTTACGTACAACTTTTGTTTTTCTTTTTATCATGAACCTGTCCTTAACTCGATGAACCTATATTATTCTTTATTCTAGAAAAATAAATTATCTGTACAACGATCTACAAGCAATCTATTACAACGTCAAAATATGTGTACCACCGTACAACGTAACAAAAGACCTTACAGCAACCGAGGCAGACATCTCGGATTACCTGTCAAAGCTGAAAATATTGTACAAGCAGCCGTATGTAGAATCGTTTACGACTTATGCGGCAATACATGGCTTCAAAAAAAAGAAAGGGCTTTGCTTGAACGGAGAGAACGACTTTGAGAAATTGATGGAACACTCCAGGGATCCTGGGGTATTGTTGTGGCTTTGGTTCTACTGGCGGGAGCAAGTGTTACCCATGAGAGAGTCTTACAAAGAACTGGTGAAGTTGGAGAACAGGGGCGCATGGCGGAATGGTAAATATTGATATGCTGTCTCTCTCTCTCTCTCTCACTCTTTCTTCCCGACTTTATATCTCACATGGTGGGTGGGGTCAGCCTTTTTTATCATTTTCCTCCACTTCGCTCTATCCTCGACATCCTGTTCCGTTACCTGGCAGTCCCTCATGTCCTTTTGCACTACATCCTTCCATCTTGTCTTGTGTCTGCCTCTCGATCTTGGACCGGGGACAGAAAGATGCAGTGCAGAGTTTCCAACGTTGTCGGATGGCCTCCTCTTCATATGTCCGTACCATCACAACCTATTTATATGCTGTCTATAATTCTCATTGAACGGGAGGCAATTGAGGAGCTCGATGGCGCAGTGGTTAAAACGCCTGGTGTGCGATTGCTGAGGCTTAGCAACTTTCGCAAAGGCCGCCGGTTATCAGATGGGTGACCAAAAATGTATAATCTCGTGCTCCTCCGTACTTTGGAAGGTATATATAGCCGTTGGTCCCGGCTGCATTAGCAGTGGTTAACAACCACACCGGGCCCGGGTGGTGGTATGGCCTGTTCTCCCTTTCCATCCATAGGGTTGGCTCGTGCCCTAGCAGTGGGGAGCTGGTGATTTAATGTTATGTGATGATGTAAGGGGCAATTTTGGATTCGGGCAAACCGTGTACCTGATTAATTACTCGATGCTTAGCTAAGCAAGCGTTGTGTAGGCAGGCCTCCTACAAGTTGGCCCAATGATCTGGTGAAGGTAGGGTAGTCGCTGGATGCGAGCATTATAAAACGAGTCGTTGTGGAGAGCTTTGGAGGAGGCCTCTGACCAGTGGTCGTCTTTTGGCTGAGATGTTGATGATGATGAATACTGCTTTAAAAGCTTTACGGTATCATCATCATCACCAGCTCATTATGCGTCCCCACTGCTGGGGCACGAGCCTTCCCTATGGATGGATAGGGAGAACGGGCTTTAAACCACCACACGGGCCCAGTGCGGATTGGTGGTTGTAAACGACTGCTAATAAAGCCGGGACCAACGACTTTACGTGCCTTCTGAAGCACGGAGGAGCTCGGGATAATAAAATTTTGGTAACCCATCCGATGACTGGCCTTTGCGAAAGTTGCTTGACGTCAGCAATCGCAGACCGGGCGCGTTATCCACTGCGCCATCGAACTCTTCTGCGCCACCGAGCTCCTCATATGGTATGGTAAGCTTTAATGTTCCAACTGATTTGCAAGGTTCCCTATTGTTTTGCATAAAATTTTATGTCATAATTTAACATGGCATACTTTTACTTATCCTAATAATAGTTACGCACAATATTAATTAGGCATAACTTTTAGGCGCAATTTTTTTAAGCATACCTACTTTATGTATAATAATTGTTAAGCATACTATTCTTAAGCCTAAATATGCTTACGCATAATGATATTTAAGCATAAGTTTTATAGGCATAATAATTATACGCCGAATAAATATCTAGCTTCTAAAGTGTTAAAAACATTATTACCAAATTTTAGGTCACGTGATAGGTTAGAAATTTCGAGGTTATTTTTTTTTATTCTATTGTCTAATAAAAAAAAATAACCTCGAAATTGAAATTGTCTTAAATTTCTAACCTATCACGTGACCTACAGGAGTAGGGCGGCTAGTATTGCTAGAAATTGATAGGTAAAATAATAAGTATGTAACCATTATGCCTTTTGATCTTTATGCCTAAAATAACTATTAGACAAATAAACAATATGCCTTAAAACTTTATGCAAATTAAAATTAGGGCAAAACACATTAGCCTAAACTATATTTATGATTACTGAAATAGTATGCCCAAAAACAATTATGTCAAAATAGGATTATGACAAAAAAATATGCCTAACTCGTTATGCCAAATTAAATTAGGACAAAAAATAGTCGAAAAAAGGGATCCCGATTTGCAACGCCTTTGTTTCAGGTTATTCAGACATTGGAGCGTGTTGGCGCGAAGAGTTAGAGATATTGGACTTTAGAGTATTCTGTCGCCATCTTTATTCTGGCATTCGACCTTTATACACGTTACTGCATGGTGTAGTCAGGTTTTACCTGAGAGAAAAGTACGGCGATGTGGTACCGGAGAATGGGGCTATACCTGCCCATTTACTTGGTAAGCTATATGATCATTTGATTATATTTATATATAGGTACTTAATACGTTATGTCCTTTACTTACCCTATTTATTTATTTTATTTTATTAACTATTTGATTTGGAAATGTAATATAATGAATTCTAAGTGTACCTACTGATGACTTAAATATCTACAGATTCATGATTCACGATGATTTAAATTATGTTTTTTTCTTGTCGTCTGTCATCGTCTCATTTTCATTCGGCCCATCATTGAGTGTCGTGGGCTTATTATGCTGAGACAGGCGGGTCCTTGTTTTCCTCACACACTTCTTTTTTTATAGCTGTTCACTTTTTTGTTTGTTTATAACTTTTTTCTGTTATTCTTTTATTTTTAGGGTTCCGTACCTTAAAAGGAAAAAACGGAACCCTTATAGGATCACTTTGTCAGAGTGAACGAGAGTGCGGCAACTTCACACAAGCGCTCCGAAACGCACACACACAAGCTCGTAGTTCACCTACATTAGCACACGGAAAAAAGCATGGGAAAGGAGAACCCGATGACGCGGCTGTCATCACAAACGCGGATCGGGCAGCGTATGTTGCTGTAGTAACGGAGAATAACAAGTATGTCACTGAGCGCTGCCGATCTTATTTAAACCTTGTTTCTTTATTGGAAATAGAAAAATTTATTACATATTCAAAACTATCCAAAACTATTTTTGATAATATATCCGACTTTAAATATGTACCTCCATGTAAATGCTTTCCAATAATATATTTAAAAAAATTATACATTCGCATGCGGATATATTACGTTATTAAATTTAATAACGCAGCTTTCAAAACTGGCCGAGCGAGGCGTAAATATTTTGCTGTGTCCAATTTGTAAATTAATATTTGATTACGATTGTACTTTATAATGATATAAGTATTTTATAGTGTACACCTAAATTGTGTGTTTCATTTATAATATATAACACACCCAAATTCACACAATAATAAATTAACTATGTGTGGCTCACTCAACCCTAGCCGGTAGCTACAGCTCGTACGTCAATTCAAGATCACGGCACTGTTGCCGCACTCTCATTCACTCTGACTTTGTCGTCTGTCTGCCTGTCTGTCAAGACCCTTTGTCTCGGGAACGCGTGGAGGTATCTAGTTGAAATTAAAGCTATAACTTCTAAAATATCGAAAAAAAGATAAGGCCGTATAAGTCGCAAAAACGTATATTTCGACACTCTCAAGGGAATCAAAATTCAGAGGGTACTTGTCGTTGACCAACTATGAAAAACAGGGTCTTTATGCAAGAACGGGGTTCCAAACTTTGAAGTAAGTTAACCCTGTCATGTGCGGTATCGTATGAAAGGGTTTAATTTGCACAAGCTTAAAAAAACTTTAATTATTTTTACGATGTATATAGTTTTCGATTTATGACTAAGAATGAAAAAAGATATTTTTTTGTGATTTACCTATAAAACACAATAATATAAGTAATTGTAGGTTTTGGAAACTGAATTTCGGGAAAAGTTCGAGACTAATACTAGCTGACCCAGCTGACTTCGTATCGCTTTGATAGTTTCTATGTCAACAATACAATCAAATCGTTTCTATGACAACAAATCGTGGAACATTTTGTATTGGAAAAAAACGACGGGTTGCACTCCGGGAGTGCCGGCAGAAGTGAAAACTTGAATATTAACGTTGTGCATTTTTGATATTTTGGAATGGTTAGGGAATAATTTTGCACGAATTGCTTCAATTATCAGTATAAAAGTACTATCATTTATGTGGTAGAATACAATATTTATTTATTGCGCTATCGTACACAAACATGACAATTTATATTACATTAAAAAGCACTCGAACATTCGCGCAAGCGCCCTGCGCCGCCTAAATGAAACAGCAGGCATACATTTTCGCCGCGCCGTAGAAAGAAATGGGGATACTTCCTCTCCTACGCCGCGCCGGCTGTCATCCGTCTTACTAATTTTCGATCAGGCCACGTGTCCTGACGCCTGACGCGAGTCACGTGTCCTGACGCGAATTTAACATTTTTTACCCATTACAAAAAAAGTGTACAACGCCGCTAAAGAAATTTCACTTCAAAATATTTTTTTGGGGTGGACCACCCTTATCACTTAGGGGTATGGAAAATAGATTACGACCGATCTATATATGTGAGTGTCAATCAATGTTTTCCTTCTTAGTTCTTAAGATTTGCAATACGACTCTGGGTTTGGAACACCTTGCTCTTCTCAGTACAAGCAGAGTGAACGAGAGTGCGGCAACAGTGTCGTGACCTTGAATCGACGTACCGAGCTGTACCTACCGGCTAGGGTTGAGTCACACATAGTTAATTTATTATTGTGTGAATTTGGGTGTCTTTTATATTGTAAACTTACCTTGTTATATCTGTCGGCAAAGTGAAAAAGGACAAACTGGGATTATGGTTGTGTGTGTTAAGACATCCTCATACACAACAGGTTTTTTTCCCAGACATTTTCAATAGGCACTCACCTATAAGCAACAAAACTCGCAATCGCGACACCCAAACCAAGAAAAATACGTGTATACTGATCGGCAACGCTCAGTGACATACTTGTTATTCTCCGTTACTACAGCAACATACGCTGCCCGATCCGCGTTTGCGGGGACAGCCCGCGTCATCGCGTACTCCTTTCCCGTGCATTTTTCTGTGTGCTAATGTAGGTGCACTACATGCTTGTGTGCGTGCGTTTCTGAGCGCTTGTATGAAGTTGCCGCACTCTCGTTCACTCTGGTACAAGGTCTCTCACTCTATGTAGACTCACGAATTTTGTTTTTTTACATGTTGTGGTTGTCTATTTTATGTGTTTACCAATATTTTAACGCAGTAAGGAAGAGAAGAAACGCCCTTGCTGAGTTTCTTGGCGGTTCTTCTCAGTACAAGGTCGCCCGCCCTGTGTAGACTTACGAACCGATATGGCATAGTGACATACATAAGAGCTACTTGTAGCCTAAAGGCGGCTACAGACTCACGCCGAGAAGCCCCGAGAACACCCGAGAAGCGTGAATGTAGATAGTATCTCGCCTTCTCGTTTTCGCGCTCGCCTGTTCTCCAATCGGTGTCGGTATTTTGGCACGAATCAAAGGAGAAAAGAGAACGGTATCTACATTCTTGTTCGGTCTCAGTGCGACCGTAACATTGATTGTGTGTTGTTGTGTAGGTTACTATCTGTGGTCGCCAAGCTATAAAAACGTCAGTGCTATAAAAAGTATAAAATGTGGAATAATGAATTAGAGTTAAAGTTCATAGAACATTTTCATTCAGAGCTTATTTTATGGGATGCAAAACATAGACACTACAAAGACAAAAGTCTAAATCATAATATAATATGCTAATGCACACAAAACCAATGCCGCTGCACTGTCGTTGTCGTCCATTCCGGATAACGATCGAGAATGCGAATGAGAAGGTCGCATGAGTGCAGGTGCCTTCTCGGTTCTCGCGCAATTTCTCGGCAAGACTTCTCGGCGCGACTTCTCGCGTGAGTCTGTAGCCGCTATAAACTCACTCAGCGTCTTCGTCTATCGCTATAGGGTAGTTCTGCCAGTTCGCCGGCCACTGCCAGTTCTCGGCCATCAAGGATATTTTGTAAGGGAATAAGAAAAATACACGCGACCATTTTGAAAAGTCTATGTTATACTATTAAGACAGTAGTTACGCGTGATCTTGCCAAATGGCAGGGTAATAAAATCTTGTTTGTAACGTCAGTGTGCCCTTGACGTTCAAGGAGTGTAAACGTCGAATTCAACGAAAAAAATAGTGCGCGACATTCTGTTCTAAGGTAAGTTAAACGGTTAAGTTAAACATCAATTAATTCTAAAACTGTTTGAATTTTTTGTGTTATTAGATTGTTACAATACATTTTTTTTGAGAATAAATAAGGTTTACTTATAAATCTGGCTAACTCAATACAAATTAAACAAGATTTTGAATTCTCGGCCAGGTGGCCGACATTTGGCAGTTAAAGGTTTTCATTAATTTATATCTTCAACAATAGTATTTTTTTTTAGTATCTTAGTTCTAATTTAGAAATTATAACAAAAATCCAGATCCAGTTCCAGTTTACGGTCACAAGGACTCATACAAAAAAACTGAGAAAAAGGTATTTTAATTTGATAACTTTTAGCGGCCAAAAGAGGCATTCACGTATCCTTTTCTCAGCCTAAGTATATCTATAGGAATGTACACATAACAAATATTTATTAATCTCTTAACCATGTTTTAAAAATATTTCCTATTCAATAGTTTTTTATCTTGCTGTTATTCAAGCATTAAGCTTCCTTTTCGTTTGGTTTTTAACACAAACTCATCTAAAACTTGTGACTAAAATGAGTGGCCGAAAAACGACAGCACTTATGTGAGCTCTCGGCCATAAAACGAAAAGCGGCCGACAAACGGTTACGAAGTTTTCATTTGTCGGCCTACTATTTCTAGTGTGGTTTATAATTTAACTGTCAAGTTCCTAAATAAAAACTTTGAAATACATGAGAACAATAATATTCTTTATTTTTTGTAAAGACCCTACCTATACCTATACAAAATATAAATATATTTGAAGGAAAACAAAGCGGCCGACAACTAGCACATTAGTTCGGCTGATAACTGATATAGATGGCCGAAAACTGGCATATTTACTACTTTTCTTTATTTTTATAAATATAAAATAAATGGAAATATGTATTTGGTAATTTAATTTCTAGACAATATAAAACTATATTAAATTCCCGTTCATACGGTATTTTTTTATTTTATTTCTAGTGAATGTTTGGAAAGTTATACGAATCAGTCGAAATTTCGCTTAATTGGCCGAGAACTGGCAGAATTACCCTACCACGGCGAGTGCTCTGAAGAACTGTGTGACCTTATCCCACCTTCTCCCATGCTCCATAGGAGTACACGTGCTGCTCTCCGGAGTCATCACTTCACTGCCACACATATCCCAACGCGCACAAAAAAATTTGGTGACTCGTTTCTTTGTCGCACTTTCAAAAAATGGAAGTCTAGTCACACGTTTTCCCTCCTTCAAACGAGGTCACGCCTCGTTGAAGAGAAGCACCTTGTGGGCCGGTTGAGTGAGGTTGACTGATGCTGCATTGTTTTCACGCTGCACCACTTAACATCAGGTGGTATAGAGTCATTTGCCGTGTTAAGTATAAAAATTAAAAAAAAATGAATAATTATTTTTGAATATTGAAAAATTTTATTCTGACCATCGCAAGGTGATCATGTTAAGGAACTGGGGAGTCCGAATCACGTGACGCGTGTTCTAACAGAAATTGAACAGAAGTCGGTGGAGATCCCAGAAGTCAGCAAGGAGTTGTCACACGAAGGCGGCCCAGGGGAAGACCACAAATAGTCAAATCGCTTCTTAGCTGCCATGTCAACCAGTAAAATTTCAATTAAAATCTTTGTTATTTATTCAAAATTCAAAAATTCAAAATTCAATTCAAAATTCATAATCATTTATTCAGTTTAGGCTACAAGTAGCTCTTGTGAATATCATTATGCCATCGGTTCGTAAATCTACTCTGGGCGGGAGATCTTGTACTGAGAAGAACCGGCAAGAAACTCAGCAAGTGTCCAGCTCTTTTATCCCTTACAGCGTCAAAAATATTGGAAAATGCCCTATCATAGCAGAACATTTTCCATTACAAATAAACACAAAAATATATATAAGACAACCACAACATGTAAAAAAACAAAATAAAAAATGTAAGTTAACAAATTTACATCAGATAACTATGTAAAGGTTTCAATTTCCACAATGTCATACAGCACCACTACAGTACTCTAGTAAAAGTCAAAAATTGTTTAGGTAAAACAAAGTCAAACTATAATTAATAATCCTAAAAATAAGATAAGTATGCAAGAGCAGACCAGCCTCCACAGGCGGCACCCGTTCACGAGCATGACATATGAATCAGCCATCGCTTCGCTCAACCATATTTTAGGGAACGTAACGACCCGACGCACACGCCACCACCGCAGAGACGACCGTATTGGCAACGAAAACTGTGTCAAACAATGGTGCTAATGATTTTCTAATTTGTGTTTTTAGGTAACCTTTGGTCACACAACTGGGAACCTCTAATAGACTTGATTACACCTAAATCTATTGACCTCAACAAAAGCATTAAGAAGTTGGAGTGGACTGTACCCCATATGGTAAGTGTATATAAGGCAGAGGTCCACTACTGAATATCATCATCAGCTCATTTCATGTCCCCACTGCTGGAGCACGAGCCTACCCTATGGATGGATAGGGAGAACGGGCCATAAACCACCACGCGGGCCCAGTGCGGATTGGTAGTCATTAACGACTGCTAATGCAGCCGGGACCAACGGCTTTACCTTCCAAAGCACGGAGGAGTTCGAGATGATATATTTTTGGTCACCCATCCGATGCGAAAGTTGTTTAATCTCAGCACTCGCAGACCGGGCGCGTTAACCACTGCGCCATCGAGCTCTTGAACATAGGCCTTCCCAATCGCTACCACACTCGGTTCCCCGCCTTTCGCATCCAACCACCGCTTTCTTCAGGTCGTCGGTCCAGCGAGCGGGTGGCTAGTCCACACGATGCTTTGAGTGCGGTCTGCATTCGAGAACACGTTTGCGTCAACGGCCATCAGCTCTACGACAAATATGCCCCACCCTATGCCACTTGCAACTTGCTAATTCTTTCTGCTATGTCGCTGGCTTTAGTTTTATTATTTATTTATTTATTCTTACATTTAAAAATAATCTTAAATATTACATACATTGTGTATTAAAACCCTTAAGAAGTTCAAAATTCAAAATTCAAAATCATTTATTCAGTTTAGGCTACAAGTAGCTCTTGTGAATGTCACTATGCCATCGGTTCGTTAGTCTACTCTGGGCGGGAGATCTTGTACTGAGAAGAACCGGCAAGAAACTCAGCAAGTCTCCAGCTCTTTTCTCCCTTACAGCGTCAAAAATATTGGAAAATGCATTATCATAGCAGGACACTTTCCATTACAAATAAACACAAAAAAAAATAGAAGACAACCACAACATGTAAAAAAAAACAAAATAAAAATTTTAGTTATCAAATTTATATCAGATATTACTTGTGTAAAAGTTTGATATTAATTATGTAAAAGTTTTAATTTCCACAATGTCATACAGTACTACAGACTCTAGTAAAAGTCAAAATTTGTTTAAAAAACAAATTCAAACTATAGTAAATAATACTAAAAATAAGATAAGTATGCAAGAGCAGATCCGCCTCCACAGGCGGCACCCATTCACGAGTATGACATATGAATCAGTCATCTAGGGAACGTAACGACCTGACGCACACGCCACCACCGCAGAGACAATAAAGAGAGCATGACACACTCAAGATACTCTTAATAAAAACTTAATGATCTAGCTCAATTGGGAGAGCACCTGACCCGGTATGTCAGAAGGGTGCGGGTTCAAATCCTGCTCGTGAATTTTTTTTCAACATTTGTGTTTTTTTTTAATGATCTATTTAACGCAACGCTGATTGTTATGTGTAGGACACTGCTGATAAAGACTATCATATCAGTATAAAAATTATTTAACTTAATTTTATGATATTGATTCAAATATAATACATATAGTATGTTTTTTATTATAACCAGGCTGTTGTATCATCTAAATATTCTTTGACTGTATAATAACCTTTTCTAAGTAATAAAGACTTCAGAGCGTTTACGCCGCACACTAGCGCCACTAATGAAAAAAAAATATATCTAGTTACTTCACATGTTATGGTTTAGTTAAATAAGACGTTACGGCCACTTTTAACTATAACGCCATATTTAACTAAACCATAACATGTCAGGTGTTCATTAGGTGACGTAAAAATGTTAAATTACTTCATTCAGACAGTTTGTTGAGCATAATTTGATTTTCTATCTCTAATTACTAGATATGTTTTTTTTTTCATTGGCGGCGCTAGTGTGCGGCGTAAACGCTCTTAAAATGTTATTTAAACTTAAGTTAATGTAAATCTAGTACAGCAGTGCTATTCTCTAAGCAAAACAGCGTCGAACTCGACGTTGAACTCGCTCATAACTTGCAAACGAATTTCAACCTACTTTTTATTAGTAATAAAGTCTACATTCGTTTGCAAGTTATGAGTGAGTTCAATGTCGAGATCGACGCTGTTTTGCTTAGAGAATAGCGCTGCAGTATTTGGTATTCTATTGTAATAGTGTATTCCTTGCCCCAAGAAAGAACCAAGAACCTTCTGTAACCTGAACAGTGGCATTACAAGTTTTGTCTTATTTCTAGTATTGAAATTGTGTACCCACGTCACCCTGTTAAGTAAAGGAGTTGATGTTGCAACGTACAAAAACTATACAATTATAAACATATTGAGATGCAACTGTCAGGACACCAATCTCCTCAAAAAGATTTCTTAAGGAAGTTCGTGATCCTAGTTTATAGATTGTTCTTATTGCTCGTTTCTGTAAAATGAATATAGTTTCAATGTCAGCTGCTGTTCCCCACAGTAGGACGCCATACGACATGACACTATGAAAATAACTAAAATAAACTTTTCAAGCAGTTTCAACGTCTGTTAACTGCCTAATTTATCTAATGGCATAAGCAGCAGAACTGAGTTTACCGGCCAATTTCGATATATGAGGATTCCATTGAAGTTTTGAGTCATAGGTTATGCCTAAAAATACTGTAGAATTACCAAATCTAAATGATCACCGTTTATTCTAATATCGGTTGGTTCATTTCTGACATTTGGTAATATAAATTTAATACATTTTGTTTTCTTAGCGTTAAGCTGTAAATTATTAATAGTAAACCAACGGAGTACCTCTGAAAGAGCTTTATTTACATTTTCATAATTAGTCATACACCTAGTCACATTAAAATGAGTGAAGTATCATCTGCAAATAATACAATTTCACAGAAATTCTCTACAAAGAATGGTTTGTTTATACACATTGGAGTCACCGACGGTGACTAACATAGACATTTGTTTAATAATTTACACCATCTTCAGCTTAAGCTACGCACAACGCAACGATATGCCCAGAAGCGAACGAGTCCGATTTTGCGTAGACGGTGGTTGGTAAATAACCACCTATGGTCTGTGTAAATAACTATCGCATCCTTATCGTTACGATTCCCGGCAAATCAGCTTACAATAATTGATAGCCCGCGTTCGTGAATCATTCACAGGATGTCTATTTAATATTCTATGACATATCAGTATGATGTATTTATATATTATTTATTTTTATTTATTTATTAAAATATTTATATATTCATAAAATAACACATTAAGTAGATGTTGTTTTATTTATTTATTATTATTTATTTATATTTTATATTTTTACTGTTAATTTCCAATTTAAGCTTTTCAGGTAGTTGATTTATTAGACATGGTAGTTTATATTTGATGATTAAACGAACTTACCTGTAAGTGAAGTTCTATCATAATTATACAAAGCGCCTCGTCCGAAGAGATTAGTAGTTAATTATTTTATATTGTTACTTGTAGTATCGCATAGATGTCACCACTCCTGCACTATCGTTGAGATTTAGTTTTTTTTTTTTTTTGTTGTGGGTATCCCTATCTTTCTCTATGGCGCCATTGCCTCGCGTTCGTCATTTAGTTTAGAGATTCATGTTTTTTTTTTTTTTTGTTGATGTATTTCCCTAGAGATTAGTAACGGGAATAATGGCAGAGTAAGGGTGGGTGGGAGTTACTAATCTCTTCGGACGAGGCGCTTCGTATAATTATGATAGAACTTCACTTACAGGTAAGTTCGGTTAATCATCAATTATACTTCGCGCCTCGTCCTCGAGATTAGTAGTTAATTATTTTATATTGTTACTTGTAGACTTTGAGAGTAGTAATAATGTGGGAAATATCATCAATGGAAATACTTTTCGAATTAATGTAGGTTTATTTGTATACTTAATTAAACAACATTATGTAGATCAGTAATTTAACTAATATATAATTATTCTTGTAATAATCATAACAGTTCCTAATTTAAGTTTTTCAAATCAATCAGTATTGTAATTTGCTACATAAAATACCTAAGCATCAAAATAGAATGAGGTAAAGATGTACAATCGTCGTTCAAAACAGGTCTATTATAGAACCGTGCAAACACAGTGGAGTTGCCGCTCCAACCCGCGGTGTTTCGGATTTAGTAACATAACAAAGTTTTACCAGGACATATAGTGGGTTTATTATTGAAAAAAGGTATATAATGTGTTGGCAGTTTGCAGCCTGGTTTTGATGTTTTAATTAAATCGGAGATTGTAATAGTAATACGGCTGGATGATGAATGTATATTCTTAATATTTATTTTTGACAAGGTCTGAACTCTATGGGCAGTTGTAAGTGACAGTAATGTTATTGTCTTTTTGGTCAATGTTAGGTCTTCATTGGGGTACCATTGACTCAATTGATCCAAAACGCAATTTGTATCCCAGGTAATTATACTTTGGTAACGGTGGTCGGAGACGAAATACACCCAGTCTTTTGATATGTTTGGACCCAGTAACAGCGACAACGCTGATCGGCATGAGTTCAGGGTGCCATATTGACAGGCTTCATTATATAACTGGGTAAAATATACCACAGTAGGGACTTAAGCAAATTTTTGATAGCGCGTCTCGGATAAGACTGCTGCCACCAGGGTAATGGATTAATGTATCCACTGAGAGCTGGAATGGGAAATTATCGTGCGTTTATGAGGTGGAAATGTTATAATTCTGGAGACCACAAGGGCTTTAAATACGGGATACCATGGTGGCGTATGATGGCATAGTGACATTCACAAGAGCTACTTGTAGCCTAAACTGAATAAATGATTTTGAATTTTGCGTAGGTCACAAAGGAACAACCATGATACCTTTTGCTTTGTCAGAAATTATTTTCTTTAATACTTTTAATATAATAGAGAAGGGACGAAACGCATAAAAATTCAAACCACTCTATGTTATGGTGAAAGAATCAATATTTATAGCATCAGGGTCTGTATGCCATGAGATATAAATTCACACTTTTTATATATGCGGCTTGCGAACAGGTCAATATCAGCAATACCAAATGATTCTATCAAGCATTGAAAAAGTCCAGTTTGCTAACTCCCTTAATGTCCCGGTGAGATTTGCGTGATTCCGCATCTGCGATGACGTTATCGCTTGATTTGATATAAGATGCGAAAATGAACAGCTTACGATCTTTACACCACTGCCAAATTTCCCTGGTTATCTGTGTAAGGTGTGGGAATTGGATCCCACCTATTCGATTTGTGTAGGCAATTGCAGTAGAATTGTCTATGAACAGGAGAATTTGGCATCCTTGAAAGCCTTTTGCAAACGTTTTCAGCGCAATGAAAGCAGCCAAGAGTTCGAGATAATGTAGATGTTTTAACCGCTCATCATTAGAACATTGGCCACTCGCTGTTTCATCTTGACAGGCCGCACCCCATCCCGTCGTTGAGGCGTCAGAATAAATTTCAGTGCTATTTTCGTCATTCCTAATGCGGCGCACTGAGTGACCTATGTTTTTTAACCATCATTGAATATCGGATACAGTGTAACAGGAATATTCATTGTTTTATCATAGTCATCGTCATTTCTCAGGTTAAGAAATTTACAGCGTTCTAAATCCTTAGTGTCAAGTAGCCCATACAATACAGCTGGGCATGCTGATACTAGCAAGCCAGTGACTTGGGCGAGCTTCAGGACTTTACAATTTTTTATCTTCAAAAAGTTTTCCAATTCTGTTATAATTTGCAATCTTTTATCTAAAGGTAAGCTTAAATTAATTTCGTGCGAATTGAATGATCGTACCAAATTTACAAGTTACAGAAGGTTTAAGAACGCTCTTTTCCTCATTGATAATGAACCCAATTGAAGTTAATAGGGTTTTAGTATTTTTTATGTTTGCTATACATTGCTGGTAAGTTTGACCGAATAGCAGCCAGTCATCAAGATAAAGTGTGGAAATTAATCCTACAGTTCTTAGTAGTTTTAATTTTTTAAGGTTAAAGATAAACCGCATTTTACCGTTAGGTTTCGGCGTAAGGAATATACTTGATATAAACTGGTTTTTACAAGGTTCGCATTCAGTTCAATATCTACGTAATCACCAATAGCTTCGTAAAAAAGAATATTATTTTCATTACTTTTAACCGGAGTGTGTGGGATCGAATCTTAAAATGCTGGAGCCGAGAAAGGGATTTTATAACTATCAATCCAAGAAAGAATTGTTCTGTCTTTCGTAATAAGGAACCATTGGGTTTTAAAGTAATGTGAACGGCCGGCATACTCAACTGAATTTAGTAGCGACGACGTGCCTGTGTCTGCATCAGTGCCGGCAGCTGTTGCTGACGCAACGGCTGTCTCCATGAGTGCTCCATGCTCCATGGGCGGCGGTGGCGGAGGTGGTGCGCGGGGGCCTACAGGCTCGTAGCTCCTCGGCGGTGGGCCCGGCTGCCTGTATGCTGGACCAGGAGCTTTGCGGTTTAAATTCTTCTGGTTTAGTGTCTTCGCCCGCTTAAGTATATTTTTATGGTATGATGCATCAGCCTTTAATTTGACTCCTGATTTAATAATCGATTTAGCTGTTTTATTAGTCTCAGCTAACGTTTCGCTAAATAAAAAGGTGTCAATCTTAGTATTGCTAAGGTGTTCTTTAAGATCCTTTTTTAATGAAAAAGGATGAAGTTTCTTCTTGTTAAGAAGACCCCATGATGAATATCGCATAGCCATCGGCTGAGATCCATAAGCTTTTAAAGCGTTTCTTTGTCCATGTCCTTTGACGTAAGTTGGGCAGTAAAGATTTCTCCTAGGCAGGAAATAGCACTTGCTATCTGTTTTTGTTTGGCTTCTATACCTTTATCTCGCTTAACAGTGTTTTCAGGAATAGCCACTTTGATTTTGGTATTAATTTTTGGGGGGTTAATGCGCAAGCAATTGGCGGGTATCGAGTATTTCGAAATCAATTCTTTACGACCCTCTTTATTAAGACCCTATGTGGATGTGTGTTCAAGTCGGCAAGCAAGCTCTTGCCGAATGTCTTTGCCAAGTTTTTCTGTGAGCAACGGATCGTCACCCAGAATTTCAAGGACATCAGTGTCCAATTCACCATCTTTGTTGGTAGTATCAAGGGCTGGAGCCCTCGAAGACGTACAGGGCGCTTCTGGGGGAGTCATTGCATCTACAAGACTATCGTCAGCAGGCGCCTGTACCTCATGGGTAAAGCCAACTAGCTCGGCATTATCGAGTTCTTCAGACAATCAATCAGATAATTGCGGCATAGGTGTGGATATAAGACAACGTTAATACGTTATACTTAACTAGGTACGAGCGAAAAGTGCGTATTTGGAAAACATTAAATAATGGCATTGCACTTATATTAGATAACGATTGTTATCTTGTCAAGGTTAGGTAAAAATCCCCAATGGATTCAACGCCAACCGTTACTTTTGAATGCGTCGAAGAAGCCCCGACGGTTAACTCTGGTTGCATTTTGTATGTACCAAAATTAGTTCAGTTACATATAAGACAATGTTAATACGTTATACTTAGCTAGGTACGAGCGAAAAGTGCGTATTTGGAAAACATTAAATAATGGCATTGCACTTATATTAGATAACGATTGTTATCTTGTCAAGGTTAGGTAAAAATCCCCAATGGATTCAACGCCAACCGTTACTTTTGAATGCGTCGAAGAAGCCCCAACGGCTAAATCTGGTTGCATTCTGTATGTACCAAAATTAGTTCAGTTACATACATATAAGACAACGTTAATACGTTATACTTAACTAGGTACGAGCGAAAAGTGCGTATTTGGAAAACATTAAATAATGGCATTGCACTTATATTAGATAACGATTGTTATCTTGTCAAGGTTAAGTAAAAATCCCCAATGGATTCAACGCCAACCGTTACTTTTGAATGCGTCAAAGAAGCCCCAACGGCTAACTCTGGTTGCATTCTGTATGTACCAAAATTAAGACACTGATAAGTTAATAAAACACTCGTTATCTGAGTTTACGAGTCCGTTGGCGGCGAGTCACTCGCCGGGCTTCCTTAGTCACGTATTTAGCGCTGTAGCTTGCGCGTTTTTTCATTATATGTTCAAGTTCTTCTTCATAAGTCTTAGGATTTTTACGTTACGGCATTTTGCGCACGAAAACAGTCGATTGAACACGGAAGAAATTTAAAGTGACTGGAGTGGTCGAGCACTAAAATGCGAATGACGAACGCGAGGCAATGGCGCCATAGAGAAAGATAGGGATACCACAACAAAAAAAAACTAAATCTCAACGATAGTGCAGGAGTGGTGACATCTATGCGATACTACAAGTAACAATATAAAATAATTAACTACTAATCTCGAGGACGAGGCGCGAAGTATAATTTAGTAGTTGCTTGCCGTAGTGATTTTTGAATCTAGGTACGGCGAGGCATCGGCGCGTAGCTTTCTATTTTCCGTCAAATCTCTTCATTTCGAATAGACTCCTAGAATATAAATTCAATTGTTTATCGGTCAAATGGCGTTAGGTATTAAAACCTGCGCGTTAAAATTTTGCCATAAAAATTCTCGTTTTTGTAACGTGATCGAAATAAAACTGCCCTGATGTACGGCTAACGGATTTTCTATATAGCTGAATGACGTAATGTTTAATAATATTGACGAATTAATGAATGAAACAATGAAATACATAAGACTCAAATCAAAAGTTTTGGTACAGGTGAAACGTGTCGAAGATTACTACCAGTCTATGGGCCTTCCCGCCATGACGCAGGAGTTTTGGCAGGAATCTGTGTTCAGCAACGAAAATGGCACTCGCTGCCACGGCACCGCAGCGGACATGTTTAGACGTGACGATTACAGGTAAATAATCGTGAATATTACCTACTAGTGATGCACCGAATATCCGTATCCATATCCGTGACTCTTTGGCGAATCTTGAACGGATATTTTCACAGCGAACGTATTCAGACGTGACGGCTACAGTTAAATAATCTTGAATAAAAATATATGTACCTACTAGTGATGTGCCGGATACCCGCATCAGTATCTGTTACTATTTGGCGGATCTTGAACGGATCTTTTTACAGTGGACGTATTCAGACGTAACGGCTACAATTTAATAATCTTTAATAAAATTTATTTTATTTTAAGACTCTCTCCACATTGTGAAAGGTAAGGTGCAAAATGGAAAATTAAACTGTTGATGACGTTGTTGATGTCCGTTTATTGTATTTTATCAATATTAACTTATAATTTTAATTTAATTCTAATTGATGTTTGTTTTTTTTCTTTGATCGATTTTGTTAATTTAAATTTCATCGCTGCTGAACACAAATAATGACTGTGCACAGTAGTAGCGAATGTGGTGAAATACTATTGTGTGGAATTCGCATTGTGCAGAATTGCGAAAAGGAAGAATCGATATTGGCATGAACATCGAATAATTCATATATATTATAGTTTTTAATTTTGTATTCTATGAATGTTGTGCACACCTTTAATTGGGAAATGTACCAGACCTGTACTATTCCACCTATATTTATATATAATGTACATATTGCTGTTGGTGTTCCAATAAATAAATAAATAAATAAATAAAAATATAGGTACAGGATGATTGGTAATACCTGTACAATCCTGAATGTGGCAGATAGGGTACCGTTCATAGAACCCCGGAAAATGATGAACATAACTGAAAAGCACCAGATTGGCGAGATATTGAGGTTATTTGTTACTAAATAAAAATGTAAAGTGACAGCCCTAGGTCAAGCTGATACGTTGTTCTTGTTCTTCAACCTCATAGTCAAACATAAACAGTAGTCGAAACATTGCAGGAATTAACGAAAAAAAAATAATTTCGTTTTTCTTTATGGAAAAGTAATTACTACGTAATTATGATTTGAAATTCCGGGAAAGAGAGCTAAGGAACGTCCGCGACGCAAATGGCTGGATGATATCAAAAAGTGGACTGGACTTAGTTATCGCCAATTAAAACAAGCTGTATGGGATCGCAGAAAATTTTGTATACCGATCACCAAACTCCAGTATGAAGTTTTTTTTTTTAATATTTACAGTCTGCAAACGAGCAAGCGGGCCGCCTAATGGTGAGCGCTCGCCGCCGCCCATGGACATCAGCAACATCAGAGATGTTGCTTTTGTGTTGCCGACCTGAAAAAAACCTCTTTACACCCCTTTTAAAAGAGCGCATGTCGTAGCTTAATGGGAAAACCTCGGATGGCAGCTCATTCCACAGTTTGATGGTACGTGGAATGAAGCTCCTCTGGAAGCGAACCGTTCGAGCGAACAGCGGCTCCAGGAAGTGTGCGTGTGCCCTGTTTCGATGGCGAACGATGCGATAGTAGAAGGAGGAAGTGGGTCAAGCTGGCATTTAGGAGCCCCGGAGTGTGCTTCAAGCTGTAATCCTCATATTTGAAATCGCAATGAAAACGAATTTTGACAACGCTAAAAAATAGTCATGAAATAGTCTTAAATATGTAGTCATACATGTAAAAAAAATAGTCGCATTATAGTTTCGGCGTTATAGCTATAGGTTAGTGAGGATTATGGCTTGAACGTCAAGCTGTAATCCTCACTTCTGGTGCAAGCAAACGGTAAAGTCTTTCGAATTGGTTTAGGTTCCAAAAAATAGTCATGAAATAGTCACAACGATATGCCAAATCTCAGAAATAGCCCATAAAAGATTCCAGAGATATAAAGGTACCCTGATGAGGATTATGGCTTGAACATTTGAAATCTTCAAATTTCTCCGGAACGCCTACGATTTTCAGTTTAAAGTTTTTGCCAAAAAATAGTCATGAAATAGTCGTATGAAGCGAAAATAAAATTGAGCTGATTTAATTTAAAATAAAAAGTTTTTACTAGTTAGTTTAGTTTTTACCGCAATAAAAGGGGGTGTCGATTCCTTAGACGAAAAGTGTGCAAAATACTCGGACACGAATCTCAGAACAGCTCGGAACAATCCGAGCGCAGCCGTTGCGAGATTCCGTGCCCGTGAGAGAATGTCTGAAGCTCATTTTCTGCTGTCTCCTTATTTTGAGGTCATCGCATCGCTCTCAGCTTCGCTCGCGTCTCGCTCACTGCAGACGTCGAGAACGCGGACTTCCTATGAGGTGTCATAAAAGCCATGTACTTAGAGCCCAGGTCTAATAAAAAAATAGAGCGAGCCTTACAGTAGTCGCATATGATGTGTAACATTTGACATCTCACCTTAGTAATAAGCAATTTTAACATTATATTCTGAAAAAAATGGGTCAGGTCATCATGATCATTTTATAACTATAAAATAAATGCAGTAAATACTCATTAGAAGAAATTTGACATATCAAATAAACCTTTGATAAGTTAAATGACACAATATGTCACATATAATAATAATATGTCATGTTCTTATTATCGATTTTAAATTTACAAAATGGCGCGCGCTTGCGGGCTTCCCCGACTTCCTGTCACACTGTTACACCTACTTCCATCACATTTCACGAAAACACTCCCACAAATTGTTTATACAGAAGGCGAGCGGAAAGAAGTTACACATCAAAAATCTGCTTCTTTGACCCACAGGTTACTTTACTGCTCCGGCACTACTATGGAAGACTTCTACGTCCTTCACCACGAGTTCGGGCATATTCACTACTACATGGCGTATGCTGATCAACCAGGGATATTTAGAGTAAGTAACATCATCATCGACTGCTCATTTTATGTACGGGAGAACGGGTCATAAACGGCAACGTGGACCCAGTGCGGATTGGTGATTGTGAACGACTGCTAATGCAGCCGGGAGTAACGTGCCTTCCGAAGCACGGAGGAGCTCAAAATGGTCACCGATTCAATAACCGGTATTTGTGAAAGCTGCTTACTTCATCAATCGCAGACCGGGAGCTTTAACCATTGCGCCATCAAGCTCCTCGTGCTATGGATTTACTGCATAGCTAAGGATAAAACTAGGTAAATTGCTGGCCTATTCATACACCGGAGACAAGGGCGAACCCAGGCTATGTGGGACTCTCGTCCTTTTCCCTCGTCCAGTTGCAAAAACGTCGTCTGTCCGCAAACTCTTAAGATGAAAGTCTTTTATCAGACATGTGGAGCCGAAACTTTGACACTCACAGTAGCGCAGTCAGATTTAAAATCACTCACCGAGCAGTGGAAAGTGTTATATCACAGTTTCTTTGAGGGATCGGACTTGGAACAAAGTGATCCAACAGAGAACAAAAGTTATCGACATACCCCACCGAATTAGCAAGCTGAAGTGGCAGTGGGCTGGCCATAAGAGTAGCCGCGCAGTGGCCTATGTACAGCACTGGACTTGTTTATGCTGATGATGATGATGATGATGATGAGCCACAAAAAGCTTGACGGGGGCAGAGGCCTACCCACTTAAACACTGAGTGCCATCCCATAACTGCCATGGGGATTGCTCGGGACTTCGGTTCCAAGAACGGCAAGCACCAAGCTAGTATTGTACCCGACAGTGTTAGAAACTATCAAGGTATAATTACACATCTTGCTAACTATCCGATAAATATCATGATAATCATCCGATATAATTATCGGATAATTATCATGATATCTTAATAGAAAAGATAAGATATATTATTTCCTGAATGAACAAAGCCTACATACAATATAAGTTATCTTATAATTTAATATTATAATTAAATATATTTCTTGTGCCAGCGGAAACTTCGTGTCAGAGTAGAGAGGACCTTATCTGATGAATGACAGAAACAGCAGCGTTTCACAAGGTTCAGTCCTGGGACCTGTTTTTTATATTGTCTACACTTTCGACTGGCTACACTGCCTTGAATGTAACTCTAGCATCTTTGCTGATGACACCAAAGTATTTGCGAAACCTTTAACACATTATGACCAATTACAGAGTGATCTGGACAAAATACCACACTGGTCCAAAGAGTGGTTGCTCAACTTAAACAGTAACAAATGCACGATACTACTAGTATTATAAACGCGAAAGTTTGTAAGTATGGATGTTTGTTACTCTTTCACGTAAAAACTACTAAATGGATTTGGATGAAATTCGGCATACAGATAGTTTATAACCGGGAATAACACATAGAATACTTTTTATCCAGATATTCCCACGGGAACGGGAACCACGCGGCGGGTGAAACCGCGAGCGGCCGCTAGTACTACATATAGGGAAAATAATCCACATAAAACCTACTGCCTGGGTAACGATTTGCTGAGGGGTGTAAAGGCACAGACAGATATAAATGCCTTCCAAGTCTGGAACCCCTATTTCGTTAAAGACATTGACTTGCTTGAGAATGTAAAGCGCAGAGTTACAAAAATACGAAGACAACTTAAGAACATGCAGTATGAGGAAAGGTTAAAGTTCCTAAAAATTACCAGCTAAAGGATAGAAGAGAACGGGGAGATATAATAGAAACCTTTAAAATTCTTACTGGTCACTATGAGATACGCAGCTTTGAAAGGATATTGACAAACACAAAAAATCCGCATTTTAGAGAACACAGTCGTAAACTCACAAAAATAATTTCTCACATCAACCCACATAAGCACTTTTTGAGCAACAAAGTGGTAGATGCCTGGAATAAACTGCCCGAAGGTAATAAAACATCACAAAGTGTCAACCAGTTTAAGAATAGACTAGACATAGACTTTTTTTTTATTTTTTTTATACATAGCTCGGCAAATGACTCCACTCCACCTGATGTTAAGTGGAAATGGAGTCCAGACGTAAGGACAACTGGTGCAGCGAGAAAACAACGCAGCATCAGTCACCCTCACCCTGCCGGCCCACAAGGTGCCTCTTCACGCCTCGTTTGAAGGACCCCATGTCATAGGAAGGAGGGAAAACGTGCGCTGGTAGACTATTCCATCTTTTGGAAGTGCGACAGAAAAACGAGTCACCAAATTTCTTTGTGCGCGATGGAATGTTCGAGACAGTACAGCGGTGACTCCGGAGAGCAGAAAAGACTACAACAAAATGAAAAAAGAAACAAATAATTTTAGTTTACATTGGCTACAGGCAACTATCAGTTGTTCCAACTGCCTGCCTGAATTACCTTTAATAATGATAATAATAATAACAGGACAGGACTATTTTAGCTAATAGGCCTGATATCGTGCTGATAGATCGATCGCAACGCCGGGCAGTGCTTGTCGATGTCACCATTCCACATGACGATAACCTTGTAAAGGCCGAGAAGGACAAGGTCAGCAAGTACCTTGACTTGGCTCACGAGGTAACCGCCATGTGGGTTATTGACTCGACAATCATTGTGCTGATGGTCGTGTCTGCGAACGGTCTGGTAGCGAAGAGTCTCGACCAACACTTTAAGAAACTCTCGCTCAATGGTTGGATCAAGGGTCAGATACAGAAGGCGGTACTCTTGGACATGGCGCGGATAGTCCGAAGGTTCCTGTCTCTGCAGCCCTAACCACCGGCAGCTTGAGCCCTGCCCCGTTGCCGGCGGTACCCTAGGCTAGGTTTTTTATAATATTTTTATGTTTTGTATGTGCTTTTGTATTTTACTTTTATATTAATATTATAACAAACCTAGGCTAAGAAAAAAAGAAATAAAGAGATAATAATAATAAGTTAAGCTTATTACAACTTTACTATAACTTACGAGTACAACACATTTACTTTTTAGTAAATACAATCAGATTTTTTGTAAAGGCTAAACTAATCATACAGGTTTGCTTGTATTTTAGGGAATTTTTAATAAGTTAAGCAATTTTAATACATGCAAAGTTTTAGTATAGTTTAACTACTTACTAGAAAAATATTATTATTAATTGGCGGTTTACAGAGCAAAGATTCTTTACTTCCCGTGGTAGTTGTAACTGTGTTACGGATGGTTACGGCAAGGTAAGATTCACGCCCTATAATTATATCAACTACCTACAGCTAATTTATTTTTTTATTTATTTTATTTATTTATCAACAAAAATATAATTACAAATATCGGTTAATAGTATCTTAAAGCCTATGTTAGGTTTGTCTAGATACTAAGTTCTCAATATAATAATAAGTAATTGAATAATAATAACATGACGGTAAAAGACAAAAATGCAATACATTAGTGAGCTAACGCTCTCAGCGAAAACCATTCCATCGAATCGATGCAGAACTGACAGCGTGTAAATGACTTATAGACTATTTTGCAATAATACATCTAATAGTTTAACTCGCATACAATAGATGCTGATAACGAGTACACTTTGTTTGTTGTGTATTCTTTGTTTTAATATTTTATAACAAATTATGAAACGCATTTATGATTTTTTTTCAGCAAGCCAACACTGCGTTGCACGAGAGCATAGGTGACGCAATCATGTATGGAGTAATGACACCTCAACATTTACATAGACTCGGTTTAATCAACGATTCTGTCCTATACACTGATACTGGCACTCCCAACGATCTCCTCCCAAATCCTCCGAAAGAAACGACGAAAAATAGACAAGAACTAGATAAAACAAAAGAAAAAAAAAGATTTAAAAAAGGAATAGAAAACGAAATGGATACGTTTGACAAAAATGAACTTTATGATCCTGCAATGCCACTATTTGATTACGAAATCATAAGAAAATACTGGAGGGATTCTGATAACGAAGTAGGATCTCAGAGTGGAGAATCAATTGAATATGAAACAGAATTTGTAGAAACAACAGAGACACACACACAGAGGGTTACAGAGGGTTACAGAGAGAGGGTTACAGAGGGTTACAGAGATAGGGTTACAGAGGGTTACAGAGAGAGGGTTACAGAGGGTTACAGAGAGAGGGTTACAGAGGGTTCTAACGAGAAAAAAACTTATACAAATAATGTAAAAGTCAGAGATGTGGGTGAAATAGAATTGTCGAATGACGAAATACTATTGTTGAAGCTGGCTCTAAACAAAATACCTCAAATACCATTCGCTTTAGTCATAGACGAATACAGATGGAATTATTTCGAAGGCCGCTTAGATCTGAAAAGTTTGAATACAAAGTTTTGGGACTTCTCTTTGGATTTGCAAGGTATTGCACCTCCTGTAATTAGAAGTGAAAAGTATTTCGACATCGGAGCCAAGTTCCATGTTCCTGACAACACACCGTACATACGGTAAGTAACAATTACTTTTTTTAAATGCTTGAATCAGCCTAACTTCTGTGGGCCTAGTGTGAGTTTTGTTAACTATCCGAATTCATTTGATTACGATAACGAAAACGAATGTTAACTCTGCTCGTTTGTCGCCAGGCGGCGCTGCTTCAATGCCATACCAATTTTCCTTTATGTTAACATGATCAAATGTCAAATGAAACTCTTCTTTTTTGAGGAGTTTGGTGATTGCCTCAAACGGTATTTTCAGCTTCACCGGCCTTTTTTTGAGACGGCGAGAAACTTAAAGGGTTCCTCTAGCCGTATAAACCGAATCCCCTTCGGAGGTTTCTAGAGGGAACGGCATCACGCACTAAGGCGTGTCCCTGTGCCCTACTAGATTCTCCGAGGGGTTCGGATCGGATCGGGGAGCGGAACAACCCAAAGGCGCCTCCAAAGGATCGGACCTCGGCTCGGGTTGACCGGGTCCGTGGTGGGGAGAAGCGCCCAGGTACATGTCTGTACCTGGTATAGAGCGCGTGTGAACCGGGTCGTCGTACCATTGTTCTACGAATACGGTGTCTTGGGCTACTAGTGTGCATGTTTAATGTATTCTGTAAAAGCGTAGTGGCATTTATAGGATCGGGCGGACTCACACTAGGTAAACATAATCGTCCACAACTTCAAGGGCAGAGTCCCCAACTTTTAGAGGAGTGGGTACGACACGTGAGTTCGACATAATTTTTGTCCTCTCCATGTTTCTTTTAAGACCCACTTGTTGAGAGACTCTGTTGAGGTCACCGAGCATTGTGCCGAGGTCCTCAGCCATGACCACTATATCGTCAGCAAATCAAAGGTGAGTGAAGTGAACATCTTCCAGTGCAGCAGTGAACAGTTTCGGAGATATCACACCTCCCTGTCCTCACTCCTCGCTGCAGGTGGATAGGTTTCGAGCTCTGGTCCTGAAGACGGACTGACATAGTGGCGCTTTCATACAAACACTTCAACACTTCGATGTACCGGTAGTCAATTTGGCACCGCTGGAGAGACTGTAGCACGGCCCATGTTTCAACCGAATCGAAGGCTGTTCCATAGCCCACAAACGCTAAGCAAAGAGGCTGATTATACCCTTCGGGCTTCTGTATAACCTGTCGCAGCGTATGTATGTGGTCTATGGTGCTAAAGCCTTTTCGGAAACCGGCTTGTTCAAGAGGCTGGAAGTCATCAAACCTGCGTGCAAGACGATTCGTTATGACTCTCGAAAACAGCTTGTAGCGTGACTTAGAAGTGAGATGGGTCTGTAGTTCTTCAGCAGGGTCTTGTCGCCCTTTTTGAAGAACAGTACCACCATACCTTCGTGCCACGTCTTTGGCGCTCTGCCCCTAGTATGACGGAATTAAACAGCTTCTGAAGAGCTACGAGTACCGGCGGTATTCCGCCTGCTTTCAGAAGCTCGGCCGTAATTCCGTCAGCACCTGGTGCTCTGCCGTTCTTGAGCTGTTTGAGAGCCATACTTATTTCGTACAAGCTGATGTCCGGGATGTCTTCGGTACCTATAGTGCCGGGTTAACTTAGCTCTAGGGTCTTTAGTTAAGCTTTGTACAGGTGGCCGAGTGGATGTGTAAAGCTGTCCATATAACTTCCCAATTGTTAGACCCTATATATACCGACGCTTACTTACCCTTTACTTTTTTTTATTTACACGCATAAACATTATACGAACACTACACGAACACAATACAACAACGTGAAAGAGTACGACTGTACTGTTGTTGTCTTGTTGACTAACAGCAAAGGTAACTGATGATTGGTCTAGTTTAAAAATATGAAATCAGTATGAAAATCGAAACTTTTTAAACGCATATCGAAAAACCTTCGAGTGTGTAGACACAGTACACAGTACCTGCAGACTTTGACTGTGGTTATATAGAAAATACTGACTTACACTATCGAAACTTAATTTTGAAATCTAGTAAACATCATCTACTTTTGCTGTTGACTGTACCTATCGGTTTAAAAAAGGATATAACTATTCGGTATTAAACTAATTGTTTTATTTGAAATAATTCCTATCAAATATGTAAAATAATGATTTTATTTTTGTTTGGTTTTTGCATATTAATGTAAGATTTTAAATCAAGAAGCCCTCGTTGCTTAATTCTCATTAAAGACCTGTAGAGAAGTGGGAGTGGCTGAAAACCAGCGCTGCTTGGGATCTTATTCCTAGGTCAGCACATGCTGAGCCATTTCTAATTGCTTGCTTTATGTTTCAAATATTAGGTCCTTACCTATGAATTGGAGTTTTGTATGAAGATTTTTAATAAAATTTTATTTTTTCATACTAACGTTTATTTAATTCTTTTAGCATCTGTTTATTTTAACACTATGAAAATTGTAGAGTAGTGTGTTTAAAAAAAAAAAAAAAAAAAAAAAAAAAAAAAAAAAAAATCAAGTCCTTTCAAGGACTTGATTTTTTTTTTAAATTGATTTTTTTTTTAAATTTAATTCTCATTAAAGACCTGTAGAGAAGTGGGAGTGGCTGAAAACCAGCGCTGCTTGGGATCTTATTCCTAGGTCAGCACATGCTGAGCCATTTCTAATTGCTTGCTTTATGTTTCAAATATTAGGTCCTTACCTATGAATTGGAGTTTTGTATGAAGATTTTTAATAAAATTTTATTTTTTCATACTAACGTTTATTTAATTCTTTTAGCATCTGTTTATTTTAACACTATGAAAATTGTAGAGTAGTGTGTTTAAAAAAAAAAAAAAAAAAAAAAAAAAAAAAATCAAGTCCTTTCAAGGACTTGATTTTTTTTTTAAATTGATTTTTTTTTTAAATTTAATTCTCATTAAAGACCTGTAGAGAAGTGGGAGTGGCTGAAAACCAGCGCTGCTTGGGATCTTATTCCTAGGTCAGCACATGCTGAGCCATTTCTAATTGCTTGCTTTATGTTTCAAATATTAGGTCCTTACCTATGAATTGGAGTTTTGTATGAAGATTTTTAATAAAATTTTATTTTTCATACTAACGTTTATTTATTTCTTTTAGCATCTGTTTATTTTAACACTATGAAAATTGTAGAGTAGTGTGTTTAAAAAAAAAATCAAGTTTTAGCAACATTTTAGCAACAATGAAACAAAAGGACAATTCCGCGAACTAAAAAGATAGCAATTTAAAAAAAGATTGGGCTTTAAAAGACACAAAATTAATAATCATTGTAGCCTAAGTAACATAGTCCTAATTAAAGGTGTATAATAATATTAACAACCGGTATTGACTTTTTGAAGTAATACACCTATTTAGTAAGTGAGAAAAAAACGGCAATTTCTTTAGTAAGGACCTATTATCCTATTATTATAATTTCGAGTATATAATGTATACATTTTTTTGTTAAAGAGAAGCATTAAATGTTTTACTTACTTACCTACTTTTCTATCTACAGATACTTCCTCAGCAGCTTTCTTCAGCATCAGATCTTCGAGGCCCTCTGCCATGCCGCCGTCTTCGGCAAACGAGACCACAACGACAAAATACCAGATTCTATCACTATGAACAGATGCGATATCTACGGGTCCAAGGCCGCTGGGAAGTTGCTTAAGTAAGTCTTTACCTGATTCACTAGCTTATTTTATGTTCCCACTGCTGGGGCACGAGCCATCCCTAGGGATACAAACACCACAGAGAAACGGATCGTAAACCACCACGCAGGCTCAGCAGTGCTATTCTCTAAGCAAAACAGCGTCGAACTCGACATTGAACTCGCGCATAACTTGCAAAGGAATGTAGACTTTATTACTATAATAATAATCGTGCCGATTGTTGTAATGGCCAAGAGCCTCAATCAACATCTCATGAGGCTCTCGTTAGGCGGCTGGATCAAGGGCCTGATTCAGAAGGCAGTTCTCCTCGATACGGCACGTATTGTGAGGAGGTTCCTGTCTCTGGAGCCCTAATCACCGGTAGTTTGGACCTTGGTCCGATGCCGGCGGACCCCTATTTTTTATATTTTTAAATGTTTGTTTTGTTTTTAGAAAATATTTAAAAATGTAAATTGATATGTAAAAAAAAAATAAAGGAAATAATAATAATAATAAATCATTTATTTCAGGCAACACACACTGTACAAGAGGGTAAAAACACAAAGGGGCCCATATAATAAATACCTTACAGACTAACATACATACAATATAAAACAATTTTTGTTAGTAGATAAATAACTTATAATTATGTTAGTATATTAAGCACTAGCTTGTGCTGTTCCGGTGGTGTTGACGGGTAATATTCCACGGAAACGCCGGTACACCACTCCCTTCGGCCAGAAGTCTTCCGACATAAAGGTGTCGACCAGCTTGGTTGTCAGGACTCGCGCCACAAATGCCTTAAAGCTGACATTGTGTCGCGACTCCAGCGGCTCCACCCTCACAAGGAAATTAGTCTTCGTCTTGATTTACTCTATCACATCCCGCTCTGTGATGGTGTGGTGCAGGCGCGACAGGTACATCGGCGTACTATTTATAAGTAGGTTGAAATTCGTTTGCAAGTTATGAGCGAGTTCAACGTCGAGTTCGAATAGCGCTGCTGAGTGGTGCGGTGTTTGTTAACGACTGCTGCTATGCAGCCAGGACCAACGGCTTTACGTGGCTTCCGAAGCACGGAGGAGATCGAGATCAAAAATTTTGGTCACCCATTCGATGTGGCAAACGAAACGCAACTAAATTAAAATCAACAATAGCAGTCTGCAGCGTTTACTATTTCTAGGCAAAGACCTATTTTCGATAGCTTGCCTACTTCATAAGTGATCTTTAGTATTTGTAAAAAAATATTATAATCGGATGTTAATGACGGTAATTGTTGACATTGAATGGGCGCCTTTGGCTTTCGAAGTAAAAAGTAAATAGTGTTGAATAATTTCGGCGGGCTGGTTAGAACCACGATAGCTCAATTGGAAGAGCACCTGACCTGGTATTTCAGAAGGGTGCAGGTTCAAATCCTGCTCGTGGAAATTTTTTCAACATTTGTGCTTTTGTAACCTATTTTCGAGTAGGTAACAATTATTCTGGGCCTGGGATCCCATCATCAAAGCTATTAAATCCCAGCCCCAACACCATTCTGCCAAACTAAAATATACAATAAGCTCTTTCTGCGTGAAACGGAACGCATGTGAATAAAATAAAATGAGGGTATACAAGCTACCAAATTATTATTATGAGACGACCAACACCTCAGTCTCCCTGTGACCACGGACCCTGCAAAGGGTTCGAAACGCCAGGATAAACATTAAATTAAATTTTAAAATAAACGCAAGTAGATCCGTAAAAGTAGTTTCATTTCAGTGTGTGTTTCATTGTAGTGTTCGCGTAAAGTTTAGAAAACAACATTATTATTCATTAAGTTATTTTTTTAAATATTTATATTTTGTTATTACCTTAAAATCGTACGCAACAAAAAGAAACTTAACTTGAAAAAAAAACAGATAAATAATTAGAAAATTAAAAACTAAAGACCTACAAATAAAAGATCTCTAAGAGTCCTCCAACTGTGGGCTCATGGGAACGGTCCCAAGATTGCTGGCAACATTGCCCCTTTGGATTGCCAAACTAATACGCTGGCAGAGGTAGCTGCCAGCCTTCTTGTCTCCGGAGGCCTCGATAAGGCGAGCACTTAACTCTTTAAATACTCTTCAACTCTCTCTTTCATTATATTCATTAAGTTCGATAACTTGTATTAACCTTCATTATTTTATCAATTTCAGAGATATCATGTCAAGAGGTCACTCTCAACATTGGCGAGATATTCTCGCAGCCACTACTGGGGATACCGACATATCTGCAGCTGCACTACTGCGCTACTACAGCCCTCTATTCAAAGTTTTGAAGCGAATCGTCAAAGAGAAAAACATTCCTTTAGGATGGTAGAGAAAGTCGGCAACAAAATTACCTGACGCTGACACTGATTTTGAAAAAAATGTGAATTATAAAGAAATGAATTTTAGATCGAAAATGACCGAATTAATAAATGACAATTATTGCCGATTGAAAAAAGAGAAATGTATTCAACATTTCAACATTTGTGTTTTTGTAATTTGTTCGCAACAAAATTGCGTTAAAAATTATATAAACATTTATAAATGTATACTTGTATTATTTGTTTAGTATCAATATCCGGAATCCATCTAGAGTCAAGCACCTGTCTTTCTGCCTTTAAGTCAGCGTTTCCGGTTCCTTTCCGATAATGGCGCCCTTTTTAGTGTCAGTTTGGTACTACTTACATGGCGCGCGTGCACCGGGTTGATATTGAGACTTGTCAATAAAGCGTCGTTTTTCGCGCCATTCATATGTCAGTTCAGTTGCAAAAAACGTTTAATAACCTTAAATTTTAAAATTTATTTAATAAATTTTGCAACATAAGTAAATTATTAGTTCCTTTCCGAAAGATAAGTTAAAATATGGAGAACGCAAATCCCGATGGTGCAAATGAAGAAAATACTGCTTCAAAAAAAGTTAACCGTCCTCAATCATCAGGTTTAAATAGCAGTGATTCATCCAGCGGCAGTAGCAGGTGCCCAAGGAGATCAAAGTCAAGGAAAGTTGACCAAATCGTGAGTTATGCACATTTTAAATTCTTGTAGCAACAAGTGGCTTTTTTTTGACAAATATGATTTCAAAAAATAACGAAGTTTCGAATAGTAAGGAAGATGTTTAAACAGCGGTTGATTCGAATGACCTCAACTTACGTCGGCCTACTGTAAATGTGTCGCAGATAAATCAACTCATTTTGTCTGATCCAAGTAATACTGTTAAAGATCCGCTTTACGCACGCGCTAACGAAAATTATGTTAAAAAAAAAAATATATAGAATTGCAACGATTTAAATGTGACGATTGGTATGCAATTCGGTTTACGGACGCTCAGAAAAAGTAAAATGAAACAACTTTTACGGATCTACTCGTCACAGGGAGACTGTCTCCCTGTGACCACGGACCCTGCAAAGGGTTCGAAACGTCAGGATAAACATTAAATAAGTAATGTGCAAAATAAACGCGAGTAGATCCGTAAAAGTAGTTTCATTTCAATGTGTAGTGTTCGCGTAAACTTTAGAAAACAATATCAGAAAAAGTATTTAGCTACCCCCGGTTTCGTGGAATTAAATGTTAATGACTCATTAAAACGGTTTGAGGCTGCAACGTTACGTGATGATGCTCGCTCATATTTGCTGGAACGTTCGTTTGCCGGTTTAACAAACGCTTTACTTTCACAAAAAGAACCTTACAAACGTTAGTAGATTGGACCAACGAGTCTAAACAGACATTGACTCCTAATACATTTTTCAACAAAATCGAGTATTTCTTTTCTAAAGAGCCTTCGTACAGTAAGGTGACCGATGGTTTATTGCAAATAGTGTGTGGTAGACGTGCGGATTGCATTACTTCAAGTGTACACTTTTGCGTCAAATACCAGAGGAATTTCATCGGGATGTTTTGTATAAAATCCACCCAGTGAGGAAACATTATTTGATGATAATTTAGTTCAAAACTACTTTCAAAAAATTGGGGGGGGCGGATTAATTAGTTACTACATTACAACCTATGGCTCGATCGCAAACAAAAGAGAATTTCTATCGAAACCAAAAGCCATCATAGCCAAATAGTAAGCAAAAAGGGAAAAAGTTGCGACCTAACTCTTCCTTTAAACAGAAGCGTCGTGAAGGACTACCAGATATTTCACGGCGGCTATCTAAAACGATTTCAAAATGTCTTGAGCAACTTGGGTGCACCAAAACAAATTTGCAAATTATTAAACGGGACACGTATTCCGTTCAGGCTAAAACCACCACTGATATTTCCGAATTCTATTGCAATACAGAGTTACAGAACCAAAACTACTCATATGACTGCTCAAATCGAAAATGTGCTAGAATCAGGAATACTCGAAGCAGCAGATCCCAGCCCCAGTTACCACTCGACATTCTTTCTGGTACCCAAACCAGACGGCAGCCATCGGCCGATCTGCAACTTAAAACAGCTGAACAGATTCGTTATAACGAAAAGATTTCGACTTTTCAAGCTCAGGACCTAAGTCAGGCATACTTTCACGTACCTATTGCTCAGCAGCATCGCCGGTTTTTAAGGCTCAACTACCACCACGATCTGAATTGCCACCAACTGCTTCAGATGACGTGCTTACCGTTTGGACTCGCATCGGCCCCAAGAACATTCGCTACTCTGAATAACTGGGTCGCCGAGCTGCTGAGAAGTCAGGGTATCAGGTGTGTGGAAAACAAATTACAAAAAGTCTGTTCTGACTCTGAAGCAATGCCTCGAGTTCCTCGGCATAACATGGGACACATAACGCAACGCAATGTCCTTGTCGGAGTCGAAGTGCCTATCGCTACGCAAAGCACTTCAGGAACAGCTCAGAAAAGGAAAGTGGTCCCTAAAACAGTATCAAACGCTAATGGGGAGACTCAACTTTGCGACTTTCGTGACCAAACGGGGTCGACTTCACTGCCGAACGCTGCAAGTCTTCGGCCGACAGTTGTCACAGAGTCACCCTTACCGCCAAATCAACATTCCGCAACCAGTTCTGACCGACATAGAATGGTGGTACAATTCAATAGGAGTGTGCATGCCGATACATACGAATGCTGTGACCCATCTTTTGACTACAGACGCGTCTGATATCGGCTGGGGCGCTCAGATCAACGACCAATCCACTGTGGGTACATGGACCGAGCAACAGATGTCGTGGCACGCCTACAGAAAAGAAATGTTCGTCGTGTACGCAGCAATATTTCACGAACAACATCAGCTAAAAAACGGGCAAGTACTCCTACAGACGAACAACCGAACGGTAATGTCCTACATCAACAAAGAAGGCGCACGAAATCGAACAAACTCAACAGTCTTGCGATTTTAGACCAACTAAACGTGCATCTTCTTGCTCAGTACTTTCCAGGAAGATTCAACGTCGAAGTGGATGCTCTATCACGCCAGAAGACTTGTCCCGAGTGGCATCTCACTGCAGCGGCAACGCAAATATTTTTCAAATGTGGGGCATTCCGGAAATGGACCTGTTTACGTCAAAGACGGCTCATGTAATACCGAAGTATGTCTCGGTGGATGTACAAGATCAGCAAGCACAACATCACAACGCGTTTTGTCACCAGTGGAGCTACGGACTGGCGTGGTTATTTCTTCCTCCGAATCTGATTTCCAGAGTTCTCAGTCACCTGAACCAAGCATGCGGACGGTACATTCTAATTGCACCGAAATGGAACAAAGTGTTTTGGCTAGTAGATGTTCAACGCCGAGCCCTACGGCCCCCTTGTTTAATTCCAGACTTAGCTCAAGCTCTAATAGACACGCGAACAGGTGTGCATCCTCCGAAGATTCAAGATGTGCACTTAGAAGCATGGTTGATTTCGGGTGGAAAGATATGTTGACTGACCTGGACGGACCAGGAGCAAGACCTACTAATGTCAGGCTGGCGCCCCTCTAAGATGAAGACCTACAAACCTGCATGGACAAGATGGAAGAAGTGGTGTGATTCACATTCTATAAACTTTACACACCCTAATGCTTATCAAGTAGCACGTTATCTTGCTTATCTACATTGTGGCGTAGGCCTAGCTTATAAGACTATTTTAGTACACAAACCTGTAATTACAACATTTACTCACTTAAATTCTAACGTAGATCTTCCTTCAAATTTCTTTATAAAACATATGCTTAAAGCAATATCAGTTGCCCGCATCAAACCTATAAAGTCACCCATTTGGAATCCTAAGTTGTTACTACAGTATCTCAGTGCGTATAGCCCAGACGAAAACAATCTTTATCAAGTTTCTAGATATACAGCTACTTTATTATTACTAGCTTCAGGTAGAAGAGTACACGACCTTACCCTGTTACGCATTGATAGCAGTAGTCTGGTTGACGAAAATTCTTGTACTTTATTATGGCCAGCTTTTGGAACGAAAACTGACAACGTAAATCACCGTCAGTCAGGCTGGAGGCTTAGAGAACATCCAGATAAAAGCTTAAATATAATTTTTTGGATAAGACTATTATTGAAATTATCTTTAAGTCGTAGACAAAATATTAATAACTTGTTTATAACAGCACGCGGAGACGTCAAACCCGCCAGTAGAACTGTGATTGGTGGCTCGGTAAAATCCTTTTTGAAGGATGCTGATATAGAGGCTCCTCCCGGTTCAGTACGTTCCGCAGTAGCTTCCATAAATTGGCTAGAAAATTTTTTTTTAGATAAAATACTTGCTACTGGTAATTTGAAATCTGTACATACTTTTCGATATTATTATCAAAGTGAATTAATTAATGAAAATCAATGTTATATACAATCAGTATCTTTATCAAATTACTTTGATGCAGTGAATGGGTAAATTATGATGATTTTTAGTGATAATTATTAAATTAATTTACAATTTTATTATTTTGTGTGTGAATTAGTAAATATGTAATACCTAGTACAACAATAAAGTACTAACATTGCGAATAAAACCTATTATTGCATTTCCTCATATTAATTTCTTACACATTATAGCGTCAATAGCTTAAATTATTGGCACCAGGTGATAACAAACACATCACTCAAGATGGATTCCGGATATTGATACTAAACAAATAATAGAGAGTTTTACCTAAAAATAAAACTTACCTATTATTTTTTATTCAATATCCGGAATCCAGGTAAGGCCTACCTGATGCATCATGAGTGCCATAATGACAAGTCTCAATCTCAACCCGGTGCACGCGCGCCATGTAAGTAGTACCAAACTGACACTAAAGAGGGCGCTATTATCGGAAAGGAACCGGAAACGCTGACTTAAAGGCAGAAAGACAAGTGCTTGACTCTAGATGGATTCCGGATATTGAATAAAAAATAATAGGTAAGTTTTATTTTTAGGTAAAACTCTCTATTTTTTTTGACACCCGTGTTCGACTGGAAGCAGATATCCGACCCTTTTATCCTTTAAGCGCGAGCAGCACGATGGCACAGTGATTAACGCGCTCAGTTTGTCATAGCTGAGGTTAAGCAACTTTCGCAAAGGCCGGTCACCGGATGGGTGACCAAAAATTTATAATCTCGAGCTCCTCCGTGCTTCGGAAGGTACGTTAAGCTGTTGGTCCCGGCTGCATTAGCAGTCGTTAACAACCACCAATCCGCCCTGGGCCCGCGTGGTGGTTTGACCCATACTCCCTATCCATCCATAGGGAAGGCTCGTGAACCAGCAGTGGGGACATTATAATGTGCTGATGATAAAAAAAAATGTATTTATTTCAGGTAAATAAATTATAATTACGTTACCGGGGCTACCCCAAAAAGTAGTCAGAAGACACTTGTGTGGGGTAAGCCTCGCTCTGCCTACGTAAACATAACAGTTTCGATTTACATGAGTGATACGAGATTTCAAAATTTCTTTGCGAGATTGTGTGTGTATGTGTGTGTATGTGTGTGTGTGTGTGTGTGTGTGTGTGTGTGTGTGTGTGTGTGTGTGTGTGTGTGTGTGTGTGTGTGTGTGTGTGTGTATGTGTGTGTGTGTGTGTGTGTGTGTGTGTGTGTGTGTGCGCGCGTGTGTGTGTGTGTGCGCGCGTGTGTGTTGTGTGTGTGTGTGTGTATGTGTCTGGGGGTAAGTATGTGTGAGTGTGTGTGGGAGGTGTATATGTACTTAGCGTGTATATTACAAAGATGCATCTGCGGGGGCTGATATAAAATGTTGATGATGATCCTTTAACCTTTCGTCGGCTGTGAATACAGACACAATAGAATTTAAGGAGCCTAATGTGAGTTTTGTTTACTATCTATATTAATTCATTCATTCGCCATTCGATTAAGTTAACGAAAACGAGAATTTATATGACAAGATTTTAACTTTCTCGTATGTCGCCAGGAGGCGATGCTTCAATGCCATACTGATTTGTATTAAGAACGTTTACGCCGCACACTAGCGCCGCCAATGAAAAAAAAAACATTTCCAGTAATTAGAGATAGAAGATCAAATTATGCTCAACAAACTATTTGAATGAAGTAATTAAGCAACATCTGACATGTTATAGTTTACTTAATTAAGACGTTACAGCTAAAAACGGCCACTTTTAACTATAACGCCTTATTTAACTAAACCATAACATGTCAGATGATAATTAGGTGACGTAAAAATGCTAAATTACTTCATTCAAATAGTTTGAGAATAAGAATAAGAATAAGAATAAGAATATTTATTTGCATAAAACATGGTTTACATGGTGGAGATGTTATACTTAAGTACCTTATTTGATCTCATGTTTTGCTTGTTTCACACAGCATACAAATTTTAGTGCACATGTTGGTGAAGTTGATCTTCATTTAACTAATTTCAACAACAAATATCTAATAATAAAATTGAGAAATAACAGAAACAAAAATAAATTAAAATAAATAATAATCAGTATCTTTTGGTTACCTTATTTATCGAAGAACTGTTTCAGGCTATAAAAATTGTTTGAATTGAGCCATTTATATAATTTCTTTTTAAATAAAGACTTATTTAAATCTTTAAGGTCTTTCGGAATATTATTGTAAATCCGTACACACATGGCGAGACAGCTTTTTCCGTATTTAGTAGACTTCGGTATGTCATTTAAAACTAGTCTGTAAGGATCCCTACGAGAACGTGAATTTTGTGCCTCACAAGACTTCTTGAACAAATGCATGTTATTGTTAACAAAATTACAAATTTCATATATATACAAAGACGGAAATGGCAGTAAACCAAGATCTTTGAAAATAGGTTCACATGATTCATCCGGTCGAATTCCCGCAATTGCTCGAATGCACTTTTTCTGTGCTATAAAAGCTCTGTTCCAGTCTGTACCATTGCCCCACAGTACTATACCATAACGTAACACAGATTCTATATAAGCTCGGTAAGTAATTATTGCGGTATTTTTATTGGTAATATTTTTAACCTGACGAAGAGCGTACGAAAATTTATTTATCCTTTCGCAAACGTTTTCTATATGTTTATCCCAGCCAAGGGTCTGGCTTCTTGTCTGATCTTAGTCTGGGGTTCTTGTCTGATCTTGTCCACGTTTAATTTAAAATTATATTTATTATGTTTAGAGTGATTAAATTGTATAAATATTGATTTTTCTATGTTAATTTTTAATTTATTAATATCTAGCCATTCAATAATTCGGTCCGTGGTGTTATTAATGTCAGTTTCATGTTTGATTATAGAATTATTTGCCTTTTTAGTCGTCACAATAATAGTTATGTCATCGGCGTATAGAATACATTTGTGATGAGTTATTTTAGTTATGTCATTTATATATAGAATGAACAGGATCGGGCCCAAAATACTCCCCTGTGGGACGCCATTTTTCACTTTTTGGTAGCTAGATTGGAATGGCAACATTTTGCCATCAAGCAGCTTTGACACCGTGACGCATTGAGTCCGATTAGCCAAATAAGAGTCTATCCACTTAAGTGGTATACCTCTTATTCCTACGTTGTCTAATTTTGTTACTAGTAGCACGTGAGAAACAAGGTCAAACGCTTTAGATAAATCGAAAAATAATCCAGTAGTAAAATGGTTACTATTAATATTTTCCAAAACTGTTCCTAGAAAATCGTAAATTGCTAAAGTTGTAGATTTATTTTTACGAAAGCCATATTGGTTATTGTTTAAAATTTCGAACTTATTGCAGAACTCTAGTATTCTTTTGTACATACACTTTTCAAATATCTTCGATATTATTGGTATAATGGTGATGGGACGGTAGTTGCTATGTTCTTCCTTATTCCCTTTTTTGTGTATGGGTTTAACTGTGGAGATCTTTAGTGCATCGGGGAAAGTTCCAGAAGAAAACGACTCGTTGATAAGGTGTGTTAGGGTAGGCAATATTTCGTTAATGCAGGCTTTAAGTATTTTTGTACTGATCCCGTCATAACCTGAGGAATTCGTGTTCTTTAAAGCTAATGTTTCTCTTTTAACTTCATATTGTGTTGAGTGTATTAGGAACATCGTATTAGGTAAGTGAGTTTTATCAAAAATCTTGTCACTATCGGAATTGGATACATTATTATTTGAGATGTCAATGAAATAGTTATTAAAAGTCGTAGCTATGTCAGTCGGATTATGTATACTTTTGTCGCCAATTCGTATTGCCGGAATAGTTCTGTCAATATTTGTGTTGGTGGTTTCATTAGTAATAAGGGACCATGTCGCTCTGCATTTATTAACACTGTTTTTAATGAACTTCATATTTGATAATTTTTTTGACTTATATATGCATTTCTTAAGAATTGTTGAGTATGTCAAATATGCTCTTTTATCTAGTGTAGTTTTCCGTTTATAGAATCGGTATCGAAGCAGTCTTTTAGTTTTACAACTTTTTAATATGCCTCGACTCATCCATCTATTATTTTTTTTATCACAGATTTTAATTCTAACGTTTGGGAAGCACAAGTTATAAGTTTGTTGAGCATAATTTGATTTTCTATCTCTAATTACTAGAAATGTTTTTTTTATCATTGGCGGCGCTAGTGTGCGGCGTAAACGCTCTTAAGGCGATGCATCGCTAAACAATAAATCTCATACGTTTTGATACGAGCGTTTGCGCCCCGTACCATAAGAAAAAAATATTTTTTTCCTTTAAATGAAAACTACAAATTATTTAAAAACAATGAACTACAATATTGAAGTGTGTGTTGAGACTAATCTACTAAGAAAGTTTAGATGCTTAAATCGGTCTGGTTAGCCTGTAAAATACAAATCTACGTTTTAATAGAGGTTACTTTGATTTTTTTTTTTTGTCTGTTATAAAAGTAGACAAATCGTGTTTCTGCAACTAGCAAAATGAAGTCAATTAAATGAAAAATCGTGTTATCAAATATCACTTTCATATGTTTTGTAATTGTTGAGAAAAATCAAGATAAGTAAGTAAGTACGTAAGTTTCCAATGCGTCGCCTTAACGTAAACGTAATCGAATAAATGCGGATAGTTAACAAAACCCACATTAAGCACATGTAATGTGTTGTTTTCTTGACTGTAGTTCATAACGTATTAGTCGTATAAATAATTTGACAAACCAAATACTTGACGAAAAGAGAATTTGGCTTAAAATGTAACTTGAAAAACAAAAATTTTAACAAAAAAAAAAACCGACTCCAAAAAATTTGACTGATAAAATTGCACTAAAAAGTAAAAATAAGCGTTAGACTTATATAGACAATAACTTTATTAAGAAAAAATATAGATACAATTATTGTTATTTTTGGGGCTGGTGCCAGCCAACGAAGTTTTTAAAGCCGGTGCCAGTCCGCGTTTGTAGTCAAAATTTCATGCATAAGATTGAATGTACTATTATGATTATAATATAGTATGTCGTTAAATGTTTATGTTAAAGTTACCTTGGCTGGCACCGACTCCAAAAGTAACAATAATTGTACCTATATTTTTTCTTAATAAAGTTATTGTCTATATAAGTCTAACGCTTATTTTTACTTTTTAGTGCAATTTTATCAGTCCAATTTTTTGGAGTCGGTTTTTTTTTTGTTAAAATTTTTGTTTATTTCTTGCTTTTTAGTGATTCGTTTCGATCTATTTATCAAAAGCGAATATGGGTAGACCTACTAAACACGCTGCTCGTATGAGACAGCGCCGTTTAAATGAGACAAGCGAAGAAAACGAGAAACGCCTATCTCAAAGTAGGAAATCAAAAAACTGAGTTCCGATGCCTGTCTTCTTTTGCTTCGTCATAGTCGCTTAACTATCTTAATCGAGATATTTTATCGCCACCCGTGAAATACTTATAATTGATGAGTTCCGATGGCAATCTGTGGTCTTTTTCATCAGTTACACTTCATCAAATGATATTTTCTGAATGTAAATGCTTGACTTATTTCTGAAAATACCAAAATCGCGATAGGTATGCCTACAATATTCGAGGAGTTCCCTCAATTCCTTTAGGATCCCATCATCAGAACTGGACCAAATCAAAATGGGACCACACGGGAAGCACCAGCTTTCAAATAAAGAAAGAATCATCAAAATCGGTTCACTCAGTCGAAAGTACTGAGGTAACAAACATAAAAAAAAAAAAAAAAAAAAAATACAGTCGAATTGATAACCTCCTCCTTTTTTTGAAGTCGGTTAAAAAAGGATAATTTGACGGAGCAATGGCAAGACGAATAGTGAATTTGACATATGTAATTTGTCCCACCCTGATCAGCAGTACTATTCTCTAAGCAAAACACCGTCGACCTCGACATTGACCTCGCTCATAACTTGCAAACGAATGTAGACTTTAAATTCGTTTGCAAGTTATGAGCGAGTTCAATGTCGAGTTCGACGCTGTTTTGCTTAGAGAATAGTGCTGCTGCACTGGCGAGCACTGATCTCAGTACCTATCCGTGCTACAGACCACCTGCTCCTTGCTGTCATTCAGTATAATTTCATTGAAATTCTATTTTATTATTTATTGCGACAAAAACTGGGGTCGAACACTGGTGCCACCACAATAGCCTCTAGTAGAGGACAGCACTTATTTTTTTGAGGTCGGGGATACGCTTTTGTGATACCATCCCCTTTAGGTTTCTAGAGAGGATGGCATCACTCAGGTATGTCCACTGAGGATGTTGCTGCCAAACGGCTTGAGGAACCTTTTTGAATTCTCGCCGAACGCAAAACTTTCGGTACTCTGTAAAAGCCATAGGCAGCCATTTCTATCCAAAAAAAAACTGCAGGTTTTATTAAAACATCAAAGGTGGGTGAAATAAAAACAGTATTTTAAATTAACAATAAATACGCATTTATTAACTTAATTTAAATAATTACAAGCATTTGTTCGTTGACACTTAAAATTATATTATAGAACAAACAAAAAAATACAAAAGAAAAATATTTTCTCTTTGAACGTAAGTAGATGGAATAAATAGTACTGGGAATAATTTAAAGCTTAACTTAACCATAGCTTATTTACAAATTGGTAAAAAAAACGTAAAAACAAAAAACATAATTATTTAAAATTTATTCTGTACAACTATGTTAATAATAACATATTTACAAAATGCTATAGGCACTTATGAATGTATAATTATACTTTCGACGTTCGTGTATCATCAAAATAATTGGTTCATTAGGTAGTTAAGCATTTCAAAATTATCACAAAAATGTTGTTTACATAATAAAATATTAATATATTATCTAAATCGGTTGAATGGTAATGGGGAAGTTTACGTAAAAGTTACAAAAACACAAATGTTGAAATAATTTCCACGAGCAGGATTTACGTAGAAGTATTAAAAAAGAGGGCGTTCTGTGCTCATTTCTAATTTATTTATTTCTCAACCGAGAATCGGTTGGCTTACATTCTGCCGCGCAATTTATGAACGCAGTAAAGAACATGTGAACATGGCTTAGCCAAAGTAACATTAAGAAAACGATAGCGAAGTTCGAAAAGAATAAAATGTATGGGATTGATATAAGCCGCGCTAAATCACGTGGTCAATCTTATGTAAATCCCCTACATTTTATTCTTTTCGAACTTCGCTATCGTTTTCTTAATGTTACTTCGGCTACCTCACAGGTGGCTGCTTTAATGCCATACTAATTTTCGTTTTCGAAAACGTAATCGAATGAATACGGTTAACCTTTTCACCGCCCAACTATCCTGCACGCGATGTCCCGCTGTACGCCAACGTATAAATGTATTTTAATAAAGTAGGTACAAAGAAGAACTTCTATAAAAGTGCTGGCGTGGACGGCACGAAAATCTCGAACTTCTATAGAAGTTGTTGGCGGTGAAAAGGTCAAACAAAACTCACATTAGACTACTTTGACTAAGACTACTGGTGACATTCGAGTAGAATTAGAATTCTGACATACAAATTCTTCTTTTCGTTAACGTGATCGATTGGCGAGTGAAACTCCCACTAGGCACCCTGTAATAGACAGGATACGTCCAACCAAACCGAGCACATTATGTACCCCCGCTGGGAACAGAACCTGTGGATCTGATGCTCGTTATCACCGACTACCCCTAAGCTATTAGGTGGTACTTACTGAAGTTAAACATTACTTAGGTGGGTCACCTAAATCTAAGCAGAAGATAAAAAAGATGATTTAAATAATATCATTTTTAAGTTTATTCGAAAAAAAAAGACTTCGACTTAAGGGGTTGTCGGTAAAAACGAGTATTAGTGTACGCACTTGTGGCCCTAGGGCCGACGCTGGACTTAGGTACTAAACGTTACTAAGTAAACATCATACCTTAAAAAGGTAAGAGAAGGTAAGAGAATGACAGCTGTTCTATTCATAAAAATAAAATGGCGCCCTCCATTTGACATTTCGATTACAGAGAATGACAGTTATATTCAAAAAACAAAATGGTGCCCACCGATTGAAAAGATTTGACATTTGTTTTCTCAGTTAGCAGTTTGTTCCTCCATCTTTGGGAGTGTGTAAGTATATTCCTACGATTTTGATTTAATAAAAAAAGATTTATTAAATTAGTTTTATAAAGTAACTTTAATATTGATATGACTGTGATTTCTCTGTGGTCAGACGTAATTTATAAATAAAATTGATTGCCTACCTATTTTATTAAATTCAAAATCCTCAAAAAACGACACCTTCGCTTTTTATCGATAATTTTTACATTTAAAAAAAATACTTGTTTAATTCTTATGCGTCCACAGTTAATCAACTCGATTTGAAAGCAATATAAACGCTATGACAAAAGTGGTAGCGTGTTAAATTCAATCCAATCGACGACGGTATAAATACCGATAAATGCCCTTCTTATCGGTCATTCATTCAATCTTTTTACATTTAAAAACAACTTGCTAAATTCGTTCGCTTCCACTTAAAAGGTTGTGTTTACCTAACAGCAGTAACTCCGGTCTTCTTACATGACGCTATTCAAAATAAACTAGTTCCTGTAAGTACTAGTTACCAATGAGTATCTAGAATGTCACAGCACTAATGTTTCAATGTCAGTCCGTACGCGGAGCCACCAATCACAAACTGGTATTTAATGTTAGTACCAGGTACTGTAGATAATCACTAGTAATTACAATTTCTAACTAGTTTGTTTAGAGTAGTGTTGTGTAAGAAGTAACTAAATCAATTTGAATTTAAAGCAATATCACCGCTATGACAACGCAGTAGTGTCCGATATCCAATCCACCGTATGAGCTACTATTTGGTAACTTTACGGTCATTTAATCTTTTTACATTAAAAAAATGCTTCATTCGTTCGCTTAAATCAAAAAGGTTTATTCAATTCAAAGCAATACCAACGCTATGACAGCGTAGTAGCGTAAATTATCCAATCGACGACGGTATATATTTACTATACGGTAAAAACCATTTGTTAGTCAACAAATCTTTTTACAATTTAAATAAAGTTGCATTCTTCATTCTTGTATACCAAAAAGGTTATGTTTACCTATTAACAGCAAGTCTGTTCTTCTAACATTACATTACTCAAAACAAACTAGTTACAAACGGTAACTAGCAATGAGTATCTAGAATCTCAATGACGGTCCGTAAGCGATGCAATCAATCACAAACTGGTTTGTAACGTTCGTACCAGGTAAGTACAGTAACTAGTTTGTTTTGAGTAGTGTCGTGTAAGAAGAGACTAAATCTATTCGAATTCAAAGCAATATCAACGCGACGACAAGGTAGTAGCGTGCGATATTCAATCCACCATTCGAGTTACTCTATGGTAACCTATTTTATCGGTCATTCAATCTTTTTACTATAAAAAAAGTTGCATAATTCATTCTCATTCACAAAAAAGGTTTAATCAATTCGAATTCAAAGCAACATCAACGCTACGTCAGCGTAGTAGCGTGCGATATCCAATCGACCGTATGAGCTACCCTATGGTAGATTCCTGGTTGACCCCTACTCGCGCACGAATAGCCGGCTGAAACCACTCCTATCAGGTACCACCTTCCCGCCCTTTCTAGCATCAGAGGACCGCCGCTGTCACCCTGACAGCTGTCCTTACCACCCCCCTTGTAGCCGGCGCAAAGCATTTCGGGGTATATCACGACGTTTATACCTGGAATGAAAGAAAAATCTAAATATAATTGTTGACATCGAATGTGGCTCCTTTGACTTTAAGAACTTTTAAGAGATCTGCGATTACTGAGGTTAAGCAAATTTCGCAAAGGCATCGAACAGGTGACCAAAAATTTTTCATCTCGAGCTCCTCCGTGCTTCGGAAGGCACGTAAAGCCGTTGATCCCGGCTGCATTAGCAGTCGCTTATAGCTTCCAATACAGAGTGGGCCTGCGTGGTGGTTTATGGCCGTTCTCCCTATCCATTCATAGGGAAAGCTCGTGCCCCAACAGAGGGGAAATAAAATGAGACGATGTTAACTGTATGATGCTCTTTTATCTTACAAAATAAGAGCATGGTGTAGAGTATTGTGTTAATTTCACGGGTCGGAAAGAGCCATATTAGAAGTGCATCTGACCCGGTATGGCATACATAGGATGTGGGTTCAAATCCCGTTCGTGAACATTTATTAATTATTTATTAAATATTTATAAAATACAGTGAAAAAATGTAATGCCTACCCGACCCAGCCAGGAATCGAACCTGGGTCTTCCGCAATCCGGGCGGCTGCACTGACGGGGGTAGGCGTTTAATTTTTTCACTGTATTTTATAAATATTTAATTCAGCTTCAGTGCAGCAATTAGCACTTAAAAATAAAAGTAAAAATTATTTATTGTTAAAAAATATATAGTACATTGTGGTGTTATGCATTGGTTCGCGAGTCCCACATATTTGACTGTCGTACAGCATACAATATCACACAAATTAAATCATAATAAATATAAGTTTAATCATTACAATATTCCCTTGTTTAAACCAAATAAAACATTAAAATTATAATACTCAGGCATGCAATGTCGTTACATTATTACTTTTTAACTAACACTTTAATTAGAACCATACTTAGTACGTACCGTTAGCTCGATGCCATCTCTCACAAACCCTGTTGTCCAGAACTGGTACATCAACCGCCTGCAGAGTCCTAGGCCGAAGTCTGGAGCCAGGACTGAGGGCACCCCACCCGGCCGCCCAACCGTATTGACCCAGGTAGTCGGACCCACGCTCTGGCAGGCATATTGGCGCTGGAAATAGTATATTTATTTATTAATATAAATATAAATGAACGGGTGCCGACTGTGGAGGCTGGTCTGCTCTTGCGTACTTGTCTTATTTTTATAAACTATGGTTTAACTTTGTTTTTTCTTAGACAGGTTTTGACTTTTACTAGTACTGTATGACATTGTAAAAAATTAAACTGGTAAATGATGTTTTTGCAAACTTAAATATTTTATTTATTTATTTTTTCTTTTTTTGTGTTTTTTTACGTGTTGTGGTTGTCCTTTATATTTTGTGTTTTCATTTGTGATGGAAAGTGTCCTTTTATGATAGGGCATTTTCTAATATTTATGACGCTGTAAGGGAGAAAAGAGCTGGACACTTGCTGAGCTTCTTGCCGGTTCTTCTCAGTACAAGATCTCCCGCCCAGAGTACCTAGATACTTACGAACCGATGGCATAATGACGTTCATAAGAGCTATTTGTAGCCTAAACTGAATAAATAATTTTGAATTTTGAATTGACTAAAGATACAAACATATACTGCTTTACTACAAAACGATGGCTGAAGTTAGACAATGCTTAAAACAGATGCTGTCACTTTTTAGCTTATATTGTTAGACAGAGACACAACATTTTAAACACGTATTTAGCCACTGTTTAATTTTCAACACTGTTTTATAGTATAAGGGTTAGAATTTTAGACTTTAGACTTACCCCTTATTCATAAAAACTATGTAAGCATTTCTTAAGTAAAATATTGTTTTGTCAACGTCACACAAACGTCATTTTGTATTTGAGAAAAAGAGACAAAACAATGATTAACTAAATAATGCTTAAATAGTTTTTATGAATAAGGGGGTTAGTGTTTATTTGATATTATAGTATTTGTTATCAGGTATAACAGTTGCAAACTCATAGATATGTATATTCCGATCCGATCCGAACCCTTCGAAGAATCTAGTAGGGCACGGGGCCACGCACTAGTGCGTGATGCCGTTCCCTCTAGAAAACCTCCGAAGGTGATTCGTTTTACACGGCTTGAGGAACCCTTTAAGTTTCTCGCCGGCCCCCCAAAAAGCTGAAAATGCCCAAAGCCTATCAGCAAACTCTCTCCGAAAAAATATACTTAGATATATACCTTGTAAACTAAAAATACAAAATATGTATACAAAATGTAAACACTCATTTTTTGATGTGTAACATCTTTCCTCTCGCTTTCTTGCAATTTGTGGGAGTGATTTCGTGAAATGGGACGGAAGTGTGTAACAGGAAGTCGGGGAAGCGCGCAGGCGCACACCATTTCATTTGACGAATGAGCGCGCGGTGGTAGAGTTGGCCGTTGGATGGTACCAACCAATCGGGGAAGCGCGCGCCTTTTAATTTGACGAATGAGCGCGCGGTATTGCATACTCTTAGTGTCAATAAAATAAAATACAATTTAAAAAAAAATATTCTTTGTTATGAAAAATCATTTCAAATAATACCTGACCCATTTTTTCAGAAAATAATGTTAAAATTGCTTATTACTGAGGTGATATGTCAAATGTTACACATCACTTGCGACTACTGTAAGGCTTTTTTTGAAATAAATCTTATAACTAGGGTTGTGGCACCGGTGTTATTCAGGAACCAGTGATCGATACTTTTGTACCTTTAATCACTAGAAAAAAGTATCCGCAACTGATTTGTGACTTTAATCAATATCATCGTTTTCAGCCCGTATATCTACCCGATATATGCCATTTTACGCCATTCCCTTCAGTCAGCGACAACCACATGCTTCCTAGCTGTCATCTAGTAAAATTTCAATGTAATTCTATAGTCATCATCATCATCATCATCATCATCATCATCATCTCCGCCAAAAGACGTCCACTGTTGGAGGATCTCCACAACGACCGGTTTTGTGCTGCTCGCATCCAGCGGCTTCCCGCGACCTTCACCAGATCGTCGATCCACCTTGTTGGAGGCCTGCCTACACTGCGCTTTCCGGTACGCGGTCACCACTCCAGGACTATCCTGCCCCAGTGGCCATCAGTCCTGCGAGCAATGTGCCCTGCCCACTGCCACTTGAGCTTAGAATTCTATAATAGTTTGATCGAATACTGATATCGAACACAGGGTTTAAAGTATCGAACACTGCTGCCCTTACGATATCTATATCTATACTACTATATATATCTGTTGCCGTGTGATGCCGGCTTAGAATAGCATGAACCCCTATCTTCCCGTGGGAGTTATAGAAGGCGACAAAGGGAAAACCGGCTGCAGGAGACGGGCTGCAGCGCCTCCCTCAAACAGTAGGCCATACTGCGATCGCCAACCCGCCTGCTAAGCGTAGCGATTATGGCAAACCCCCCCACCCCCGTTGTGGCGATACTCGGGGGAAGCCTATGCCCAGCAGTGGGCGTCATATGGCTGATGATGATTATGATATAAATCTGTAGGCTCTGTCTGTACATGCAATTTTTCTGACAAATTTTGGGATAAATATTCGTTTTATGAACTCAACTACACCAATTCTACGATTTTTGAATTTTTTTGTCTGTCTGTCTGTCTGTCCTCTTATAACTCAAGAACGGCTTGACCGATCTTGATGAAAATTTGTATGTAGTAAGAACATGAGATTGTGCAAATGATAGGCTATAAAAAAAACTATTCACTATTCGCACAGCGAAGCGGGCGGGTGACGGCTAGTGTAAGTATATAAGCACTTTTTTAAAGAGAGTTTGCTGACTGCCTCAAACGGCATTTTAAGCTTCACCGGGCTTGTTTGGAGGCGGCGAGAAACTTAAAGGGTTTCTCAAGCCGTGTGAAACGAATCACCGTCATAGGTTTTCTAGAGGGAACGGCATCACGCACTAGTCCCTGTGCCCTACTAGATTCTCCGAGTGATTCGGATTGGATCGGACTTTTTTGTGCTGCTCCTGTGGTTTTGGTATACGTGGAAACGCCGCCGCCGGTACAGCACGACCTTCGGCCAGAAGTCCTTTTTTATGATGATCGTCAAGGATTGTCGTTTATCTTGGCGGTCAGGCAGGACTCGTACCGCAAATGCCTTGAAACTGACGTTGTGTCGCCATTGCAACGTTCCTCGGAAGAAAGTTGGTTTTCGTCTGGATGTATAGGTACTATCACTATCACATCCTGCACTGTAGGTAATGGATGGATGGCGTCACGCAAGCGTATCCCTCTCCCCTACTAGATAATCCGAGGAGTTTAGAGTATCGATGGTGAGTGAGATAGTATTTTTATTTAATTTGGAAAATTTTGAAAAAGATTGGAAATGAATTGTAAAAATGTTAAGGTTGGATATTGATGACGTAGTTGTCGGCATTGAATAAGGCTCTTTGGCTTACAAAGTAAGATTAGATAGAGTTGATAGATATCGGCGGGTTTGACAGAGCCACGGTAGCTTAGTTGGTAGTGCAGCTGACCCGGCTTGCCAGGGCGCGGCGCAGGTTCGAAATCCCGCTTGTGGATTTTTTTTCAACACTCTTCCAAATTGTAATTGGTTTGCAACATTATTTTTGTAAAATAATAACAATAATAATTCATTTATTAAAAGATAATAGATCCAGTTATGGATAGTAATAATGGGCACTTAATAAACTATGTCAGTAATTATATAAATAATAAGAAAATTTAAAAATAATATTAAATAAAATTGTACATTAAAAGCTATTTAACTGCCTCAATAACATATTTTACAAAAAACGATTGTTTTGGACATCCATATTTATCTGATATTGCCTTCAGAATGCTGTTACTGCTCCCACGCACTCTGCGTAGCAGTGAGGAGATACGTTTGCGCCTGATCGCATAAAAATCATCCGTACGCCCGTCGGCGAACGTCGCGGATTATATAATACTCATATATATCTATAATTATTGTTATTTACCTATGTGTGGCATGTAGTGCACGTTCCTGTCCAGTGTGAGCACCGCCACGTCGAACCGGTCGGCTTGCGGCGTGAACTTGAACAGGGGGTGGACCTGGAAATGACAATAAAATCAACATTATACTTAGTAGCTACTGAACTGACACATCTTAAATAATTTTTGTTTTAAACAAAACCAAAGTCAGAGTCAAAGTCAAATATTTTTATTCAAATAAACTTTAGAAAAGTAGTTTTGAATCGTCCAAACATTTTTTTACCTATTTTTTTAGCTGTGGAGAAGAATGAGCGCAAGAAACTCCACTGCTTTAATATAAGTAACGACATTTACAAAATTATATGCCGTTACCAAGTTAAACAAGTTTAAAATAACTTAAAAATATTTTAAATTAGAAATACCTGTTTGAGTGATTTGAGCATTTATGCTGTTTTGTCTCCAATGTCAATCAGACACTTTATAATAAGCTTTTTAACTAAGCTTTTCTTTAATGGTAATTTTAAATTTATTAATATCAAGTCAATATTACTTGGAACTTTATTGTAAAAACGTACACACAGGCCTCTAAATGAATTATTTACTTTGTGGAGCCTAGTATAAGGTGCTGCTAGTTTATGTTTTTTCTAGTGTTTACATTATGAATATCACTGTTTTTAGAAAAAAATTCTATTTTTTTTATAAACATACAGTTACGTTCTCGTAAATATATTGCGATGCAACTGTCATTATATTAATATCTTTCCCTAAATCTGTCCCCGATAGAATTACCAGCTTTTAGGTTATAAATTGCTGAATAGCCCGCTTCTGCAGTACAAAGATAGTTTGAACGTCCACCACTTTTATTACGGATCTAGGTACTTATTATTTTATTTTATTTAATTATTCAACAATGTTTCAACAGTATTTAAATAAACACAAGGTACAGAAGATGTTACTTAAACATAAGCCAATTATAGAAACATACTAGCGGCCGCTCGCGGTTTCACCCGCGTGGTTCCCGTTCCCGTGGGAATATCTGGATAAAAAGTATCCTATGTGTTATTCCAGGTTATAAACTATCTGTATGCCGAATTTCATCCAAATCCATCCATCCAATGCAGCGTGAAGAAGCAACAAATATACGAACATACATACACACAAACTTTCGCATTTATAATACTAATAGGATTATGCTACTAAAAAATGTTGTTAAAGAACGCGGGTTAGTCTAAAAAGAATACACTTATACACGGTAATATGTTATTTTATCCTGAGATTTCGAATCCTTTGCAGGATCTGTGGTCACAGGGAGACTGAGGTCACAACATAAAGACACTCTAGACTGTAAGCTTCATAAAAACGCGCTCAAGCAACGTACACATAGACAAACTCTTACTGACACGGAATCTCGGACCATCTCAAACCAGCCCGAGTGCAGCTGTTGCTGTAATTTAATTTTGATGTAATTTTAGTAATAGTACCAATTTTGTCACTAGTACCAAAATTACATTAAATCAGACAACTTCTAAAAATGTACCTGTCTATTTCGTTAACCTTGTTGTGATAAGTGTGCGTACGCTACCAGGGTAGAACGGTCACCCATTAGGAAACAAACAGACACAACTCATTCAAGAAGACACATTCGGTCGGCACCGATAGAGATCGCAATACCGTAACAGAAGTTAGCGCATAGTAGTAACATTCGCTCTTAAATATTGGCGCCCAACGTGGGGCGACAAAGTTAGTTAAGCTAAAGAGTAGCTGTACCTTATTACTGCATATTTTTTGCTTTTTCCTTGATAGATCACATGCCAAACGTATAAGCGGCCAGTAGCTCAGCCACCGTAATAATGACGAAACCGCTGAGAGCGACTCGTAACTATGTCAGTATTAGAACTATGTGTCTTATTCATTTATAATTTAAGGTTGTTTTTACCTTGATAGATCACACACCAAGACGCCTGCACATCGACTTAAAGATCCAAAACTCTACTTTTTTATTGTTAAGTGCTAATTTCTGCACTGAAGCTTAATTAATAGGTATGCATTTAATTTTTTCACTGTATTTTAGAAATATCTATCCAAAACTGTGATTTTTTTTTAAATAAATAATCAACCATGATGACGTCTACATAAAGTGCGTGTGTAAGGGGCCTGCCATCTGTAGTCTATGATTGGACAGCGATTGCTTATGCGGAGTCTGTTCGTAACCTTGGTGTTCACTTTGATTGCAATATTTCGTGGAGCTGTCATATTAATCAGCTCGGCCGTTTTTAATAAATATATATTTTTTTTTATGGTAAAAGGAGGTAAACGAGCAAGCGGGTCACCTGATGGAAAGCAATCACCGCCGCCCATGGACACCCGCAAAACCAAAGTTATCGCAGATGCGTTGCCAACCCTGAGGAAGGAGTTGGATCTTGAGGAGGGAGTAGGAATTGGGAGGGGGGAGGGGTGAGAGATGGGCCTCCAGTACTTTCACTCACCGGACGAAACACAACAGCAACGAGTGCCGTTGTTTCACGCCGATATTCTGTGAGAGGGTGGTATTACGCCGGGCGAGCCGGCCCATTTCGTGCTGCAACGCAGCGTGGCTCTACCACTCAGAAAGTCTCATTCACTCTTAATACTCATTTATTATAAAATCTATAATAAATGAGTATTTATAAATACATTGAATATTGATAGTTGTCGCAGACGGAGACAATCATCAACCAAGCGGCCGTGTGTGGCTAACTCAAATAAATCCGCACTCTCTTTGGTTGGTTGGTGATAGACCATTGATTGATTGTATTTATAAATCTCATTTATTATAGATTTTATTATTTAAGTATAGGTATCGAACAAGGAAATATTTCACGTTGCATTCAACATTGCTCAAATTGAATTATAGGATCGTAGAGCTTAAAAAAAACACAAATGTTGAAAAAATTTCCACGAGCAGGATTTGAACCCGCACCCTTCTGACATACCGGGTCAGGTGCTCTCCCAATTGAGCTGTCGTGGTTCTAACCAGCCCGCCGAAATTATTCAACACTTTACTTTTTACTTTGAAAGCCAAAGGCGCCCATTCAATGTGAACAACTACCGTCATTAACAAAATTTGCGTTAAAAATTATATAAACATTTATCGTAGAGCTTGTTTTTTCTTTTCAGTTTTTTCTTTTTACAGTTACTTTTTATGTTAGTCCGGTTTTTACGAGTATAAAATTGTTTTTTATATAGTTGTTTAAGCAGTCGGGTTTTTCGTTTTATTTAATAATTTTTAAGGTTGCCTTTACCTTGATAGTTCTCACACCAAACGTATAAGCGGGCAGTGGCTCAGCCGCCGAATTGATGACATAATCGCCAAGCGTGACGCGGACGTGACGTGGCTGGGCGCGCGCCACGCAGTGACCCGCCGTGACGACGTGGCGACGTGATATTAACGACCCACCGCATCTGGAACGTGATAATGCGACACATTAATACACTTTCTTTTTTTATCGATGAGTAGGCGAGGCAGGAGATGGCGCAAGACAGACCCAAATGGAGGCTCTTATTATCGGAGGCCAAGACTCACTTTGAGTCGCTGAGCCAACTTATTAGTAGTATAAACCACGCAGGCTTAGCGAGATGAACTACCAACCTAGACTAGTGGCATAACGCTAATAGAACAGACATGGGATAGAATGATTATGTATGGAATAGACATAAGCCAACGATACGTATAATTAATATTTATGCCAATCCGATATTATTCAATTTCTTTTCTACTAGCTTTATGCCATTGAGAGGGACTGGATAACGGGTGGCTCAATATCGTGAGGAGTGGAGGGTATGGGGCCTTTGCCTTACAATGAGGTGATAGAGGCTAACTGTAGCTGTGTAGGCAAATGACTCGGACCGGGTGTAGAAAAGGGAGCCCCAAAAAAAACACAATTTTTATTTTCACGAAATGCCAAAAACACCTAGCTAACGAAAAGAGATTTATTTTTTTTGATTTTTAATTACTTTTTTTAATTTTTTGTATGAAGCTAGATTTCTGTAGTCTAATAAAAAAATAAACCTATAGGTAGACCGCTTAACTGAGTCCTCGCCTGCGGTAGGTACGCGGGGCGGGAGGTACGTAGAGCTCTGCCACGAAAACGAGCGTTTTGCGACGCGGCGAACTGATTTCTAGTTCATTGCGCGTTATACTACGGCAGACATAGTCAGTAGTGATAGAAAAAACGCAATGAACTAGAAATCCGTTTGCCGCGTCGCAATACGTCAGTAGTCGTGGTCGGGCGGTAAGGTGGTACACACGTAATAATTTTAACAAGATTCATCTGAAGATAAGCAATTATAAATAGAGGTGCCTGCCTACCTAGTAAATCAACTGTTTTGAGAAAAGTAAAAAAAACCTGTTTTTTACTTTGCAGCCGTTATTTATTATAGAATATTTGATAAATACAATGGTAATGAACTTGTGTACTATTTATTAAGCAATATCAAAATAATAAGTCAATCACTTGTATCCATATCAATATCACTGGAACTTGATTCTTCACTTTCGTCCTGCACGTTAAAAATAAAATGAACAATATCATGTATTAATTATCAATTGTGTAAAACTGAGTGGCTTTTCTTTTCACCACGCCTTTTGTTAAATCGTCTATACCCATTATTTTTTTGCGAAACTGTTTTGATCTACTCGGTGATTAAAATTTTTTCGTTGTCTTTAAATAATTTTCCTTGTTGTACAATTCTAGATATAGACTTTTCCGATAGTCCTGTAACTTTTGCTTCGGTTTTGTTTAAAGAAATATCTTGTTGATATTCAGCAGAATTTGGATCCAATTTCTTTTTTCTAAAATATTCGTATACGTTAAAAGCCATTTGCTTGCACTGACTATTAATTTTATGTCCGAAGATATTTCGACTCATCTTGGGAATATAATAAGTACCTCCTACCTCCGCGCCCTTGTACCCCACAGGCGAGGACTCAGTGACTTTGGTAATCGAATCGATCCAATCAAAGGGCGCGAGTAATGAATTGTATGTAATAAAATGTATTGTAATATTGCATGATTTGGTAACGACATAGGTAATTTTTTTTTGTAAATGTCGTTACTTATATAACAGCTGTGCAGTTTTTTGTGCTCATTCTTCCATTCTTCTCCATAACTAAAATATAGACGCTCTGAATGGGTAGTAGGTAAAAAAATGTTCGGACGGTTTAAAAGTAACACCTATATTTATAATTGCTTATCTTCAGATGAATCTTGTTAAAATTATCACGTGTCTATCACTTTACCGCCATGCCAAGACCACTGACGTCTTGCGATGAGGCGAGCGATTTGTAGTTCATTGCGTTATTTCTATAGCCGTTGACTATGACTAACGTTGTATAACGCGCAATGAACTAGAAATCCGTTCGCCGCGTCGCAAGTCGCTCGTGTTCGTGGGTCTGCCACTATACGTACTTCCCGCCCCGCGTACCTACCGTAGGCGAGGACTCATTTAAGCGGTCTTGTTTTTTATAACCTAACCTATCACGTGACCTACAGCAAAAAGTGAAAAATTTTACAAGTCCCAGCTCCATACAAAGCATGATCGATAAATCGGCTATGTCTCGGGACCCCTTTGCTACACCCTAACCCATGACTCAGCTCCACCTGATGTTAACCAGAAGCGGAGTCCAGATGAGTCCAGAACCATTCTCACCTTGGCAACCCGCAAGTTGCTTCTTCCAACTCCTTTAAGGTTTGTTGGAACTAGTATTCGATGCGAGTTTTATTTACCCTTCGACCGAGAAAACTAGACTGTCGGAACTTACTAGTTTATAGCATTAGACCGGATGACTTATAAAATAAAACTTAAAAACTATAATATAAAAAGCAAAGTGTCATGCAGCAGTATGTACAACTTAATTAACAATAAAGAACAAAATAAAGTTAACCTATTTACATAAACAAATAAATAAACAGTTTTTTCAGAAGAGGAATGTGCGAAAAAGTTTATAAGTAGAATTGAAAATAAATAGTATCGAAATAAAAGATCGAAAAATAACAGTTTATAGTAGTATATATTTCTTTAATATACAACTAAATGAAGTGAAGACAATACGAAGAAGAATACTTAAAGACTATTTAGATCCCTATTTTATTAAAGCGTCGGTAGCCGAACGGAAAGTACTCAGAGAATGCGAGAAATCGTGGTTCAATTCATATAGCTCTGTTACACTACTGACGCGAACCTATACCTAACACAAGCGTATTAGCTTTCTAAGTGGGTTTACAAGGTTGATATTAATATGTAAATAACGCTTTAATAATAGTTGAAAAAAAATATTAAGACAATTTTGCTTTTGAATCGTCCAAAAATTTTTTTACCTGCTACTCATTCAGGACGTCTATTTGGAGAAGAATGGGTGCAAGAAAATCCACTTTAAATTTCTTTTAAATTAATTTATTAATGATTTTTTCTTGAGCCCATTCTTCTCCACAGCTAAAAAACAGACGTCCGGAAGTAAGTTAGTAGATAAAAAAATATTTAAATGATTCAAAAGCAAAAGTTTTTTAAAGTTCATTCGAAATAAAATGACTTTGAATTTGACTTTGAAAGAGATAAGCCTACTTACTCGTTGGTACCTCTACTACTACTGATTGACGAAGTAAAGTAATGCTTTAGGTACTCAAACCTAATTAGTTACAAAATGTTATTACCATTGAGTATCTTACACGTCGTATTTCAATAGCGTACACGACGTAACCAATCACAAACTGATTTCTAACTTTAGAACTAGTGTTTGATTGGTTGCACCGTTATTATTTGTAACTAGTTTGTTTTTAGAAGCGTCGCATAGAGTTGGTGGTAGCTAGCCAGCTTATAACGAAACTTATTAACAAACCAAATCGAGCATAATGTAGTATTACTGTTTTAAATCTAACCCGGAACTCTTAAATCTGGAGCCAGTAGTGTTAACATTAGACTATTTAGGCGTATAAAAAACACAGCCTCCCATAGATACAATGACAGTTGAAGATAAATATAAGTACACGAAGAGTTTGAAAACCCTGTATTTTTAGAAAATAGAATAAACAAGTATAATCAAAGTAAAATATCTGTTGTGCCTTCATATTTTTAAAGCAGAGATGCTTAACAGTAAATGTGTTGTATAGAACAGGAAAACAATAAGAAACAGCCAGATTTATCTATAATAAGAATCTAGATACTTTCACATATTCTTATAAATGCATAAGGTAACTAAAATATTGATACATTGCTCCAAGGAAGTTTAAAAATGTCTTCATGCTAAGCAAGAAAGGTGTATCTTGTTACAGCCAAAACCTATTTCAGTCAATACACATTTTGACTAATCAAAACTTTTAACGCACAGCATATTAGAATCGATGCAGATTGGCGCAATCTGCTTCTTGAAGTCATGATTGGTGATAGCATAAAATATAGATTGATTGATTGATTGATTGACTTGACTTAACTTAATGGAAAAACTAATTCAGTAACTTTAATAAACAAGACTTCATGAAATTATGAACATAGCCCCACAAAGCCATTTATAAACGGTTGGACTGTGAATCATGATTTTCATTAAACTACATTTATTCTGTTAATAATATTGTATTTTTAACTTTAATTCTCAACAAACTTTAAGTACAACGTTTTAAAAAGGTTTGTTTTATTAATATTATATTTAGCAAAACATAATTTACCAATTCCTAGTCAAATCGTGTAATTTCCACGTTTTGACTGTAACATTTAAATTTTTATTACACAATAGTACATAACAATAAAATAATACGTAACATGACTAACTAGTGCTATCTCTTTCGCACATTTACCTCTCTATCCAACACTGCTTCCAACCAATAAGCTCGAAAATTGACATAAGCATGTTGCATCTGGAAAATTAATGTTAATTAAATATTAGTATTTTTAGTTACACATGTTATTTACGTTATTTATTTATCAATAATTAATTTGTATGGTTAATTATTTAAATTTATGTGAGCTTAAGCTTTAAGCTCGTTCTAAGAGTTATTAATTGTACCAAAACGACATCATTAAGTTTCGCAATTTTTATTATCAAATAATTAGAATAAATATCAAAACAATAATGTAGAGAATAATTTAATATTTTTTTTCATTTCGAGTCATGGAATGTTGTGCGTATATTTTCGGATATTTACAGATAGACCAAGTTAATAAAATAAATATGTAAGTTTATTATTCTATTAACTACTTAAATAATTTAGTGCAGAATCTACACCGTAAATGACCTGAGTTCAAAAAATAAAAATAAAAATAAAAAATTAATACCGCTTTTTAAATAATTAAAAAAACATAAATTCTGTTTTTTACAAGACTAGTTTTTGATTTATTCTCGAACACACTAATTAATGAAAAGAAACGAAGTCAATATATTAATATAAAAAAAATAAATTACAAGTATTAAATTATATTAATAAATGTTAAAATTAGTAAAAAAATTTAGTGATTAATGTTTATGTTATGTATAAAATGTGCATTATTATGTACAAACTTATTATAACAACATTTTCACACACAGAAATAAATACAAAAGTGTTCGGTTTAGTGGTTCGTGTAAGGAGTGTTGTTTTATATATACATGTATATACATAATGTTTATGAGTATATATTACTAGTGGCCGCTCGCAGTTTTACCCGCGTGGTTCCTGTTCCCGTGGGAATATCGGGATAAAAAGTATCCTATGTGTTATTCCCGGTTATAAACTATCTGTATGCCGAATTTCATCTAAATCTATTCAGTAGTTTTTACGTGAAAGAGTAACAAACATCCAAACAAACTTTCGCGTTTATAATATGAATAGGATAATTTCATATAATATATTGTTTATCCAAGTCTAAAGAGCAAATTGAGTGTGTAAAAAAACCCTGAGAAAAAATATAATAACAAAGATCTTAAAAAACAAAGAAAGCGACACTGCATAAAAAAAATTAAAAGGACATTAATTTTACAAAAATGCGAGGAACCCCAGTACGCGTCGTTTTAAACACTCTGACGGCGTTATGTCTACTCAACTCTGAAAAATAATTAGTTTTGAACACTTTACTTTATATGTGGTCACTGGGAGAAAAACAAATCTCCGTGTGACAGGATAAATGCTTTTAATGTGTACCTAGCGGTCATGGAAATTTTATAAAACAAAATGACGATGGCGGCATAAATCATTGTATGGCGCTGTGACGGTGTAAGTAAAGCAGGGTTCATGTTTATGTAAAAAAAATGTTTTATGTATTCATACTGAATGAACGAACGAGCAATGAACGAATGTATGAATTAATGAGTGATTAAATAAATGAATAAATGAACGAATGAACGAATGTACAAATGAACGAATGAACAAATGACAGAATGAACGAATCAATGTATTATTGAATGAATAAATAAATAATTGAATGAATGAATAATTGAATTAAAGTGTGGTTGAATAAATGAACGAATGATTTAATTAATTAACGAATGTGAACGAATGAACGAATAAATTATGGAACAAATAAAAACAAAAACGCTGCGCTTCCAGTTCTCGCACACAAAGCAGTTCACAAAGCTTTATACAACCTCGACGATCCGATCCTGATGTACGCCTGCCAGGGGAAGGTGCCGAAGCCGGCGTCGTCTCCCCCAACGATTCTCCTTTGGGCGGTTTGTTTGCCGACGGCTATGCCACAGCCTGGAACAAGAGATTTATAACGTAAATACTTAAGTTTATAATATAAAACTCGCGAAATAAAATAATTCTGGGGGCTTAACGAAAACTGGGCAGTTATTAGGGGTCGTAGGCATACATTTTAGGTAACCGACGTTTTCACTAAAACGTCGAAACGTCGTCAAAAAATGATGTACACAATAAACAATGTCTCCAATAAAGCTCAAAAAGGAGATAATACCAATATTCTGGCCGTACCTACATTCTTGCACAATCGTAATTGAGACATTAGATAGTTTTGATAACAAAAATCTAAACAAAACCATTCAGAAACTGTACCAACAACTACAGCGCCATCTAGTAATATGCTTAAGAACCAATTTAGTAAAGCACTTAATTCATTTTGAACGTCTGGTATTATTTACCATCCTGATAACGGCGCGTAACTACTAAAATAAGAAAGCCACTGTACAAGGGTTAAGTTTTAATCTCACCGGTGGTCGTGAATTAAAAACTACTGTTTCTATAGAAACCAACAGTAAACACTTTTTTTTAGAGAGATTGCTGATTGCCTCAAACGGCATTTTCAGCGTCACCGGGCTTTTTTGGGGGCGGCAAGGTACGTAAAGGGTACCTCAAGCCGTTTGAAACGAATCACCTTCGGAGGTTTTCTAGAGGGAACGGCATCACACACTTAAAAATGCGTGTCCCCGTGCTCTACTAGATTCTCCGAAGGGTTCAGATCGGATCGGAACAGTAAACACACGTAGCTAAGATGTGTGGTGATTTTTTTTTATTTTATCAAATTTCGTCAATAGACTTTGTATATGGCATATAGTTGAACGTTTATTGAAGAAATTTGACAGTTTTTGATTGGTATTGTTCGATAGCTTGATGTGCAGGCGTCTATACAGAAATTCATCCTACTAATATTATAAATGCGAAAGTTTATGGATGGATGTTTGTTACTCTTTCACGTAAAAACTACTGAATGGATTTGAATGAAATTCGGCATACAGATAGTTTATAACCTGGATTAAAACAAAGAATACTTTTTATCTCGATATTCCCACGGGAATGGGAACCACGGGTGAAACCGCGAGCGGCCGCTAGTAAAGTGTAAAATCTATTAAGGAAAGACAGTTTGTGGTAGTTGATGTGCAGGCCTCTGTACCGAGAAGAAGCCACAAGAAACTCGGCAATAACTCTCCTCTATGTGACACTCTCTCTCACTCTACATCGGATGTTAAGTTGAAATCCAGAGACTTTAAATTTCGCTAAAATTAGACATTTTTACGATCATATTAAACGCCTTGCTCGCTGAGTGGCAAAGCGTTCATCCCGATACCCGAATTTCCTATTCAGGGGTTAATCGAAGGGTTCAATTTCCTCCCGATCCGAACTTTTTGAAGAATTTAGTAGGGCACGGGGGCACGCACTTAAGTGCGTGATGCCGTTCCAAAGATGATTCGTTTCACACGGCTTGAACCCTTTAAGTTTCTCGCCACCCCCAAAAAATCCCAATGAAACTCAAAATGCCGCATGAGGATATCAGCAATCTCTCTCCAAAAAAAAAGCGGCCAAGTGCGAGCCGGACTCGCCCATGAAGGGTTCCGTAGCAGCAAGTAACATAATATAAAAGTTCTTGTAGTTCGTTTATATTTATGTTTTTTTTTTTATATATATTTGAGTTGATTGAATGAAGGGTAAATTGCGGTTTACGATTTATGACGTATTAAAAAAAACTACTTACTAGATCTCGTTCAAACCAATTTTCGGTGGAAGTTTGCATTTAATGTACATCATATATTTTTTTTAATTTTTTCATTCTCTTATTTTAGAAGTTACAGGGTGTGTGTGTGTCCCCCACACACAGACACACACATTTTACCACTTCGGAAGTGTCTCTCGCGCAAACTATTTAGTTTAGAAAAAAATAATATAAGAAACCTCAATATCATTTTTGAAGACCTATCCATAGATACCCCACACGTATGGGTTTGATGAAAAAAGTTTTTTGAGTTTCAGTTAAGTATGGGGAACCCCCCAAAATTTATTTTTTTCTATTTTTGTGTTAAAAATCATAGTGCGGTTCACAGAATACATCTACTTACCAAGTTTCAACAGTATAGTTCTTATAGTTTCGGACAAAAGTGGCTGTGACATACGGACGGACAGACAGACAGACATGACGAATCCATAAGGGTTCCGTTTTTTGCCATTTGGCTACGGAACCCTAAAAAGGTTCAATTCCTAGATCGGGCAAAGTGTGTTTCTGACTTTTCGGTCATAGCCCGGGTCTGGATCATCAACCCGCATTTGGCAAGCGTGGTGATTAAGCCATCACCCATAAATTTTGGTGATGACTTGATTTTAATGATGGAGGCTTTTGCCCAGCGGTGGGATAATTATAGGTTAACACCACGTTTCTTACTACTACTAGGTAGCCTATAAACTTCTTTCCTTTATTCTATTCATTCTATTTATTCTATATTCTAGGGGTCTGCAACTGACCTGATTCCTAGTTGTCATGTTATATTTTGGTTCCCGTTCATTAAGACTGGTGTTGAACGCTGGATGACTGTGTCATACACTGGCAGTACGAAAGTAAGATTTTGATATTACGAAAAGTCAAATATAAATATAGATGTAAAAATTTTTAATAGCAGAATCTTCACTCCGGACAGCACATGCCGAGAGAATTTGACGTGGTTTATAAAAAACTAGTTACCGTACATTTATTTTTATTTCTTTATGTACAGTCGGCAGCAGATCAACCTACCCAAATCTGTCAAACTTCTCTAATGAATATTGATCCTTATAACCAAATAATAAAGTTCAAAATTGATTGTAGAAATTTGACAGTTTTGGGTAGGTTGATCTGCCGTCGTGTGTACATACACAAACAGATTACAATGAATGCCTACACTGCAATAACATATTTGGTTACTCTTATAGGCTAGACGGTAACCCAAAAAGAGTGTACACACTGATATTTTGTATGTAGTTCGAAACGAGTTACAACAAACAATATCGGTCCTATTTAGTAATTTTTATAATCAGCTCATTTCATGTCTTACTGCTGGGGCACGAGCCTTCCCCATATATGGATAGGGCGAAACGGGCCATAAGTAAACCACCACGCGGGCCAGTGCGGATTGGTGGTTGTTAACGACTACTAATGCAGTCGGGACCAACGGCTTTAAGTGCCTTCCGAAGTACGAAAGATGAAATGGTTCTTATAAAAAATATTTAAAAATGCATAAAATACCTTCGTACACGTATTTGTCCGAATCCATTTTCTGCGTTTTCTTAATTTTGTTCTTTTTACTTTTATGCTTTTTATTGCTCACCCCAGAAATCATAAATAATATAAAAATCCAAAGTAATACGTACTTCATTTTGACGTCCATTTAAAAAACCTATTTGTTTTCTGTGAAAAGAATCATTAATTCAGACTTCATTTAGTTTTTAATTTGTAGCTAGCAAGAAAGGTAAATAATGTTCACCAAAATAATTTTACCTTGTTTAAGATGCTATCTAATAAATAAGAGAAAATAATATTTAAATTAAAACATATAATATTTTAAACAGAAACAACGATCATACGAAAATAATATTGTATAATAAAATCCTCATTTTTAAAATACACCCTACGTTCGAAAATCAAATAACAGTAACACAGCACAACTTGTGGCAACTTTCAAAATAAGAACGTTGCCAGCCTCGACTTTTCACGATTCACGCCACCATTTTTGTTTTCATTAAATTTTAAAAAAAGAACGATTTCAGCCACAATTTTACGTTTACGTCATAGTTTACTTTTTTTCTGCACTTTTAAACACAAAAGAGTTTCGTCTACTAGTTAAGCACGTCCACAAAGGTTTAATCACGCCGACAAACTAGCAATGGTTCGCATGTTTACGTAACTAGAAGATAGGTTCTTCCTGATAGGAAACGACTGCAAAGTGGATCGTACGATATGCTACGGTAGCGCTGAACGTAACAGGTGTTTTATGATCGAATAAACTTTAAAATTGATCACTAATCGTAATTTTTCAATTGCACATTATGCAGAGAACCTCAAACGGCGAAAGTATGAGAATCTTACTGGGGATCTCATATTTGAGCCGTTTGGGGAAGAGGCAGTAAGTCCATGTGGCCCGAGTGCTCACAAAATCTTTAAAGCTATTTTGTATAAAATTAATAGAAACCACCCGGGACCCCAGAGCAAGCAGCTACTTGGGCCAGCGTATAAGCATTGCTATCCAATTGTCATTGGTCTTTTTTTTTTCTTTTTTATATTAGAAGGAGGCAAACGAGCAGGCAGGTCACCTGATGGGAAGCAATCACCGCCGCCCATGGACACCCGCAAAACCAAAGGAATCACAGATGCGTTGCCGGCCTTTAAGGAAGGAATAGGCTCGTTTCTTGAAGATCTTCTTGGTTTTTTTATTGTCTTCGTTTGTATATAAATCGTTTTATTGCATGAATGTATATTTCAGTCAATTATGTAAATAAACATAGGGTAGTGGCATTAGTTATCGACAGGAACCAGTGAATGACATATTTTTCCTTTAATCTATATGTTTGTTTGTTTGTTTGAACGCGCTAATCTCGGGAACTACTGGATACCAGACGAAAACTTAATTTATACGTTTTTCAAAATTATGAATCTCTTTATAGGATGATTATGAATGATAATAAAAAATAATGAGAAGTGAGAAATGATAGACCCTCCAACCCCTCGAGTATCTCAGTAAAGATGTGGGGCTTTACTAAGTCCTCGGGCGGACTTCTTGAGAGAATTTTAAAAGTGACGTTGCACTGTTTTGTTTCATTTGCCCACACTCATGCACGCTAACGAACACTTAACGGTTAATAATTCACCATTAACCAGCCAACATTGAGCAGTTATGGTTAATGTTAAAATACGACGTCTATCATCGTCATTTTAACGATTGTTATATATGGTGCAAATAATTTTTGCAAAATTATTGATTTGACGGACGATTTGTCGATAACGTTGGATGTTGCACATCACCCTAAACGTATAAAGTTGTCAAATCAATATTAAAATTTTACTTTCTATTTTCAAGTGCTAATTGCTGCACTGAAGCTAATTTATATATATACAGGGTGGAAACTTTCAGCGGGGCAGTAAGGGGAAGTACCTTATCCGTTGCAGCTACACGAAAATGGTCTTAGGAGACTATCCATATTTTTTATGGAATTTTGATCCCCATTCAAAGATTTTCAAAAAAATTTTCAGTTAGCAAGAAAATAGCCATTTTACACAAAAACATTTTTTGATGCCAATTGATCCTGTTTCTAATACTGATCAAAAATTTCTATGGGACTAACCATCGTTGGAGTACTCAAAAAGTCACAAATTGCAAAAAACTTTTCCCGTACATTTTGTATGAAAATTTTACGCAAAAGCATTTTTAGTGACGGTTGAGATCTTTTTGTTGACTGAATAAAAAGATAAGTTTAAAAACAATTCAAATTTGGAACTCGTTATTATTAACCTTTTCACCGCCCAACTATCCTGCACGCGATGTCCCGCTGTACGCCAACGTATAAATGTATTTTAATAAAGTAGGTACAAAGAAGAACTTCTATAGAAGTGCTGGCGTGGACGGCACGAAAATCTCGAACTTTTATAGAAGTTGTTGGCGGTAAAAAGGTTAAATAAGAAACAATCTTGACAGTTGTTGCGTCAGAAAAGCTCTGAGTGTGTTTTGAATTTTACAATAAGTGCATAATTGGACAGCTATTGATAAGAGAAAAATGACCTCCAATTTAGAACGTTTAGCTTGCTAGAAGCATATTACGTAAATAATAAAAATACATCGGCTGCGTTAGAATGGTATAGGATCTAGGGCAAGAAACAGCAAGATTTTAAATAAGAATAACATCATCAAGTTATATTAGTTAATAAAAAAAGAAAATTAATACCCCTTCTTTTTGATATGTGTAAAATTCTACGTGATCATTTGTCTTTTATTTTATTTTTGTATTTCAGTTACACAAATTCTTACAAAATGTAAGGGAAAAGTTTTTTGCAATTTGTGACTTTTTGAGTACTCCAACGATGGTTGATCCCATAGAAGTTTTTGATCAGTATTAGAAACAGGATCGATTGGCATCAAAAAATGTTTTTGTGTAAAATGGCTATTTTCTTGCTGACTGTAATTTTTTTTGAAAATCTTTGAATGGGGATCAAAATTCCTTAAAAAATTATGGGTAGTCTCCTAAGACCATTTTCGTTTAGCTACAACGGACAAGGTACTTTCCCTTACTGCCCCGCTGAAAGTTTCCACCCTGTATATATAAAATTTGTAAAATACAGTTAAAAATTAAACGCCCACCCGACCCAGCCAAGAATCGAACCTGGGTCTTCCGTAATCCAGGCAGCTGCACTGACGTCAGCCGGGAAGATAGCGGTCATTGCAGCCGCCCGGACTGGGCCCGCGTGGTGGTTTATGGCCCGTCCTCCCTATCCATCCATAGGGAAGGCTCGTGCCCCAGCAGTGGGGACATAAAATGAGCTGATGATGATGATGATGTTCAATCTATTTGTTGTAAAATCCTCAAACATTAAAAAAAGGCAGACAGGCATAATACATAGAGCATGAAATTGATATTAAAGTGTTCGCTTAACCTTCAATGTGTGTTGCACAGAACATGTAAAATTAGTAATTCATTATCAGAACCCACCACTAACAAATAATTGGTGCGAAACGGTAATTGTCCCTGAGTGCAAGGCACAAGTGGGTACCCTTTGCTCACAATATCTTGCTTAAATCGTTAACCAGCTCTGTAGTCTAATGGTTAAGACTACTAGTCTCAGGTTCAGAGGTCCCGGGTTTGATTTCTGGGAGCTGGCGGCTTGTTTGTCCGCCTTTTTTTCAAAGTCAAAACAAACAAAAAAACTAAGTCTTTAAACAGTGCGTTCTACCCGTTACGACTTACGGAGCCGAGAAACTCGTGGACTATTCGCGCTAACAGTGCGAATAGTCCACGAGTTTAAAGTCGCCCAACGAACCATGGAAAGAGTTATGCTTGGAGTTTCCCTGATGGATCTAATCCGAAATGAGGAGATTCGTCGGAGAACCTAAGTGACCGACTTCAGTCTTGCGATAAGTAAGCTGAACAGAGTGGACTGGTCACATTTGTCGCAGAACCGATGACCTTTGGGGTAGACGAGTTCTCGAGTGGAGACCACGACTGGGTAAACGAAGTGTGGGACATCCTTCGACCAGATAAAGAAGAAGAATAAAAACATTGATTAACAGCACACATACATAATATATGACGGCGCGTCCATAGAGTCATATAGAGGTTGGATCGAGAGTGAAGACTCACTCTAGCGGAGCGTCCGTCGTCGTGTCGATGGTAGCGGCCATATTGCCATATGCCCTATGTAGTCCATATTGCCTTTGCTATTTTGTAGGCGGCCATATGTAGCGGCCGTATTGAAATGTCAGATTGGATTAAAAAGAAGCGGCCCGCTCGCCACGTCCTCGAAAAATCGCTTACGATGTTTCCCATATAACTGTTATAACTTCTTTATTTTATATTATTTTTATTTGAATAGGTACAAAAGCAGCTTACAGGCTAAAAAATACAACTACAACATAAAAATAAACAAGAAATATTGAGAATTAAAGCCTTACATTGTACACAACATTATCCAAAACAATGTTCAGTTATTACTGAGGTCACATTGCACATTAATAAATTGTCTTTTACAATAAACACTAAAATAGACTCAAAGTGTAACACTTTATTACTGGAGATTAATCGTAATGTTATATTCTGTTGATTATAACATTATCTCTATTTAGAAGATATTTCAATAAAAGAAGAGTTTTATAGTTCTTTGTGCACCCGTGTATATTTTATATCTTCCTTGCCCGCATTCTCACGCCCTAACCATGGATTGCCCTGATGAAGTACCACTCGAACCTTAATATACAAAAAATAAATGAGACACAGTATACACACAAGAGACAAATAAGATGAAACAAAAAGAGTAATAAAAAAGAAAACCACTCTGGTTCTTGGCGGGAAAGTAAAGAGTCATGTCTGCGGTTTTGTTGTTTTCTAAAATTTGTGTTATGTCGAATATTAATGTGAAATAATGGTGGATTATTAACCGTTAAGTATTTCGTGAGTGTGCATGAGTGTTGGCAAATGAAACAAAATAGTGCAACGTCACTTTTAAAATTCTCTCAAGAAGGACTTCTTCACCTTGACGCAGATGGCCCCTTGTGCTTGCGCAAGGATGTCTGACACCTAACTTTATAACCGCTAGGTTGGTGGGGGGTGTCAGAATAAACTTTAAAGTCGTGTGTAGTGGGGATGTTCCGAGCTGTTCTGAGATCCGTGCCCGTGCAAGGGGTCTATGTGTGAATTGCTCGAACGCGGTATGTAATAAGCTTACCTTCTGGGTCCCGTGATTTTTACCCGACTGCGTCAGAAGGAGGGTTATGTTTTTCGAGTGTATGTATGTATGTATGTATGTATGTATGTATGTATGTATGTATGTATGTATGTATGTATGTATGTATGTATGTATGTATGTATGTATGTATGTATGTATGTATGTATGTATGTATGTATGTATGTATGTATGTATGTGTGTGTATGTGTCTGACTTCAAAAAAGGATCAGGTTTCTCAATTCGACTCGTATTGTGTGTTCGCAGATAACTTCGTCGTTTATAAACCGATTTTGATGATACTTGTTTGTTGGCAAGTAAATATCCCAAGGGTAGTAACTATGATAAGGAAACCAGGATCTGATGATGGCATCCAAGAGAAATCGAGGGGAACCTTCGAAAATCGTAGTGGCGACTAGTGCATTTGTTATTTTTTTCATTAAATATTTTAAAGCACTACTATTTAATGAAGGTCCGGAGTCAATCTGATGATGGAGCCGAAAGACAGTCGAGGGAACTCCTCAACGATTTACAGCAACTACCTGGTGTTTGGGCTTGATTAATTTGTATTGATAAGACCTTTCCACCTAGATGGATTGTGATTGTCATTAGGGGTCTGATGATGAAGATATAGGACAGTCAAGAAAACTCCTCAACGTTTTACAGTAGCTACCTTGTGTTTTGTGCCATTAGCTTCTGTGCCATTCGTGGATATTCAGAATGACACAGAAACGCTGTTAATCTGACAGGAGTTGAAGTGACGATCTGGGCAGGGTGTTAGGAATTGGAAGCGGAGAGACGAAAATCGGGCTCAGTGGCGCGCCTTGGGAGAGACCTATGTCCAACAGTAAACTGAGTTAAGTAGAGGACTAGTGATGGAGTGGACTGAGATAATACTTATAATTACGAAAACTTTATAAATATTTATTAATTTAGACGACCTCCTTGGTGGAGTGGTTTGTACACCGGTTTTCATGGTGTCACCATCTCTGAGGTCCCGAGTTCGATCCCCGGTCGGGTCAATTTAGAAATTATTGTTTTTCTAAATTGTCTCGGGTCTGGCTGTTTTCTATGTATAATAAGTATGTATTTAAGTATTTTAAGTATGTTTATCCGTTGTCTAGTAACCATTTAACGAGTTTCATAACGAAGCTTCTCTTGGGCTAGATAATTCGTGTGAGTGTAGGAAAGTTTATTATTATAATTATAACTTATAATTATAATTTATAATTATAATTAATAATTCATGTTGTTATTATTTTTATTTATATTATTATTTTATTTCATTAACAAACCATATGTTTACAATGTTGCTGTGGTGACGTTCCTGGTAAGTATAATGATATCTGTATCAGGGCATCAGCGCTCTTCCAATTTGGCTTATCTTGCAAGTACGTGAAATTCAAATGAAACAATAGGCAATAAAAAAATTGTGGGCTAGTTTGTTACTTAAACGACGACCTCTTTGACGACCTCCTTGGTCGAGTGGTTTGTACACCGGTTTTCATGGAGTCGCCACCTCTGAGGTCCGGGTTCGATCCCCGGTCGGGTCAATTTAGAAATTATTGTTTTTCTAAATCGTCTCGGGTCTGGGTGTTTTCTATGTATAATTAGTATGTATTTAAGTATTTTAAGTATGTTTATCCGTTGTCTAGTAACCATATAACGAGTTTCATAACGAAGCTTCTCTTGGGCTAGATAATTGGTGTGAGTGTAGGAAAATTTATTTATTTATTTAAACAAATAAATTAACAATCGAACACACCATATCCCACTATCATGTCAAAATGTCGAGAGGAAATCGACTCTTGCCAAAGCCCGACACACAAACCCGACCGCAGACCACAGAGAAAGTTCAACTCAACATATTGTTTCAACCAATTACTTGATGCCGTTGTTTGTTCACAGTTATAGGTGTTCGGTATAGTTATTTAATAAATAAATAAACTATTTTTTGCCCATAAATACGTTTAGAAGAAAATTTAAAACTTGGTTAGTTGAGAACTGTTGTGTACTATAAAAGACGACGATAGGGAATTAGGCTTATATAAAATCTATTATATGCCTTTAAATTACTGTAATGTTTTTACATTGGTACTATGAAGGTGCCTAATTTTCTATATTTAATTGTGTGAGGATTTATTATTAAATTTGCATGCCAGTTTCTGGTGAATAGTATGAGTGACTCAACATTAATGTAAGAAATTTTTTTTATTTCATAATATATTTAATAATGAATGCAAGATCTTTTGTAGCACTTTTCACGCAAAGAAATATATTTGATTTGATTGACAACAAAACAAAAAAATCATTTTGTATTGGAAAATTAAATTGTCGTTTTTAGTATTTTCCGTTACTTATTATTCATGTTTCTCACCGTTCAAACCTTCCCTGAACTTCCACAAATATTTCAAAATCAAAATTACCCAAACGGACCGCAATTGATTTTTATATATATAGATTTGTATGTATGAGGTATTCCACGAAGCACACCCAAACGAAGCACACCAAGACAAAGCACACCTAAAGTATTCCACGAAGCACACCCATAGGTGCGCTTCAAATAAAATTCAAAAATTATTAATTTTCTATTCCACGAAGCACACCTACGAATATCACTTGCATAGTGCGGGGACTAAGATATAAAAATGTCGACAGAAGAAAATATTTATTATTTAATAAGAACAACTTTAAATAGATGTTAAATAAATTTTAACATCAATCCGTTTCATTCATAAAGTGATACAATACCCGATAATCTACTTATGTTAGTCTGTAAGGTATCTATTCTATGGGCCTCTTTGTATTTTACCATCTTGTACACTGTTTTGTTGCCTGAAATAAATAAATATATCTATCATTGCGGATTGGTAGCTCCTAACGGGCGCTAATGCAGCCGGGGCCATCGGCTTTACGTGGTATCTGAGGCACAGAGGAGGATAATTTTTGGTCACCATCCTTATCGAAAGGTGCTTCACTTCAGCGATCGCAGACCGAGCACGTTCACCTCTCTCCTAGACCTCATACGCGACTGTTATCTCTACATAATGAATAAGCGATAACGACAAGGTTTTTTTATTTCCCACCCCAATGCCATAGACTAAAGGAAGTTACGTAATCCAAAGACATCCGAAGTTCAAACTTGTGATTAACATGAATCACGGAGGACGTTGCGAAACGGCCGAACGGACGGATGGGCCGCTAATTTCACGGTGGGTACACTACACTACGCTGTCAGTTGGTGTGGTACAGTCGGCGACGGAAGTCACTGAGCGGGTTGGTTTTTTTTTCAGCTTCTAGTGAGAGAAGAATTAGCCTTTGCCGAGTTTCCCGCGGCTTCTTCTTGGTACAAAGTCATTGCCGTAGGGTTTACGAAGTCATGGTTTTGATTTAACGATTTTTAAAAATACTAGTAAATTCATTTTGAATAAAAAATTTGAATTTTGTTTACAATGTGGTATATTTATTTAGAGTATTTATTTATATTTATTATAAATGTTTGGTATCTTTTATATTAGGCTTGTAAATTCTCTTTATTAAATTTTCATATTTGCTTTTCCTAAAAAGAGTCCTAACTCTCTTCTAATTTGACAGAGCCATTATACTTGTCGCTCTAACTTAAAAAATGTTGCAGACGCATCTAAACTAACAGTTTTTCTTTGTTATGTATCTCTTATTGGGTTTCTTTGTGTGGCAATGAATGAATGTTTTTAATATTATTAAACTTTTGTTTAAAAAAAACAGTGTTAGGGTGATATTTACCTTTACAGCAACAGATAATATAAACCCGATGACACCTCTTAAGCTGATTGGCTCCAGTTGACCATGTCATGGGGATGTTAAAGTAAACAAAAGTATTTCTTTTTATTTATGATAACACGACACAAATTTGCTCAGTGACTTTAGTGGCTGACTGTACAATGCTACCGCCATCTACAATCAGAAGGTCTCACTAAAATATTGTCATTAGAAATTGTAGTGTCGTCCTCAAAATTACAGTTCCTCTGTTACAGAAGAATAGTTCTTAGTTAGTGACACATTTGTGTAGTTTAATGACATCAGGGTGCCTAGAACGAGTTGCATTCGCCATTCAATCACCCGATCCGATACAAACCCCTCGGAGAAAACCTTCGAAGGTGATTCGTTTCACACGGCTCCAGCCGTGTGAAGGTGTATTACATAAAAAACGCAGACAATTCTAAATATTTCGTCAAATTAGTAAAAAGCTTTCTTTTGGAAAAATGTTACTATAAAATGTCAGATTTTTTTAATGATTCCTTTATAATAATTAACAAAGAATTCATCATTAAATATGATTACTTAAATAATATTTCGATGTCTCTATTAATTTTAAATATTAAATGTTCGTAGGTTCTAATCTATATTATAATATTATTAATATTATAAAGATGAAGAGTTTGTTTGTTTGAACGCGCTAATCTCAGGAACTACTGGTTCGAATAGGAAAAGTTATATTTGTGTTGGATAGTCCTTTTATCGAGAAAGGCTTTAAACTATAATAACATCATGCTGCGACCAATAGGAGCGAAGCATCAGTGAAAATTGTTGCAAAAACGGGAACTAGACCCTAAAAAATTAAAAATGCTGCCGAAAGTCACTACTCCACGCGGACGAAGTCGCGAGCACAGTTAGTGACAAATATAGATTGTATTGTACTGTACTGCTTTTGTTATTATTGTATTGCATGTTGGTTAAACTGGCGTTATTTATATTATATTATTACCTAGATTTTTAAAATAGTTAGCCCTCTTATTTGCTGTGCCCTAACAGGGCGTCCATGTATACCTTTGCTTATGTTTTAACACCTCGTCTAATGATATGCAATAAATAAATAAACCCTTTAAGTTTCTCGACGCCCCCAAAAAGCCCGGTGAAGTGGAAAATGCCGTTTGAGGAAGTCAGCAAACTCTCTTCAAAAAAAAGAAAAGCAATGCAATCTATTTATTTATTTATTTATTACAACACATAGCAGATTACAGTCAGTAAGTAGAATAATATTGGGGAAACTTAAAATAATTGGACCTGACTATAACCCAATAAAATGCGTCTGTAACATAAACTATGGTTACAAGTAATAAATAAATTTAACATAATTCATCATAGTAATAATTTCAGAACTAAAACAATTAAAACTTGATTAAAATTTTCCAAATTGAATTAATTTTCAATTATTAATCATGTGTTAATCATTATTATTATAGGCATGAAAAGTAAACCAAGTAAATTTTACAGATTATAATTATTAAAGATACGATATAACAAACAAGAAACAAGAAACTTTTTGGATTGCCAAACTGGATTAAGGAAATAGTTTAAGGATGCTAAATAAAAAATATCTTAAGAGCGTTTACGCCGCACACTAGCGCCGCCAATGAAAAAAAAAACATATCTAGTAATTAGAGATAGAAAATCAAATTATGCTCAACAAACTATCTGAATGAAGTAATTTAGCATTTTTACGGCACCTAATGAACACCTGACATGTTATGGTTTAGTTAAGTATTGCGTTATAGTTAAAAGTGGCCGTAACGTCTTATTTAACTAAACCATAACATGTGAGGTGTTCATTAGGTGCCGTAAAATTGCTAAATTGTTTCATTCAAATAGTTTGTTGAGCATAATTTGATTTTCTATCTCTAATTACTAGATATGTTTTTTTTTTCATTAGTGGCGCTAGTGTGCGGCGTAAACGCTCTTAAGTTGCCACAAAAGATATCAATGTCAGCATTTTGTTTAATGAGCTCATTATACCGGCGACACATACGAACCAATTCAATACAACACCAACAATACCAATTCAATTCACGTTCAATACATCGAGAATTTATATGGCTTTGTAACTCTCCTCGTATTTCACTAGGAGGTTGCTTCATTGCCATATACAAATTCTCGTATTCCGTGATCGAATGGCGAATGAACAACTACGTACATACTAGGCACCCTGAGCAGAGTGAACAGAGTGCGGCAACTTCACACAAGCGCTCCGAAACGCACGCACACAAACTTGTAGTTCACGTACATTAGCACACGGAAAAAAGCATGGGAAAGGAGTACCCGATGACGCGGCTGTCATCGCAAACGCGGATCGGGCAGCGTATGTTGCTGTAGTAACGGAGAATAACAAGTATGTCACTGAGCGTTGCCGATCTTATTTAAACCTTGTTTCTTTATTGGAAATAGAAAAATTTATTACATAAGTATTCAAAACTAGCCAAAACTATTTTTGATAATATATTATGTCCGACCTTAAATATGTACCTCCATGTAAATGCTTTCCAATAATATATTTAAAAAAAATATACATTGGCATGTGAATATATTACGTTATTAAATTTAATAACGCAGCTTTCAAAACTGGCCGAGCGAGGCGTAAATATTTTGGATTACGATTGTACTTTATAATGATATAAGTATTTTGCACCCAAATTCACACAATAATAAATTAACTATGTGTGGCTCACTCAACCCTAGCCGGTAGCTACAGCTCGTACGTCAATTCAAGATCACGGCACTGTTGCCGCACTCTCGTTCACTCTGCCCTGAGGGCCTAGACAGGATTTGTTCGACAAATTTCACAAAAACATTTTTTCATAGTACCGAATTTTCACATCGCGTTCTTTCATATCTCAAATTTTATTATTCGTCTTTCTTCATGTAGGTAGCGATTTTTCATAAAGCATTTTATAATGTTCGCGTTTTATTTTACCAGTAGATTCTTTTATCAATCGCATATATTTGTAGTCTTTTTTTTTCAAATCTCGATTTTTTACACGTTAATATTTTATTATTAGCGTATTATAATATCCATTTAAGACTAAAAACAAACAAAGCAAATCATTAAAGAAACAAAGCAAATCCTCGAGACGTGATTCTCCATTCTCAGTTCCATTTAAGACTTCGATTAAAATAATAATATTGTCGCCGTGTTAATTCACTGATAGGTAACAGTTTATTAAATATTTATCTTTAAGAAACAACCTCTTTAGAATCAGATATATGTACATTATGTATTTTTACATTATTTAGTCTTCATAAGTTTATTTGTATAAAAATATTATTTGACTTTGAGGAGCTTATTAATAAACAAAGTGTAAGCTCGGAGTAGTTACTCCGTGTTTTGTCTCTTTTACTCTAATATGAAATGAAGTTTACATGACGGGAACAAACACGGAGCAACTACTCCAAGCTTATACTTACTTTTATTAATACGGGGGTTTGAGTTTAGTTCTTTTCGCAATGACACGTGTTGTGACACTTTAATTTAACTCAATCAACCTTAATCTTAGTTTTTCATCACCACCATCAGCTCATTTTTATGTCCCCACTGCTGGGGCACGAGCCTTCCCTATAGATGGACAGGGCATAAGCCAATCTAATGTGAATCCATTCGACGACCTCCTTGGTCGAGTGGTTTGTACACTGGTTTTCATGGTGTCGCCATCTCTGAGGTTCCGGGTTCGATCCCCGGTCGTGTCAATTTAGAAATTATTGTTTTTCTAAATTGTCTCGCGTCTGGGTGTTTTCTACGTATAATAAGTATTTTAAGTATGTTTCCGTTGTCTAGTAACCATATAACGAGTTTCATAACGAAGCTTCTCTTGGGCTAGATAATTGGTGTGAGTGTAGGAAATTTAATAATTTTATTTTATTCGATTATCATGATAAACCATTTCTATTCTATTAGAAATCCTAATCCTTACTTTATTCAATGTACCTAACCCGGGAAATTGGACCCAAGACCTGCGAATACCAAGTCGAGCGCTTCACCATTCAGCCAGCGGTGTGCATCGTAAAAATTATGATCTCATTTAAAATTTATACCCTCAGATTGGTGAAAGGTACACAACACGGATACGATGTGACGCAATGGTTCTTCGCACGAACGCCACCACCACGCCACCAGCACCACAACGTAAACACGATTGCGAATGTATAAACAATCAAACAATATATGACGACCTCCTTGGTCGAGTGGCTAGCACACCGGTTTTCATGGTGTCGCCATCTCTGAGGTCCCGGGTTCGATCCCCGGTCTGATCAATTTAGAAATGCCTGTTTTTCTAAATTATTTGGGGTCTGGATGTTTCCTATGTATTATATCAATAACTATTATGGTGATAGGACATTGAAAAATACCTACAATATATATTAAACGATCTGCCAGAGGATATACGACATGATAAAAATAAAAATAAGTTTAAGAAATCATTTGGGCAGTATTACTTAAATAGCTGATCCAGAATAGTATAGTTTTTTAACTCATTTGAATGTAATAAAATAATTGTTTACACATGTCATTTTTATTCAAGGTCACATTTAATCAACAGCAAATATTTGACAAAGCATCTAATTATATCAGAGAAATAAGGCCCTAGCTAGCATTTTATAAAAATTTAGGCTAGTTTTTTTTTTTACTTTTCCTGACACAAAAATTGTAATGTTTTTAAGAGCGGCCTCTCTGTCGGCTCCTTTGAATGAAACTACGGGCACGTGTAAGCGGTGAAGGCATTGCGGCCTCTCTGTTTCGGCTCCTTTGAATTGAAACTACCGAAAGTGCTTTATTATACTTTTTAATCAAAATGACTTTTGGCGTTTTTCATGAAAACTAGCGTATAAAAATAGTTTATATTATGTTGTTGAATTTATCCTCAAAATATTTGCAGTTAATAAAATATAAGTAATTATAGTTCTCATATGATCATAGACTCATATGATCCTGCAGTCAAATTGTTAAAACAGTTCTGCAGGACACTGTTGATGTAAATGTTTATGTTTGTCTCAATAAAGAAATACAATACAATACAATTTAAGTAGGACAATTAAAACGACTTAGGATTGAACAAAACAAATTCATATATGTATGTGCCCTACTTTTTTCTCATTAAAATTCTTTCACTGAGCCTCTTCCTTATGTATTACACAACCGCTTAATGTGCTGCATTCAAAACAACTATTTAATTGTAAGTGGCACACACACAATGCTAGTGACATAATGCGAGCTGGCAGTTTTCATTACCAACTAGCTGAGCAGAAAGCTTTCTACCGATCGTACGCCTCGGAGAATCTACACCCCTACTGGATTCTCCGACGGGGACGGGGACCAGCTAGCGTGATGCCATCCCTTTCGAAACCTTTTTAGGATGATTTTTTTTTAATTATTTAATTTAATTTTGTTATTGTTTTATTATTATTTTTTTACTTTTAGACTTAAGATATTATTCATAGATTTATATAAAAATACTTAGCTTTCTATAAATTGCCGTGTCTGAAAAGGGCGACTAAGTTTTAAGTTCCTTCAAAATGTAACACCTTTTAAACACTCAGTTAGCAACAAAAAATGTTGATTTTGATTTTGATTTTTTGGAATCCCTTAAACTCGATACCCACAAAACGTCTAGTTAACTCTGTAAAGGCCGGGTTACCTACGCCACATTGAATGACAGTTGATCGACAACCATTAATCAAAAAGTCATAATCATCAGCAGCTCGTTTTTATGGCCCCACTGCTGGGGAAAGAGGTTTCCCTATGAATGGATAAAGAGAAAGGGCCATAATGTAGAATTATTTTACAAAAAAAATGTAATATACATAATATGTTGTTAATTCCGCTAACTCACTCGTTTATACAGCTTGGATGCAGTACGCATAAAGTTTGCACATGCAATACACACAAACACCGATAACCGATTGGGTTATCGGTGTCGGTGTGCATTTTCGTTTGCACCCATTGTTTCTCCTGCATGTGCAAACTTTAGGCGGGCGAGAGGGCGGTGCGTGCGTACTGCATCAAAGCTGTATAATTCAAATTCAAAAATAATTTATTCAGTTTAGGCTACAAGTAGCTCTTGTGAATGTCGCTATGCCATCGGTTCGTAAGTCTACTCTGGGCGGGAGATCTTGTACTGAGAAAAACCGGCAAGAAACTCAGCAAGTCTCCAGCTCTTTTCTCCCTTACAGCGTCAAAATAAAATTGGAAAATGATAGGTAGGACACCTTCCATTACAAATAAACACAAAAAATATAGAAGACAACCACAACATGTAAAAAAAAAACAAAAAAAATAAACAAATCTAAGTTATCAAATTTACATCAGGTTAAGGTTTCAATTTCCACAATGTCATACAGTACCATTACAGTAGGTATACTCTATGGTAGGTAGGTAGGTATACTCTAATAAAAGTCAAAAATTGTTTAAAAAAACAAAGTCAAACTATAGTAATTAATACTAACAATAAGATAAGTATGCAAATATAAACGAGTGAGTTAGCGGACATAACACTACATATTATTTATATTACATTTTTTTTACTATGCATTTCCGCAAAGTAACGCCTGATTCCATTAACTATCGAATTATTGTATTATTACATCGAACGTTCATATCGGGTTAAAAACATTTTCCTGTAAAGTGTTCTTCAAGCTGCATTATCGAAACACTGGCAAAGGGTTTCTAGAGGGGATGGCATCACATAATCGTGTCCACCGTCCCTACTAGATGCTTCGAAGAATTCGAATAGGATCAGTTAACCGCTTCATGTTGTGTCCCGTCGTAAACATAAATTAATATAGTCTACCTCAGTCTACCTATGTTTATATGTATAAACGTTTAAAATACCTAAAATTTATTAAATTAATTACCTAAAAACGGTGTATATAATAATAAAACTACTCTAAGCATATTGTTTTCTAAAGTTTACGCGAACACTACACATTGAAATGAAACAGCTTTTACGGATCTACTCGCGTTTATTTTACACACTACTTTAATGTTTATCCTGACGTTTCGAACCCTTTGCAGGGTACTCTGTGCATTCAAAACACATAATTGATTGGACTACACTAATTTAAATGGGAGTTACAAACGTCATTGTGGCCCCCTAGTCGCGTTCCGTTTTTGAAACGCTTACCCGTAATCTAATACATAATTAATTTATTTATTTAATCTTTATTGCACACTAATAAATAAATACAAAAGGCGGACTAAATGCCAAATAATTGGTCAAAACATGTAATATGTAGAATGAAACCACTTTTACGGATCTTCTCGCGTTTATTTTACACATTACTTATTTAATGTTTATCCTGACGTTTCGAACCCTTTGCAGGGTCCGTGGTCACAGGCACCTGATTAAATTTAAATGAGGGTATACAAGCTACCAACTAATTATGAGACAACCAACACCTCAGTCTCCCTGTGACCACTGACCCTGCAAAGGGTTCGAAACGTCAGGATAAACATTAAATAAGTAATGTGTAAAATAAACGCGAGTAGATCCGTAAAAGTTGTTTCATTTCAATGTGTAGTGTTCGCGTAAACTTTAGAAAACAATATGTAATAGTAATGTTTAGGTTTGTCTTTTATTTGAAATTGTAATTTCTTATGACTATAAAATATTCTCTAAACCTTTAGGTTTAATAATACTAATATTATTTTCTACTATTTTTATTATTATTTATCTAAGCCTACCTATTCCGATCATTGGACATAATACGCGCTCGTAGTTTTCATTACCAACAGCGGAGCAGAAAGCTTTCTAACATAATGCTAGTGATTTGCCTGGTAAGATTCCGACTGAACGGCGACCACCTTATTTGTACTTAAGGCGCTGACAGCTGTTAAATGCGCTTCACTTATGCAAAAAATAAACAACATACAACGCCAATAAATATATATATGTTAACAGACTATGCTTTCACCAGTGTTATTGTTTTCAAAATGCAGTATTATGAAATTTACGCGATAGAAAAAAACCATTTAAAATGCATTGCACTAATTTCTCAAAGCGATTCTTCATTTCGTTTGTTTATGAACGCGTTTCGTTTCGCAAGCATTCAGTTCGCGTTCAGTAAGCAAAATGGCAAGCAATGAAAAAAGGACCGAATCGTTTTCAAAAGCAATCCTACTAATATTATAAACGCGAAAGTTTGTAAGTATGGATGGATGTTTGTTACTCTTTCACGTAAAAACTACTGAATGGATTTGGATGAAGTTTGGCATACAGATAGTTTATAACCTGGATTAACACATAGAATACTTTTTATCCCGATATTCTTACAGGAACGGGAACCACGCGGGTGAAACCACGAGCGGCCGCTAGTTTTTCTATATAAGCTCGCCATGGTAGTTTAGTTTAGTTAGTTTAGTTTGACTGGGCTGTGTCCGCACTTAGCCATTTGATTTGGCATTTTACGTATACCTTCCACCTACTCCAACCAACCCAGACTATCCCAGAAGGCTTGCAGCCTTTTCAGGCTACTGCAGGCTTCCGCGAGTGTCCTGGGTGCTTGGAGAAACCGTGCTGCTCGCCATGGTAAATACATACAGAAAGATATTAGGTAATAGGTACTTTATCACCAGCTTATCTTATGTCCACACTGTTTGGGCACGAGCATCCTCCCTGAGGATGGATTGGTAGAGCGGGTCATAAACCACCACGCGGGCCCAGCGCGGATTGTTGACGACTGCAAATGCAGCCGGGACCAACGGTTTTGCGTGCCTTCAGAAGCACGGAGGAGCTAGAGACAATAAATTTTTAGTCACCCATTCAATGACCGGCCTTTGCGAAAGTTGCTTAACTTCATTAATCGGCGCCCAAGTAGGTAATACTTTAGTAACACAGAATAAAACCCTTCATTGCGCAACTCTTAAGCAAATCTTCGCTGCATCGGTCATCGATTTACATCAAGTTCTAAATACCCTTAGGTAATTCTTAGGTAACGCAGAATTACAATAAAATGCAGGTCGCAAGCTAACCGTAGTTGGTAGTTGGTTAAGCTATGTAGCATTGTTTGTCTACGTGCATGCATTGTTGAGTGTAGGGTGAAGCCACCGGAGACTACACCCTACCAAAGAGTTTGGGTACATTGCACTTTTTTTGCAACGTGTGTGACACTAGTTTGTGATTTTGTAATTTTCAGTTTTCTTATCTTTTTTTTATCTGTATTGTTTTCTAAAGTTTACGCGAACACTACACATTGAAATGAAACAACTTTTACGGATCTACTCGCGTTTATTTTACACATTACTTATTTAGTGTTTATCCTGACGTTTCGAACCCTTTGCAGGGTCCGTGGTCACAGTACGTCTGTACGCCAACGTATAAATGTATTTTAATAAAGTAGGTACAAAGAAGAACTTCTATAGAAGTGCTGGCGTGGACGGCACGAAAATCTCGAACTTCTATAGAAGTTGTTGGCGGTAAAAAGGTTAATAAAAAGGAACTAGTTGTTAATTATACAATTGCAACGCAACTACTCTAGTTGCGGTTGATATATTGATATTACGGACACAAATTGCTCAATGATGGCTGGCTCGCAAATGTACTATTGCGATTAAAATGTATGTCATTGTTTACATACATTTAGCGGGTTGAATGCGAAAAATCGTGGTTCAATTCCCGTAGCTCCGTTAAAGTACTGACGTGAAAAAACACAAACGTATTAGCTCTTTCGATGGATCAAACACATGGCACTGTGGCGAAATATTAGATAATTAATAGTTTAAAATATATTATTAATGTGTTAATAGCACTTTAATTATTATTACTATTATTATTGTTACTATTAATAGCCTTCACTGTCCTATTGCTGGGCAAAGGCCTCCGCTCCATTTCTTCCACTTAATAATAATAAAGTGTAAAATCTAAAGACGTGGTATGAGACAAGCAAAACTGTGTTGCTACGGTTGCTAACTGTTATATTGCCTTACAAATAAACAAAGAATAAAGTCCGTATAGTTATTCCGTGTTTGGTTCCTGTCATGTAAACGTCATTGCAAATTAGAGTAAAAGAGACAAAAGACGGAATAACTATTCAAAGCTACTCTTTGTTTATTTGTAAGACCCTATTGTATACTCTTTGGTAGTGTGCACTCTTCGGTGGCTTTACCCTATGCACAATTAGCCGCGTGCAGCGCCACGCATTATGTCATAGTGAAAGTCGGACAGTGAGCCTACTTATATCTCTCTCTGACCAACATATGAAAAATGGGGTTCAGTTGAGTAGTGACGCAACGCGTACCGGTTTCCGTACGGTAACTATTATTTCCGAGATGTTATGACCGGAACTGAGGGAGATGCAAAGGTCACAACGATTACGTTATATCAATATTGTTAAGGCTCCAATGGTGCTGTAATATTGTGATGGCACACATTTACGAAGTCAGTTTTGGTGTCAGACGTATTTTTCCATATTTGAGACATGTAGGTATTTTTTTTGTTTACGTAATGTTTACTATGCAATCGGAAGATTGATCGACAATTTACGTTTACGTTAAGTGAAAACTAGCTAGTCAAGATAGAAAATGTGATTTAACAAAATCTTGAAGTTACGGATTTTTGCTATCTGAGCGACAGAACTTCATATAAACATAAATACACACAAAAAAAATACAGCGAAACAAATAATAAGGCCAAATACAAGACACTATTTACTTTTTACTTTGAAAGCCAAACGCGCCCATTCAATGTCAACAACTACCGTCATTAATCTATTTCATTAGAAATCCCAATCCTTATTTTTTCAATTTACCTAACCCGGGAATTGGACCGAAGACCTGCGAATACCAAGCCAAGCGCTTCACCACTCCAACACCACTGTTTATATAATATTTAACATCATTTTATAAATAGCTTGCCTACTTCCTAACTGATCTTTAGTATTTGTAAAAATATTATGATCAGATGTTAATGACGGTAGTTGTTGACATTGAATGGGCGCCTTTGGCTTTCAAAGTAAAAAGTAAATAGTGTTGAATAATTTCAGGGGGCTGGTTAGAACCACGATAGCTCAATTGGGAGAGCACCTGACCCGGTATGTCAGAAGGGTGCGGGTTCAAATCCTGCTCGTGGAAATTTTTTCAACATTTGTGTTTTTGTAATTTTTAATTCTTTCAAAAAGTCCGCGTGAGGTCTCTGTAAACTCATTCAGCGTTAATTCTATACATCACTCATTATCATTTCCCTGTGTGGTGCCAGGGATAAAGAATTGCACCACCCCATCTCTTCCCGTGGGTGTCGTAAAAGTCGACTAAGGGACCATTCCAGAGGATGGGCAGCAGCATCTCTCTGAGGTTAACTCTCAACTTACTGCGATCGCCAACCCGCCTGCCAAGCGTGGCGATTATGGCAAATCCCCTCATGTATCCTTGGGGGAGGCCTTTGTCCAGCAGTGGACGTCTTTTGGCTGAGATGATGATGATGATGATGATGATGATGATGATGACTCATTATCATAAAATTATTAAACAAAGGAAATATTTCACAATATCTCCATAACTTTGACATTATTTGACACAAACAATGTGAGGGATTCCGGCTGGAATGGTGCCACAACTCCGATAATCCGCTACCAATTATTTTAATTGCTCTACTCAAATCTAAACTGCAGATATTTAAAACCATTACTGCTTGAGGAACTCAAAACATTACCTACCAGACGTCGAAAAGTCGTTAAACCAAAAATAACTTAAGAGAGATCTCGATCCTATTGTGTGGGGTCATCAAACGTGCAGAACAATGGTTCGAAATGGAAAGTTTTACTGAAAAAAATTCGCGTATTGTTTTCCATTCCATCTTACTTATAATTATAAATGTAAATACGCAAAGATGTAATGTAAACATGTTATTATAGTGTTGAGAGCTAGATGTGTTGTGCTTTTGTTATATAACTGATTGGAGGAGTGAAGGAACTCGATGGCGCAGTGGTTAACGCGCACGGTCTGCTAAGGTTATGCAACTGTCGCAAAGGCCGGTCATCGGATGGGTGACCAAAAATGTATCATTTCGAGCTCCTCCGTCCGTGCGTTTCGAGCTTCTGAAGAGAAGGCATGTATGTATGTATGTTCTAGCTGCGTTATCAGTCGTTAATCCGCAGTAGGCCCGCGTGGTTTTTTTTTTTATATTAGAAGGAGGCAAACGAGCAGGCGGGTCACCTGATGGAAAGCAATCACCGCCGCCCATGGACACCCGCAAAACCAGAGGAATCACAGATGCGTTGCCGGCCTTTAAGGAAGGAATAGGCTCGTTTCTTGAAGATTCCTAAGTCATATTGGTCCGGAAATACCGCTGCTGAGAGCTGGTTCCACAGCACTGTAGTTCGTGGTAAAAAATTACGTGAGAAACGGACAGTAGTAGATCGCCATCCATCAAGATGGTGTGGATGGAAAGACAGTCGATTGCGTGTAGTGCGGTGAAGGAAATCAGCGGCAGGGATCAAACCGAACAATTCCTCAGAGCACTCCCCATGATAAAAGCGATAAAATATACAGAGAGAAGCAACGTCTCTCCGAAGGGCCAGTGGATCGAGCCGACCAGAGGTTACCACGTCGCCGACAACTCGAGCAGCTCTGCGTTGAATGCGGTCAAAAGGGAGGAGTTGGTACTGGGGCGCTCCAGCCCAAAGATGGGAACAGTATTCCATATGAGGCCTGACCTGTGCTTTGTAAAGCTGTAAGCGATGGGTCGGCGTGAAATACTGTCCCGCTCTATTGAGCACACCCAGCTTTTTCGAAGCTAATTTAGCTTTACCTTCCAAATGACCGCGAAATTGAACGTCACTCGAAATATCGACGCCAAGGATTCCAATGGTCGGTTTGGTATCAAGGGGAGCTCCTTCAAAGTTTAGAGATACGACGAAGGGATGTTTTTTAGCGGTAAACACGCAAACTTGTGTTTTGGAAGGGTTAAAATGGACTAGATTAAGTCGGCCCCAATTCGAGACATGACTTAACATGTTCTCAGTGTCAGTCACAAGTTTATTCCGGTTCTCGATGACGCTTTCCAGAGAAATATTAGTACGTCCGGTGTAAAGCATATCCCCAGTACTGTCGTCTGCATAGCAATGAATGCTGTTGTTATGCAACATGCCATTGATATGCAGAAGAAACAGTGTAGGCGACAGCACACACCCCTGCGGGACTCCAGCATTCACGGGCTTCAGGTCAGAGCATGATCCGTCAACTACGACTTTGATGCTACGCCCAGAAAGAAAGCTGGCGACCCACGCACACAATTTCTCAGGGAGCCCGTATGATGGAAGTTTCGAGAGAAGAGCCCTGTGCCATACCCTGTCGAAGGCTTTCGCTATATCCAAGCTAACTGCCAGTGCCTCCCCTTTCCTCTCGACTGCCTCCGCCCATCGGTGAGTGAGGTACACTAAAAGATCACCAGCCGAACGACCGCGGCGAAAACCGTACTGGCGATCGCTTAGTAGCTGATTCTCTTCTAGGTACCTCAAGAGCTGGCAGTTTGTAATGGACTCCATTACTTTGGAGAGCAAAGAGGTGATGGCTATAGGCCTGTAGTTGGACGGATCTGAGCGATCACCTTTTTTGGGAATCGGGTGGACAAGGGCTGTCTTCCAAGAACTCGGGACAACGCCAGTCGTGTAAGAGAGCCGGAAGAGGCGCGTTAGAACCGGCGCCAACTCAGGAGCACACGTCCGAAGCACAATGGGAGGGACTGCATCAGGCCCACTCGACTTATGAATGTCAAGGGAAAAAAGAGCCTTACGAACTGACCTTTGCAGGAACCGAACGTTTGGCATAGAACAAGCGCAATGCGGTATTGTTGGTGGCGAGTTTTCCCCATCGTCCAAGGTCGAGTTTGATGCGAAAAGAGTACCCAAGAGATCGGCTTTCTCTTTTGCAGTATGGGCAAGGCAATCATCGGTCTTGTGCAGTGGTGGAAGTGACGGTCGACAGAAATTCCCCAAGACAGCCTTGGCGAGAGACCAGAATGCACGCGTACCCGAAGGAAGACGCACTAGCCTCTCCCCAATTCTACCTATAAATAATGACTTCGCCTTGGCAATGTCCTTCTTAAAAGACCTGGCAGCAAAGTTGTACTTCTTTTTGAGCACACTGGTACTTGGATCCTTTGATGACACCGCATTAGCCCAGGCTTGGTAATGCTCGCGCTTCTGGCGAGATGTTATTTTGCAACATCGACCAAACCATGGTTGGGATCTGCCGCCAACGGGAACCATAGAGTTTGGAATAAAGAGTTCCATTCCCTGCAGTATCACATCAACGACAGAATCGGCGGCGACATCAGGATCATCCAGCGAGAAGCAAACTCGCCACCATGGGTACGACGCAAAGAAACTTCGCATCCCATCCCAGTCCGCTGACCTATAATGCCAGACCCGACGGCTGACCGCACGTTGCGATTTTAAAGTTTCCGTGAGAGGCACTGTGCTCCGAATCAGGCAATGATCTGATGAGCCTAGTGGTGCATCAACGGACACTTGATAGCCGTCTGGGTGCGAGGTCAACAAGAGGTCCAGTAAGGAAGGTGTATGGCCCTCCACATCTGGTACCCGCGTAGGCTCGGCAACCAGTTGGGACAGACTGTAGGCCAAAGCGAAGTCATGAACGGCTCTACCCGCATGGTCAGTAGTGCGTGAACCAAGCTATTCGACGTGGTGGGCATTAAAGTCTCCCAGCACCACGATCTCGGCAGAGGGGATCCGTTGGAGAAGGGAATCTGTGGCCGTTTGGACGCTCTCGACAAGTTGGTCAGTCTCAATGTTACCGCTGTGGGACCTATACAGGCACGCGTAGACGCGAGGGTGATGTCCGCAGTCGACTTGCAGTCATAAGATGGAGAGGTCCCTAACTTCAAGATTGCCGAGGCGACGAACGCACATATCCTCCCTGACGTAAGCACAAACACCGGCGCGTGGCACAAACGAATGCTCCAGATTGTATCCCGGGTAGCGCAAGTAGGAGACGTCAGGAGGGGGGGATATCTGCGTTTCAGTAAGGAAAAGCAAGGCCGGCTTCTCCGTCTCAAGGTGGTAATGGACGGCGCTTAAGTTGGAGTGAATTCCCCTGATGTTGCAGAAGTCCACGCGAAGCGTAGGAGGGGGTGCCGAATGTCTTGCCTTACTCCCGCCTGCAGCATGTGCTGATACGAGCGGACTTTTGCCCTCCCCAGAATACGTAGGGCAGCCTGAGCGTGGACGCTCAGGGGGGGATTCTCCTACACTGGAGGTGCAGGTACCCCCCTCAATATTCTTCTATCCTATTTAACATTATGCTACTGCTCTCTCATTATTTCTCTCTTATGCTGCTGAACTAGTTCATGTCGCTAAAAGGCAGTTACTAACATCCACCCTATAAACCTCCCACAACTAGACTCAGGGTTTCACATTACATGAACACCTGGCCATAACCCACCACGCAGGACCAGTACTGGTTGGTGAGAACAACTGCCATCTTGATTCTGGTGACACGAATCAGGACCAACGTTTTGACGTGCCTTCAAGCATGAAAGAGCTAAAGATATTATAATTTGGTCACCAATCCGGTGATAGACTGCATTCAACAGGATTCTATGACAAATCTTTTACGGTCCATGCTGCTCGCCTGTGGGATGCTTTGCCTGTGCCTGTAAGACGTGCGAAGTCTCTGAAAAGTTTTAAGAAACTCGTCAAAGATCACTATCTGTCATTGTAATTCTACTGTTAGTCCACTATTTTTTTTTTTGTTCTTAAATGGTATGTATATATGTTCTACATATTTATATGGTTGTATGTATGTATGTATATATGTATGTGTGTGTATATGTGTATTTATATTTGAGTAATAATAAGGTATTACTGTACACTTTTTTATTTTGTTTATTATGTTCTTTTTTTTTTCAACGCCTCCATTTTATTTATTATCAATCCTCTCCATCCCTAGGTTTCCTGGAAGATATCGCTGTTAGTGATAAGGGCGCCCTTTGTACGACCCCAATTTTAATTTTTAAATTCTTTGTCGTGTATATGTTTTTATGTGTATAATAAAGTGTTTTATTCTTTTCTATTCTATTCTATAGATTAAGATTTTCCTAATGCCCACGGCTCATATTCTGAACTACAACTAGAACCATTATGCAGGTACAACATAAAATAATGAGGGTCATGATTAAATTATGTCTGCCGCCAAGTAAGTCTTGCATTGTTGTGTCAGCAGCAGTAGCTGACACAGTGAATTTACAGAACATAAAAGCACAAGAATTCGCACTTGATTAAATAATTAATTATCTTAATTAATGGCTTCGCGTTTAGCATTTAGCCAATTTCAAGTATTTTTTATTATAATAATAAACTTTCCTACACTCACACCAATTATCTAGCCCAAGAGAAGCTTCGTTATGAAACTCGTTAGATGGTTACTAAACAACGGATAAACATACTTAAAATACTTAAATTCATACTTATTATACTACATAGATAACACCCAGACCCGAGACAATTTAGAAAAATAATAATTTCTAAATTGACCCGACCGAGGATCGAACCCGGGACCTCAGAGATGGCGACACCATGAAAACCGGTGTATAAACCACTCGACCAAGGAGGTCGTCGTTTTATTATTAGTAGTAAGGGTACAATTGTACGGTAGATAGAAATTAAAATGGAGTCTCACAACACGTGTTAATAAGGAAAGAACTCGGGTGAAACTCCAACGCACTAGATATTGATGGAGTTCCCTCACGTCCGTCAAAGTCAAAGTGGCCGTAAACGCCATTTTGAACCGCCTAGGTGGTCCGCATTCCGTTCGCCGGTTCTACATCAATAAAAAGGATTATTCTGATCTCCCCTCTTAACATACAAATCCTTTGCATCTCACTAAAGAGGCTCCATGTATCAATAATGAAACAAGCGCCCTTGATTACGACTGCACCTAGAGTACGCATCGGAAATGCGCGCTTGACTGGCCATAGACCTTAGGGTGTGGAGCAAGACACAAACGGCGACAATTTACATAGGTAGGTTTAAAAAAATTAATCTCATAAAAGACAATACAGCCACTTACATGACAATTTAAATAATAGTATAAAATAAACTTAAAAACAACTCGTTCCGAATAAAACCAAAAATATAGAGTCGTCATACCCATAACAATGCACTTAGCATTCATATTAATATGTTTCTTGAGTGATACCCGAGTTAACAATGTTTATGTTTTAGGGTATTTTATTAAAAAACGGTGCTCCTTCAAAAGTGAACATTTTTTTCACCATACCTACTTCATTCTTATATTGGGTGGTATATACAAGAAAACTAGCCCGACGAGTGTTTCGCTTCGCTACTTGTTTGACTTTGCGTATATGGAGAGAGCTACTTGTTATATTTCTGACAAGGTTGTAGTGTTTTCCATAGCTCACGCCACACTGTGGACTTGCAAAGAGTTTGAAAACATCGAGGTTTCGGTAGCCGAAAGGAATAGCTACGTCAGACTACTGACTTGAGTTATATGCCTTTTTTTACAAGGAGAAATCCATTTACGTATACTAGCGGGCCTGGGAAAGCCTGCTGGTTATGTAGTGACCCCTCCCCCTCCCCTTCCACCCCACCACCAGCCTCTCTATCCAGATTCGAAGGCCTCACCAATGCGGAGTATGCCCAGGATAGTTTGGGCGCCCTCCAGACTCTCGTGAGAATCGTATAACCAAAAGGTTCCCCACACCGTAATCACGTAAGTCTCACTGCAGAAGGAGGTAGGTGTAGTGTATAGACATATAAGGTAACTCTGTCGTCTCGAGCAGTGCGCCCACCTAAAAAGCACATTAGTAATAATAATGCAATAAAGAAATGGTAGATCTTTAAAAACACTATATTTAATACAGAGTTTGTTTTCTTTGGCACAGACCAAACGCCTACATCTAACCTAATAGTATGTAAGAAAATGGTGACGATGACAACGCAGTTCACCCGGAATCGACAACTACTGAGGGGCTGGCTATCTCATCTCTAACTGTCCAAACACAACAATGCTACTAACATTGATGTTATGGCGACATATTTAAATAAGATGATGATAGCTAGCCAGGTAGACTTAAAACAAGCCATATCACCCAATAATTTTCGTTAAAATAAATATCCACAGAGCTTTTGAAAACTGGAGGAGCCCCTGTTATACAGGAATTGCAGAAGCTCTTCAACGCTGTCCTTCACAGTGGGAGAACTCCAAAGGCGTGGAGCGGGAGCTTGGTGGTGCTCTTTTTAAGAAGGGAAATAAAACTCTACTTAAAAATTACAGACCCATCTCGCTCCTGAGCCATGTCTATAAGCTTTTCTCTCGAGTGGTTACGAATTGTCTCACCAGGAGACTCGACGAGTTCCAGCCACCGGAACAGGCCGGGTTTCGCGGAGGATATGGTACCATAGACCACATTCACACAGTGAGACAGATTATACAGAAGTCTGAAGAGTATAATCAGCCCCTGTGTCTGGCTTTTGTGGACTATGAGAAGGCCTTTGACTCTGTTGAAACCTGAGCTGTTCTGGAATCCTTACAGCGATGCAAAGTGAACTGTCGTTATATCGAGGTGTTGAGATGTCTTTACGAATCCGCCACCATGAGTGTCCGAGTACAGGGCCAGCAGTCCAAACCCATCCAATTGCGCAGAGGAGTGAGACAGGGGGATGTCATATCCCCGAAACTGTTCACAAGCGCGTTGGAAGATATGTTTAAGACGCTGAACTGGAAAGGAAAGGGCATTAACATAAAGGGTGACTACATCTCACACCTGCGATTCGCTGATGACATAGTTCTAATGGCGAAGTCGCTAGAGGAGCTGAACCAGATGCCGGACGGCCTAGCTTTAACCTCGCGACGCATCGGTCTTGGCATGAATTTGGATAAAACCAAAGTCATGATCAATGGCCACATTAATTCGATACCGGTCGTCGTACATGCTCACGATATATCGTTTCCGAATATTACCTTGGGCAGATTCTGCAATTAGGTAAAAACAATTTTGAGAAGGAGACCAAGAGGAGGATCCAGCTAGGCTGGGCAGCGTTTGGGAAACAAAAAGTCGAGTCTTCTCGTCATCCATACCGCAATGCTTGAAAACGAAAGTTTTCAATCAGTGTGTCCTATCCGTCATGACCTACGGAGCTGAGACGTGGACGGACACTCACGGTAGGGTTGGTCCACCACTTTAAAGTCGCTCAGCGAGCTATGGAAAGAGCTTTGCTCGGAGTTTCTCTGAAGGATAGGATTCGTAACGAATACATCCGACAGAGAACCAAAATCATAGACATAGCTCTAAGAATTAGCAAGCTGAAGTGGCAGTGGGCCGGCCATATCTGGCGAAGTACCGACAACTGCTGGGGTAAACGTGTTCTTGAGTGGAGACCACGACTCGGTAAACGTAGTGTAGAACGCCCTCCGACCAGGTGGGATGATGACCTGCGAAAGACTGCAGGCAGATGCTGGATGCGTCAAGCTGAGGACAGGACGCTATGACGCTCATAAGAGGAGGCCAATGTCCAACAGTGGACTAAGATAGGCTGATGATGACTATAACTAAACAACTTTTAATAAGCAGCCGCTTTAAAGGAGGTACTTAGATTTTTTTACGCTGAATTCAGGCGAAGTCACAGGCGGTCGCTAGTTCTTTCGCACCTAATGCCGCTACAGCTCTTGCCTTGAGCCACGGCGATTCAGTAATCGCGCTCAGCGACGCGTATTTTCCGCAAACGGCCTTTCACTATGTTCACTTATGCATTCGCACGACGCAGCTAATACACAAATCTACTGTTTATATACTGTATATAATTATAATGTATATTGTACTCGTATGTGAATAAATTAAAACCACCGTAAATATTAAAATTAAATTTTAAAAATAACATCTATGCATAACCTTATTAATTTACTGCATAACATGTGTTAAGAGTTCTATTTAATTTTAAATTTAATATTATATGTATTACTTCCATTGGTTTTTTTTAAATATTTTACGGGTAAGCACAGTACCTTGATCTCACCTGATATAAAGTGATGATAAATAAGGCCAATGATGGAAGCGCACTTCACCCGGGAACCTCAACTAGTGAGGCACTGGCTATCATATCTCTAGCTGCCAGAACACAACAATGCTACAAAAATTGATGTTATGGTGGCATATTTAGATAAGATGGCGGTAGTTAGCCAGGCAGAATACTAATGTGAAATAATTGTGGTTTAACTAAAGGTTTCTTTCTTAAAAGACAAAGAATACAAAGAAACCAATGTACCACAATAATATTTTAGACAATAATGTCAACATCCATAAAACCACCAACCCGCACTGGGCCCGCGTGGTGGTTTATGGCCCGTTCTCCCTATCCATCAGCAGCAGTGGGGACATAAAATGAGCTGATGATGATGAATGTCAACACCTAACAGGCCTCAAAGCCGGTTGTGTGGGAAAACCTATAAAATCTCCTCTAGCCATCAAAAAATTGCCATACAAAAGATAGATTTTGAAATACATTTGTAGAACATTATCAAACATACTGCGAACACTGCCAAAACAATTTCAAAACCCTTGTGTGTGAAGTAAACTGTACTGACTCAACTTAAATCCGCTTGTGTAAGACTTCTATTCGACCGACATTGCGGGATTGCATTCGTTTTTTAGGGAAATACGTCTTTGTTAATCGCTGCAGTGATTTGGCCCGCCTTTATCGCGATTCAGAAGCTAACACATTAATTTCACCATCACCACCAGCTTATTTTATGTTCCCACTGCTGGGGCACGAGCATAAATAAAATAAATAAACTTTCCTACACTCACACCAATTATCTAGCCCAAGAGAAGCTTCGTTATGAAACTCGTTAAATGGTTACTAGATAACGGATAAACATGCTTAAAATAATGAAACAACTTTTACGGATCTACTCGCGTTTATTTTACACATTACTTATTTGACGTTTATCCTGACGTTTCCTTAGCGATTAAATTTAAATGAGGGTATACAAGCTACCAACTAATTATGAGATAACCAACACCTCAGTCTCCCTGTGACCACGGACTCTGCAAAGGGTTCGAAACGTCAGGATAAACATTAAATACGTAATGTGTAAAATAAACGCGAGTAGATCCGTAAAAGTTGTTTCATTTCAATGTGTAGTGTTTGCGTAAACTTTAGAAAACAATATATTTAAAATACTTAAATAAATACTTATTATACATAGAAAACACACAGACCCGAGACAATTTAGAAAAACAATAATTTCTAAATTGACCCGACCGGGGATCGAACCCGGGACCTCAGAGATGGTGACACCATGAAAACCGGTGAACAAACCACTCGACCAAGGAAGTCATCAAATTCCCTTTGCATTCCCTATGTATTAAAACACTACAGAGAGAACGGGACGTAACCCACCACGCGGGCCCAGTGCGGACTGGTTGTTAACGACTGCTAATGCAGCCGGGACTGACCAGCTTGACGTGCCTTCCGAAACTAGGATGAGTGACCAAAAATGTATCATCTTGAGCTCTTTCGTACAGAAGGCACGTAAAGCCATTGGTCCCGGCTGCATGTCACCGCACTGGGCCCGCGTGGTGGTTTTTGGCCCCTTGGTCCCCTTTGGTCCCTGTGGTATTCCCATCCATTGGGAAGGGCTTCAGCAGTGGGGGGAGGGGGGGACATAAAATGATCTGGTGATAGTAATAGTTTTGATGTGTAACATCTTTCCTCTAGCTTTCTTGCAATTTGTGGGAGTGATTTCGTGAAATGGGACGTAACTGTGTAACAGGAAGTCGGTGAATGACCGCGCGGTGGTAGTGTTGGCGGATGGATGGTACCAACCAATCGGGGAAGCGCGCGCCATTTGATTTGATGAATGAGCGCGCGGTATGGCATTACTCTTAGTGTCAATTAAATAAAATACACTCTCATTAAAAAGATTTATTCTTTGTTATGAAAAGTTAGGACTATTCCAGAGGATGGGCAGCAGCATCTCTCTGAGGTTACCCTCAACCTACTGCGATCGCCAACCCGCCTGCCAAGCGTGGCGATTACGGCAAATACCCCTCATATCCTCGGGGGAGGCCTTTGTCTAGCAGTGGACGTCTTTTGGCTGAGATGATGATGAAAAATTATTTCAAATAATACCTGACCCATTTTTTTCAGAATATAATGTTAAAATTGCTCACCTTAGCAAGGTGAGATGTCAAATGTTACACATCATAAGCGACTACTGTGGCTCGCTCGTTTTTTTTATAGAGTACGGGTAAACACTTCACCTTCATCATCTCACCTAATGCTAAGTGACGATAACTCCGAATTCTTCACCTAGAACCTTCATCTACGGAGGCACTGGCTATTTTATCTTTTGCTGCCGGAACACTACAATGCTATAAACATTGATGTTATGCCGACATATTTAGATTAGATGGCGGTAGCTAGCCAGGCGGACAAACAAGCCCTCAACATAATCAGCCCACATCAGTCCACTGCTGGACATAGGCCTCTCCCAATGCATGCCACTGAGCCCGATCTTCGGCTACTCTCGGATGTGAGAGGGCACAAACACTATCTTAGTGCCCTAAGTCAACCTCACCAGCTCGTGGTGCATCCTGCTGATCAACGGACGAGGAAATGACGACCGGCAGATGGCGGTATATCCATCCTAAACCAGGCGTAGCCAAAATAACAAAAGCCGGTGATGGGCAGCAGCGTCACCATTTCGAGGAGCTACGTCCTGCAGTCGCCAACCCGCATGCCCAGCGTGGCGACTATGGACAATACCCCCCTTATGCAGAGCCAACATAAAGCCCAAGAGTACACAAACATGTACCTCGCTGGGAAACTAACCTGGGACCTCTGCGTCTGCTCCCAGACGTCAGGTCTGGTCTAGACCAGAGAGGCGGTTATATAAACTGAGCTGGTGATAGTGATAGTGACAAAGTGCCAGTTGTTAACAAAATTGCTTAAAATTATTTATTGTTTACCCCTTCAAGGATATTGAGACGCGTCATCTGTTCATTGCGCAACACACTTTCACGGCGCTTGCGGTCGCTCAAACAGACGGATACGACTGCATGGGACTGTCCCAGTCAAATGGTAGCGGTTTGTGGGTCAGCGGTGTGTCGTAGTGCGAGTTGCGATCGCGTATCTACTTTCGGAATGGACTGCTCAACGATGGGTGACCGATTTGAAAATTTAAATTTAAACTGGATGTTAAAAGATGGCAGACGTTGATTTTATAGAAGGTTATAAGTTAAGGTTATGATAATTTCTATATTTTTAAATGTTTGTATAATTTTTAACGCAAATTTTGTTGCGAACAAATTACAAAAACACAAATGTTGAAATAATTTCCACGAGCAGGGTTGGAACCTGCACCCTTCTGACATACCGGGTCAGGTGCTCTTCCAATTGAGCTATCGTGGTTCTAACCAGCCCGCCGAAATTTTTCAACACTATTTACTTTTTACTTTGAAAGCCAAAGGCGCCCATTCAATGTTAACAACTACCGTCATTAACATCCGATCATAATATTTTTACAAATACTAAAGATCAGTTAAGAAGTAGGCAAGCTATTTATAAATGTTTATATAATTTTTAACGCAAATTTTGTTGCGAACAAATTACAAAAACACAAATGTTGAAAAATTTTCTATATTTTTGTTAAATCAAATTAAAACCAATAAATTTTAACACTGATCTACGTTAGCCCAGTCGGGTGGGTACTTTCTATGTCCTAGGGTGTCCCGCATGTGTCAATAGAAGTTTCAAGAAGTTCAAATTTCGATCGGGAAAGTCAAGGTACTTTCGCAAAGTACTGTCCAAAGATGGGTGACCGATTTGAAATATCTCGAGACTCTGTATGTTTTAGATGGTTGTTGATAGATGGCGGTTGTTGACTTGACACCAATCAATAATGGGTCTTGGGGATATAGGGTCGTTATCAACCATCCAGGTTGATAACGACCCTATATCCCCAAGTTTCATGTTTAATGAAAGTCAATACCGCAGTGTGACTTATGTGACCGATATTGATGTATTATTTAATCGGTAATACCAACAGACTACCATTGTAAAAGGTCATCGCATTTTTTTTAAAGAACTTCCTCTTCGTGTCATTAATTCGTCCTTTACAGCGTAACGATTCTTAAAGTATAAAAAACCAATCCTAATAACATTACTTACGATAACACGACACAATTTTACTGTATTCAGTATATTCACAATGATATTGTTGATATTTATTAACTGTGTTGAAGATTAATAAATTGTACACGATTTAAGAAATAGAGGCATGAAATGAAAATATACAATGACCACTTGGAAATTTTAAAAAAAATCACTTACCTTCATTCCCTGTTGAAAAAGCATATAGAAATAACAAACAAGAGTGAAACGTCCATTTTAGTAAACACAAAAGCAGTATAAACAGGAAAATCTATATATATATATAAAAATGAATGTTGCTAAGCGCAAAACTCGAGAACGGTTGAACGGATTAGGATGAAACTTTGCCCATAGACAAATCATGACCCGGACTAGGATATAGGATACTTTTGGATTTTTATCCATGTAACAGGTTCCTGTGGGATAGTGTAGTCTTCGAGAACGAAGTCGCGGGCGACAACTAGTTATACTTAAATAAAAACTAGTTAAAGCATTTCATTTTCTTTATACAGAAGAATTAGCAAATGACTCTGCTCTGCCTAATGTAAAAGCAGAGTCCAGATGATCCACAGCAGCTGCTAGTGGCTCACTAGCCGGCCTCACCTTGCCGGCCCTACATTTCGTGTTTTGTCTCTTTTACTCTATTTTGAAATGACGTTTACATGACAGGAACAAAACATCGAGCTCCACAACCAAACAAAGAATAAGGTCCGAATAGTTGGGATAACTATTGTAATGTATATTGTAATGGCGCAGTGGTTAACGCGCCCGGTCTGCGATTGCTGAGGTTAAGCAACTTTCGCAAAGGCCGGTCACCGGATGGGTGACCAAAAATGTATCATCTCGAGCTTCTCCGTGCTTCGGAAGGCATGTAAAGCCGTTGGTCCCGGCTGCATTAGCAGTCGTTAACAACCACCAATCCGCACTGGGCTCGCGTTGTGGTTTATGGCCCGTTCTCCCTATCCATCCATAGGGAAAGCTCGTGTCCCAGCAGTGGGGACATAAAATGAGCTGATGATGATTCTTTGTTTATTTGCAAGGCACTAAAAGTATAAAAGGCATTGCACATAATGTATAAAGGCAAAACTCATTCTCACTCAACACATGATTTTTGAGTTGGGCCCCTATTTTTGATAGGCAGCGATATTTTGATTCGTTAAATTAAATATGGAGAGATACACGCACTAGCAGTTTACAAGAACTCGTGTTTTTCTGGATCTAACTTAAACACCTAAAAAAACATTCGAAAATAAGTATTTCAAAAACTATTTTCATTTCGCTAAACATACATCCGCCCTCCGGCCAGGTGGGATGATGACCTGCGAAAGACTGCAGGCAGATGCTGGATGCGTCAAGTCGAGGACAGGGCGCTATGGCGCTCATTAGGGGAGGCCTATGTCCAGCAGTGGACTAATATAGGCCGATGATGAAACATACATATAACTACATGTGGATTTAATTTATAGTTATGACCACTACTATTATTATAATTAATTTAAAACAAAATAAACATCAAAAATAAAAATAAAACTTTTGTGTTTACTAAAATAACGTTTAAATATACCATATACAAAAAATAAGACACATTTAAGAAAAGTAGGTTAGTGTGTTAGCAGTCTTCATTTGAAGGAGGTAAGAAAGCAAGACATAGTTAGGATAGAGCAGATATAGAGATAACAATATACTATACATTATGTATATTTACATTATTATATACAAGTTGTTGGCAAATACCTGGTGAAGTCACAACATACAGCTTTCACGGCGTCTTCTATATATTTCTTATATCTTTTCTTATATATCTATCTATGTCTTGCCATCCGACCACATCTGAGCTCAGTTAGTTTTTTTAAGTTCTTTTTGTCATTTATCACACCGTAACGTAATTTTAAAAATATGTATGTATGCAACATACTATGTATGTTTGTAAATTGCATAGAATAAATTTTAAATAATTTTGATATACAAAAATTTCAAACAAATATTGTGCATAGTATTTTTTTTTTTACTGTATTTTATAAATATTTAATTCAGCTTCAGTGCAGCTATTAGCACTTAAAAATAAAAAAGTTAAGGTTAGGGTGTAGCAAAGGGGGTCCGAGACATAGCCGATCTTTCGATCATGTTTTGTATGGAGCTAGGAATTGTAAATATTTTTACTTTTTGCTGTAGGTCACGTGATAGGTTAGAAATTTAAGACAATTGCGAAGCGCAGCGTAGCGATTATCTTGAATTTTGAGGTTATTTTTTTTCATTAGACAACAGAAACCTAGCTCCAAAAAAAAAAATTAAAAACCAAAAATCGAAATCTCGTTTTGTTAGCTATGTTTTTTGGCATTTCGGGAAAAAAATTGTGTTATTTTTTGGGGCCCCCTTTTCTACACCCGGACCAAAGTAAGCGAAGTTGCGCATAGGACTTGAACCAACGACTAATGCAAAAGGCCATGGGTCATTGACAGTTGACAGACAGTCAGCCATATTTCCAAACACAAATTGAAGCAGTATAACATGACAAGCAGTTTCTGCTTTAATTACAGAAACTTATTTCACTTCCTTAGCAACAGCACTTTCAGTTTAAAAACAATTATCTCTACAATAACCATTAAAATCAACAAAAACAAATGTCCAAACTACTCCATTAAGACTTCTTAACTGCCTACAACATTGAAGGTGCAATTAAATTTTACCAACTATCTATTACGTTACGCAACGGTGTGATAAAAGTCTAAACAGTCTTCAAGCAACACTTACTTTCGTCATTAATAACAGGGCCATAACTGAAGCCTTCGCTTGAGCCGTAATCAATGCTGTTCGAATCTTGAACACCAAGAATACCAGCTTTAGCGACTCTGTGGCAACATCCCTTTAAAAGACCACCGCATGAGCCTTCTAGCAAGCCACCGACCATCCAACAATAGAAAAAGAACTCGCACGTCCCTCCTTGGGCGCATTTCTTTTCATCTTGCCGATCCTCTTTTAGCGAAACTTTTTGGAGCACTTTTGTTTTTAATTCCTTCTCTTGCACGCTACTGTCTAATAGGCGGCCACTTCTCTTCCCAGACATCTCTTTTAAAATCTTCATCATTCTTTCGATTTGCTTGTCTGTGATTGGTTTGAATTCGGGCAGTATTGTGGCCTTTATGGTCGGGAAGAAATCGTTTCTCGCCAACTTCATGTCAGTCTGTACGAACATCGGCTTTGTTAGATTGTTCGTGGTCTTATCCTGAGCTCGATGTAGGCCGTTGGCATCTGTGCAAAATTAAAAGAAAAAAGAAAAATTTGAAATTTAGAACACAGTATGTACAGAAAGGAAAGGGATGTATTTTAATTGTATGAACAAGTATACCATAACCAAACTATAGACAAATGAAATACAAGTAGGTAGTAGATTAACGAAATAAAGACAGAATAAAAATGAAATGTGAAATTTTGTGAAAAATTAATTGTATTGATTTAATATTATATTATATATTATTTTATAACTTTTTCGTTTTAATCCTTAACCAATGAAAAAAGTATATAATCATTATAAATAAAATGTTCACGGTCAGTTATCTACATACAACTTAATAAATAAACCAAGCCTTACGATAATGTTAGTTCATTTAATTATAATATAATAAATCATAATGAAGCGTAATGTGTTAATTAACGGGATTTTAATAAAAAACATATACAGGGTATAATTTGCAACCTCGTTATAAACTTTGTTGCTTAGTTCAAAAGGTTAGTTTATTTTTTATACTCATTTAGAGAATTAATAGGTTACTTTTGAAATATATATTTTTTTTTAAACAAAAATAAAATCTCTACTTTGGAATAATTTGGAAAAAAAAGTAATGTCTTATTTCTAATTGATAGTTTCCACAGTCACGGTTAACATAACTGGCAGTGCATCCAGTATATTCCCAGTATATTCGAAACTGGGTTCAAATCGCTCGTGATTTTTTTTTTCCCGAATTGTTATTCGTGCAAGATATTTTAATTCAAAATCATTTATTCTGTATAGGCTACAAATAGTTCTTATGAACGTCATTATGCCATCGGTTCGTAAGTCTACTCTGGGCGGAAGACCTTCTACTGAGATTTAGCAAGAGCGGTTCTTTTCTCCCTTACAGCATTAAAACTATTAGTTGTATTTAGGTATAATGACATTTTATGTTATTTTTTGGCGATAAAAACTGTTGTCGAACACTAATGTCTCTACGATTGCTAAAATGATAAAATTGCTAAAATGTTTTTATAATCAAAATTCCGATCCTTTATGTCGCTTTAGTCGCTTCGCTGGCGGTTGGTCACGAATCTAACCTAACCGACACAGCTCTAATAAAACAACATTAAAAAAAACACGAATCGTATCAATCAAATTCAAATTTAATTCATTCGGAATTCAGATCTTGTATCTTGTGAATATCGAAACATCGAAACATCGAAAGTTGGAATTAAATATTTCGCAAATTTTTATTATTGTTCTTAAAATAGCTTTTTGAATGTCACTCACTATGCCATCGGTTCATGAGTCTACAGGCTACAGGGTGTATTGTTAATGCATTAACACTTATACAGAACTACCGAAATAAAATCTCCATTTTAGAAAAACTTGGGCATTGTGAGGAAACATTTCCTATGTGAAACTAATAAAACCGGAAACTATAACTGAGTACAGTCGCTCACATTCGGCGTTGTTTCGAAACATTTAGGATTGCTCATCCACTTTCGTTTGTGTCGCATTCTCGTAATTGGTGAGACGTGCGGCTATATGTTTCTTTATGGTGATGCCGAAAATGCGCGTCGGTGACATCAGTCGTGACTTCTTTGTACCAAAATAGATGAAGCATTTTAAAATTTCTATATAAGGACAAGAAAATATTTCTTGACGATCACACAAACATTACAAAGAGGTATACGATAAATAAGGAAATATTATGACAAAATAACTAAACTACAAAAAGAAAACATGAAATTTGTGTGGAAGGCCAACTATTACCCTGCTTCTGAAAATTTATTACTGTTAACTATGTTTTTTTAAGGCTATGGTTTTTTTATTCCACCATGCTTCAGATGGCACGTAAAACCGTTGGTCCCGACTGCATTAGCAGTCGTTAACAACTACCCGCGTGGTGGTTTATTTATAGAAAACCAACCAAAAACAACAAAGGAGAAAACAACAGAATCTTACAGGACCAGTATGAGCTCCGATAACAGCCGGGCACAGCGCTTGGTAACAATAACATTAACATTTTTAACAAATAGGGCTTGGTGCTAATTAACTTTACTAGTGGTCGCCCAGTGGTCGAAATTCGACCGTAATTTTATTAAGGCTGTACGGATTGTATCTTAAACAATGAAAAATTAAAAAAGATAGAATGTGAGTTTGGGTTTGGATTGACATTGACAGATTTCGGCCGCTCCTCTTCCATTTTTGTTTTTTTTTAATAGTATAAACGTGTGTGTCAAATACATGGTAGAATATGTAATGTTTGTTTTATTGATTTAATGTATTTTTATGCATAATTTTAAAAAAATATTAACATTTCATATATAAACTATAAGTGTGCGAAATTTCATACTCCTCCGTTCGCGCAATTTTCGTACAAAAGGGGTACAAAGTTTTTGCTTCACGTATTAATATATAGATACTACTCAAATGGCTATGTGTATGATATAAATATTTTTATGTTCTCCTTTGGTTTTTCTATCCATAGAGAAGGTTCATGTCCCAGCAGTGGGCACATAAAATGAGCTGGGGATGTGACGGTGATGTTTATGACCAATTGTATTGTATTGTATTCTATTCTAACTGTATGTTTGCTACAGAATACAGAGCCTATTTTGAGGAGAAGCTCGATGGCGCAGCGACTATACTAGGTCTAGTTTAGTCTTCGATCAATTAAGTACTAGATCTAGATTTATAAAGGATTCGGAAATAAAATGCATCTCGAAAGTGGTCCTGTTTGCGCATACCTATTTAAGTTACATTAAAACATTAAAATTTCGAATAACAATATCTGAAAAACCGTTGGATAGCATCAACAACTTCAACTTACAAAATAAAGATTAAATTAAAGTTGCAAAACAGTCTCATGGCACCACAAAACAAATATATAATTAACTTTTTAAACTATCATGGCCACTTACATTAGAATAAATATTATTAACGGGATTATTACCATGTTTATGTAGTGTTTGAGTATCCGATATTTCGGCAAAATTGCATGCGCCATGATCACGGATGACTGTGCTACTGACTGTGCCGAAATATCGGATACTCAATCAAACACTACAATAAACATGGTAATAATCCCGTTAATAATATTTATTCTAAATATATAATTTTTATTTTTCTTTATATTATTTTTAATTTAAATATGTCATCCGCGGAAGACCAGCGTCGTGGTTAACACCAGGACATATGCTGTGCGGAAACCAATTTGGTATATACAAAAGTGATGTTCCTGTGCTTTGAATGTGTGTGTAGTTATACCAAATAAAGATTTTTTCTATTTTCTATTTCTATTTCAAAATATTTGTACTTAAGGCGACGCATTGGAAATTTACGTGGCGGGGATCTTGATTTTTCCCAACAATTACAAAACATATGAAAGTGATATTTGATGACATGATTTTTCATTTAATTGACTTCATTTTGCTAGTTAAAACAAAGATATGCATTTTACAAGCAAATCAGACCGATTTAAGCATCTAAATTTTCTTATTAGATTAGTCTTAACACACACTTCAATATGCTAGTTCATTTTTTTAAACTTATTTGTAGTTTTAATTGGAAAGAAAAAAAAACAGTTTTTCTTATGGTACGGGGCGCAAACGCTCCGTATTAGATTTATTGTTTAGCGATGCGTCGCCTTAATAATTACTGTCATCGCCGCAAACGTCATTGTGGCTCCGTGGCCCCAAAGTCACGTACCGTTTTCAAGCTGTCATCGGGAATCTAGTACAGAATTGATCGAAGAGTTTAGTATAGTTTGGGCTTCCATCTCCGAAGGTTATATGACTTAGAGACTGCTCTAATCGTAAAATACGTCAGTGTCCAAATGTAAAATATTTTAAAATATGACAAGATCAGGTCACTGTGACCAGCTTCACAGAATTGTGACCAAATATTAGAAACATGAATGCAGACTTTTAAAAAAAAGTTGAATTCCGGAGACCCTTTTTAAAAAAGAGGAAATAGTTTTTTATTTTTTTTTCTTTTTTAAACCCCAAAATAAATTGCATTGCAACCTACTCATTATTTGTGTGCCATCTCCTATCAAATTGCATTGTGTATAGTTGTCATTCATTCAAACATTGCATAACGCTTGGCCGTTTTGTCCAATCGCTAAGTGGACCGTAGCGTCGGCAAAGCAAATGACACCATTCAGTTTTATTTAAAAAGGTTGATTTTTTTTTTTTTGCTTTTTAATCCTGTTAACCTATCGTGCTACTGAAAGCACGCAAAGAAGTTTGACCCGTCTTCATGTCGCAGTCGTTTACAACCACCAATCCACACCGGGCCCGCGCCGCGTGGTGGTTTAAGGCCCGTTCTCCCTGTTCTTTTTATACATAGCACGGCAAATGACTCCGTACCACCTAATGTTAAGTGGAAATGGAGTTCAGACGCGAAGACAACTGGTGCAGCGTGAAAACACTCTGCCGGCCCACCAGGTGCTTCTTCACGCCTCGTTTGAAGGACCCCATATCATAGGAAGGAGAAAAAACGTGTGCTGGTAGACTATTCGACTATCCCATCTTTTGGAGGTGCGACAAAGAAACGAGTCACCAATTTTTTTTTGTGCGCTATGGGATATGTGTGACAGTGAAGCGATGACTCCGGAGAGCAGCACGTGTACTCCTATGGAGGAAGGTGTGGTGTTCCCATTCATAGGGAAGGCTAGTGCCTCAGCAGAATAGATTGTAATCTACCTAGAAAGCTAATATGCTTGTGTTCGGGTTGGGTTTATGTTTGTAGTTTAAGTAGCTATGGGAATAGCGTTGATTAACTCCATTTAATGCAAAAAAAGTTGTTTCATTTCATTAATGATTTTATTTAATTTAGTTAGTTAGTCGACTTTCTCATTTTATGTCCCCACTGCTGGGGCACGAGCCTTCCCTATGGATGGATAGGGAGAACGGGCCATAAACCACCACGCGGGCCCAGTGCGGTGCAGTGATTGTTAACGACTGCTAATGCAGCCGGGACCAAAGCATTCCGTGCCTCACAAGGCACGGAGAAGCTCGATATGATAAATTTTTGGTTACCCATCCGATGACCGGCCTTTGCAAAAGTTGCTTAACCTCAACACTCGTAGACCGGGCGCGTAACCACTGCGCCATAGAGCTCCTCAAGTCAACTTGAGACCCAACTCGTTCGCGGCGCTTGTCTAGCCTCTTCTGCCGACCGTACCGTCTCGCTTTCACATTCCGAGTGCGTTACGCCCTCGCCGCGTAATATTATACAATTACAACTATTTGTTGTGCCGATGAACTGGCTAACCTTCCTATATTGGCGGCCCTGTTCACAAACGTAGTTACATTTATGTGATCACACGAACTTACCTGAAGTGAAGTTCGAACATAAGAACATAAGTGAAGTTCGTATATGAGCCGCTTCATTCAGATCATATGATTGAACTTCAAATCATATTAATATGAGTCGCTTCATTCGATGATATGGGTTACGAAGGGACTCATATACGTACCTACTTATGATCGAAGTTCACTCCAAGTAAGTTCATTGGATCACAATATGATCGAACTTCGTCATTCTTCATTCGATGAAATAGGTAAGTTCGTTTGATCACATAATGATTATGATACATAAAAATATAGTTTCTAATCTAATAAATTAAGCGAGGTAAATACCTAATGAACATTTACAGAATTTTCTCAGCCGTCTCTGTTACGTGACAAAAGTCATTGGCAAAAGATTTCATTACCGTAAAACGGGGTGTATAGGGATGCAGGGGTGAATAGGGATAAAATCAAAACTGAACTTTACTTATGAAATTATTCATTTAACCAGACTATCTCCTAATTTTTTAGACAAAAAATTTTTTTTTGGAATAAATTTTGTTTTGGTACATCTTTAATCGTACTACCAAGTTAGTTTTTAATTTTGATTTTAATGAGGTAAAAATTAGAGGTCAATGTCGATGTTATAAAGTGGAGATTATATAGAAAGGGTTTCTTGGAATTCAACTCACCAATGAGTAGTCGTAAGTGGAGATAAGGCCAAAGGTAGATGCACTTCACCCGAATCCTCAAACACTGAGAAACTAGTTAATTTTTACCTCTAAGGGTGACACTCGATTGAATCTGAGCTGAATCGAGCTGAGCCGAGCTGTGTGGAAATCAACCAATAGAGACAATCATATAAGGAGGTTATATGCAGCTCATAGTAAAAGTTAGTTTACTGTATTTGTATGTAAGCCTCTTTAGTCTGGATGAATATTTGAATCATCGAACATGTAAAACTAAAAAGGTTTGCAACGGTTTGACACAGTCGTAGACAGGAGCTAGATCAGAACAATCATATTATTCTGAAGGAGCTAGACAGCCCGGCTAAGAGCCCAGCCTTGATTATTTACTTTCGAGCTGAGGTGCTCTGAAATCGATTTAATCTAATAATACAAAAAGTTAAACAGTGCAACTATTATTCTTATTTTATAACCTAGAAGGGGTTCCATAAGTAGTCCCCATTAAATTGACACTAACTGTACTGTACAAAAATAACAATACTAATATAGTTTACCAAATGGGATTAAATGTAAGGAGAAACTAAATGTTTACCAAATGCAACTTTTTAGAACGTATAGTTTGAGGTTCACGAAATGGGAAGTTTACCAAATGGGATGTAGCCATTACTATTTTCCCGTCCCGAGTCCCTTTATTTTAACGGCTCTCCTCAGCTCTGCTCCGGTATTGGTTCATTTCCACACAGCTTCTACGCTCAGTTCAGCTTCAATCGAGTGTCACCCTTAAGCCCGGGCACGACCGCGAAATGAGCGAGGTCATTAGTGAGCCCTCTTAACTCGCAACGATAATTTTCATAGTTACCCTCTCCGCTAGCCTCTTTCGCGGTCGAGCCTCAACTATGAAATTATCGTTGCGAGTTAAGAGAGCTCGTTAATTCGCGGTCGATCCCGGGCTTCTGTTGGTACACAACCATGCCACTGACATTGATGTTATGGCATTATACTTGACAGATAGTGATAGCTACTCCGGACTTACTCAAACACTACCACCAACTTGACCGAGTACGTAAAGTTTTTTTTGAAGTGAAAACCTCTTTAGCGGCGTTGTACACTTTTTTTGTAATGGGTAAAAAATGTTAAATTCGCGTCAGGACACATGACCTGATCGAAAATTCGTAAGACGGATGGAGAGTAGACAGCCGGCGCGGCGTAGGAGAGGAAGTATCCCCCTCTCTTTCTACGGCGCGGCGAAATTGTATGCCTGCTGTTTCGTTTAGGCGGCGCAAGGCGCTTGCGCGAATGTTCGTGTGTGTTTATGTTACAGCTCAGTGTTACAGCGTGCCACGCGCATCCATGGATGGTGACAGCTGATGGCTGTCAATAAATATTGTATTCTACCACATAAATGATAGTACTTTTATACTGATAATTGAAGCAATTCGTGCAAAATTATTCCCTAACCATTCCAAAATATCAAAAATGCACAACGTTAATGTTCAAGTTTTCTCTTCTGCCGGCACTCCCGGAGTGCAACCCGTCGTTTTTTTTTTATAATTCTTGTCCCCTTACGTGGGTCAGTGTCGGAGACATTGTATATCTTTTCTATACCGCTCTAATACGGCTTCCTACTATGGCTTTACGCCTACATTTTTTTGGCACGATATGCCCTATCTACTATTGTCCTATTCTAAGTCTATATAATTATTCCTAAAGAAAAGCTGTTTCCATTTTTGTCGCACGCTTCGTTCGTACCTTATCTACTTTTTCTTATTTCTATTTATTACTTAATACTATTACATTTTTATTGCAATAATTTATGCCCTATTTTAGAGTACGTAAGGTTTACAATCATCATCATCAGCTTATATTAGTCCACTGGTGGCCATAGGCCTCTCCTTGTGCATGCCACTTAGCATAATCCGCGGCTACTCTCATCCAGCTCTTGCCAGACACCCTGCGAAGATCGTCACAACGTTCCCCCCGCTAGGAATCGAACCTGGACACAAACCTGAGACTGATAGTTTAACCAGAAAATCACGGAGTAGTTTAAACTTACCAAGAAACGAAGAAACATTTAAACCTTAAAAATGGCAGTAATTTCTCATTCGCGTGACTTTAAAACAGGTAAAAGTAATATCGGATTGAAGCATTTCCTCTATATGGAAAACCTAAATCGTATACCAGTGCTAGTGTCAATGACATACGCGTTAGAGGGAGACGGAACAGCGGAATGGCGAATGAATGAAAGAGACGTACGTGTGTTTCTGTGTGCCGTCACATGCCACTGCGCATGGTAGTGAAATCATTTGTTAAGGGGAAGGTTTGGTGGCTCAAAAATGTCACGATATAAAATCACGATAGATAATTTATATTGTTTTCTAAATTATATGAAAAATCTGGATAAAATAAAATGTGAAAATTAAACGCGAGTATCTAGATGGGCAAAAGTTTTTAAATTTTATTATTTCAACGCCTTTAGAACACTTGGAAAACCGAGAGTATGCCGGCCCTGGATGCATCTTGTACAATCATCATCATCATCAGCTGATTTTTATGTCCCCACTGCTGGAGCACGAGCCTTACCCAAGGATGGATAGAGAGAACGGGCCATAAGCCACCACACGGGCCCACTGCGGATTAACGGACTGCTAATGCAGCTGGGACCTTCAGAAGCACGGAGGAGCTCGAGATGATAAGTTTTTGGTCACCCATCCGATGAACGGCCTTTGCGACAGTTGCATAACCTTAGCAATCGCAAACCGGGCGTATTATTATTATGAGTCTGTATTTTTTATTTTTGCGTGTACAATAAAGTATTCTATCCTAATAACTATTCTATTTCTATTCTAATCTATTAACCATTGCACCATCGAGCTATATAATATAATCTGTTTTTTTTTTTATTTGTTTATGACCATGGATACTAGTCCTTCAGTCGAAAACTTAATTTATATGTTTAAACTTTGTATAGAATGATGATGAATGATAATAGAAATGAGAAGTGAGAAATTATATACCCCCCAACCCTTCGAGTATCTCAGTAAAGATGTGGGGCTTTACTAAGTCCTTACGTGACTTCTTGAGAGAATTTGAAAAGTGCCGTTGCACTGTTTTGTTTCATTTGCCAACACTCATGCACACTCAGAAACACTTAACGGTTAATAATCCACCATCATTTCACATTAATATTCGACATAACACAAGTTTTAGAAAATAAACCAAAACCGCAGACATTACTCTTCACTTTCCCGCCAAGAAGTCGATATAATCTGTATTGTATTGCTAGTACAGTGACAATCTTTTTTTTATTCTTTTGTTGTACACTTAGCCATAGACAAAATATAATTACCACCAATGTAAGTCCCTAAGACAGGATAACCTAGTTTAGGGACTACTAGTAATAATGTATACGTACCTACTTTTAAAACTCTTTTATTGAATAAAAAAATTTTTTATCTTACAAAATTAATGAAAAAAATAAAGCAAAGAAACATAACTTAAATAAAAACAAAATAAAACTTATAAATAAAAAATGTCCTTCATTTGTAGGCTCATGGAAACGGTCCCAGGAATGCTTTTATTATATATTTAATACATATTCCCTTTTAAATAATTATTGACCGTTTCTGTTTTGCATTCGCAGCGCTCCCTCTTAACTTGCAGCGCCATGCACCTATGCATATATTAAACGTTGACATCTATAAAAATATCTCGTTGTAACGGTAAATGCGTTGCATTTTAAATTAAATCCTATTACGAAAGCTCACATTAGCTGCACCGTTATGAGAAACTTTGAAAAAAACAGTTTAGCTTTCTGTGACCACAGACTATGTAAAGGGTTCGAAACGATAATAGATAAAGATAAGATATGATAAAATAGGGATCGAATGGGACTTCTAGGGTCTTACAAATAAACAAAGAATAAGTTTCGAATAGTGATTCCGTGTTTTGTCTCTCTTACTCTAATTTGAAATGACGTTTACATGACAGGAACAAAACACGGAATAACTATTAGGAGCTTTATCTTTGTTTATTTGTAAGGCACCCAGAGTTTTATATGTAAATGTATGAAAATGATGGATCATCGAACTTGTATAACTTGGCTCAGAGCAATCCTACAACTATTGTGCCATATTAACTATTACACTAAATGGCTAGTTCTAACAATACGTACAATTTTTTTAGTTGGCCAGCACTTTCAGGAAAGACCCAAAAATTTATGGAGCCCGAATGATCTCCTTTAAAATAATAGAAGGCAAAGGCGGTCTTATCGCTTAAAGCGATCTCTCCCAGACAACCTTTGTGGCATAGGGCAAATTAGGAGACAATGAGAGGTAATGTACCGGCAACTAGCAAAAAAAAAAAATATTTACTATATATTAGATGATAAGACGGCAGGTAGATGGCAGCTATACATCTTAAGCTTATAGCGTTATGTTATAAGTTATTTATAAGTAATAAGTTAAGTTTGCATGCTATTGAAAGCGGTTAAATAGGCTTAAGATAATATCTACCCTACTAATCTAAATTTGAATTTGAAGTTCTTTCGTTGAATACCTAGATGTTATTTTAGGCATTGAGAATCTCGATGGCGCAGTGGTTAACGCGCCCGCTCTTCAATTGCTGATGTTAAGCAAATTTCGAAAAGGCCGGTCATTAGATAGGTGACCAAAAATGTATCATCACGAGCTCCTCCGTGCTTCAGAAGGTACTTAAAGCCGTTGGTCTTGGCTGCATTAGCACTCGTAACAACAACCAATCCGCACTGGGCCCACGTGGTGGTTTATGGCCCATTCTCCCTATCCATCCATAGAGAAGGCTCGTGCCCCAGCATTGGAGACATAAAAATTGGCTGATGATGTGTGGTGGTGATTTGAGGCATATATAGCGTTTACAGGCGCTGATAAGGTGAATATGAATAAACAAGACTATACAATGTTATTTTTAGTTTATACGAAACCTGAAAACTGTTTGTTCAGAATCAGTAATAGAATCGATTTCAATAGTTTTTATACCATGTTACATTTTGACCAAATAATATTTACAAAATCTCAATTAAAGTATACCCTGCTAAAAAACACAACGGGACAGCACAAAAAGCTTGTAACTACGTGAGTTTTCAAGATATTTTTTTTTTGTACCGGATCTATAAATGAAAATATTTGACCCGTGTTTCGATTTTCGTATAAACTAAAAATAAGGTTGTATACTCACTAACACAGTGGATATTGTGATTTCATCTTTGCATTATTTCAACTTATCATCATTCAACAATACCCATCATTTGTAGTGATGACTTGGTTTCATTGATGAAAGCCTTTGCCCAGCAGTGGGACAGTTATAGGCTATATACTTTACTTTACTTTTTCGTCCAACTTGAGAATTTTGACTTACTCGTACCTACATAATACATTGGTATGTATTGTATTAAACGTTTCTCATGTGTGACCCAGAGCTATTCTTTTCTTAATTTTAATTTTAATGGAATTCTTGACATTTTATAATTGTATTTTAAAACCTAATAAGTCAATATTTTTATTGTTATTAATTTAATGTGTTGACCAAATACTTCTTCTCAAACAAAACAAATTTACAAATTTTTAATATTTTTTTTTTTTTTTTTTATTTTTTTTTTTTTTATTATTATTTTTTTTTAATTTTTTTTTTTTTGTAATTTTTATTACTTTGATTATTTTTATTACTTTTGATTATTATTATTATATTTATTGCTTTGTATAATAATAATGTTTACTCATCAATGAATTAATGTTAATATTGTTGATGTAAATTAATAAATAAATAAAATAAATAAATAAATACTCTTAGAGAGTACCATAAACTATCGTGGCAAAGACCTTGAGGGTTCTACCCAAGTTGTTTATGAGACATTTAAAGATGCATACAAAAAAAGATTAATAACACAATATACAATAATTTCTACGTCTCGCGGCCGTGAGAGCGATCGTTGCAGGGTGAAAATGCGAGTTTCACTGATGTTTCAACAAAAAAAAGGCAGATAGAGTGTGTGAACCGTCTTTGTGTTACTCGAAAGTGTTGTGATGATGTGAAAATGCTTTTATTTTAGACGATTATAACAAGACTTATGTGTGCAGATTACGTTTATCAAGATGATTCTGTTATGGCCTTGTTAGTTTTGACTTATTATAGGTTTTTTTGTAATTAATAAATAATGTCTTTAGGTTATTCAAACAATTCAACATCTATACTAAGCCTACTAATATTATAAATGCGAAAGTTTGTGTGTATGTATGTTCGTATATTTGTTGCTTCTTCACGCTGCAACGCATGGATGGATTTGGATGAAATTCGGCATACAGGTAGTTTATAACCTGGAATAACACATAGGACACTTTTTATCCAGATATTCCCACGGGAACGGGAACCACGCGGGTGAAACCGCGAGCGGCCGCTAGTATTAGGTATAAAGAGGAAAGCTTTGTATTTTTGTTTGTAACTAACAAACTCAAAAACCACTGGACCGATTTAAAAAAATCTTTCACCATTAGAATTCTATATCAGTGCTGAGTAACATAGGCTATATTTATTACTAGAAAAAAAATTAGCTTAGTCTATACTAATATTACAAAGAGGAAAGCTTTGTATGTATGTATGTATGTATGTGTGTTTGTAACGAATAAACTCTAAAACTTCTGGACCGATTTAAATAATTCTTTCACCATTAGAATGCTACATCAGCGCTGAGTAACATACCTAGGCTATATTTATTACTAGAAAAAAAATTTGCTTAATCTATACTAATATTATAAAGAGGAAAGCTTTGTATATGTATGTATGTTTGCAACGAATAAACTCAAAAACTACTGGACCGATTTAAAAAATTCTTTCACCATTAGAATGCTACATAAGCGCTGAGTAACATTAGCTATATAAAAATTTAAAAAAAGAAGGAAAAAAAGAACACCCGTGCGAAGCCGGGGCGGGTCGCTAGTGATAAATAAATAGAAACACGGTTTGTTTGTTTTGTTGTCATAGAAACTGTCGAAGCGGTACGAAGCCCGCCGGGTCAGCTAGTAGTAAACTAAATGACGACGATAAATACTATGTCATCTACAAAACTTGGTACACTCTGTAAGCCGGGTCCATACGAGACGAGAACCAAGTGCTTGGCCTTCGTGTCAACTGATGTTAAAGCCGAAGGTGGAAGCGAACTTTCCCCGGAACCCTCAACTAATGAGGCACTGGCAATCACATCTATCATCATCATCATCAGCTCATTTTTATGTCCCCACTGCTGGAGCACGAGCCTTCCTTTTTTTTTATACATAGCTCGGCAAATGACTCCACTCCACCTGATGTTAAGTGGAAATGGAGTCCAGACGTAAGGACAACTGGTGCAGCGAGAACAACAACGCAGCGTCAGTCACCCTCACCCTGCCGGCCCACAAGGTGCCTCTTCACGCCTCGTTTGATCTCCTCCGATCCGATCCGAACCCTTCGGAGACTAATAGGGCACGGGGACGCGCACTTTTAAGTGTGCGATGCCGTTCCCTCTAGAAAAAAGAAAAGAGCTTTCCCTATGGATGCATAGGGAGAACGGGCCATAAACCACCACGCGAGCCCACTGCGGGTTGGTGGTTGTTAACGACTGTTAATGCAGCCGGGACCAACGGCTTTACGTGCCTTCCGAAGCACGGAGGAGCTCGAGGTGATACATTTTTGGTCACCCATCCGATGACCGGCCTTTGCGAAAGTTGCTTAACCTCAGCAATCGCAGACTGCGCCCTCGAGCTCCTCAATCATATCTATATCTGCCGTAATACAAAAATGCTACAAATATTGATGTTACCGAGACATATATAGATGATGGTGGTAGCTAGCCAAGCGGACAAACAGCGCTACTACCAACCAAACCGAGTCTACAAAGAATATGTAACTCTCGCTGGGAATTGAACCCGGGACCTCTGGGTCTAAAACCGGTGGTCTTAACCACTAGACCAAAGAGACTGACAATTTTTTTTTAAATCGCTTAATACTATTAAGATTTTGGCCCTCAGTCTTTTTTCTTATCATGTATTTTACACAATACAATAAAGACTAAATTTTCTGATTGTAAGTGATATTAAGGCCAACGGAACGCCCTTCACCCAGAATCCTCAACCAGTGTAGAACTGCTCTTGCCAACACAACAACGCTCCTAACTTTGTTGTTATGGCAACAGACTTAGATAAGATAATAGTAGCTAACCAGACTAACTAAGAACAGGTTAGGCTCTAACCGAAGCGAGCTCCCGCTGGAATTTGAAATAAAAATTTTGTCACCCATCTCGTACCAACCATGCGTAACGTAGCTTAACAATCACGATCGCAGGTTACGCCAATAAGCTTCTCGTATTGATCTGTGAACTGTTATGTCACTAGACATACGATCGAAGCAGGAAGGAGGTTATATCACTATGTTACGAGGGCCATGCGGTACTGGTTTGTTTCGTACATATACATCACGTTTCCCGATTTTTTTAGGTTGCAACACTATATGTGTCTTGTATAATTGAAAATAGACACTTTTTGTATACCATTTTCTCTTTTTATTTACTTATATTGTTAAATTATTCACTTACCTACTCTAGCGTTAAACTTATATCCCTTTTTTTTTTTTTGTAATTATTGGATCGGTCGTTAGACCATAAGCAAATTTGTTGCAAGTAAATATGTGGCTTTTCTAGTGGGGTAGCCAGCGCCGCCCCTACCAATCAAATAATGTGGTCCCGTTTAAGTCTCTTGACTTGCATCCCTTTAAAAAAAAATTGTACTAGTTAACTACAGAGGAAACTAAACGCTATTTTTTTTTCATTTTTATAAACGTCTTATTAATAAAAATTAAAAAAATAAAGCTATATCACATACATTTAATATCAGTCGAGTCATACAAGAAAACAGCACTTCTGTACCTTGTCAAAGTTAGTTCGATTGTTGATTTGTTGTATTTTGTTTTACGTTTTTATTGTTTTTTTTGTCTACGTTTTTTATTTTATCAATTAAAATCTTTTAAAGTTAAAAAATAAAATAAATATTAATTAGGTAAAACAATAATCACTTTTATTTTTGTGAGATAAAAGTAGTATTTTAAATATCAAGAAAGGGAAGGATCTGTCTCCTAGAATACCGGTCCTCCTACCAGGCAGAGTCATATAGTTTAGTCTTAATATTGAAAAAAACATTACAAATAGGGGTAACTTTGGGTTTTTTTTCTATCGAGTGAAATTCATTGGGTCTTGTAACTGAATGCGACATTGATTAGATTAGACCCTTAACTAATACATACTTTTTACAGAATTTAAACCGTTATTTTCTTTTTTTTGTAACTGTATATTGTTTAAGTGATGTTGTTGAACAATAAACTTATTCTATATTACTATTTGCATTAGAGTCGCTCTAGACACGTTAACTTTTACTACCGACCGAATTCGTGAACCCTCGAATATTCCCGGAACTGAAATGCCTGTATTTGGCAACCCTAGTAGTTGAGGATTTCGGGTGAAGTGAGTTTAGACTTTAACCTTTTTACCGCCAACAACTTCTATAGAAGTTCGAGATTTTCGTGCCGTCTACGCCAGCACTTCTATAGAAGTTCTTCTTTGTACCTACTTTATTAAAATACATTTATACGTTGGCGTACAGCGGGACATCGCGTGCAGGATAGTTGGGCGGTGAAAAGGTTAAACCGACTGCGAAGAGAAACAAAAAGTTTGCAAAAAGACATCCTCGTTTTTCTTCGCAGTCAGTAAACAACCAAAATAAGGCTTGTATTTTTTTTTTATGTTAAAAGGAGGCAAACGAGCAGGCGGGTCACCTGATGTTAAGCAATCACCGCCACCCATGGACACCCGCAAAACCAAAGTAATCGCGGATGCGTTGCCGACCTTGAGGAAGGAGTTGGATCTTGAGGAGCGAGTAGGAATTGGGAGGGGGGAGGGGTGAGAGATAGGCCTCCGGTACTCTCACTCACCGGACGAAACACAACAGCAACGAGTGCCGTTGTTTCACGCCGATATTCTGTGAGAGGGTGATATTACGCCGGGCGAGCCGGCCCATTTCGTGCTGCAACGCAGCGTGGCTCTACCACTCAGACAGTGTCACTCATTTAGCACCACCCAGGGGTCACGTGTAGGGTCTCAAGGGTAAACCTACGGACGCGAGTAACTTTAACCCTTGTATACGTAATGGGGACACCGTTAGCGTTGTGTGTGGCGGTAGTTGGCAAAATAATGTGGATGAAGGCTCTGCCGCGCAAACGCAGGCGCAACATCGCGACAGCAGTCAGCCCGTGACCACGGCATTTGTCACTGGTTCATAATAGCCAATACATACTCGTACTATAACCAATTCCCATCTACATAGTTATTAAGTACTAACATAGCTTTTAAATTCCCCCCCCCCCCTCCCAGATGAGATAAAGCCAAAGCGCTTCCTTACTGTTGCCCCAAAGTCATCGACGCTCCTGTAGAGCGAGAGGGCAGATCGTCGTAAGCAATCAGAGAGGGAGCGCATTACATCATGGCCGTTACGCGGCGCGCGATCCGAGTTACGTAAGCGTCTTGAAAGTGGCGCTAGAAAGTACATCTAATGTTGGGTCCGAGATTTAGGTGCTGTAGGCAGGGTAGGGTTGTACAAACATTTGGTGACAAATTTTATTGTTTTTTTTTTAACAAAACTAAGGGCACAAAAAATGGCAAAAAAAGGGCACAATCACAAAAAAAACACATTGTATATAAAATGTTTTATTAGGGCTGCACGGATTGTATCATAAGCAATGAAAAATTAAAAAAGATAGAATGTGAGTTTAGATTGGCATTGACAGATTGCGGCCACTCCTCTTTCATTTTTGAAATTTTTGAAAAATGAATGAAACAATGTTTATTTAATTAAGTGTATTTTTTATGCATAATTAAAAAAAATATATTAGCATTCTGCATTCCTTCTCTATATAAACTATAAGTGTGCGAAACTTCATACTCCTCCGTCCGCGCAATTTTCGTAAAAAGGGGTACAAAGTTTTTGCTTCACGTATTAATATATTATATAATAATAATAATAATCTTTATTATCCACAAAAGTATGACTAAACAACATAAAATAACTAATAGTAAAAAAGTTTATAAAAATATTTCAAGTCAATAAATGATTTTTGGTTTTTATTTATTATTTTTTATATATAAACAAAAAGAAGAGCCCTGATTCACTCAGCGACTGACTCATTAACTCGGCCTTTTCTGCTGTTGCTTTTTTATATTTTGAAAAACCAATAAGTATTTTTGAATACTTACATTACTTTATTAGTAGTTTATGAAAATACATGTTGCCCTACTATAATTAAATATTATGTATATTCCCACGGGATCACGGGATACAATACATGGAGAAAGCCTTATGCTATCGCTAGTCTACAACAATTTGTCAACCCTGAGAAAGACAGTCTCCAATACCGATTCACGGCATTTGATACAAGATTGCTATGACCCAGTTGCTATGGAAAACTCTGACACACGCGATGGAATATGAAATTGTTGTGATTATATATTTGAATACATTAGCGGTTATAAACATAACAAGATCGTAGGTCCAGTGGCTAATGGTTCTGCGAAACGCACATTCGTGGCTTAAATATTAGTTTTTTTTTCCACAATAGGCAATTGCTTGGAAACGACAGTAAAAATGTTGATATTTACACATTTAAATATAATATAGGATTTAAGACATTTATTCTCATACTAACATTAACTTCAATCATAAGAAGATAAATAAAAGTTGTATAAATTAAAAGTTTAAAAACAAATGCAGTAAACAAAAACATCTGGTAGGTACAACGACAAAAGATAGCGTTATACTTAGAAGAAATATTTATTGACCTATTTAAAGTATTGTTTTCTAAGGTTTACGCGAACACTACACATTGAAATGAAACAACTTTTACGGATCTACTCGCGTTTATTTTACACATTACTTTTAATTAATGTTTATCCTTCAGTCTTCCTGTGACCACGAACCCTGCAAAGGGTTCGAAACGTCAGGATAAACATTAATTAAAAGTAATGTGTAAATAAACGCGAGTAGATCCGTAAAAGTTGTTTCATTTCTGTTTAAAGTAGCAATATACAAACCCTTAGCTTAGATTAAAATGAATTTATGTTATTATGATGGCAATGTTTTCGTTCAGGGAATGTCTTCAACATTTGCCTACTTATGTAGATAAAAAATATGGAGGCCTCGTGGCCCTAATTTCAGCTAAGAACTAACGTGTATCTTAGTCCTAAAAGTAAGTATTAGGTAACTTATAAATTGTCTAGAAATCTATTTTATATGTACTTGCACTTTAACAGATTGTAAATAATACAAAACAAAACACAATGTGGGGCTATAGCGGACTTATCGCTAAAAGCGATCTAGACAACAATTGGTTTATAAATGGAACGCAGTGCTTAAACTCATATCAATATATTGACGACCTCCTTGGTCGAGTGGTTTGTACACCGGTTTTCATGGTGTCGCCATCTCTGAGGTCCCGGGTTCGATCCCCGGTCGGGTCAATTTAGAAATTATTGTTTTTCTAAATTGTCTCGGGTCTGGGTGTTTTCTATGTATAGTAAGTACATATGTATTTAAGTATGTTTATACGTTGTGTAGTAACCATTTAACGAGTTTCATAACGAAGCTTCTCTTGGGCTAGATAATTGGTGTGAGTGTAGGAAAGTTTATTTTTTTATTTATTTATTATTTAATAGATACATATCAAAGGAAGTGCAGCCTTTGCCCTGCAGTATACATACAAACCAAAAAAAATAAAATGATTAAATTATGCATATTTATATATAAACAAAAGCAATTTGAAAAAAGCCAAAGTGTTGAAAAAGTCCCACGAGCGGGATTCGAACCCGCACCCCATGACATGCCGGGTCAGGTGCACTACCATCTAAGCTATCGTGGCTCAATCCAACGCCGAAATTAATCAACACTATCTACTCTTACTCTGTAAGCCAAAGGAGCCTTATTCAATGTGGACAACTACGTCATCAACATCCGATCTTAATATCTTTACAAATATTGAAAGACCAGTTTGTCAGCGGGTTCGAATCCCGCTCGTGGAATGATTGACATGACATTAAACAAAAAAAAAATTACATTAAAAAAAAAAAGGGAAGAAATATTTCTATGCAGCTAAAAAACTAAAGAAAACATACAAATCTTATATTAAATATTTGTATGTAACGTATAGTAACGTAATATACGTTACTAGCAGATTACTGAACTAAAAGATGCCTTAGATGAAATTCAGATTAAAAGATGGTAAGTGTTTTTTAGTGACGGATTTGAGAAGCCATAAGTTGTATCTAAAGAAAGTAGCTTAGACCATAAAGATTACAAAAAAAATAATTTAAAAAAACACGCACAAAAATAAAGTAGTCAAATCTTCTTCCTCATACATACAGGCGTGGTTATTTTGCAATTCAAATGAAAATAATTCGATATAGGAAAACGAACTGTCAGTCGACACTTTTTAGGACATACGACATATTGCGAAAAATTCACACCTTACTCAAACGAATTGTCAACGGATTTTCAACCTTAGAACATGTGACCAACAAAGTAGTTTTAACTGTAAACGTTGGAAAAACTCTCGATTTTTAAAGCGTGCGCGTATGCGAACTGTATGCAAATGCTGAGTTATAATTATCTTGAACGATGAGATGGCATTCGTTTTTATTTATCTCCACGCAATATTAAACGACAGTGAAAGGGATCTTTATCTATACATAATAATATAATAAAGCTTAAGAGGGTCGAAAGTTTGTACATGGAAGATATTCGAAAAAAAGTTGTTTTTTTCACATTTCACCGGTTCTATTCCCGGCTCAAGTAGGTGATTTTTTTTAAATCTTTAAATGCAGTTTTAATTATTTTTGAAAATAAAGGGATGTTTTCTTTCAGTAAAATTTGCCATCATCAATATTAAGGGTACTTTTCCTCCAACCACGGTCTTTTTTTTCCACCTGTATAGCCAGTTCTTCAGTGATTGACAATTCATCTTTAGCGTTCGCTTACAAATATAGGTCTACTGCATATTTCTCTTCTACCCAACCGTGACGAGGTATTATTATATTTCGTATAAAAGGAGTAAAAGAGACGGCGGAGGTCTGCTGCTTATATCTTTCTCTGTTATTCTATGAGAAGATAAGTACAGTCACAAAATATAAGTATGTCAAACAAGCACGCCTGCCCATTAGACTATACCACAAACTGTCAAATTTCCTCAATAGACTTTGAACTTTATGTCTAATTCTTAAGGTTGAAAGTTCATGTTGTATTCAGTTTTTATTTTGCTTTAAAATGAAACAACTTTTACGGATCTACTCGCGTTTATTTTACACATTACTTATTTAATGTTTATCCTGAAGTTTTGAACCCTTTGCGGGGTCCGTGGTCACAGGGAGACTGAGGTGTTGGTCGTCTCATAATCCCAATATATTAAATCCTAGCCCTAACGCCATACTGCCAGACCAAAAGATACTGTAAGCTCTTTCTGCGTAAAACGGAACGCACCTGATTAAATTTAAATGAGGGTATACTCGTACAAGCTACCAACTAATTATGAGACCAACACCTCAGTCTCCCTGTGACCACGGACCCTGCAAAGGGTTCGAAACGTCAGGATAAACATTAAATAAGTAAAGTGTGAAATAAACGCGAGTAGATCCGTAAAAGTTGTTTCATTTCAATGTGTAGTGTTCGCGTAAACTTTAGAAAACAATATTTTAATTTGCTTTTTATTTTTCATTGTTTTTTTAAGTTCAGTTAAGTTATAACCAATTTCAGTGAATCTTTCTACGCTTGCGTATGCGTTTCAAAACATTACATAGTGAACTTTAAATTTTTGATGTGTCACGTCTTTCCGCTTGCTTTCTATTATAAGCAATTTGTGGGAATGACTTCGTGAAATAATGGGACGGAAGTATGTGTAACAGTGTAACAGGAAGTCGGGGAAGCACTCAAGCGCTCGCCATTTTGTAAATTTAAAATCGATAATTGTGTCATTTGACTATCAAAGGTCATTTTGATATGTCAAATGTCTTCTTATGAGCATTTATTTTATAGTTATAAAATGATGTAATACCTGACCCATTTTTTTCAGAATATAATGTTAAAATTGCTTATTACTAAGTTAAGATGTCAAATGTTACACATCATATGCGACTGCTGTAAGGCTTGCTCGTTTTTTTTTGGTTGAACATTTATTGAAGAAATTTTACAGTTTTGGATAAGTTAATGTTAAGGCGTCTGTAATAAACACAAACCAGTACACATATTATGTGTACTAAAAGTTTTCGACTATTCTAGTGCAGCGCATGTTTCTCATAGTTCTTATTATTGTTTCTAAACTAGTACACTTCTTTCAATCGGTCAATATTGCTTTCCAAAGTTTTAAAATCTTAGTGACGACCGATTTTTTAGTTATTTATAAATTATTTATTTATGTAGATAGATTTATATATTTTTTAAAGTATTTTATGTTGTCCCTCAAAATTTGCACCTCCCATGTCATTTCTGCACCACCTTATGGTGGACTGGTAGAAAATGCCTCAGGCATTAAGTCCGCCATGTAATATTTTGGTTGCAAAAGTTTAAAATAAATAAATAAATAAAACACTTTTTACAAATCTGCCCGCGATTACTTTTTACACGATATTATTATATTTTACTTATTTTTTTAGTAAAAGATTATTATTAATGCGTTAAAAATACATTGGGTTCAAATCAGTAGTCTGAATGTCCTCGGAAAGCTCACTCTCTAGCGACATTTTTAATTTTATATTTTATTTTTTATATTTTGTGATATAATTTAGCTAACAGGGGTTGTAACAGGTCATCATATACTTTTTTATTACTATATTGTAAACATAAGTGCATTAAATAAATATATAAATAACCACGATTTCTCGCATTCGACCCGAGCACTTATCCATTGGGCAGCCGACTCTTCCGAACCCTTTACAGGGTCTGAGGCCGTATAGTCTAGTATATTTAATTAGTTTATTATACCTAGTTATATGTTTAGTAAAAAAAAACTATTTCTTTTTCACTAAGTTTCTTATCATAGTTTTTTTTATATATTTTACGGGTAAGCACAGTGCCTTGATCTCACCTGATGTAAAGTGATGATAAGGCCAATGATGAAGTGCACTTCATCCGGGATCCTCAACTAGTGAGGCACTGGCTATAGCTGCCGGAACACAACAATGCTACAAACATTGATGTTATGGCGACATATTTAGAAACAATAAAATACATAGTCACCTCAAAGTTCGAGTCGCTCAGCCCGATATCCAGAAGTCCTGGCTTAAATGATTTTATTTGATTTGATTTGATTTAAATCCCAGCTCGGGCAAAGTGTGTTTCGTTTTATTAAATGCAAGCCCGGGTTTGAGATCACCAACCCGCATTTGGCAAGCGTGGTGATTAAGCCATTACCCATCAATTGTACCGATGACTTAAATTCAATGATGGCGGCTTTTGCTCAGCTGTGCGACAGTATATACAGCATGTTACAGAAAAACGTGGTAAAAATAAAAAGATCCGAATTGTATCCGATTTAGATCTTGTACCTATGTGTTGCTACTAAGACATAATTATTGACTTTAATTTGTCATGCGATTGTAATTGAAATGAAACAACTTTTACGGGTCTACTCACGTTTATTTTACACATTACTTATTTAATGTTTATCCATAAAATAATAATAAATAAAACAAGAAGAATAAAAATAATACATAAAGAAGGCAGTTCTCCTCGATACGGCACGCATTGTGAGGAGGTTCCTGTCTCTAGGGCTCCCCTAATCACCAGTAGTTTGGACCCTGGTCCCGATGCCGGCGGACCCCTATTTTTTATATTTTTAAATGTTTGTTTTGTTTTTAGAAAATATTTAAAAATGTAAATTAATATGTAAAAAAATAAATAAAGGGAATATAATAATAATAAGAAATTGTTCCATTTCAATGTGTAGTGCTCGCGTATACTTTAGAAAACAATATGCAATTGTAAATTAAATATTTACATTAGTGAAATCATGCGCGTCAGGCGTGCATAAGCAAGCAGAGTACACAGAGGTTACTAAACCACTAGGGCTGTGACTTGTTTATTTGGATGTGACGTCATAATAGAAATTTGTAATATAAAAATGCGTAACAAATTAATGTTACTAATAATGTCTATAAGTAACTCTACATACAAGTTCCAGATCGAATACACTTTAGATCTTTTCATTTTTACCACATGTTTCTGTTACACGTTGTATACAACATATATATACATACACACATATATATATGCTATATACTTTTTAAGGCTCAAAGTCCGCACTTGCCTTTTTACCGGCTCGAGGCTGTATTGCGTGAAATCGCACGCGTGTCGTTTTTGAACTCTAATTACCACACAATAGGGTAAAAGTTGCATTGTTATGTGACATGACAACTGAATTAGCGATTGCTGGATGCGACACAGACATCATTATTATTATTTATTTATTGTTCTAACGTCGTTACATCATTCGGTTTATTAAAAAGAAATAAATTTACAATAAAACAACATGTAATGGTAAATTACAATGAATCTATTTATAATTTTTGGTTATATTTTAATAAATGGCTTCATGTTTAGCATTAAGCCAATTTCAAGTAGTGTTAATAATTCAGGAGCTCGACGGTTAACAGTAGGCAGTGGTTAACCCGCCCGGTCTGCGATTGCTAATGTTAAGCAATTTTCGCAAAGGCCGGTCATTGGATGGGTGAATAAAAATGTATCATCCCGAGCACCTCCATACTTCGGAAGGCATGTATAGCCGTTGGTCCCGGCTGCATTAGCAGTCGTTTACAACCGCCAAACCGCGCTGGGCCCTCGTGGTGGTTTGTGGCCCGTTCTTCCTATCCATCCTTAGGGAAGTTTATTAATATATCAAAATCAAATTAAATAAAAATATTTTATTCAGTTTCATATAAAAATTATAAAATTATAAACAAAGAACGAAACTAAGAAGTTTCGTTTATTATTTTATCTACTTTTTTGCGTACGGTAGATTAAGTTAAGAAAAATAGAGTCTCACGACAAGAGTTATAACAGAAATAACTTGGGAGAAACTCCTATTTGTTATTATAAGATCGGATGTTGATGTTCCCATTGAATAAAGCCTTCTTTGGCTTTCAACGTGAGAGATCATTGAAATCACTAAATTGAATCACTTAAGACTGACTAGTCTTTATTGCTAAATGGGGCAAGGCAATTTTCATCGATAATATCCGAAACACACTCTGCTTGACCTGGAAAATGAACTCAGGACCTCAGGTTATCCGCTAAAAACGAGACTAATACTCAAAGTTCGTATTTTTAATTTACTATATAAATCTGTAGGCTCTGTATGTACTTGCAATTTTTCTGACAAATGTTGGGATAAATATTCATTTTATGACTAACTGACACCAATTCTACGTTTTTGAAATTTTTGTCTGTCTGTCTGTCTGTCTGTATGACCACTTTTAACTCAAGAACGGCTTGACCGATCTTGATGAAAATTTGTATGTAGTAATAACATGCGATTGTGCAAATGATAGGCTAAACCTAACAATTATTGTAATAAGCATTCATTGACCCATTACTTTCGTACAGCGAAGCGGGCGGGTGACGACTAGTTTTTTATAAGCTTACAGGTATATTATAATTATATTTTCAAACAATCAAAGTTTTTTGTCTTTAAAGGTATTTATTATAAGCGTACACGTATTTGTTATAAAACTCGTGTTGACATTACTTTTCGTGTAGTAAAAATGTTTTCCTTATATCCCTTCGATCAACAATACAATAGATAAAGGATCCGGAACTAAAATGCATCTCGAAAGTCGTCCTGCAGCGCTATTCTCTAAACAAAACAGCATCGAACTCGACGTTGAAATCGCTCATAACTTGCAAACAAATTTCAACCTACTTTTAAATAGTAATAAAGTCTACATTCGTTCCCAAGTTATGAGCGAACTCAATGTCGAGATCGACGCTGTTTTGCTTAGAGAATAGCACTGCTGTTTGCTCATACCTGTACATTTAAATTTCGAACAACAAAATCTGAAAGAATATTAGATAGCATCAACAACTTCAGCTTACTATCAGAGTGAACGAGAGTGCGGCAACTTCACACAAGCGCTCCGAAACGCACGCACACAAGCTCGTAGTGCACCTACATTAGCACACAGAAAAAAGCACGGGAAAGGAGTACGCGATGACGCGGGCTGTCCCCGCAAACGCGGATCGGGCAGCGTATGTTGCTGTAGTAAAGAAGAATAACAAGTATGCCACTGAGCGCTGCTGATCAGTATGTACACGTATTTTTTTTGGTTTGGGTGTCGCGGTAGTATAGGTGGGTGCCTATTAAAAATATCTGGAAAAAAAAACCTGTTGTGTATGACGATGTCACACACAACCATAATCCCAGTTTGCCCTTTTTTACTTTTTTACTTTGTCCACAGATATAACAAGGTAAGTTTATAATATAAAAGACACCCAAATTCACACAATAATAAATTAACTATGTGTGATTAAATTAAGGTTGCAAAATATTTGTACTTAATATTAGGTAAATTGGAGATTGGTATAAAGATTTTTTTTTTAATTTTATTTTTCATAATAACGATTTTTAAATTTTCTTAGCATCTATTTATTTTAACACTATAATAATTGTAGAGTGAAGTGTGTTTGTTTCACTAGCTAAATATAGCAGACATTAAAAATAAAAAAAATCAAGTCCCTTCAAAGCTACAATGAAACAAAAAGACAATTCCGCGAACAAAAAAAGAAGTCAATTTAAAAAAAATTGGGCGATAAAGACACAAAATTAATAATCATTGTTATTACTGAAGCGTAAGTAACATAGTCCTAATTAAAGGTGTATAATAGTATTAACAAACGGTATTGACTTTTAGCAGTAATATAAGAAAAAATCGTAAATTTCATAGGTAAGTACCCAATAATTGATCGAAGTTATATTCACACGTAAAGCGTAAGAGTCACAATCAAACACAGAGTTAAACTGTTACCTCATTAATCGTTAATAGCGCCTTGACACGCCTTTAGCCAATCATCAATAATTACCTACGAATAATAAGCGATTTTTTTTTGGTATCGACAAACATTATTACTCAAATTGTTCGGTCTTTGTAGACATACGACAAATAAGCAGGTAGAAGTTTGTAAGTAAGTTAATAGCCTATACCTGCCATGAAACAACGCTTTCTGTCGATCTGCACACAAGCAAAAGAGATGCAAATAGTGTGCAATCCACCGGTTTTTTTTTGTTTACAATATTTAATATCTAGAAATAAAATTAAATGAAAATGCACTTTATTGTAATGAAAATACACTTATTAAGACCAGACTCGTACGAACGCTTATTTTCCCCATATTCCTGTACGCTACAGAGACGTGGACATTGCGAGAAGTGGAATGGATGAAAATAGATGCTTTAGAGTTGTGGTGCTGGAGAAGAATGCTTGGAGTATCGTGGACCGAGTTTCGCACTAACATCTCGATACTTCAAGAACTCGGCATTGAGCAGCGTCTATTTTTAGTAGTACAGTCTCGCATACTCACATTCTTCGGACACGTCTCTCGACGCGACCATCAGTCCATCGAACGTCTTGTCGTTCAAGGAAAGATGGAGGGCACAAGACCGCGTGGAAGGTCTCCCATGCGATGGAAGGACCAAATTAAGGCAGCCGAGAGAGGTCCATTAAACGACTGCAGCAGAATTACCTCCAACAGAGAAAAGTGGCGCGCTGTCGTTAGGCGAATAACATCTGCCCAAACCGCTACATGACGACCACGACCGCTCTGTCAAGAGCGTAGCGGACAAGAAGAGACACTTTATTGTACACCATACAAAATACAAAAAGAGGACAATACAAGAAGAAGTATAAATGGCGGCCTTATCGCTAAAAAGCAATTTCTTCCAGGCAACCATGTGTTGAACTGGACAAAAAAAGCTAAAAAATAGGTGGTTAATGGTGCTTTCAAAATTATGAGTTTATTTGAGACAATATAAAATATATACTTAATTATCATACATACAATGAATATATCAACATACATATATTATAACTAGTGGACCCGGCGGACTTCGAACCGCTTTGACAGTTTCCATCAAGTGATTAAATTCTCTTTGGGTTCCATGACAACAAAACAAACAAATAATTTTGTATTGGAAAATGAAATTGTCGTTTTTAGTATTTTTATAGTGTGGTTCCCGTAGGGATATCGGGATAAAAACAATCATGTGTGTTAATCCAGGTTATAAACTATCTGGATGCCGAATTTCATTCAAATCCATCCATCCATTGCAGCGTGAGGAAGCAACAAATATACGAACATACATACACACAAACTTTCGCATTTATAATTTAATAGGATAACTAGACTAGATGTATTATAAAAAAAAAAATTATAGCGTGTTTCTAATAAGTATTACAAACAAGCATAGTTAATTTAACGCCTCGGTGGCCGAGTGGCAGAGCGCTCAACCCGATACCCGAAGGTCCCGGGTTCAATTCCCAGGTCGAGCAAAGTGTGTTTCGGATTTGTCGATGCATAGCCCGGGTTTGTGATCACCAACCCGCATTTGGCAAGCGTGGCGATTAAGCCATTACTCATCAATTGTAGCGATGACTTGATTTCAATGATGGAGGCCTTTGCCCAGCAACTTACTAACTATTAGTGGTCGCCCAGTGGTCGAAATTCGACCGTAATTTTATTAAGGCTGCACGGATTATATCCTAAGCAATGAAAAATTAAAAAAGATAGAAGTAGAGTTTGGATTGGCATTGACAGATTTCGGCCGCTCCTCTTCCATTTTTGAAATTTTTAAAAAGCGTACCTTTATATGCGTGTGTGTCAAATATATGGTAGTGTGTGTAATGTTTGTGTTATTGATTTAATTTATATTTTTATGCATAATTTAAAGAAAATATTAACATACGAATAACCTTCTCTATATAAACTATAAGTTCGCGAAATTTCATACTCCTCCGTCCGCGCAATTTTCATAAAAAAGGGGTACAACGTTTTTGCTTCACGTATTAATTTAAAGATAATTAATTTCATCTACGTACTTTAGTAAATAAAAATTATGACCATGTAAACAGATACTGTTTAGAAGTGACTTTAGAATCTCACTATCTATCTATCAAGGAAATTTCATAATTCTGCATTTTGGAAACAATCACATTGTTGCATTATAGTCTATTCTTGAGGGAGGCTTTGCCCAGCAGTGGACGTCTTTTGGCTGAGATGATGATGATAACATATATTTTTCTTGGCGTTGTATGTTGTTTACTATGTCAATATGTATAAACCATGCCTTAGTGAAGCGCATCTCATGGCCGTCAGCGCCTTTAATCCGTCTTCGTGAACATATTTACATAACAGAATTAAATATTTATAAAATTTATAAAATACAGTGAAAAATTAAACGCCTATCCGCCCCAGCCAGGAATCGAACCTGGGTCTTCCGCAATCCGGGCGGTTGCACTAACCGCTATGCCACCGGGAAGGCTGACGTAAGCGCTGAATTTTGTCACTGCTTTTTAATTTTTTGAGAGTTAATAGCGGCACAGTGCGCCATCTATCCAACGGTCATTGCAACAGATGGCTATGCAGATTCGTCTTTGCAGATGAAATACCACAAATTTGATAACACAACGATATAGTAAATTTTTACTTTTATAACCGAATTGCTAATTCTGCTATTTTTAAAACGACAAGACAATCGTCTCAGTGGCTTAATGTTGAATTTTTGACTATGGGGAATGCCAAAACGTTTAAATAGCTGTGATGTTAAGAACAGAGATCATTAGTTATAATAATATAGGATTGATTAGAATCCGTTATGTACAGGTTTTTTTTACCGGTGCGCAAATTTTCTGGAGTGACTCACAATCGGTAAGTATGTTTACTTACCGATTGTAAGTCACTCCAGAAAGTTGTTACTTTCTCATAGAAACATGGGTTGAAATATGTCAAACACTTTTGGACTTCCCATACTTTAGCGAACACTTGATTAGTCTGACTTGTATAAAGTCTCAAAATTTTTGACATGTTTCAACCCATGTTACTGTGAGAAAGTTATTTGCTTACCGATTATGAGTCGCTCCAGAAAGCGCACTGGTAATAAAAATATCCTGTATGTCTATGGTCTTTGCTTTGATATAAGATGGTAAGATAGTTTATCTTCATAATAAATAATAATAAAATAAATAAATTTTCCTACACTCACACCAATTATCTAGCCCAAGAAAAGCTTCGTTATGAAACTTGTTAAATGGTTACTAGATAACGGATAAACATACTTAAATGCATACTTATTATACATAGAAAACACCCAGACCCAAAACAATTTAGAAAAACAATAATTGACCCGACCGGGGATCGAACCCGGGACCTCAGAGATGGCGACACCATGAAAACCGGTGTACAAACCACTCGACCAAGGAGGTCATCAAAATAAAATAATAGGTATAGCTTTGAAATAAAACCATTTTTACGGATCTACTCGCGTTTATTTTACACATTACTTATTTAATGTTTATCCTGACGTTTCATATGAGGTACAGCATGCCGAGTCCTATCTACCTATGTTGGTATGTAGAAAGGAACGTCGACGTACACTCACCGGCTCAAACGTTGGGTTATATAAAAAGGTTAACTGAAACGCGTTCAACCTCCTTCAGACATTTCAACTTTGAAGGAAAAAGTTTAGAAGCTTTTAAGTTCTTTTTTTTACTTTTTTTCGCTCTTTACAAAGGTTTTGTCACATCTACTTATTTCATTTCTATTTTAAACTCGTTCTATCTTTAAATATTTTTAATTAGAACGAATTTTCCTTTTTTTAACAATTCTTCACTGTGAACAAAGGAGGTTTTGTCACATAGAATTTTTCGTAACACCTCTATACTCGTGTTTACCTCCTTCAAATCTTTAAACTTAGAACGAATACGTTTGAAAGTTTTTATTAATTTCTTTTTTTTTACACGTCGTCGCTGTCAACAAAAAAGGTTTTGTGACACATCCAAATTCTTTCTTAACTCACAAACAAAACACATGCGCCGCCCAACCACCGTATGCACCTTTCTAATCGACTCACCTCTCTCCGTGAACGCGTCGTTCCCCCCATTGATGTCCTGCAGACTCTGCTCATCCGTCCCCACTTCGTTCCCAAAGTTCTGATCACGGAACACCACATTGTCCAAACCCGGTCCCCCATGCGAGTTGGTATGCACGAGGGAGTTAACACTGTCCGTCGCGTAGGGAAATACCACACGAGGACTCCGCGCCTTCCACCCATTGTATCCACTGTAAAAGCTGTTCCTAACTGATGGGGCGAAGGGAGCTACCGTCTGATAAGGATCGAAGCCGAAACTTGGCGCGTACGGCCTACCAAACCGTCCTTGGTAGTACTGAGGCGATTGGAACTGTCTAAAACGTGGTAGCGGTTCAAAGAACCTCTCGTTTCCAGACGGCTGGTCGTCCTGAACCTTCGTGGTGGACTCCACGCGAGCCTCCTCAGGCGAGGTGAACTCGTAATCGCTGCTGTCATCAAATTTGACTTGGGAGTCTAACGTTAAGTCGATCTCGCCACGACCGTAGTTCTGGTGGTTCTCAGCGTCGTCGAGGAACAGGACCCGGGACTGCCTACCCCGCCGGCGGTACAGGTTCCTTGGCACGAACTTGATCACGCTCTTGTACGGCTGGTAGACTAGGCTGAGCGCCCGGCTCGGCTCCACTGCCACCGACGACGTCGACGTCGCCGTCGCCACCAACAAAATCACTTTCCATCTGATTTCGCTTAACATGTTACCGCGGTCACTGCACCGATTTCACTTTCATCTTTTTTTGAACGGGGACAGGGGGTTTGTGGTAACCTTTATTTATGGTTTTTGACGGGTTTGTAATTTTTTTTTAAAACATCCTTTTTTTGTTACTGGCGTGTGTTGTTTAAAAATTTTGTGCGCATCTTTGGGTGGTGGCGCGCGCGCTCTACGTTGGGCTCGGCCGCGGACTGAACGGGCACGCGGGTCCCCACCGCTCGAGCCAGTGTTATATAAAACTGCATGCTCCACGTTTATGTAATAGAGTGACGTCGCACGACAATCGGATAAACAAATTATGTGATAACGCCTCTTTGGTCGCTTCGCCTTTTTTCGTTTGTGCGTTCGCTTCATTGTTGGTGTTGCATTTTGTTTTTTATTCACATGATTTTTGGATGTCGTTCTAAATTTGAATAATGATGTTGATATATTAAACATTTTTTGTACATAAAAACATACATTAAAACACACGCAACACAAAGCTTAGACAAAGGTATGCTATTATAGATATTGTTAATGCGAATTTTCTTTGAAGGGAGTGGTGTTTCAGCAATTATCGTGAACAGTATATAAAATAATTAAATCATTGATAACTTAAGAAATTAACATGTGTCTGTTAATTATAATAATTATCAAATGAATAATTTATAGAACCAGGTAGTTTGCATAGATATGAACTTATACATTTAGTAAACAAATAAATTATTTATTAAAACAAAATTTTGATTGAATTATGAATCTTAATATTGTCAAATTTGGTTTGAAAAATATAAATATGGTAATAACTTAAATAAAATAAGATTAATAAAGCTTAATTGGTAGCAAAAAATTGTATTGAAAATTATGTAAATAAATTGTGCATTACTCAGTATCTTATCATTACAAAGTACTCACATTTTTTTAAGACAGTGTTACATAGCGGCACTGTCAATTCCGTGTGTTAATAAATTGCCATTTCATTACGTTCGTCTGTTGGTAGGCAGACGTAGAAAGCTTGGGACAAGCTGTAAAAGCTCAAAATATATTTATAGGGATTTTTATGGGAGAACTCTCCCTCTTGAGAACCTCCAACATTTTGTCATGATACTGCAATACTGAATAGCGCTACGGCATGTCTTATGTCTTGCCGTTGGTCCCGGCTGCATTAGCAGTCGTTAACTGCCGCCCCGCTTTGGGCCCGCGTGGTGGTTTACGGCAAGTTCTCCCAGTGATGTTTTCATCCATAGGGACAGTTCGTGCCCCAGTAGAGGGAAACAATAAATTAATTCATTATTATTATTTATTTTTTTGTTTGAAAATAAGTTTAAAAAAGGGTCGTAGAAAATTCCACAAGCGGAATTCAAACCCGCACCACATACCGTGTCAGGTACACTGCGACAAAACTTTATTGTTGTTTTTCTTTGTTTCTTTTTTTTTGAAGTAATTTGTCTATGCATAGAATTACTATTAAATAAAGCGTGCATTGACAAAAATGAATTATATGTTGACAAACTTATTGAAAAATATAATAATACTACTGGACTTCGTACCGCTTCGACAGTTTCCATGACAGCAAAACAAACAAAACGGTGACGGTTTCCATGACCAGAAAACAAACAAATCGTCCGCTTAAGAACACCAGTATCCCATGATGGATCCCTATAGCAGCGCCACCTACCGGGTCCAATTATAAATCTAAACCACTCTCGAATCCACTTGAACACACACAGAAAATTTAATATTTAAAAAAAATATTAGCGTTCTGTACTCCTTCTCTACATAAACTGTGTGTGCGAAATTTCATACTCCTCCGTCCACGTAATTTTCGTAAAAAGGGGGTACAAAGTTTTTGCTTCACGTATTAATATATAGAGAAAGATCAGATATACAATATTGAAGCCATCTATCCAAAGCGCTGTAACTATAACCTTAGTAGCTAACTCGGAGAAGGTTGTAGTAGATACAGCCTTTCACTTGCGTTATCGATCGGTTCCAGCAACATCTAGCAGATGGCGCTGTTCTGTATGTTTTTATTATAGTTTATATCACATCACCTGCACATTTTTATGCCCCACTGCTGGGGCACGAGCCTTCCCTATGGATGGATAAAGAGAACGAGCCATAAACCACCACGCGGGCCCAGTGCGGTGCGGTGGTTGTAAACGACTGTTAATGCAGCCGGGATGGAATTCCACAACGGAAAATAGCTTGGCTTTCAGCGGTTAATAGTCATGATAAAACTGAATATAATCGTAGAATTGCACTTAATCCAAAATTCTGTACCTCTGAGGAGCTGATTTTTTTAATTGGCTTTGAGAACAAACTGTACCAACAATAGGATCAAACCTGAAACCTCTGTGGACAGTAGTTGGCGTAAATAAATATGTATAACGCACGCACGTAACTTCGCACGCGATTTTCATTTAAACTTCAAAGTATAATAAAAAAAATTAAAAAAAAATATTAAAGTATTAAAAAAATAATTAAAGTAAAAAATGTATTTAAATAAACTAAAAAAAATGGAGATTCTTCCTTGGGGAAGACCTTTGTCCAGCAGTAGACATTCTTCTCAAAAAAATCCATCCTTGAAAAAAAAATTCTACTTTCAGTACAGGAACAGGATTCAGAACGTTTACCTTTTAGCTGTGCAGAAGAACGGACTCAAGAAACTTCACACCTCTAATAGAAGTAATACCATTTACACTCACAATAGCTGCGCTAATTTCTAGGTGGTAGGTAAAATACCTTTGTGACGATTCAAAAAAGCTCATCGTAGTGACACCAGTGTTCGACACATTAACTCCAGTTTTCGACACAGTATTCGTCACCAAAAAATAACATTGATATTTATTAAACTTTTACGGAAAGTCTAAAACAGTTTTAGACTTTCCGTCTGTTTTAGTTGATTAAAGAAAAAAGGGTCGATCATTGGCTCCAGTCTAACACTGGTGCCTCTACCCTACTTATTTAATAGGTTAACTTAAATAAATATTATTTGATTTTATTTCGTATTAAGTTTAATCAGTGAGAAATAAATATTTCGCTGTTGCTTATAAAAGATTGTCAACGCGGTATCGCGTTGATGTCTTTTATATTGAACTTGATTTTCCTTACTGTTTTCAAACAGTGTTTTACAACTAAAAGTTATTTGCTATAGTTTTTATTATACATTCAATTCACTTAAAAATGACAATTTAAATGAATTGATAATTGATATTAATGTTTTTTAAGTTTTAATTTGATTCGCTAGTTAATTTATTGTTGTAATTCTTTTTCCAGACGAGTGGTGGTGTAAATCATATTTTTAATGTGAGTTATAAATCGTTTAAGCTATCCCATTATCCCACTGATGGGCAAAGGTCATGATTGAAATCAAGTCATAACTACATTTGATTTATTACTATTAGCCGAAATGCGGGTTGGCGAGCACAAACCCGGGCTATTATGCATCGAAACATCCGAAATTCACTCTGTCTAACCTTCCTTTATCTGTCCTAATGTTCTAAATTTGGTCACCCATCCGAAGAACGTATATTGCAAAAGTAGCTTAATTTCCCCGATCACCTTCGAACGCACAAGTCACCTCGCCATCTTGTTATTTACTCCTCATATTCACTCGGCTGGCCCCAAATTATGCATAATTTAACATAAGGCGCCGATGTTACGGCGCCGGCGCAGTGAAATTTTTAACATAATAGTGTATGTACAAACAGTAGGCAATACCATATAGGTATATAAATATGTAGTTCGCCTTCTCGTAGATTTTTATTTATTAATCGAACAATGTTAATTCTTTTATATTATGCCATGACCTGATGTTTGTTCGTGTACGTAAGTAAAATAGATAAATAAATTTAATTTTCAATTAAATGTATTATGAGACTACTTGCGTTTATTTGCACATTAATTAAATTTTAACGTTTATCCTGACGTTTCGAAGCTTTTGCATGAATATCAATAACAAAAATTATATCTATCTTAGTGACATCAAGAAAAACGCCAGATGCGAGAAAAATAATGATTAACACTTAATTTTACATAATTACAAAAGTTAATAGGAAAAAATTCTAAATATTTAAAAAGATTTTATATTCATTAATAGTATTTAAAACACTGAGAAGCTCGATGGTGCAGTGGTTAACGCGCCCGGTTTGCGAGTGCTGAGGGTGCAACTTTCGCAAATATCGGTCACGGAATGGGTGACCAAACATTTATCATCTCGAGCTCCTCCGTGCTTCGGAAGGCACGTAAAGTTGTCGTTAACAACCACCAATCCGCACTGGGCCCGCGTGGTGTTTTATAGCCCGTCCTCCCTATTTTTTATTTATTTAAACTTTAGCAACATAAATATTACATGGCGGACTTAATGCCTGAGGCATTCTCTACCAGTCAACCATAGGGTAGGGTACCCTATCCATCCGTAGAGAAATATAAAAGAAACTGATGATTATAATGATTTTAAATACATCCCCAACATCTGTTTGAGTCTTCTTAAAAGTAATAACAAAACTTTTGTTGGGAAAACAATACGTGACTTTTAAACTTGTCGGACAAAGCGTGTTTCAAATTTCCATTTCTGCGTTGTTAGGCCAATACCCATTAATTACAACGATGACTTGATTCCAATAGTGGAGGCTTTTGCCCAGCAGTGGGACAGTATAGGTGCTATACTTTTTATTGCATGACAAATCCCTGCCCGATCCACTAAATGCCACTACACATTTACAGAATACACTAAACATGCACACTAGTTTAGGCCCAAGACACCGTACTCATAGAACAAGGGTACGACGAGCCGGTTCACACGCGCTCTATACCAGATACAGACATGTACCAAAGCGCTTCTCCCCACCACCCTATCCGTGGTCCAAGCCTTTAGAGGCGCCCTCGAGTTGTTCCGCCCCCGATCCGATCCGAACCCCTCGGAGAATCTAGTAGGGCACAGGGACACATACGTGATGCTGTTCCCTCTAGAAAACCTCTGATAGTGATCCGTTTCACACGGCTTGTGGAACCCTTTAAGTTTCTAGCCGCCCCCAAAAAATCCCGGTGAAGCTGAAAATGTTCAGAGGCAATCAGAAATTCTCTCAAAAAAAAAGCATGACATGTTTCATGTTTTACTAGTTCGCTACTGACTCTACGTCGACTATGACGGAGGAGAAAATGCTTCCGAGGCGAGTGACGTCAACCAAAAGAGATGTTTTGATAATTAAGTTTCGGGTGTGGCGCTACAGATATGAATACATTTATTTATTAAACTTAAGACCATTAAGCCAAATAATCCTTTACAGAAAAGTTGCTTGGTATTATATAGGATTCCTCGTGTACATCGTGAAACAGAAAGGTGTAGTAAAAATTAAGAGATACAAATTGTATCCGATATAGATCTTGTATGTGTTGTTTCCAACACATAAATATTAACTTCATTTTTTCATGCTTTTGTAAATTAAATATTTATATTAAAAACTTTCCTACACTCACACCAATTATTTAGCCCAAGAGAAGCTTCGTTATGAAACTCGTTAAATAGTTACTAGACAACGGATAAACATACTTAAATACATTATTATTAGTATACATAGAAAACACCCAGACCCGAGACAATTTGGAAAAACAATAATATCTAAATTGACCCGACCAGAGATCGAACCCGGGACCTCAGAGATGGCGACACCATAACTGGTGTACAAACCACTCGACCAAGGAGGTCGTCAAATATAGTACAGTATTAGTATACGTATTAGTAAAGTTATTAGTATATACAGTATTAGTGAAGTCATGTGCATAAGCAAGCAGCAGTGATCATAAATGTAAGTACACAGAAGTTACTGAACCACTAGGGCTGAGACTTGTTTATTTTGATGTGACGTCACTATGGAAATATTTAATTACAAATTAAAGTTAATAATTATGTCTTAGTAACTCTGCATACAAGATCTAGATCGGATACAAATTTGATCTTTTCATTCTGACCACACCTTTCTGTTCCACGTTGTATAGGAGGAGCTCGAGAGTAAACGCGCTCAGTCTAAAAGGTACAAACATGTACCTGGGCGCTTCTCTCCTCCACCACGGCCCGGTCTACCCGAGCCTTTAGAGGCGCCCTCGGGTTGTTCCGCTCAACGATCCGATCCGAACCGTTCGGAGAATCTAGTAGGGCACGGGGACACGCACTAGTTCGTGATGCCGTTCCCTCTAGAAAACCTCCTAAGGTGATTCGTTTCACACGGCTTGAAGTACCCTAGGTAAGTAGGTAGAGTCAGTAGCGAGCTAGTAGAACATGAAACATGTCATGCTTTTTTTTAAAGAGAATTTCTGATTGCCTTTGAACATTTTCAGCTAATTGCTTGTTTGGGGGTGGCGAGAAACCAATCCGCACTGGGCCCGCGTGGTGGTTTATGGCGCGTTCTCCATGTGGTGTATCCATCTCATCATCATCGCAAAAAGCTCGTGCCTCAGCAGTGGGGCATAAATGAGCTGGTGTTGATGACTACAGTTTTGATAATGAGTAGACCCAGTCGACTCTACATGCAGCCACACTCCTTAAATGAGGGAAAGTTCAATATTAGCACTTATTAAAACCTACACTATCCCGCAGGAACCTGTTACCGGGATAAAAAGTATCCTATATCCTAGTCCGGGTCACGGTCTGTCTATGTGCAAAGTTTCATCCAAATCCGTTCGGCCATTTTTACGTGATGCGCGGTCAAATAAACAGGTAAACAGATAAACACAAAAATTCTAAAAACTGTTGGAACGTGTTCTGTTATCGATTCTAAGTATCCCCAGCCAACTTTTTTTCGAATATCTTCCATATACAGACTTTCGACTCTCTTTAGCTTTATTATATGTGTATCGAATAAATGCAATTGTACTAAAAAAGGTAAGTTCTCGGTAAGCGACAGTTAAGGTAACGGCATAAGGCGTGTCACCTCATTGGTTTCTGCAAAAATGGTGGGTAACGGTACCCTGTCTTGTGGGTTTAGATCCGTCAATACTGCTATGAGTCTGCGCACACTACAGTTGTCTGGAAGAGAAGCTGGTTTGAAGCTAGGCTGTCATTTTAAACACCACTTTGTTTCTCTTACTAATTATCAGAGTATAGGCTTCTAGTTATTCCGTGTTTTGTCTTTATTACTCTAATTTGAAATTAAGTTTACATGACGAGAACAAAACACGGAATATCTTTTCGAAGCTTATTATTATCAGAGTATAGGCTTCTAGTTATTCCGTGTTTTGTCTTTGTTACTCTAATTTGAAATTAAGTTTACATGACGAGAACAAAACACGGAATATCTTTTCAAAGCTTATTATTATCAGAGTATAGGCTTCTAGTTATACCGTCTTTTGTCTTTGTTACTCTAATTTTAAATTAAGTTTACATGACGAGAACAAAACACGGAATATCTTTTCAAAGCTTATTATTATCAGAGTATAGGCTTCTAGTTATACCGTCTTTTGTCTTTGTTACTCTAATTTGAAATTAAGTTTACATGACGAGAACAAAACACGGAATATCTTTTCGAAGCTTATTATTATCAGAGTATAGGTTTCTAGTTATTCCGTGTTTTGTCTTTGTTACTCTAATTTGAAATTAAGTTTACATGACGAGAACAAAACACGGAATATCTTTTCGAAGCTTATTATTATCAGAGTATAGGTTTCTAGTTATTCCGTGTTTTGTCTTTGTTACTCTAATTTGAAATTAAGTTTACATGACGAGAACAAAACACGGAATATCTTTTCGAAGCTTATTATTATCAGAGTATAGGTTTCTAGTTATTCCGTGTTTTGTCTTTGTTACTCTAATTTGAAATTAAGTTTACATGACGAGAACAAAACACGGAATATCTTTTCGAAGCTTATTATTATCAGAGTATAGGTTTCTAGTTATTCCGTGTTTTGTCTTTGTTACTCTAATTTGAAATTAAGTTTACATGACGAGAACAAAACACGGAATATCTATTTCAAGCTTATTATTTTAAGATAAAGAAAAAAGTCTCCTGAGTTACTTGCGAGCTATTCTCGGTCGAAGGCTCTCCCAAAATCCGAACTAGTAGAAGATTAAGTTTTTTAGTTAAACACAATTTTAGTTTATTTGATTTTTATACTTGACTTTTGACTTTAACTTTGATACTTTGTTTAATACCATTAATACCATAGCCCTTGTCAGTAAGATCTCTATTATATGTGTCTCTGTAATGAAACATTTTGTACATTGTTTGTTTAGCCCCGACGCATTCGCTTTGTCTGGGTTAGTTCATACAAATCTAGTGCTTAATTTCTTCACAATAACACAAAATTTCGCCTGCAGTTACCAGGTTCACATGTGAACCTGCAGGGCGTTACCGGTTAAAAAATTTAAATTTATAAACTTTTGAACTTTTGCGTTCCATAGTTAAACAAATTTAAACTGGGATTAACGCAAACTAATTAGTAAAAATCATACCTTCTTTATACCCGACGTTTTGACCGAGTTTCAACGGCCGTAGTCACGGGCTGACTGTTATCTGTTATGTTATGTTTCATTTTAATATGTAGTATGTATGTATGTAGTGTTTGCTTGAACTTCAGATATAATATTTATAAATTCTCTCTTTTTTCTTTTTTTTAGTAAGTAAATAATTAGCCTATTAATTTTCCCACATAATTACAAGCAAGTCATCGCTTCAATCAATGGATAATTAACTTATTCACCACGCTTGCCAAGCTTGACGATCACAAACCCGGGTTCTACATTGAAAAATTCAAAACTTTGCCCGACCGGAGAATTGAACCAAAGTCTTTCGGATATCGGGCACACCATGTGCCTCTCGACCACCGAGGCGTCAACACATTTTAGTGTTTTTTTTTAATATATTCTCTGTACTATACGAAAAGGTAATTATGTAAATTATTTTTTAATATCTAAAGAAAGTAAAGTTATCAAAGAACGCAACAAAAGTAAAAGTTTACACTTCTCATCGTCTCCACGTATTTAGCCGAGACTCGTGACAAAATGAGATTATAATGACAGAACGGCAGTTTCTAGCATCAACATCGTCATGGCACCGGTTCGATGACCGGTTGAAGACAAATTATGTTTACTAAAATATGAATATCATCACCATTACTAGCTCATTTTATGTCCCCACTGCTGGGACACTTTTTACCGGCGTGTTCTGATCTGGCGTTATGACCTGACGTAGATGGTCCCTTGCGCTTGCGTAAGGTTGTTCTGACACCTACTTTGTAACCGATAGGTTGGTAGGGGGTGTCAGTATAAACTTTAAAGTAGTGTATAGCGGGGTTGCTGGGACACGAGCCTTCCCTATGGAAAGATAGGGAGTACAGGCCATAAACCACCACGCGGGCCCAGTGCGGGTTGGTGGTTGTTAACGACTGCTAATGCAGCCGGGACCAGCGGCATTACATGCCTTCCGAAGCACGGATGAGCTCGAGATGATAAATTTCTGGTCACCCATTCGAAGACAATGCGAAAGCTGCTTAACCTTAGCAATCGCAGACCGGGTGCGTAAACCACTGCATTATCGAGCTCCTCTGTTATTGTAAATATCTTTATATACATATTATAAAAATCTTTTGTGCGTGTGTTTGTAATTGAACTTCTAAACGGTTGGCCCGATTTTTATGAAATTTTTTGTGTATGTTCAAGTGGATTCGAGAATGGTTCAGATTTACAATTGGACCCGGTAGGTGGCGCTGAAATAGTCCATCATGGGATACGGGTGTTTTCAAGCAGACGAAGTCGCGAGCTGGCCTCTAGTGAATATGTAATAATATAGTTATTGAAATGAAACAACTTTTACGGATCTACTCGTATTTATTTTACACATTACTTTATAATGTTTATTCTGACTTTTCGAACCCTTTGCAGGGTCCGTGGTCACGGGGAGACTGAGGTGTTGGTCGTCTCATAATTTTTATTGTCTTTAGAAAACAATATAATATAGTTAGTTAGGAACTAGCCTGTCTGCAAATCATAATCATTTTAAGTATTCATTTTATATATAATCACACTGTAATATTATAAATGCGAAAGTTTGTGTATATTTGTTGCTTCTTCACGCTGCAACGGATGGATGGATTTGGATGAAATTCGGCATACAGATAGTTTATAACCTGGATTAAAACATAAGATACTCTTTATCCCGATATTCCCACGGGACCGGGAACCACGCGGGTGAAAACCCGAGCGGCCGCTAGTATTCAATGAAGGTAAATTAAACGTTATGGATACATATACAAAACAACAGCAATAAATGCTTCGAATTTTTTCGTTAAAATTTCGATACACAATTTTAATTTCAACTTATATTTATTTCAATAAACTGTCATTAATGATGTAAAAGCGATAGCGTAATGAAAGCGATAAGAACGAAAAACAATTCATAGTATTTATTATTTGGCTTTTTTCTCACGAAAACTATTTTTTTAATTTTGTTAACGGAACTGTCAACTGACTCAGTGGTATATCTCCTTCGTTGAGAGCGACTGAGGCCAAAAGGATAAGGCTGCCTTCTTTTGTTCGGAACGTTCATCTGGGCATCAGTACGTATCTAGCTTTTTTAATTATATATAACTATTGGGTCGCCCGCAATACTTCGCGTTTATTCAACAGAATTTTTAGGAATTTCGAAACCTATGACAGGTTTCTTTATTTTTCTGCACATCTACGGATGGAGCTCTTCAAAATGAGGCCATAACCGATTTTTTATGTGCAGCTATCGTCCCATAATCACTGGTACAAAAATCGGCTTACGCTATTAATGTATACTAGTAGACCGTAATTTTATTATGGCTGCACGGATTGTATCCTAAGCAATGAAAAATTAAAAAAGATAGAATTTGAGTTTGGATTGGCATTGACAGATTTCGGACGCTGCGGGCCGCTCCTCTTGCATTTTTGAAATGTGTGTAATGTTTGTTTTATTGATTCAATGTATTTTTTTTTAAATATTAACATTCGGATAACCTTCTGTATATAAACTATAAGTGTGCGAAATTTCATACCCCTCAATCCGCGCAAACTTCATAAAAAAGGGGTACAAAGTTTTTGCTTCACAAAATAAACGCACACCCTAAAAGTAGTTTGTATAACATTACATAAATAATATACATTTTACATTTATGTAGTACTGAATCGATTTCAGTATTTTTTCACACCACCTGCTCGACAATGCCTCATTATATATCATTCAAACCTTACTCAAAGTAAATCATTATAGCCCTTGTCTTTTGCCGGGGTGTAATGTTGTACTGAATTTCATTATAACCCGCCGGGCAGTAATGTGATTCTCACTTCTCTTAGTTCTTATTGTTATGCATTTAAAGTCTAATTTCGTCAAAATCGCGGCTGCTGCAGCTGCTGGTGGCCGACGGCGAGGAGGTGGACGGCGGCGCGCGCCGCGCCTCATTTATTTGAAAATCGAACTTATTCGAAAATCGAGCTGGCCACGCCACGGCAAGCCGAACGAAAAAAATCAATACTTAAAACAAAACTGCAAAAGAAGATAGAATAAAACATTAAGAAAATGTCGAGTGACGAAAGTGATTTAACTCCGGAGTCCATTAAATTAGACGCCTTAGGTATTGTTAATAACCTACTACCAGAGAAGTCGAAGGAAAAATACTTGAAAGCTTACGACGATTTCCACAAATGGAAAACTGCAAAAGGCGCAAAGTCTGTGTCGGAGTCAGTGCTTCTTGTTTATTTCGAGTATTTATCGTGTACAAAGAAGTCCAGCAGCCTGTGGTGTATCTATTCGATGCTCAGGTTAACAATAAGCATCAAACACGACATTAAGATAAATACATATAGCAAGTTATTGGCATTTTTAAAGAGGAAATCAGATGGTCATCGAGCAAAGAAGTCAAAAGTATTGACAGCGCAAGATGTGGAAACTTTTCTGAATGAGGCTCCTGATCACAGCTTTCTGGCCATGAAAGTAAGTATGAGTACTGCCTACTTTTTAGTTACGTTTCTAGTACCTACCTATAATAGCTCTATAAAATAGTTAATTAATAAAAGGGTATTTAAATGGCACACATTTAAAAAATACACATTCTAAGGTTTTGTCGCAAGCTTTTTTTATAATATAAAGGTAAATAAATGTAGTAGTGTATCTATCTATTTACTCACAATCCTATTTTTTGTTACAGGTAGCCTTGATTTTTGGAGTGAATGGCGCATGTCGTGGAAATGAACTCGTAAACATAAAAGTCAATGATATCAAAAAACATGCAGATTTATTGCTGATTAACTTACCAGATACCAAAACAAATAGAGAACGTTCGTTCATAGTTCGTGAAGATTATGCAAGAATTGTTGAAAAGTACCAAGCTCTGCGCCCCTCTAATATAAACACCAACAGATTTTTTATCGGTTACAGTAATGGCAAATGCACCAGGCAAGTCATTGGCAAGAATAAAATCAGCGCCATGCCAAAAGAAATTGCAAAATACCTCAAATTGCAAAATCCCGAGCTCTATACGGACCATTGTTTGAGGAGAACATCGGCAAGTCTGTTAGCAGATTCAGGAGCAGATATGGCCCAGATAAAACGTCATGGTGGCTGGAAATCCGATGCAGTAGCGTATGTAGCCCACATAGAGAATTCCATACAAAACAAAAACAAGATAAGCTGTCGCATTGGTGACAACATTCATCTGAAAACTACGTCCATTATTGATGATCCTTGGAAACCTTTGCCACCACAGCCATCTAGCTCAAAATATATCCCGTCAAGCCCACTGCCTCAAGCACCACCTTCCCCAACCTTTACTGTGCCAAAAGACCCTCACACGCAAGGTTCTGATGTATTGGGTGCTGCTACTCAAATAAATTCCACCTCAACTAACATAAGCGTACCAAAAAATATAACCATATCTTTACATAACTGGACTAATGTATCAAACATCAATTTTAATTTTTAATTTACTTTTTATTGTTATTTACTGTGCCAATTATATATAATTAGTAATGAAAATAGTATTTTAATAAATAAAATACTTTTTCTAGTAGCCTTGGTTTTTATTGTCTCGCAAAAAGTGAGAAAAGTAGAGTATACTCCTCAGGGATAAAACTGATTTTGCCTTGGGCGCGCTTAAATCCTTCACTGCTCTCAGGACTCCATTTTAATTCCCTCGCTTCGCTCGGGAATCAACTGAAAACCCCCTCGCTGCGCTCGGGAGTTAAATCTGGAGTCCTTCGTTACGTTCAGGATTCAAATTTCGCGCCCGTGACATAATACAGTGCTTTATCCCCTTGGTGTACAATCTACTATTAAATACGCCTTCTCACCATGAATCGGAATCCTCTACTACTGAGGCACTGGCTGTCTTAACTCCAGCTGCCGGAACACAATACTACAAACATTGATGTTACGGCGACATATTTAGATAAGATGGTGGTAGTGTTAGCTAGTAAACTTAAAACTAAACAGCCCTTCCACCAGCAAACCGAGTAAAATGATTTAATAAAAGAAAGTCCGTATGCTCCTTTTCGATAAAACCTTGGCAGAATCATCTCAGTAATGTCCTATTTATAAATTATGTATTATACGTTTATTTTTGTACTAAATTTGTAAAAGTAGTTTATGTAATAATGTACATTGTATTTGTTTATATAAGTATATTTATATAAATTGCATATATGTAGGTATATACTGTGCGTTGTATAATATATTATTTTTATTTCTAAATTGTTGTCTTCGCCCAATTGCACCTACCTTGTTTCTGCACCACCCTATGGTTGACTGGTAGAGAATGCCTCAGGCATTAAGTCCGCCATGTAATATATGTTGCAAAAGTTTGAAATAAATAAATAGGTAATTACCTATGCATATTACCTATACATATACATATTAGGGTAGATAAATTTACCTACCCTCTACTAGGATCGAAAACAGGGGTCCTCAATGCTGCTTGGCGGCATAAATTAGTATCAGGGTTGTCGCTATTAAGCCGGGTTCTGGACAGAAATCTACAACTAGGTACTTCTATTGTATATGAAACCGTATCATTTAATCTAAGGAGTCATCATTCGTAACTAAACATCGCTATTCAACAGAACATCGATTGACTACCGATGCCAATTGATTATTAAATGTTTCTACAAACCACATACTTTCGATGCAGTGTTCGCGAACTAGACCTATAATAATCGTGATAGCGAGACGGGTTTCATCCGCCTGCTGAGCCAGAAAGGTGGCCGTAAACGGAACTACATTTAACGCTTATCAACTTTGACAGCTCGCATAGAAACTAGCGCCGTCGTGAGCCGCATATCGCCACCGAATCGCTCGCACGACGAGCGTACAACCTTCTTGCGCTAAAAAGAAATTAAAGAAACAGCGGCGTAATACGGAACTACGTTTCACACGAACTACTTTTGACAGTCGGCATAGACAGTGGCGCCACTGATAAAGGTAAGGTTAAAGCGGTAGCGCCCGTTCCATAGACAGGTTTTTGAGAAAACAGTCCGGCCAGTACGCTGTGGACCGCGCGCGGGAGTTGACGATTAAAAAAGAAAGAAAAGAGGTTTCGTTTCTTGAAAAATCGAATGACACGAGTATAAAAATTCGGTCAGCAAAAAGGAAGAGTTTAATTGTAGCTAAAATAAGAGTTTTGGCAGTAATTTGTTTTAAAGTGCGTTTAGCGAAAGTGGCTGATCTAAAAGTGAAAGGGAGTATTGGAGTGAGTACCTAACTATAGTGATCGTCGGAGCCTGTTTGATTTGTGTGATGATCAAGTCTAATGTTTATTTAGCAGTCGGTTATTTCCTGACCTAGTTGCAAAAAAGTTTGTGCAGTTTTGACAAAGACTCCTTGATCCTAAAACTGTATGTTTGTTTTTGGTAAACTTTTGTAGGTAACTGTTTTAGGGCACTAATTTAAAACCACTTTTCTAAACGATATCATGATAAATAAAATAAAATATAATACCTGCTTTTAAACCTAGTGCATTCCTGTCAGAGACTCCACAATCCTACAGATAAATAATTGTAGGTAATAGTTTTTAAAACCATATTTTAAAACCATATAAATGATTTTAAAACAGAAAAAATAATAACTGTTTTTAAAGGCTTTCTTTGAACGAAGTTATTCCTTTTAGAAGCATTTAAAACCTATTTACATTTAGGGGGATGAGAAATAGATGTTGTCCGATTCGCAGAACTAACCGATATGCACAAAATTTCACGAAAATCTATTGAGCCATTTTGGAGCAGTTTAATTACAAAAAAAAAAGAAGATAAAGATTTTGATAAGAATGATTTTTTTGCCTTTGATCTCTGATCTTCTTGTCGATTTCTAACGAGACTATATTAGATTGTTTTGTAAAGTTTACGCGCACACTACGCGTTGAAATGAAACAACTTTTACGGATCTACATGCGTTTATTATATATATTAGTTTTAATTAATGAGATACCAACATAGTTATGGGACGGCAAACACCTCAGTCTCCCTGTGACCACGGACCCTGCAAAGGGTTCAAAACGCCAGGGTAAACATTAATTTAAAAAATTAAAAATTAAAAAAACTTTCCTACACTCACACCAATTATCAAGCCCAAGAGAAGCTTCGTTATGAAACTCGTTAAATGGTTACTAGACTACGGATAAACATAGGTACTTAAAATACTTAAATGCATACTTATTATACATAGAAAACACCCAGACCCGAAACAATTTAAAAAAAACAATAATTTCTAAATTGACCCGACCGGGGATCGAACCCGGGACCTCAGACTCAGAGATAGCGACACCATGAAAACCGGAGTACAAACCACTCGACCAAGGAGGTCGTCGAAATTAAAACTAATATATAAAATAAACGCAAGTCAATCCGTAAAAATTGTTTCATTTTAATGCAACTAATATTGTTTGGGGATAGAGTAGATTCTAAGCCCGCATGGCAAGCTATTACTAAATAAATTCCAACTATTTAAATCGCATTCTTATGTTCTGACAGTAGAAATAATTTTTGTGTAGTGCGCAATCCAAAATTCATCATCAGCACCTCTCGACCCACTGCTGGGCATAGGTCTCTCTTTGTTTATGCCATTCGCCTCGATCCTGCGCTAGTCTGAGCCAAGTGCAACCCACAGTGTTGGTTATATCGTCGAACCATCTCGCGTATTTTATTATTTTATTATTATTATTATTTTATTTATTTGTGTTCGGGAGTCTTACAGCAAAATAGTCTAGTAAAAAAATCAAATAAAAAAAAAAAAACAAAAATGCTTTATTCATAACAGACCATTTGATTACTATTTAACTGTGGTGACATACCTACTAAGTAAGAAAATACCTGTTTTAGGTAGTCACCGCCCATAGAGACCGTGGTAGTTACAATTTGATCGATCGATTATCGAATTAAATAAAACTAAAAACTATAAGTAAATTACATTCCTACAAAGTTGAATAACGGTAATAAGTGTTTTAGTGTTTGTATATAATTTCGTACCTAAATAATATAATACTAGTAACTAAATAATACACAATAAATATAGCGATGCTTACAACAAGTCTCCACCTATGGATAGAAAAATAAAAACTAAGAACATATTATATCACTAAAGTATTTTAAAAGGATTAAACACTTAAAAATTAAATAGCACAGTAACTTTTGGTGTGCAGGACAGTTTAGGTAAAGAACTTTTTAGCTACTATACTCTTCAAAGAAGTGCTGCTGGTGCAAAACAGGTCAAAATCTAAAATAGACTTATTTATTGCAGTAGATGTCCGAGGGAGAAACGAATTTCTCCTATAATTAGTATGCGCTGGCGTCACAAACACCTCGACACGTTGTCTCAAACGCGGCTCATTGCAACGTAAACCAACCTTAGATAACAACGGAATAATTTTCCTGTTTAAGTCTCTCGGCCACCACTCAGTCAGCGTTCTGACAGCGTACACCTGTCTTCACTCCGTCTGGCCAAGTGTCCTGCTCAACTCCACTTGAGCCTCAATATCCGCTGGCTGGCATCTTGGACTTAATTCCGTTTGCAGATTTCGGTGTTGAGGACGCTGTCTAAAAGTGTGATGCCAAGCATGGCGCGCTCCATGGCTCTCTGTGCAACACAACCACGCCCGATCCTATCCCCGCACGATCCTCTAAATCCCACTACACATTTACAGAATACACTAAACATACTCATACATAACACCGTACTACAACAAAGTACGACAAGCCGGTTCACACGCGCTCTATACCAGGAACAGACATGTACCTGGGCGCGTCTCTCCACCCCTACGACCCGGTCAACCCGAGCCGAGGTCCGAGCACTAAGAGGCGCCCCTCGGGTCGTTCCGCTCCCCGATCCGGTCCGAATCCCTCGAGAGAATCTAGTAGGACACGGGGACACGCACTAGTGCGTGATGCTGTTCCCTCTAGAAAACCTCAGTTGATGCTTCGTTTCACACGGCTTGAGGAACCCTTTAAGTTCTCGCTGCCCCCAAAAAAGCCTGGTGAAGCTGAAAAGGCCGGCTGAGGCAATCAGCAAGCAAGTAAGCTTAATAGTCAGTAAACTTCTGACTACTCAAATAACTGTAACAAAAAGATAAACAGAAAGTAGATCGTCGTAATAATAGTTTCAGTCTTAAATTAGAGAGAAATTATTGAGAAATGTATATTAAATTAAATTAATATTGTATGATTTGGTGACGACATTTTTTTTTTTGTAAATCTCCTTTTTCTATTAATGCTGTGAAGTTTCTTGCGCCCATTCTTCTCCACAGCTTAAAAAAGACGTCCTGAATGGGTAGTAGGTAAAAAATGTATAGAGACGATTCAAAAGCACTTTTCTTAAATTTATTTTTAAAAAAACGAACGAGCGTTACGGTAGTCGCATATGATGTGTAACATAAAATACGAAAACTTTTCCATTACCTAAGCAGTAACAGAAATTAACCTCAAAATTTTAAAAAGCTATATTACTGAAATATTTTATTCGAATAATTATTCATTATTACTTACTTAGATTTTTTATCAATGATCTGCACTTTATTGAGACTTATTATCATCAGTAAATATTTATTAATATAGTATAAAAGTCTATTACACACGAAATGGTTAAAATCAATATTACAATAGAAATAGAATCTAGAATTAACAAATATATATATTTTTTTACAAATCTTACAGAGAATGCAGTAAATACTCATTAGAAGACATTTGACAAACACAATATGCCACAAATCATAATATGACATGTCTTGTTCATAATATCGATTTTAAATTCACAAAATGACGCGCGCTTGCGCGCTTCCCTGATTTCCTGTCACACTGTTACACCTACTTCCGTCACATTTCACGAAATCACTCCCACAAATTGTATATATAAAAGGCGAGCGGAAAGATGAACATCAAAAAAAATTAATACTTTGAATTTGACTTTGAATCCACACACACAATACACACACACACACAGTACACAATCTTTTTTTTTTTTTATTGTTCAAAACATTTTACAAAAAACAACATACAATACAATAATCCTAACACGGAAACCTTACAAGGTTTATCTGTGTAGGAGAGCCACTCTTACACAATACCTACTTATAAAATTTTTATGTTACATGCAAACAAGAGTACCTAGGTTAGTTTTTACTAGTATCCTATGATAGATTAACAAGATGATAATTTTGTAAGAAATATTTTTTAAATTTTGATTTGTATTTAGCAATGACCGTGTCCGAGTACAATATTTGAAGGTCATTAGGTAGTTCATTTAGATACGCTGGTATCAAGTAGCTTAATTTTCTACTTCCATGTACATTATTATATTTAGGCTGAAGTTCTAGTTTTCATTTATATATTCAAAGAGTTATGGGTTAAAATGTTTTAGACCTCATTTTAAGTAAACTGCATGTTTCTATGAACAATAAATTCTTTTAACCTATTACTATATAACCGATTGTATGTGGATGTGGACTTTGCTTTAAATGACATTACTGTAGCTAGTTATTTTCTTCAATTCTTAACTTGCTATTGGACTTCATCTCATCAGGGCCTCCAGTCAAACTAATGCAATAACGTCTCAATAGAGTGTCGGTAGCCTGAATAGAGAGATATTGACCATTTGACACTGCCGACTCTCGATGGTCAGTAAAGATAAGGCCAAAGGATGCATTTCATCCTGTTTTCCATTAATTTTGACACATAAATTATTTAAAACAAATAAAAGGTAATTTTACTGTAATTACTTAAGTAACTGACAAGGTGTGCTCAACAAAAAATATTAGTAAATAAATATTAATAAAATATTACTAGTAAATATTTGTAGTAATTTTTTATATTATTTCGTCTCTAAGGGATGTCTGTTACTTGAGATTTAACTTATAATAATTATGTTATTTGCATGTAGTGGTACCTATAAGTAAAGCATTACTCATTTTTTGTAAGATGCAATGTATGTTATAGTAAGTTTTTGTGTAATTGCTTTGTTGGTTACCCCAATAAATAAATAAATAAAGAAATTAGTTACCATTTTGGCATACAGTAAAACTTATACTCGTTGTAGTCGTGAAACGTCAGGATAAACATTAATTAAAAGTAATGTGAAAATAAACGCGAGTAGATCCGTAAACGTTGTTTCATTTCTATTTAAACTCGTAGATAAAATACTGAACTACTGAACACAAAAAAAGTACTGTCAATATTGTTTTTAATAACGATTGTCTTCGATAATACAGTAATGGAAAACAAGTGGACTTGTGACAACAAAACTTTTACTTTTTGTGTTTATTTGTAATGGAAAGTGTCCTGCTATGATAGGGCACTTTCCAATATTTTTGACCACTTAATTTTTTACCAGTTAATTTTTTTACAAAGTCATACAGTTTTGGATAGGTTGATGCGCATGCGTCTGTCTGCACCGTCCATTTTAAGAAATCCTTTGTGCGAACGCTCCACAAGCCACTCATTAAAAACAACAGAATGTATTAGCATTTGAAATTAGTGAAAAATATATTATACTATGTTTGGCGAGTCGTCATACACTTTTACTTTGGCATTGATGTATTTTGGGGAGAAAGTAGGCTTTTGTGAGATTTCAAAATACATTTTTTTAAATGCATAATAATATATTTTGTGCATGCCGTCCTGACTAATGTTGGTAGTGTGAAAGTTTGTTTTTTTGTTTATAAAGAAGGTTTTATGCACATACCTATATTTGGTCTGTGGTTTTATGGTTATTTTTACAGTGAGATATGTAAGCGCTTGGCTTCAGAATCAGAATCAGAATATTTATTGCATGTCACAAAAGTTACACAGTACAAGTACTTAGGTCTTAAATAATGTTATGTCATTGGGTGACGCCCTGCAAGGGCATAGCAAATTAGTAAATTAATTTTTGGTCCAGAGGGCTGTAGATGTCACAATACAAAAATCAATTATAAATGATGCTCAATTATAAATGCTTGTATCTTACCTGATTTTAAGTGATGATAAGGCCGAGTGTGGAAGCTCACTTCACTCGGAATCCTTAACTGGTGGAACTGGCTATCTTATCTCTAGCTGCCGGGACACAACAATGCTACTAACGTTGATGTTACGGCGACATATTTAGATAAGATAGATATATAGATAAATTCTTTATTGCTCACACACAAATGAAGACAAAAGGAAAACAACAGTTAAACAAACACTTAAAGCTAGTATATGGGCAAAGGCGGTCTTATCGCTACAAGCGATCTCTTCCAGACAACCTTTGGATAGAGAATCCAAGAAAGAGATAGAGGAAGTGCGCTAACATTAAATAAATAAGTACACATAATACCCTTCATACACATACATACATACTTAAATAAAATATATATACTTATATATTATAATAGACATTAAAATGAATTTAAAAAAAAATAAAGACTATAACATGTTACTAGCAGATGACTCAATTAGTAAATGCTTGTGCAGTTTGGATTTAAAGGTGGAAAGCGATTTAGAATGACGGATTTCAGGCGGTAGTTGGTTCCAAAGGAACGTAGCTTTGACTGTAAAAGAGTCCTTTAAATATCCAGATGGAGTAAAAGGAGGCTATAGATAAGATGGTGGTATTACCCAGGCGTACTTAAAACAAACTCTACCATCAACCAAAATGAGTACTGGGAATCGAACCCGGGGGACCTCTGGATCGGAGAATGGTTTTTTTTTATATTGGCACGTCATAGTGCCAAAATAAAAAATATACGCATATTTTGAAACTTGACCAATCATCAGTTACCTTTGATGTTGACTGTACATCATATTTGTACTCAGTTCGGTTGGTGGTAATGGTTTTTAAGTCCACCTGACTAGCTACTTCTCCATTAGTTTTATGAGAGAGAGAGAGATAGAGAGAGATAGAGAGAGAGAGAGAAACATTTATTGACCACACACACACATACATAAAACATAACAACAAAAACAAACAAAAGGTCAATCAGGACCCCGCCTCAGCTTGTGTTGTTGCGAACGAAGCATGTGGCAACAACGCTGGTATTCTGGCGGAGCCTGTCTTTGCTTTATCACTTTTGGCAAAAACTTCCATTACATTAAAAATTCGCTAAGGCTCATTGTTAATAATGACAACGTATCTGTCACTTGGTCTTTTAAACAAAAATAAAACTTGTTGTTTTATTATATGCAAACAAAATTCACTTCTAAGGTGGTAAAGCAATTTCATTGTCGACTATACATTAAAAACACTTACTTATCTAATTTATATCCATAATATCTAGTGTAATCATTCAATAATGACGATGTTCCGTCAGTAAAAGTTAAGAGAGTCAATGGCTCAGTCGTTTCTTTCTTTGTATGCCCAAAAGCTGTTTCAATGTCAACAACTACGTCATCAACATCGGATCTTAATATTTTTACTAATTTCGAATTAAGTTGAGAAGAAGTAAGCTACATGTGTTTATAATTATGGGTATCTTGAACCAACGGCATTATGTGCCTTCTGGAGTACGGAGGAGCTCGAGATTACATATTTTGGGTCACCAATCCGATGACTGGCATTTGCGAAGTTGCTTAATTTCAGCAATCACAAACTGGACGCTACTACTACGTCATCGAACTCCTCTGTACTTAATATTGTATTATGTACAAATTTCGTTTTTGTTAACGTTATTGACGTCGAATCAAACGCGCACTAGGCACCAAGGTAGATTAGGGTTGCAATTGCAACCATACTTTAAAATAACGTATCCTACGTTATTTTCCATCTCCATACTTTATTATTTTTGATAAAAATAAAGTATGGATAATACTTTATTTCCGACTAATGCGTGCGTTTGAACGGAATATTCCTGTTGACTTAATTTCTGAACTACTGAATGATACTCAGACTCAGGTGAAGTGAAACGAAACGCAACGTTAATTCCTGAACGCGCTATGAAACAATAAAAAAATATAAGATAGTGCCAAGAGTACAAAGAAATATGTTTAAACATTTAAATAAATAAATTTGGAAAATACTTTATTTTTTCTTCAAATCCTTTTTTTTATACTAGTTAGTGATAGATTTACTTTAATTTTCTGAATAGTTGGCAACCATAAGGTAGAAAAGTAACCTAAAACCAGCGCGTGAAAATTCGTGATCACTCGCCAATCTCGGTGTTGATTGGCCCGCGGCAATTATACCGAGCGAAAGGCATCCCACGCACGACCGCCGTTGTGGGCCGCGACCCAGACCAGCCGTCCGGAGACGCGATTCTATTACTACCTTACAAAGTCCACAATCGTATCTTAATGCCTTCTTAGTGCCTGCTTCCTAGCACGTAAAATTTCAATGAGAATCTATGTTATTTTTTGGCGACGAAATCTATGTCGAAACAATGGCGGTAGCCAAAGTAACATTAAGAAAACGATAGCGAAGTTCGAAAAGAATAAAATGTATGGGATTGACATAAGATTGACCACGTGATTTAGCGCGGCTTATGTCAATCCCATACATTTTATTCTTTTCGAACTCGCTATCGTTTTCTTAATGTTACTTTGGCTAAGACTACTGGGCTTAAAGTGTCGAAGGTTGCCTCTACTATATACATATACAGGGTCTAACAAAATCAATAAGCGAACTTTAAGGGCGGTATCTAACATTCTGAATACAATGACAAAAAATGGGCTCCAGTTTTATAGTGATTTTTCAAAGTTATGTTTTCTAATAAACTTAATCAATAAAAATAATGCACATCATGAAACATGCTGTATCTTTACTAACACGCAAGCAAACATCAATAAAAATATAGTGTAGGTCTGTACCTACACTATCTTTTGTGTGCGTGTATCTGTATACACGCACACAATTGAAAAACCATTGTATAACATTCATACATACACGGCTATCTTTGCGTGCGTGAAGTACGGGTTTGGAGTAAGGGTGTATTTTTTGGTGAATTATAATAATGTTTTGTTGGTTATCTCAGTAACGAGCCTGTAGTTTTGGACCAAATTTGGTGAGCATTCTCAGTGTAATGTATACAACCTTATTTTTAGTTTATTCGAAAACCGAAACACGGGTCAAATATTTTCATTTAAAGAATCAGTACAAAAAAAAAAATTAAATAATATCTTGAAAACTCACGAAGTTACAAGCTTTTTGCGCTGTCTCGTTGTGTGTTTTTAGTAGGGTATACTATAGTTGAGATTTTGTAAATATTATTTGGTCAAAATGTAACATGGTATAAAAAATATTGAAATCGATTCTATTACTGATTCTGAACAAACAGTTTTCAGGTTTCGTATAAACTAAAAATAACATTGTAGATGGTCCCCTTAAACGTTCGCTTATTGATATGGTTAGACCCTATATGTACCTAGAAAGCACGATAAAAGTATCCTTACATTAGATACCTCTAAATATCATCTCGAGCTCCTCCATGCTTCGTTCTTGCATTGGTCCTTTTTTTTTTTTTTTTTTTTACCCAGGGGAAGCCGTTAAGACTACCCGACCTTGAGGACGGTTATGTGACGGTTACGGCCTGACGGTTATGTGGGACTCGCCCGTCTGCCTTTCCACACCCACTGACAAGAAGAGAAGCTCCAAGTCAGCTGCCAGGAACAAGACCCGGCTGGGTGGGCGAGACAGAGGGGCTTGCATTGGTCCTGCATTAGCAGTCGTTAACAACCACCAATCCCCACCGGGCCCTCGTGGTATTTATTGCCCATTCTCCCTGTGGTTATTCTATCATAAGAGCTTGCCCCAGCAATGTAGACATAACAAAAACAAATAAATAAATAAAATTGAGCTATGATGGTGATGAGACACTGTAACATTTAAAGTAAGCTTGCTACCAAATTAGATATAGATTTGGAGCGATGCCACGTAATTCACATTGTTATATGGTCCCCATTCACGGACACTCTGCTACACACTACTTTAAAGTTTATACTGACACCCCCACCAACCTTACGGTTATAAAGTCAGACATCCTTACGCAAGCACAAGGGACTATCTACGTCAGGTCATAACGCCAGATCAGAACACGCCGGTACGCATCCTTCATCCGGTACTTTTAAGACTAGTGTTTCGAGCCAGTTGCCCGTGAACACGTATAGTCCACTACCTAATATCCAGATAGGTTAGCGGAGCTGTAAGCTCGCTAACTTCTCGTTACACTAAGAGTACAATTCGCAGATACCACTGCTCGGGTCGTCAACTCTTAAAGTCGACTACCAAATGTCCTCTTTGGTGGCGGAGTTGCCCATTCACGGGCACTCTTTCGCGCCACTCCGTCACTCCTTATCACTCCTTGCCACTCTAGGATTATGGAATGTTTGGAAATCCAACGCTTGAAGCGATGCCACGCAATCCATATAGTTAGTATCCAAGAGTGGTGGACACGACCAAATAAGACACGACCCCTGAGAATCGACAGTGGACGCTCCATGTACTCTAGATCATGTGGGAGCCAACAGTGGGATGTTTCTGGGCTGATGGTAGAGTATGATATCACCCACATCGCTGAAGCCGCAGTGGTAAACGCACTCGATGTGCAATGCTGAAGATCGCAACTTTTACAAAGGTCGGTCATCGGATATGTGTTAAAATATTTACTTCTCTGTGCCAAAACTCCGTGCTTCAGAAGGCACATTAAGCCGTTGGTCCCGGCTGCATTGACAGTCGCTAACTACCCGCACTGGGCTAGGGATAGGAAAGGTTCGTGCCCTAGCAGTAGGGACATAAAATGAGCTGGAGAAGTTTTAGTTATGACCATCGCCATGATGTTAATTGTCTTTTCTATTCCAGACAACCATCTTTCAAGTTCACAAAGAGCGTACCAAACACACGATATGTCAGGACAATACCGCGGCTCACTAGCGTCATGTCGGCGGTGAAAGATGAAACCGCAAAAACAAAATGGACGAACACATACAATTACAGAGAAAGCACAGACCGCAAGAATACATATAGAGTGTTGAGGAAACGAAAGAACTGCGTGATTCGAGCAGTGGAACCAAGATGGCCGGCGACGACAAGATGGCGGGCGACGGCAACATGGCGTCTGACAAAAGTTTTGATACCGTTAATGATATTGAACGTGGCGAGGCAGGTGGGCGCAGCGGAATGTAAGTATCTTATTTAATTTGAAAGCAGTACAGTCACGAGCATTAACATGTATACACTTTTGACTCTTCATCACCATCATCATCATCATCATCATCAGCTCATTTTATGTCCCCACTACTGGGACACGAGCCTTCCCTATGGATGGATAGGGATAACGAGCCATTAACCACCACGCAGGCCCAGTGCGGATTGGTGGTTGTTAACAACTGCTAATGCAGCCGGGACCAATAGCTTTACGTGCCTTCCGAAGCACGGAGGAGCTCGAGATGATACATTTTTGGTCACCCATGCTGGCCTATGCAAAAGTTGCTTAACCTTAGCATTCGCAGATTGGGCGCGTTAACCACTGCGCCATCGAGCTCCTCACTTTACTCTTTACTTTACTTGCTTTACTTTAATTTTTGACTCTTATTCCATTGTATTAAGAGTTACATTATTCACATGTGACTTACACATTGGATTTGGTAAGCGTAATGATTACGCCAATTCCCATCATTTGTAATGATGATTAGATTTCTATGATGGAGGCCCTAACCCAGCAATGCTACAGTTAAATTAATTAACTAGTTATTAATTTTTAAGCATCGCTAGCCAAATATCTGTTTGCTCAGGTTGAATGCGACATATCGTAGTTCAATCTTTTTACACTACTGACGTGAACCCATTCATAACACAAGCATATTAGCTTTCAAGAGAGTTATAATCTTTATCAAAAAATAACTTAACTATTATGTAATAGTTGCACAGGTTGTCTATGAAACTAGTGAAAACATGTATCAGCATGTACTGAAACCAGTATGAACTACCCTTTTTGTATTTTATTCTATCTTTGTATCTTTTATTTTATTTTATCTACACTAATGTTGTAACATTCTACTTATGTTTCCAATACTTGACTTATAATTACTACTGTTATAGCGCAGACAACAAAACACTCAATTTAAGCAATTTCACATGATGGTATAATATCCACATCGATATCGTAAAATCTCATTATAACATCAATAAAACGCGACCAATTAACCTGGCGAGCCTTATGTCAAAATCCTCATACAAGTTGTATAAAATTTTGATATTAGGCTGGCTTTTGAAAACAGTTGGGTTATACGTGAAAACTTCGTCGAAACTACTAAACTTACATACACAAAACTCTTTGGTAAGATTTTGTGCCAATTAAATAAAAAAAGAACAGCGCGCGCTCGCTCCTGATTGGCCCTGCGCGCGCAGCTGCGCTCTCATTGGTTAGATTTTAATGGCGGCAAGTTCACTGTGACAATACACGTACGCGTGAATTTAATGTTTTGCAATATGTTTTGTTTTTAAAATACAAATTAAAAGTTAAAAATGGACAGCGACGATGATATTTGTACGCCTCCGGATATTCTAGAATTGGCAACAAAAGTAACTCACAATCTTTTGCCAGAAAAATCTAGAAAATTATATGAAAAAGAATATAATAACTTTTTGGCATGGAAGATCGAAAAGAAAACTACATCATTTTCTGAAAATGTCATTCTTGTGTATCTCAAAGACCTCTCCGACAAATTCAAGCCATCTTCTATGTGGGCTAAATATTCTATGCTCAAGTCCACACTGAGTATCTACAACAATATTGATATCACGAAGTATTCAAAAGTCATAGCGTTCCTGAAACGCAGTTCAGAAGGACACAAGGAAAAAAAGTCCTTGACGTTTACATCAGGTCAAATAAAGATGTTCCTGAAAGATTCACCAGATATTTTGTATCTTTTTGAAAAGGTAAGTGTATTTTAGTTCTGTTATTTAATCTACCTAGTACTTACGTACTACACACGCAAGTTATCTAGACACTCCGTTTAAGCGATTAGGTAGTAGGTACCTACACTTTACTACTTCATAAATCATAGATTTTGCCTTGGCTATGTACCTCAAGCTTATTATATCGTTTATTGTTACAGGTTGCACTAATCTTCGGCATAATGGGGGCATGCCGAAGGCAAGAGCTATACAACATCCAGTTCGATGAAGTCTCTAACATAGACGACAGCACAATCATGGTGAAAGTTTGGAAAACAAAAACGAAAATAGATCGTTCTTTCGTTGTGACGGGCAACTGCTATGCCGTATGTAAAAAATACATGGAACTTCGACCCACCCCCTGTCGAAACCCTGCCTTTTTCTTGAGCTATAGATCGGGGAAGTGCGTCGATCAAAGAACTGGTATTAATAAATTTGGTGCTCTGGGATAAACTATCGCAAGTTTTTTGAATCTGCCTAACCCAGCGTTGTACACGGGGCATTGCTTCCGGCGCACCTCGGCGACCCTTCTCATAGATAGCGGTGGTGATTTGACCGCACTGAAACGACACGGGGGGTGGAAGTCTTCTACTGTGGCTGAAAGCTACATTGATGAGTCTTTAATGAATAAAATTCAAGTCTCAAATACGATCTTGAACAGTATAGAAAACAAGACGAATGAAGTAATTATAAATATTCCAACTCCGGCTACGAGCTCTACTGCTTGCCCCGCAACCGCTACAGCTGCTGGATCAATAATTAACATTAACTTTCAAAATTGTACCATCCAAAATTTGAACAATTATTATAAATAAACTATTGTCAGCTTTTACTCTTGTTGTTTGACTAATTGCATTAGTGAAGATAAAGTAGTGTATGCAACTGCATATAACACGGGTATTAAAACACTCGTTACTATTATGAAACTCGCTGCGCTCGTTTCATAAACTCACACTCGTGTTTTAATACCCTTCATTATATGACAGTTGCATAAACTACTATTCTTAGAACATCGCCTCGGTTTATTTGTACTGCTATGGTGTTATAATTGACGACCTCCTTGGCCGAGTGGTTTCTACACCGGTTTTCATGGAGTCGCCATCTCTGAGGTCTCGGCTTCGATCCCCGGTCGGGTCAATTTAGAAGTTATTGTTTTTCTAAATTTTCTCGGGTTTGGATGTTTTCTATGTATATTAAGTATGTATTTAAGTATTTTAAGTATGTTTATCCGTTGTCTAGTAACCATATAACGAGTTTCATAACGAAGCTTCTCTTGGGCTAGATAAATTGGTGTGAGTGTAGGAAAGTTTATTTATTTATTTATTGTCTCAAATAAATAAATAAATGATATTCTCCAGACTATGAAATTATAACGAACTGTCTCCCACAGCGTTCACCAGCCGAGTGCTAGCCAACATCTTCGGGTACCCCTCGACCTGCAGCTTCAATGGTGACGTCAGACCGTGCACCCTGACCCTGGAGTGTTGGCTGAGGGGCGGCATCAGGGCTAGGGGCTGTGGGGGGTGGCTGTTTTCCTGCTGCGTGCCTAAAGAGCCAGAGAGAAGTGACAGCTTCGAGAATAGGTGAATATATCATCATCATCATCTCAGCCAAAAGACGTCCACTGCTGGACAAAGGCCTCCCCCAAGAATCTCCACAACGAACGGTTTTGTGCTGCTCGAACTACCATCGAACTCCAACAAAAAAACCTAACCATAGGTGATTTTTACATAGCATAGCTTAATTGCAAAAATTTACTTAAAGCTATGGATACTAGTTTTGCAAAAAGTCTGGTGGGCAGACCTCCAACAAGGTGGACCGACGATCTGATGAAAGTCGCGGTGAATATATAGGGTCTAACAATATCAATAAGCGGACGTTTAAGGGGAGCATCTATACATCACACTGAGCATGCTCACCAAATTTGGTTCAAAACTACAGGCTCATCATCATCATCATCTCAGCCAAAAGACGTCCACTGCTGGACAAAGGCCTCCCCCAAGATGGGGGGTATTTGCCATAATCGCCACGCTTGGCAGGCGGGTTGGCGATCGCAGTAGGTTGAAAGTAAGAGAGATGCTGCTGCCCATCCTCTGGAATGGTCCCTTAGTCGCCTTTTACGACACCCACGGGTTGAGATGGGGTGGTGCAATTCTTTATCCCCGGCACCACACAGGGAACACAGGCTCGTCACCGAGATAATCAACAAAACATTATCATAATTTACCAAAAAATACACCCTTTCCAAATGATTGATTGATTGATTTGATTTAGTTTGTTAGAAAACATAACTTTGAAAAATCACTATAAAACTGGAGCTCATTTTTTGTCTTTGTATTCAGAATGATGTATAGATACCGCCCTTAAACATTCGCTTATTGATTTTGTTAGACCCTGTATATCACTACATAATTATACTCAATGCACAGAGCTAATTTGTGAAGATCTTTCGCGAAGGTTTTAGTCCAGAAATGGATGTCAATCGGCTGAGATGATGACGATGATGATGCACACTTACTTTTGTAACTTAAGTTTTTCTGTGATTGGGAGGGCATTTCTCATGTTTGATGATGTAGAAGAAAGGGAGAAAAGCTATGCCCTTGCTGAGATTGTTGGCAGTTTTTCTCTCTACAATGTCTTTCACTGACTGAGCTGATAGCGTAGTGATATTCACACTAGCTTAGATAAATAAGAGAAGATAGTAGCTAGGTAGGTAAGAGCCCTTTTAGTTTAGTTTGTTTTTACTTCACCCATGGATGCTTGCAACAGTCTTTAAGCTGTCGGGGAGACCGCTTTCCATCAAGCTGGCAGTATGCCTGTATGCCGGCTCAACAAGAAAGGTGCACTTTGTCTCATAGGAACTGACCTAACAACTTATCATTTCCCCAGTATCCCATCATCATCAGAGTGGAAGTACACGAAAGTGGTGCCGCCGAAGCTGAGGCAGATCCCACAGCGGAGCGTGGTGCCTACCAATATGTTCCGGAGGAGAGTGGACGACGACATGACTCAGGTAATGATGACCATGAAAAGATCAGTAATAACCATAAAGTTAATATACCAACGGAATAGAGCAATAAAGGGCTGAGCGAGCGAGATGTCATCAGCAGCAACACTGTGTGATAAAAAGAGATGCGTGATGCGACGTAACAGAACTGTTTTTGGCAACTGTTTGACAGTTCATTTGTCATCCTATTTCGGTTTCGTTTGACAGCTCGTGTTCGTTGCTCTATTCCGTTGGTATATTAACTTTATGGTAATAACATAATTTAAGAAGAAAATAAATGTCGAAATGCAATTCAAATAATATGTGTAATGTAATGTAATGTAATCCGCACTGGGTTTGAGTGGTGGTTTATGGCCTGTTTTTCCTATCCACGCATAGGGAAGGCTTGTGCCCCAGCAGTGGGCACATAAAATGAACTGGTAATGATGATGATGATGTTAAATTGGATCAGGAACGACTCACTCATCTCGATCTAGGTTGATTAAAAATGTAATATACAAGCATTAAAGCTGTAGTACTCTAGTTCAGCCTTTCCCAACCTTTTTCATGAGCAGATCCCTGGCGCTACCTAATCACGATCCACGAACCCCTATCGCTAGGTCTATGTCACACATAAGAGTATCTAAGATAACTTCTGTGTAATTATGTCTAAGTTGGGAAACTCTGGTCTAGTGGCTAAACTACTTGTCTCAGATCAGACCAGAGATCCTGGTTCTGATTCATAGCGAGGTTGTTCTAAACCCATTTGTCTAGCTACTGTAATCTTGTCTAAGTCTTCGTAATCATCCCTTACAGGTAGACTGTGGTCTCCCGTCGTCCAGGATACTCCAAAAGAGGATCATAGGAGGGCGGGAGGCAAGGTTCGCGGAGTTCCCTTGGCAAGCGCACGTCAGGATATCAGAGTTCCAATGTGGAGGGGTTTTGGGTAAGTCTAAGAATGTGTGAGAGAGAGACGAGTTTATCCCACTGTGGTCGTTATAAAACCATTCACTAAGAACACATTCTATCAAGTTTTTTATTGGATCGAGTTAAAATTAACTGTTTGTATGGGATCGACGCTGTTCGGTCGTTTTTTGAGATGTAATAGGTTCAGAGAAGTGACAGAGCATAGAGGTAAAAGAACTAAAGCTTCAGTTGGCCAATAGAGTAGACATAACTGTCTACTCTATTTTAAGTCTGAGCTCTTTTTGAGCTACATCCATGCTCTAGCGACAGCGAGTCTAGACGCCATGCGCCAAATTGCTTTTTTTCCCCGATAAGCGGCCGATAACCGTTAGTCAAAGTCCATCATTGAAATCAAGTCATTACTACAAATGATGGATAATGGCTTAATCACCACCCTTTCCAAGTGCGGGTTGGTGATCACAAACCCGGGCTATGCATCGAAAAATTCGAAAACACACCTTGCCCGACCTGGGAATTGAACCCGGGACCATTGGGTATCCGGCCGAGCGCTATACCACTTGGCCACCGAGGCGTTGATGAACATAAAAAAATATACATATAATTATACTATCAGTATATAAATACTTATTTTTTCTACACATATATATTATATTTATATATTTTTTTATATTTAGGCAACATCACATACATTGTTCTGATCCCAAGGTAAGTAGCTTAAGCACTCGTTTCATGGAAATCAGAAATAACGACGGTACCGCAACACCCAGACCCGACAAAACATCGAAAAGTTAGTTTTTCGACATTGATCTCAGAGTTAGTGCCGCCCAAAGTCCGACGTGCAAGCCACTCGGCTACGGAGGTCATCTTCAATTCACAATTGTAATGGTTTCGTTCCAGTATCCCGCTGGTATGTGGCCACTGCAGCACACTGCGTGTCGCGGGCGCGTCCTCGTGACATCTCAGTATGGTTGGGAGCACTAGACACCACAGCAGGTTCCGATACCGCTAGGAAACTTGGGTAAGCACTTACACATAATACGGGGTCAAAAATCCAAATGAGACAGTTTGACACTAAAGAGAAAAAGTTTTGATCTAAGGAGAGAGCAGAGGTAAACGGGCTCGGTCAGCGATGGCTGAAATTAAACAACTTTTGCAAAGGTCTGCCATCAAATGGATGATTCATCATTATCATCATCATCTCAGCCAAAAGACGTCCACTGCTGGACATAGGTCTCCCTCAAGGAAAAATAATTTTAAGGGGAATTTGCCATAATCGCCACGCTTGGCAGGCGGGTTGGCGGTCGCAGTAAGGTGAGAATAATCACAGAGAGACGCTGCTGCCCATCCTCTGGAATGGTCCCATAGTCGCCTTCTACGACACCCACGGGAAGAGATGGGGCGGTGGAATTGTTTATCCCCGACATTACACGGGGGAATGGATGAATAAAAATGTATAATCTCGAGCTTTTCCGTTCTTTGGAAGGCAAAGCTGCTTTAAAGCCGTTGGTCTAGGCTGCATTAGCAGTCGTTAACAAAGTCGTTAACAAATTGCATTGCCCGCGTGATGGTTCATTGCCACTTTTCCCTGCGGTGTTCATATCCACAGGGAAAGCTTGTACCCCAGCAGTGGGGACATCAAATGAGTCACGCTTTCCTTAAGCACGGAACACGCGCTTGACCTTAAAGCTTACCGACCTCATTTGTTTCCAGGGTCGTCCAAAAAATCCTCCACCCACTCTTCCAGTTCCGCATGACCCAACCAGATCGCTTCGACATAGCGCTACTGAAGCTATCCCGTCCAATCACTTACATGAGCCACATACTACCTATATGTCTTCCTGACTTCGAACTGGAGCTACGAGGCAGATCAGGGGTCATTGCTGGTTGGGGCAAGACTGATGCTAGCAATGGGCATACTGGGACGAATCTGCTAAGGTCTGCTACGGTGCCGCTACTCAGTGAGTATATCTATCTCTTTCTACAATATAGAAGCGTGTCTGTGGTTAAGCCACCGGTCTTCACATGGAAACACCTAAATATTCCGAAATATTATTAATAAGAACTTCATACAACGTTAGTCGGAACGGGGGCACTAAGCCGAAAGAAGGGTAAAGTATACATGATAGAGAATAACTTCTTTTTTTTACTTTTTTTTTTATTTACATTTGATTGGTCTACAAAAATCTAGTAGGCTACGGTTTTGACGTAGGTTCTCAGCAAATAGGTTTACCTCTAATGTCAATGTACGGTCATTGTAAAGAGTCGAGTTTTCTCTCCATAGTTGGACTAATGTATCCAATACCTAATATTAACTTTTAATTTGTTTATTTTTGTGTACTACAGCGTAATTTCTTTTGAAATCTTAAAAAAGCTGTTAATCTAAAATTATCCATTTTTAAGGAAAAGTTCATAGACAAAAGTTATTCACTATCATATACACTTTACCCTCCTTTCATTGATAAGATTCGTTATTTTTGTTTAACTACAGCTGTTGGTATGTTTAGGTTAGCCTTATGAACAAAAGCAGTGGAGCGAGCAAAGCAATTTTAATGTATCAGAATTTTGAGATTCGAGATTCAGATATTCGTGATAATAATAATCGGAATTAGGTTTTTCGTACTTATGTAGCCCTCCACATAGCCATATAGTGCCTATATAATAGCCCTTCTACATGTTACATTTCTTATGTCCTTGCTGAGTTTGTTATCGATTCTTCTCAATACAAGGCCTTGACTTCCGAACCGTGGTGGCTCGGGACATTCATAAGAGCATTTTATTGTAATTTAATCTGAGTAATAAATAAAAATAATAATTTTATTTACCTTTAAATAAATTTAATTTAGTCCCTGTGGAGCACAAACACTCGGCTACCACGCGCGGTATACCAAACCAGTGCCTGGGTGCTTTCTTACCTCACTTACGGTCAACCAAAGCCAGGGTATTAAAGAAAACTCACTAACGAATACTAAAACAAACATTAACCGGTTACGCCCTGCAGGTTCAATTTTGTGTTATTGTGAAGAAGTTAAGCACTAGATTTGTATGAACTAACCCAGACAAAGCGAATGCGTCGGGGCTTAAAAGGTTAAAGAAAAAACATCATATGTTGCAGGTAAAGAACAATGCATTAAATGGCATCAGAGCAAGCAGATCTCCGTCGAAATCCACTCGGAGATGATCTGCGCCGGCCACTCGGACGGGCACCAGGACGCATGCTTAGGTAACCAACAGGAGGGCTATTAAAATTCTTTATGGTTTTTTTTACAGAAAAGTTGACAAATGACTCGTTGCTCTACCTAAAGTTAAGTAGAAGCGGAGTTCAGATGCTGTCCAGATCCGAAGGCAGCAAGTGAAGCAGATTTATTTTTTAATTCAATTTATAGGCAAGAATTTGACCGCGATCTCGCCTGATGGTGAGCGGTGATGCGGCCTAGGACGTAGCATACTTGCCTATACATATAATGCCTATTCACCTTTGCCTTGAAAATGTCCAGGTCGTACGTTTCAAAAAACAGGGGCCCGACCGCCTAACCGATCGCTTTGACTTCGTGATGTGTGGTTTATGACGTCATCTTGTCGTTTCATGCCGCCTATGAAAGCAATATCGAAAGCTATAGCCTTTAGCTTTTGATATTTCTTTCATAGGCGGTGCAAGGTGGCAAGATGACGTCATAAACTATACGCGTAGTCAAAGCGGTCGGTTAGGCGGTCGGGGGGCGAATCCGCAGGAAGGGAGTTCTACTCCTTAGCTGGCCGCATCAAAAATGATGACGCATAGCACTTTGTGCGTATAGGCGGTATGTTGACAGCATAAGGGTGTGATCTCAGCCCGCGTCTAGTTCCCCGAAGATGAAAAGGAGAAGGTGGATTGTGCCTTACTAGTCCCGCTAGTTAGTTACTTCTTCATAGTTACTTCTTCATACCTCGTTTAAAAGACCCACATGGAAAGAAGAAATACGTGTGCTGAAAGGGCATTCCATATTTTGGATTTTCGTGACAAAAGCAACATGCGTGGCCTTATCAGCAAAGGGAGAAGGAAGAATACGGGAGAAAAGTTCTTCGGAACGCTCGTACTGGGCCCGCGTGGTGGATTATGAGTCGTTCCCCCTATCCAACCATAGGGAAGGCTCGTACTCTAGCAGTGGAGACTAGTGAGCTAGTGATGATTATAATGATGAAATGGTTTTACACTTTAACGATCCATTTTTATACAGCACTATTTTATTATTTCTTATCCGATCTCTTGCAGGTGACTCCGGCGGCCCCCTGATAGTGTTAGACAACGGCCGGTACTACTTGGTCGGCATCACATCGGCCGGCTTCGGCTGCGGGGTAGACCACCAGCCCGGGATATACCACAACGTGCAGGTCACCGCGGCCTGGATACGCACTGTCATCGCGCCCGTCATTAATTACAATGGGTTTTAGCATGTTTTAACAAGGAGGGGGGAGAATGAAAGATATTTCTTACATTTGTTCATTCAATAAATAGAAAAGGAAAGAAATAAAAGAAGATAGAAATAAAGAAACAGGCAGAAAAGAACAAGAATAGAAAAAATATAAAGAAGAGAGAAAGTAAGATATAAAACAACAAAGAAAGAGAGAAGAGCATATTTATTCGATTGTTAATTACCTCAGATCGGAACAGGTAGAAATTCTACATATACTTTTGCAATGTTATAATAGCATTAATACATTACAACTAGACAGACTCAGGCATTTCAGGAGGAGGTATTTTAGAAAAGTTACTTAAAACCAGTGGACGGATGTCAACTACAATGGGTTTTAGGAAAAGGCAGATTAAGTTAAAGATAAAGTGTAAGAAAAAAAGAAAAAAGGAAAGAGAAAGTAAGAAAGATATAATGAAAACATATTTATTTGATAGTTAATTACAACCTCCTAAATTACCTATATATACCTTATAACGGGATTCATGGTAATGAATGACCGAAATTTATCACATCATACAGATAACTTAGGCCTGTACTGGATACAATTACGATACGATTACAATGGGTTCTAATGTTGAGACGAGAGAGAAAGGCAAGAATAAAAAATAAAAAGAATGAAAGAAAAGGAAAGACAGAAAGGAACATAGAAAACAATAACGAAAATATTTTATAGAGATATTATATTATTTGATAGAGTTTGAGCTTAACTTACTTTAGCATACATGTCATGTCATGTCCTGTCATCAATTAGCATGGAGGGTGTTAGGTCTCAGTGTTAGACATTTTATCTCTTGTATAGTCGACCATGAAATTGCTTTATCACTTTTGACAAAAACTTCCGTTACAATAAGCTACAATAATTTCGCTAAGGCTCATTGTTAATAATGACAGCGTATCTGTCACTTGGTATTTTAAACAAAAATAGAACTTGTTGTTTTGTTATATGCAAACGAAATTCACTCCTAAGGTGGTAAAGCAATTTCATTGTCGACTATACAAGCACACCGCCTATTAAAGTTTTAAGCAGAGTTACGGACAATGTCAAAACACTAATAACCTGCACCAAAACTAGACACTGGCTAAATTGTAGCGAGAGCCATCTTTCAAGAAATTGAAATTGAATTGAAAGTAAGTAAGAATAAAGGAAAGGAAATCTTAAAATTAAAATTAAAATTTTAGAAAGAAAAAAGACAGAAAGTAAGCATGTTTATTTGATTGTTAATAACTAAAGGTTGGGATAGAGTTTACCTATTCCAATTTTACGTATCACCGTATCGGCTAAGTTCAAAGTACAAATATGTAAAACTATTTTCTTTGCAATTTTGGTTATTATTGTAAAGTGAAGCTCCATTTAATTGGTTTATTTCATCCCATTTCCATTTCGCACATACTATTATTACTCTTTTCCATACAAATAGATTTGTACAAAAAATGTTCAAAAATGAGTAGGTATATATAAAATTAAATGTATTGTACAAAACCATTATTTAAAAAGACTACCTAATTATAATAGTTATAAGGAAATGTTAAGAGCGTTTACGCCGCACACTAGCGCCACTAATGAAAAAAAAACATATCTACTAATTAGAGATAGAAAATCAAATTATGCTTAACAAACTATTTGAATGAAGTAATTTAGCATTTTTACGTCACCTAATGAACACCTTACATGTTATGGTTTAGTTAAATAAGACGTTACGGCCACTTTTAACTATAACGCCATATTTAACTAAACCATATCATGTCAGGTGTTCATTAGGTGACGTAAAAATGCTAAATTACAAATAATAAAATAAAATAAAATTACTTCATTCAGATAGTTTGTTGAACATAATTTGATTTTCTTTCTCTCTAATTACTAGATATGTTTTTTGTTTTCATTGGCGGCGCTAGTGTGCGGATTAAACGCTCTTTAAGTTTTAAGTTTCACATCATTCTGATTTTAATATAATTTTGTTATAGTTCTCTAAGAAAGCTACATAGAATAACCGTGTATTTTAAGTAAGTAATTTGTCTGAGGTATGTGGTAGTTAGTACCTTCGATCAATTACGTACTAGATTTCCGATGACTGTGGCGATGACAGTAAATATTAAGTACAAATATTTGGCAACCTTAATTTAAAATTTATGGTTCGATTTTTTCTTGGCGGGAAGTGAAGAGTCATGTCTGCGGTTTTGTTTTATTTTCCAAAATTTGTGTTATGTCGAATATTAATGTGAAATAATGGTGGATTATTAACCGTTAAGTGTTTGTAAGAGTGCATGAGTGTTGGCAAATGAAACAAAACAGTGCAACGTTACTTTTCAAATTCTCTCAAGAAGTACGCCCGATAATACCCCACAACTTTACTGAGATACTCGAGGGGTTGGGGGGCCTATCTTTTCTCACTTCTCATTTCTATTATCATTCATCATCATCATACATGAAGGAAATATTGTTTATTTATGTATTACTTGTAAGAAAAATTACTTTGACACTGGCTAAATTTGCTAATCGCACGAAGCCATCAACTAAAAGAAAAAAAATGTATGTTCATAGTAAGCTGAAGTTGTTGATGCTATCCAATGTTATTTCAGATTTTGTTGTTCTAAATTTAAATGTTTAGGTATTAGCAAAAGGACCACTTTCGAGATGCATTTTTGTTCCGGATCCTTTATCTAGTACACACGGCGGCAGATCACCTACCCAAACCTGTCAAATTTCTCCAATGAATATAAATCCTTATAACCAAACAATAAAATTCAAAATTGATTGTAGAAATTTGACAGTTTTGGGTAGGTTGACGAAGGGTAGTATTTGTGAAAAGGAGCATCTTTTTGTAAGGGACAGTGTTACTGGCTTGATGGATTTCCCGTTATATCAATCTAGCGTAATGGGATGAGGTAATAAATAACGGAATTTGAAAAAAGTCCAACGACTAACGGATTTTCTAGCGGGATGCAAGAATCCTACTTAATATTATAAATGCGAAAGTTTGTGTGTATGTTCGTATATTTGTTACTTCTTCACGCTGCAACGGATGAATGGATTTGGATGAAATTCCGCGTACAGATAGTTTATAACCTGGAATAACACATAGGATACTTTTTATCCAGATATTCCCACGGGAACGGGACCCACGCGGGTGATACCACGAGCAGCCGCTAGTGTTAAATAATGTTATTTTAGGTAAAATTATTAAGTTTCTTAGAATATCATGTCTGAAATTTGTAAAAAGTGAGAATTTCAATGCAATTTAAAAAAAAACGGTTTTGTGGTGTGACGAAATTCTGACGAAATTTTTGACTATATTTAGCGGAGTTTAAAAGTTGGCGACACTGGAACGGTACTCATTTTGAAATCTCTAAAATAAATCAGCTGTTCCATACATAACAATATTTGCTCACCCAAAAGGTATGGAATATCTGCTTTTTTAATGATATCAGTTTGGTCCAGTGCAAAAAGTACTTTCCATTCATGAATACTACCATCTATTTTAGGTAAAGTAACGACTTCAAAATCACGGTGTATAGCCGGTCAAGAAAATTGTCTATCGTTACGTCATTTCCTCTAAGGTTTCCATTGCATTTGCTATCAAACATCTTTTTCAATAGAATCTAAATTTGTTCACTTATCACAATGTAGTTCTCTGCTTTACTTGCCATCTTCCTTTATTAATGCTAAGGCTGTTTGCACACGAACCGAAGTAGTGGTTCTTTATAACAATCCTAGGACCTTAGGGGTCCTTACACTATCCAAAGTATGAAGAAAATACGGCACCATATCTACGTTTTCGGCATGTGTCGCTTCTTGGTAAGAAAATGCTATTACGTACTTTTGTGGGCGGAAACAACTAAAGGTTGCACATCCTCGAAGAGTTTCTAGAAGGGATGGCCCCTGCCGGTTGTGTGCGAGAAATCGATGTTTATATAGGGTCTAACAATATCAATAAGCGAACGTTTAAGGGGAGCATCTATACATCACACTGAGCATGCTCACCATATTTGGTCCAAAACTACAGGCTCGTTACCGAGATAATCAACAAAACATTATCATAATTCACCAAAAAATACACCCATTCCAAACCCGTACAGCTGTACTACACGCACACAAAGATAGCCGTGTGTGTATGAATGTCATACAATGGTTTTTCAATTGAGTGCGTGTATCGGTACACTATCTTTTTATTGGCGCTTGCGTGAGTGTTAGTAAAGATACAGCATGTTTCATGATGTGCATTATTTTAATTGATTTAGTTTGTTAGAAAACATAACTTTGAAAAATCACTATAAAACTGGAGCCCATTTTTTGTCATTGTATTCAGAATGATGTGTAGATACCGCCCTTAAACGTTCGCTTATTGATTTTGTTAGACCCTTTAAACAACGTGTAACTGAAAGGTGTGGTCAAAATGAAAATATCCAAAGTGTATCCGATCTAGGTCTTGTATGCAGAGTTACTAAGACATAATTTTTATTAAGAGCGTTTACACCGCACACTAGCGCCACTAATGAAAAAAAAACATATCTAGTAATTAGAGATAGAAAATCAAATTATGTTCAACAAACTATTTAAATTAAGTAATTTAGCATTTTTACGTCACCTAATGAACATCTCACATGTTATGGTTTAGTTAAATAAGACGTTACGGCCACTTTTAACTATAACGCCATATTTAACTAAACCATAACATGTCAGGTGCTCATTAGGTGACGTAAAAATGCAAAATCACTTCATTCAGATAGTTTGTTGAGCATAATTTGATTTACTATCTCTAATTGCTGCTATGCTTTTTTTTTCATTGGCGGCGCTAGTGTGCGGCGTAAACGTTCTTAACTTTCATTTGTTATGCAATTTTTAATAAAATATTTCTATTGTGACGTCACATCAAAATAAACAAGCCCTAGTGGTTTTGTAACCTCTGTGTACTAACATTTATGATCACTGCAGCTTGCTTATGCGCGCCTGACGCGCTCACTTCACAAATATAAATATTTCATTAACCATTGCATGACAAATTAAAGTTAATAATTATGTCTTAATAACACATACAAGTTCTAGATTGACACGTTGTATAGCTCCTGGACGTTAGACTATTGTCGTGAATCTCGTGATTCGTTGATAATTATACGAGATTAAGTATATTGAGCTTGATGGAGTAGTGGTTAACGTGCTCGGTCTGCGAGTGCTAAGGTTCAAGCCCGGTGAAGCTGAAAATGCCGTCTAAAGCAAACAGCGAACTCTATCAAAAAAACAAAACGACTGCTAAGGTGAAGCAACTTTCGCAAAGGCCGGTCATCGAATGGGTGACCAAACATCGGAAGGCACTTAACGCCGTTGGTCTCGGCTGCATTAGCAGTCGTTAACAACCACCAATCTGCACTGGGCCCGCGTGGTCGTTTAAGGCCCGTTCTTCCTCCATCCAGGAAGGCTCGTGTCCCAGCAGTGGGGACGTGCTGGTGATGTTAATAATGGAAGTTTATGGTTCATGTGCAAATAGCTTTACTCGGCTAATGTTTGATCTCCTATTTTAATAAATTTATAAATAATAAATAACTATTTGTTGTCATTTTTTTTGCTATTGTGCAATTGTTGTAAAAAAAATATAAATTATGAAAGTTTTTGTTGTTTGTATTTATTTTAAATTACTTGACTGTAACCTTACCTAACTGCTTCTAATCGTTAGACCACCGGGCTCACTGCCTAAATGTCTCGGGTTCGATGCCCAGCGAGGGTTGCATATTATCAGTGTACTTGCAGTGGGTTTTAGTCCACCTATCACTTCTACCACTATAGTCTCCATATTAACCATGTTAGGAGCACGTTTCTATCCGGTGACCTGAATTTCGTCTCGACTCTGTTATTTCAGTGACGTCACAGCAGTATGTCGGAAACCTGACTTTGACATTAACCGCCTTACAAATAAACAAAGAATAAAGGTCCGAATAGTTATTCCGCGTTTTGTCCCTGTCATGTAAACGTCATTTCAAATTAGAGTAAAAAAGACAAAACACGGAATAACTATTCGGACCTTATTCTTTGTTTATTTGTAAAAAAAGTAATATGAAATTTATTTAAAAACCCTATAGACTAACCCCCTTACAAATAAACAAAGAATAAAGGTCCGAATAGTTATTCCGCGTTTTGTCCCTGTCATGTAAACGTCATTTCAAATTAGAGTAAAAAAGACAAAACACGGAATAACTATTCGGACCTTATTCTTTGTTTATTTGTAAGGGGGTTAGTCTATAGGGTTTTTAAATAAATTTCATATTACTTTTTTTTTTTTATTTACTATCGGAATCAAAACATACATTACATTATTTACAGATAGGCATTCATCTCACCAGAAGTTAAGTGGTAATGTAAAGTGGAAGCGCACTTCACCCGGAATCCTCAACTAGTGAGGCACTGGCTATCTTATCTCTAGCTGCCGGAACACAACAATGCTACAAACATTGATGTAATGGCGACACATTTAGATATGGTGGTGTTCGCTAGCCAGGTGGGCAAACAAGTACAACACCAACCAAACCGAGTACACAAACATGTACTGCTGGGAATCGAACCCCGGACCTTTGGGTCTGAAACCGGTGGCCTTAACCACTAGACCACAGAGGCGGCACCCAAAAAACAAGCCCTACCAAACCGAATACATTAGCTTCATCCCCCGCTAGGAATCGAACCCGAGACATTTGGGTCTGACAGCGATGCGGTGGTCTAGAAAGGAAAATGCAAAACAAAAATCTCATCATCACTGATTCAATTCGCTAAAATATTATTTAAGAAGTTTAAATAACATTATATATCGAAAAACAATATTAAAGCGTGGGCTCATGTTAAACCTGCTTTGATCGGACAGGTTGTCTCTGTCTGCCTTTATCAAAAAAAAGGAGACAGCACCTTCTAATTCCAAAACCAATAAAAAAGTCCTCCAAATAAGTCATTGGCTTTGATACCGTTTAAAAGTCGTTGTTGTGGTCAAATCAATGTCTTTCTACACTTACTGGTAAATCAGTAAATAGAATAGTTGTTTTATGTCTAAACGACACTCTCCTTTCCGTAATGATTAATGTTAATGCAGTTAATACTCTAATTAAGTACTTCAATAATAATTACAAAACTCTTTTAAAACGCTCGAGATTGCGTTTTCGCGGTATCTATATTATATCAAAATGTGAATGCCTTGATATCAAAAACCAGTCTACCGATAACAACAAAAAAACACTTTATTCTTTCTACTTTATAATTCAAAATCACACAACCATAAAGTATGAATTCCTCAACCGGTCATTGAACATTTTGTCAGCCTATGTTGTAACTTAATGCTTACAACTTAAGGTAGATATCACAATGGAGGTTGTGCTAAATACTTGCCCAGTGAAACGTGCACTAAATGTCAAATAACTACCACAGTCGGCAATGTCGCGGCCGCGCGACGACGCATTCTAAATTCAAACTTTTAAAAAGAAAACCTCTTTACGGGAATAGTTTCTTTTTTCGCAACACGAACGAAGGAGTTCACATTAGTTTTTAATTAAATCAAAGAGTTTTGATAACGTTATCTTATCTTTGGTTGAGTGATAAAAACGCAAAATGCTGGGAAGGAAAAGTTTATTTTTACTTATTGTTTGTGCCATGGCGTCGCTTTTGGACGGACAGACCTTGGGTGGTGAGTGAAAGGATTGTTTTTTAATAAATAAAAATATTGATGTAACTGAATTTAGTAACGTGGTATACTTACTAGCAAAAAAATTGCACATATTATTGCAAAGTGAAAGTTTGCTTCATGAATAGGTACTAGTAACGTTTGATGAAAAACGCATAGCTTCACGGTTTGTCACTTGCGGTTAAAACAGAGTCAATTAAAACCAATTTTCGCTTAAATTAGTAATTATTAGAGACATTCGCATAATGATTAGACCGTTATCATTATCTAATGTATGATACATATTGTGAAACCTAAAATTGTCGATTTGTTAGGTAAATGTTTATTTGGTAGAGTTTCCTTGAAACTAATTTTATACTTATGCAATTTAATGTTGCTTATTCATTTTAAAAGATTTTATTATGACTTATTAATTCGTAAAATGTTTTTGTTTTGTTTATATAATTTTTAACGCAAATGTTGTTGCGAACAAATTACAAAAACACAAATGTTGAGAAAATTTCCACGAGCAGGATTTTAATTGGGAGAGCACCTGACCCGGTACGTCAGAAGGGTGCAGGTTCAGATCCTGCTCGTGGAAATTTTTTCAACATTTGTGTTTTTGTAATTATTTCAATTATATATTATATATTAATTCGTTCAATTTTAAATAACACATGCATGCCGTGGCGGTCAATAATAGAAGGCTGTACTTAGCATGTAAGATGTTATAGTATGTTACATAGTTTTTTGTGTTAGTACAAGTTTTCGCTGACTGTCCTTAATAAATAAATGAATAAATAAATAAACACCGGACACAAAACTTGGATGAACCATGTAGCCCTAGACCTACGGGAGATAGGACTTACTCATATTCCGTGGTGTAATTTTTGGGAAATAAAACTACCTAACCTAACTATAGGTGTCTTTTATTTCCCAAAAACTCAAAGTTTTTCAAATTTAAACTTCATAAGGCTTCTTCACCACTTTAAAGACAGCGCACGACCCGGTCAACCGAGCCGTATCCGATTATCGCAGTAATCCAGTAAAATTTAAATTAAATTCTAAATTATTTTTTGGCGACGAAAACTGTTGTTGAACACTGGATTTAAAGTGTCGAAAACTGGGTGCCTAGTGCGAGTTTCAGTCGCCATTCGATCACGTTAGCGAAAACGAGAATTTATTGTATGGCTAAATTTTAACTCTTCTCGTACGTCGCCAGGGGTCGCTGCTTCAATGCCATACAAATTTTCGTTTTCGTAAACGTAATTGAATGAATACGGATAATAAACATAACTCACAGTAGGCCCCCTGGTGCCACTTCGATAGTTTTGTTAGAGTATATTCTTACCATAGTATAATACTCGTATAAGATCACACACAATCGCACCCCTGGCGCTAGGCTTGCCAACCGTCCCGTATTTTCCGGGACGTCCCGCTTCTGGGTCAAGTTTGGGCCGTCCCGCCGTGACCCTCTGTGGGACGCTTTTTGTCCCGGAAATCAGAATATGATATAAGTATCTATCTCGTACTAACTACCCTCGGGTTAGGCAGTTGGCCCGAGTAATTTGTAACGCATTATTAAAATTTCTTAATAGGTACTTAAGCATTGCGTATTTCACGTCGCGTTGCGATTTTTGATTTAATGATAAAAAAAAAAAATCTATCCATTTTATACATGGTGTGTTGTGTCCCGCGTAATATGCCCTAGTCCCGGATGTCGAGCTGGGTAATCCCGGGAATGCCTTTTTTGGAGTTGGCAAGCCTACCTGGCGCCTTATCGGAGTAAACTTTTTTACAAAACTCGAGGCTCCCTTCCGTTTCTTAGTAGGCATTTATTTATTTACTAGCTGTGCTCGCGACTTCGTCCGCGTGGAATAGTGACTTTCGGCAGCATTTTTAATTTTTTAGGCTCTTTTCCCGTTTTTGCAACATTTTTCACTGATGCTTCGCTCCTATTGGTCGCAGCGTAATGTTATATAGCCTAAAGCCTTCCTCGATAAATGGACTATCCAACACAAAAAGAATTATTCAATTCGAACCAGTAGTTCCTGAGATTAGCACGTTCAAACAAACAAACAAACAAACAAACAAACAAACAAACAAACAAACAAACTCTTCAGCTTTATAATATTAGTATAGATTTAAAGGACAACTAACAAGACCAACACAAATTATCGGATAATCTTATACAGGCAACTATCAGTTGTTCCAACTGCCTGCCTGAATTACCTATAATAATAATAATAATCAATCAATTAATCAACATCTCATGAGGCTCTCGTTAGGCGGCTGGATCAAGGGCCTGATTCAGAAGGCAGTTCTCCTCGATACGGCACGCATTGTGAGGAGGTTCCTGTCTCTGGAGCCCTAATCACCGGTAGTTTGGACCCTGGTCCCGATGCCGGCGGACCCCTATTTTTTTATATTTTTAAATGTTTGTTTTGTTTTTAGAAACTATTTAAAAATGTAAATTGATATGTAAAAAAATAAATAAAGGAAACAATAATAGTATAGATAGTCGTTTCGGCAAACGGTCTTTTAGCCAAGAGCCTCGATCAACACCTAGAGAGGCTCTCGCTGAAAGGTTGGGTCAAGGGTCAGATGCAAAAGGCAGTACTCCTTGACACGGCACGTATTACAAAAACACAAATTTTGAAAAAAATTCCACGAGCATTATTTGAACCTGCACCTTTCTGACATACCGGGTCAGGTGCTCTTCCAATTGAGCTATCGTGGTTCTAACCAGCCCGCCGAAATTATTCAACACTATTATACTTTTTACTTTGAAAGCCAAAGGCGCCCATTCAATGTCAACAACTATCGTCATTAATGTTTCTACTGCTGGGCCACAAGCCTTCCCTAAGGATGGAAAGCCACGGGAAGAACGGGCCATAAACCACCAGCGGGCCCAGTGCGGATTGGTGGTTGTTAACGACTGCTAATGCAGCCGGGGCCAACGGCTTTACGTGCCTTCCGAAGCACGGATGAGCTCGAGTTGATAAATTTTTGGTCACCTATCCGATGACCGGCATAGCGAAAGGCTTAACCTTAAGAGCGTTTACGCCGCACACTAGCGCCGCCAATGAAATAAAAACATATCTATTAATTAGAGATAGAAAATCAAATTATGCTCAACAAACTATCTGAATGAAGTAATTTAGCATTTTTACGTCACCTAATGAACACCTGACATGTTATGGTTTAGTTAAATATGGCGTTATAGTTAAAAGTGGCCGTAACGTCTTATTTAACTAAACCATAACATGTGAGGTGTTCATTAGGTGACGTAAAAATGATAAATTACTTTATTCAAATAGTTTGTTGAGCATAATTTCTATCTTTAATTACTAGATATGTTTTTTTTTAATAATCGCAGATCGGGCACATTAACCACTACGCCATCGAACTCCTCACAAGGCAGCTTATGTTATTTTAATTTAGATACCCATACAATAACCCAGCATTGTAAGTTGCTTAATTTGCATGATCGCATTCGAACGCTACGACCTCCGAACTATTACACTATTACACAAACCAAAAATGTAGAAACTCGTTTACTATACACATTACTTAATCTGTAAATAGGTACTCTCCTCAGAATATTAACTAAAGTAAACTCTCTCTAGACAAACTTAACGTTTGACTTTTCTGTTTTTTTTTCCTTTAGTTGATGGCTTCGTGCGATTAGCACATTTAGCCAGTGTCAAAGTAATTTTTCTTACAAGTAATACATAAATATACAAATCCTTCCAGTAGGTACATAATGATGATGAATGATAATAGAAATGAGAAATGATAAACGATATACTCCCCAACCCCTCGAGTATCTCAGTAAAGATATGGGACTTTACTAAGTCCTCGGGCAGACTTCTTGAGAGAATTTGAAAAGTGAAGTTGCACTGTTTTGTTTCATTTGCCAACACTCATGCACACTCACGAACACTTAACGGTTAATAATCCACCATTATTTCACATTAATATTCAACATAACACAAATTTTAGAAAATAAAACAAAATCGCAGACATGACTCTTCACTTTCCCGCCAAGAACCGACTTTTCTGTTTTTTTATTCTTCTTCTATTTATTTACTTCTTCTTTTTTCTTAGTTGATGGCTTCGTGCGGTTAGAACATTTTGCCAATGTCGAAATATTTTTAGTAATAGATGAAAATGAATGATAATAGAAATTCCCCTAACCCTTTGAGAATCAGTAAAGATGTGGGGCTTTACTTTACTGAGTGAGACCTCACGCGGACTTCTTGGGAGAAAAGCGACGTTGCACTGTTTTGTTTGGGTCCGGCCGTTATGGTCCCAGTCCGGTTTGCCTCCGGCCGGTATGCACACACATTGAAAAAGTTATTATTCCGGTATGCACCCGGCCGCGTTGCCCCCGTTTAAAAACCATCGTTTTTTGGACAAGACTCTTGAGCAAGTACTGTTGAAAACAAAAGTGTTTTTGAATTTAACTTATATTTATTTTGTGCTGTGAGTATATTATCATCATTTTAGAATTGGTAAGAATAGTTTTTTTTTGTATATTCTTTAAAAACAGGATAACATCCATATACATACATAACGTACTATATGCGAAAATACTTTTTCCCCAACCTAATATTTATTTTGTAACTAAATAAAAATTAACTTACAGTTCAATCTTGAATTGAGCTTTATTTATACTAAATTTAATACACAAGAGACCTAAAATACACACATCAGTCATGATTATGATCTTAATTTTCATTTATTTTTTGAACCATTGTCGAGAAACTATGAGGGCAACGCGGCCAGGTGCATACCGGAATAATAACTTTTTCGATGTGGGTGCATAGCGGCCGGGGGCAAACCGGACTGGGACCATAACGGCCGGACCCTTTTGTTTCATTTGCCAACACTTATGCACACTCTCGAACACTTAACGGTCAAACCCCAAGAGATCGAATTCGATCGTGCTTGACCACGCGACATTAGAACTTAAGTATCGTCTATTTAGAGTCTACTTTTGTATGAAGAAGTTTAGCTATAGACAAACTAGAATAAATTTGCTACACTCTAAATATCCAACATCTTTATTCTCTGTGCGTTTTCCATTTTAGATTTCAGTGTCAAATTTTGACAATTGAGCGATCGAATTCGATCGACTCTATGTCGTCAACAGACTTAGAGCCAACTTTTGTATGAAGAAGTTTAGCTATAAACAAACTAGGATAAATAGTTTGATCATGTAGAACTAATAAACTATTTCGGTAATCACATTTATTCTGATACCTGCCGGAAAGGAAATATATCAATTAGTAAATTGTTGTTTACAGAATGATAAAATAAGATTTAGTTGCAACATAATTATTAGATTAGATTACATTAGAAATTTTGTGACTCGTTTCTTTGTCGCACCTGCAAAAGATGGAATAGTCTACCAGCACACGTTTTCCCTCCTTCCTATGATATGGGGTCCTTCAAGAGAGGCGTGAAGTGACCTTGTGGGCCCACAAGGTCACTTCACGCCACCACACCACAGTAAACCACAGTCTATCAAAGTCAGCCGTTTGATTTAGTTTGCATGAAATCTTTGCATAAGATTTTTTTTATGTGGTTTTCGCAGTGGATCAAAAGAATATTGTTTTAGATGAAGCAAATAACCATGAGTATTTAAAAAAAATGGGGCTTAAAAGTTATCATTTGTAGAAATGGCATGAAATAAACTAAACGAGGGAAGATTTTTCTAAAAAATATGAAAAAGAAACGATATCTCGCAAACCGTGAGACTTTCATGAAACTGAAATTACAGTATGTGGTAGGACATGATGTGACCCACCCGCAGGTAAAGGATTATCTTTCGTTTTTGACAGAACAAATGACAGAACACTAAACGCGGAAAGGTCATAAAAAAATAACTTGACATATCAACGATATTTAAATGTAGAATACCAGTCCGATGTGTCGCGCGGATTGACTCACCATCTGTGATCGTGGTGTTTTGAACTTTTTCAATGTTGATGTTTTTTGTTAAGGCAGTTGACCACTTCATAAATAAGGCATTAAGGACGTAAGTATCCAAAATATAAATAAAAATAATTGAAATTATAAAAAAAACAAGCGAGCCTTACAATAGTCGCATAAGATGTGTAACATTAGACATCTCACATCAGTAATAAGCAATTTTAACATTATATTCTAAAAAAAAATGTGTCAGGTATTACATAATTTATATAACTATAAAATAAATGCAGTAATAGTAGTTTATGCAACTGTCATATAATGAAGGGTATTAAAACACGAGTGTGAGTTTATGAAACGAGCGCAGCGAGTTTCATAATAGTAACGAGTGTTTTAATACCCGTGTTATATGCAGTTGCATACACTACTTTATCTTCACTAATGCAATTAGTCAAACAACAACAGTAAAAGCTGACAATAGTTTATTTATAATAATTGTTCAAATTTTGGATGGTACAATTTTGAAAGTTAATGTTAATTCGGTCGGTGCGGTCGCGGGGCAAGCAGTAGAGCTCGTAGACGGAGTTGGAATATTTATAATTACTTCATTCGTCTTGTTTTCTATACTGTTCAAGATCGTAGTTGAGACTTGAATTTTATTAATTAAAGACTCATCAATGTAGCTTTCAGCCACAGTAGAAGACTTCCACCCCCCGTGTCGTTTCAGTGCGGTCAAATCACCACCGCTATCTATGAGAAGGGTCGCCGAGGTGCGCCGGAAGCAATGCCCCGTGTACAACGCTGGGTTAGGCAGATTCAAAAAACTTGCGATAGTTTTTCCCAGAGCACCAAATTTATTAATACCAGTTCTTTGATCGACGCACTTCCCCGATCTATAGCTCAAGAAAAAGGCAGGGTTTCGACAGGGGTGGGTCGGCATAGCAGTTGCCCGTCACAACGAAAGAACGATCTATTTTCGTTTTTGTTTTCCAAACTTTCACCATGATTGTGCTGTCGTCTATGTTAGAGACTTCATCGAACTGGATGTTGTATAGCTCTTGCCTTCGGCATGCCCCCATTATGCCGAAGATTAGTGCAACCTGTAACAATAAACGATATAATAAGCTTGAGGTACATAGCCAAGGCCAAATCTATGATTTATGAAGTAGTAAAGTGTAGGTACCTACTACCTAATCGCTTAAACGGAGTGTCTAGATAACTTGCGTGTGTAGTACGTAAGTACTAGGTAGATTAAATAACAGAAATAAAATACACTTACCTTTTCAAAAAGATACAAAATATCTGGTGAATCTTTCAGGAACATCTTTATTTGACCTGATGTAAACGTCAAGGACTTTTTTTCCTTGTGTCCTTCTGAACTGCGTTTCAGGAACGCTATGACTTTTGAATACTTCGTGATATCAATATTGTTGTAGATACTCAGTGTGGACTTGAGCATAGAATATTTAGCCAACATAGAAGATGGCTTGAATTTGTCGGAGAGGTCTTTGAGATACACAAGAATGACATTTTCAGAAAATGATGTAGTTTTCTTTTCGATCTTCCATGCCAAAAAGTTATTATATTCTTTTTCATATAATTTTCTAGATTTTTCTGGCAAAAGATTGTGAGTTACTTTTGTTGCCAATTCTAGAATATCCGGAGGCGTACAAATATCATCGTCGCTGTCCATTTTTAACTTTTAATTTGTATTTTAAAAACAAAACACATTGCGAAACATTAAATTCACGCGTACGTGTAATGTCACAGTGAACTTGCCGCCATTAAAATATAACCAATGAGAGCGCAGCTGCGCGCGCAGGGCCAATCAAGATCTTACCAAAGAGTTTTGTGTATGTAAGTTTAGTAGTTTCGACGAAGTTTTCACGTATAACCCAACTGTTTTTAAAAGCCAGCCTAATATCAAAATTTTATACAACTTGTATGAGGATTTTGACATAAGGCTCGCCAGGTTAATTGGTCGCGTTTTATTGATGTTATAATGAGATTTTACGATATCGATGTGGATATTATACCATCATGTGAAATTGCTTAAATTGAGTGTTTTGTTGTCTGCGCTATAACAGTAGTAATTATAAGTCAAGTATTGGAAACATAAGTAGAATGTTACAACATTAGTGTAGATAAATACTCATTAAAAGACAGTTGACACATCAAAATGACCTTTGATAGTCAAATGACACAATATGTCAATTAAAATAATAACGTGTTCGTTTATATTATCAATTTTAAATTTACAAAATGGCGCGCACTTGCGCTTCCCCGACTTCCTGTCACACTGTTACACCTACTTCCGTCACATTTCATGAAATCACTCCCACAATTTGAATATATAGAAGGCGAGCTGAAAGATGTTACACATCAAAAACTTTTATTAATACTTTACTGTAAAGAGTACACCTATTTACAGTAACTTATTAATAAAAGTTTTTACAACAAAATAAAGTTAAAGTTTGACTTAAAAAAATGAATTTTGAATTTTACGAATTGTATTTATACACTAGCTGACCCGGCGGACTTCGTACCGATTGACAGTTTCCATGACAACAAAACAAACAAATCATTTTGTATTGGAAAAATAAATCGTTTTTAGTATTTTCCGTTACTTATTATTTATGTTTCTCACCGTTTAAACCTTCCCTGAACTTCCAAAAATATTTGAAAATCAAAATTAGCCAAATAGGTTCAGCCATTCTCGAGTTTTAGCGACACAAACGAACAGTTTCATTGAAATTCATTCTCATTTGAAGGTTTTTAAGCTTAATCCGTTATGAAAGGATTTTCTGAACTTCTATCCTAAGCATTTCAAATTTCGAACTCTACGTCCCTATGAGGCCGTGTCCTAAGAGTGCATAACCTCTTTAGGCCTAGAAACCTTCAAATGAGGTACTAACAGTGACTTTCGAGACATTCCAATTTTAAAGAGTATTCCGTTTTTAATAAAATCCGTTTGTATAAAATCGGATTGGTGTCAAAATAAAATGTAATTTAAATCAAAAACACTAAGGAGTATCGATATCAACTTCGAAGCAAATCACCGCCAAAATAACTTCTACCCCTTTTTAAAACACGAAACACGTCTTTCATCAATTCTGATATAAAAGGTTTATACAAAATTTTAAGTAGATTGGACCAAGGAATCACGTTGTCCCATACAAACTCGGCCCCCCCTTTTTTACCCCCTTAGGGGTAGAATTTCGGAAAATCCTTTCTTATCGGATGCCTACGTCATACAAAGAACACACCCTCAAAGTTTCAGGTCTCTACGATTCAGCGGTTTAGGCTGTGCGTTGATCCGTCAGTCATTCAGTACAAAGCATTTTATATGTACCTATAGATTTATTTATTTATTTAATGTTATTGTAAAAGAATAACAACAGCCAACTTAATACTATTACAAATGATCTATAACACATTACAACCTTTTATAATAAATATATGCGTGTTTTCGCAGTGATGTAAGATTGGGGTGAAAATATCAAGCCTAACTTTAGGCTTAGTTACAGGTTCCAGTCTCCCACATAACTTAAATATGTAAGCACCTAAATGTAAACTAGTTTTTTTTTCCCCTTTAGTTGATAGCTTCGTGCGATTAGCACATTTAGCTAGTGTCAAAGTAATTTTTCTTACAAGTAATATATATATATATAAATAAACAGTATTTTCTTTCTTGTATAGATGATGATGAATGAAAATAGAAATGAGAAGCGAGAAATGATATACCCTCCAACCCCTCGAGTATCTCAGTAAAGATGTGGGGCTTTACTAAGTTCTCGGGCGGACTTCTTGAGAGAATTTGAAAAGTGAAGTTGCACTGTTTTGTTTCATTTGCCAACACTCATGCGCACTTACGAACCTTAACGGTTAATAATCCACCATTATTTCACACTAATATTCGATATAACACAAATTTTAGATAATAAAACAAAGACGCAGACATGACTCTTCACTTTCCCGCCAAGAAGTCCTAAAACTAGATTAAGTTTTGTTAAAGATTTTTTTTATGTATTATCTGTAATCTGTCAGTGTACCTCAAAATAAATAAATAAAATAAAAAACAATATAAGTATGTAGGTTTATATAATTAAAATTTGTGTTTTGGCCCACAAAGTAAGAGTAGACATAATATTGATAACATTCGCATGGATAATGTTGATAGCATCGGACATGGTCACAATAGCCTAATTGGTAATGCACCTGGCCCTTTATAACATACAGTAATGTAAGTAGTATTTCCTGTGGTGTCTTCTGTACAATAAACTAACTTATAAACTTTCCTACACTCACACCAATTATCTAGCCCAAGAGAAGTTATATTATGAAACTCGTTAAAATGGTTACTAGACAACGGTTAAACATACTTAAAATATTTAAATACATACTTATTATACATAGAAAACACAGACCCGAGACAATTTAGAAAAACAATAAATTTCTAAATTGACCCGACCGGGGATCGAACCCGGGACCTCAGAGATGGCGACACCATGAAAACCAGTGTACAAACCACTCGACCAAGGAGGTCGTCAAACTGAGTCGTTCAATCGGTAAAACCAGTCTGCGATACATGGTATGAGTGATTCATGTCAATTGAATCCTGCCCTTTTGTTAAAGCTTCCTATAAAGTTTATAACCTCGGTAGTCGAGTGGTAAAATTGCTTCTGGGTTCCATTTCCAGATCGGGCAAAGTATGTTTCAGATTTAGCCCGGGTTTGTGATAGCCAACCTGCATGCAAGCGTGGTGATTAAGTTCCCAACGATTGTAGCGATGACTTGATATCAATGATGGATGCTTTTGTCCAGCAGCATCTATATATTAATACGTGAAGCAAAAACTTTGTTTTACGAAAATTGCGCGGACGGAGGAGTATGAAATTTCGCACACTTATTGTTTATATAGAGAAGGAGTACAGAATGTTATTGTTTTCGATTTTTTAAGGTGAGTCATTTAAGGTCAGCGTGGGGAAGTACTTACTAAATGACGATGCCCGGGAATAACGACTTTAATTTTAACGACAGTCAACGAATATTTAGATGATAAAACAGCCTGGTTATAACAAAAATCATATATTATATTTGAATCAATTTAATAAAATTAATTTATATAATTTTTATACTGATATGTTTATCCTTTATCAGCAGTGTCCTACAGATAACAAATAGCGTTGCGTTAAATATAATTATCATTAAGTTTTTATTTAGAGTATCTTGAGTGTGTCATGCTCTCTTTATTGTCTCTGCGGTGGTGGCGTGTGCGTCGCAAATATGGTTGAGCGAAGCGATGGCTGATTCATATGTCATGCTCGTGAACGGGTGCCGTCTGCTCTTGCATACATAACTTATTTTTATAGTAGTAGTATTATTAACTATAGTTTGACTTTGTTTTACTTAAAAAAAAATTGACTTTTACTAGAGTACTGTAGTGGTACTGTATGACATTGTGGAAATTGAAACTTTTACATAATTATCTGATGTAAATTTGTTAACTTAGATTTTTTTTTTACATGTTGTGGTTGTCTTCTATATATTTTTTGTGTTTATTTGTAATGGAAAGTGTCCTGCTGGTATGATAGGGCATTTTCCAATATTTTTGACGCTGTAAGGGAGAAAAGAGCTGGACACTTGCTGAGTTTCTTGCCGGTTCTTCTCAGTACAAATTCTCCCGCCCAGAGTAGACTTACGAACCGATGGCATAGTGACATTCACAAGAGCTACTTGTAGCCTAAACTGAATAAATTATTTTAAATTTTGAATTTCGAATTTTGAATAAGTGCCTTTCGAAGCACGGAAGAGCTTAAGGCGAGAGTTTCCGACTGTGAGATTTCCAAGGCATTCCGCTCGGGACTGAATGATGGCGCGAGCGTCGAATTAGGCAATAATGTGGATTTTATTGAAATTACTTTTTATTAAAATTGTAATGGCCGACAACTATTACACATTCAAAGACAATTGGTTTGGTATATTTTTCTTTGTCTGAAACGGTGTATATCCCGAATAAAATGATATGTAGTTTATTAATAAGACGTATGTTTAATATTATATTCGATGCAGGAAATTGTAAAATATCGTGAAAATACCAGCCGAAATTACTAGATAAAAGGCCAATGAATAACATATATATTTTGTGGATTTAAAATACTTATACATTTCGAATAAAACTCATATAAAAACACCGTTTTTTTCGAAACCTTCGCCTTATAATAATACATTTTTGGTCACCCATCCGATGACCGGCCTTTGCGAAAGTTGCTTAATTTCAGTAATTTCATTTTGCATTAAAAAAAATTAAGTACCTATTTACCGAAATACTTACGTAATTACAATTTATTCATAGAATTTTTCGAAATACAAAATAGTTTCTTCATAGTTCGAAAAGTGTCTTTAAGACAATGCTATGGTGACATAGATAAGATAAACCCACAACGCATGTCTTTGTTTCTAGAGACGTAAGAATAAACCACAGAGTTACAGAAGCGTATCTTAAGTGAAATCGGGTTTTTGCACGTACCTACATACAACAAGACGTGAGAATATGAAAACTGATAAAGAACTCTCAGAATAACAACTTTCGTACGAAGATATTGTATAAACGATAAAGAAAATTTATCGTTTAAAAAAAAAAAAAATTATAAAAAAATGTGCATACTTTTTGCGGGCGGGAGGGTGCATGCGTACTGCATCCAAGCTGTATAAACGAGTGAGTTAGCGGAATTAACACTACATATTATTTAAATTACATTTTTTTGTACTATGGATTTCCGCAAAATAACGCCTGATTCCATTAATTAAAGAAAATTTATTTATTTATTTATTTATGGACATCCAACAAAGCATACACCGAACATAATGACGTCCATGAGATCTATTTGTAGCCTAAACTGAATAAATGATTTAGAATTTTGAATTCAATTTGAATTTTGAATACTTACACTGGCGCTGTTTCAATTAAAGGCTGCCACCACGGCATGCGTTAATTCTAAACAGTTTTTTTATTTTTTAGTTGATGGCTTCGTGCGATTAGCACATTTAGCCAGTGTCAAAGTAATTTTTCGTACAAGTAATACTTAAATAAACAATATTTCCATAAATGATGATGAATGATATTAGAAATGGGAAGTGAGAAATGATATACCCCCCAACCCCTCGAGTATCTCAGTAAAGATGTGGGGCTTTACTAAGTCCTCGCGCGAGCTTCTTGAGAGAATTTGAAAAGTGACGTTGCACTGTTTTGTGCCAACACTTATGCACACTCACGAACACTTAACGGTTGATAATCCACCATTATTTCACATTAATATTCGACATAACACAAATTTTGGAAAATAAGGCAAAACCGGAGACATGACGCTTCACTTTCCCGCCAAGAAGTCTTCTAAACAGTATCTAATATAACATTGACTTAAAACTAGAGATAACAAAGCAAAATTCAAATAAGAGTTTTTTTTTTTTACTGACATTGGACCTTGGCGTGCATTAACATTGATCTATGAAAAAAGTATACAGAACATACAATTACTTGAATTTACGAAATGTATAAGACATGTCAGCATCAAAAGACACTGCACACGATCATGATAGGTGATAATCATAATCATCATCATCAGCTCATTTTTATGTCCCCACTACTGGGGCATAAGCCTTCCCTATGGATGGAAAGGGAGAACGCGCTATAAACCACCATGCGGGCCCAGTGCGTGTTGGTGGTGGTTAACGACTGCTAATGAAACCGGGACCAACGGCTTTACGTGCCTTCTTCTGAAGCACGGAGGAGCTCGAGATGATAACTTTTTGTGTCACCCATCCGATGACCGGCCTTTGCAAGAGTTGCTTAACCTCAGCACTCGCAGACCGGGCGTGTTAACCACTGCGCCATCGAGCTCCTCAGGTGATAGTATTAAGTCTGAATTCGAAGTGTCCTTTTATGATAGGGCACTTTCCAATATTTTTGACGCTGTAAGGGAGAAAAGAGCTGGACACTTGCTGAGTTTCTTGCCGGTTCTTCTCAGTCAAGATCTCCCGCCCAGAGTAGACTTACGAACCGATGGCATAATGACATTCATAAGAGCTATTTAAACCTAAACTGAATAAATGATTTTGAATTTTGAATATTTTTTTTTGATTACTAATCTTCCTTATAAACCAATTACTATATTCTCACATCCTTCTACCAAAAAGAAATAGTCAGAGCACTGAAATCACCAATTTTAAAGTGAGAGAGAGTAGAGTACACTTGCCTTTAGTGACCTATTTAAAATTAAGAAAATCAATCCTACTCCATTACCACATGAGTAAATACCCGCCATTACATCAGCTTTCTTCGCATCAGGACTCCGCTCCTGCTTAACAATTTAACATCAGGTAGAGCGAACTCATATATCTATACTAATCTATACTAATATTATAAAGAGGAAACCTCTGTATGTATGTATGTGTGTATGTATGTATGACGACCTCTTTGATCGAGTGGTTTGTACACCGGTTTTCATGGTGTCGCCATCTCTGAGGTCCCGGGTTCGATCCCCGGTCGGGTCAATTTAGAAATTATTGTTTGTTTCAAACGTCTCGGGTCTGGGTGTTTTCTATATATAATAAGTATGTATTTAAGTATTTTAAGTATATTTATCCGTTGTCTAGTAACCATTTAACGAGTTTCATAACGAAGCTGCTCTTGGGCTAGATAATTGGTGTGAGTGTAGGAAAATGTATGTATGTATGTATGTATGTATGTATGTATGTATGTATGTATGTATGTATGTATGTATGTATGTATGTATGTATGTATGTATGTTTGCAACGAATAAACTCAAAAACTAATGGACCGATGTCAAAAATTCTTTCACCATTAGAACGCTACATTATCGCTGAGTAACATAGGTTATATTAAAAATAAAGTACTCCCGTGTGAAGCTGGGGCGGGATGCTAACTATACTAATATTATAAAAAGGAAACCTTTAGGTATATGCATGTATGTATGTATGTACGTATGTATGTATGTATGTATGTATGTTTGCGACGAATAAACTCAGAAACTACTAGACCAATTTAAAAAAATCTTTTACCTTTAGAATGCTACATTATCGCTGACTATCATAGGCTGTATTCAAAAAAAAATGTCCACCCGTGCGAAGCAGGGACGGGCCACTAGTCTTTGATAAAATAGATAACATCAGTGATGGGTTACAAAAACACAAATGTTGAAAAAATTTCCACGAGCAGAATTTGAACCCGCACCCTTCTGACATACCGGGTCAGGTGCTCTTCCAATTGAGCTATCGTGGTTCTAATCAGCCCGCCGAAATTATTCAACACTATTTAAACTTTTACTTTGAAAGCCAAAGGCGCCCATTCAATGTCAACAACTACCGTCATTAACATCCGATCATAATATTTTTACAAATACTAAAGATCAGTTAAGAAGTAGGCAAGCTATTTATAAAATGTTTAAATTTGCGTTAAAAATTATATAAACATTTTATCAGTGATGGGTTTTATATATTTTATACAACAACAACAAAACAAACAAATCATTCGTCTGCTTAAGAACACCCGTATCGCAGCCCTATAGCACCCCTATAGCAGCGCCACCTACCGGGTCCAATTGTAAAACTAAACCATTCTCGAATCCACTTAAACACACACAGAAAATTTAATCCAAATCGGTCCAGCCGCTTAGAAGGCGTTCAATAACATACACACGCACAGAAGATTAATATAATAGGTCTATTACTTCCAAAAGTCAATAGTCGATTGTTAATATTATTATACACCTTTAATTAGGACTATGTTACTTAGGCTTCAGTAATAACAATGATTATTAATTTTGAGTCTTTATCGCCCAATTTTTTTTTTAAATTGACTTACTTTTTTGTTCGCGGAATTGTTCTTTTTCTTTTTGATGTCTGCTATATTTAGCCCCTCCGCAGCATAATGTACAATACGCAAAATGTACACTACACGCAAAATGTAACAACCGGTAAATTGTACAATACGCAAAATGTACACAATGTGTTTTCTCAGTGGTAGAGCCACGCTGCGGTGCAGCACGAAATGGGCCGGCTCGCCCGGCGAAATACCACCCTCTCACAGAATATCGGCGTGAAACAACGGCACTTGTTGCTGTTGTGTTTCGTCCGGTGAGTGAAAGTACCGGAGGCCCATCTCTCACCCCTCCCCCCTCCCAATTCCTACTCCATCCTCAAGATCCAACTCCTTCCTCAAGGTCGGCAACGCATCTGCGATTACTTTGGTTTTGCGGGTGTCCATGGGCGGCGGTGATTGCTTTCCATCAGGTGACCCGCCTGCTCGTTTGCCTCCTTTTAACATAAAAAAAAAAAAAACAACGCTTAATGTGCACAAGCGAAATGTACAAAAAGCAAAATGTACATACGCAAAACGTACAAATCGGAAAATGCACACCGCTAGCAAAACGTACAATACGCTAAATGTGCAACATGCAAGTCGGCTTACACGCAAAATGTACAAACAGGTAAAAACGATGCTGGCTAAAATTCAGTTTTCGCGTCGAGACGGCAGTCGTTTTGATGACGTCATCGATTTTTACCAGGTCTACAGATTCCCAACTCTACAGATTTTCTATACATCAGAATCCCATGTCTACAGATTCCCGTTTCTACAGATTTTCGATTCAACAGAATCCCATGTTTACAGATTTCTGATTCTACAGGTTCCCATTTCAATAGATTTAGGCCAAAAGAGATTCTTGCCGGGTACTTCATCGAGATCGGGTCGTTCCTCTGTTCCTTTACCGATTTGTGTTTGCCACGTGGTTATTATTGTGTTAGTTTAGCGGCATTAGCATAATAATACGCCATTATAGTGGAAGGAAACGTAATACGAGAGAGAAATAAAGTGACGGGATCGGATTTAGTTTGAAATCCCCGTGAAGAATTCTTCAGAGCATTGAAACACTCTCGCTTGATGTTTCAATAAAAACCGTACAACGTTGCACTCAAACTTTTATAAAACTAATTGGAAATTAGCATATTATAACTCGGACTCTGGCAAAATACATACTTGCATATAAGCAAGGAGAAAAAGCCATTAGTTAGGAAAAAAAGGCCGAAAGAGAAGTCAACGATCTCCATAGTCTACTTAGTATTGACCCTGCCTTCAAAGCTGGAGGTCCCTCGAATCCTGGTATGTTTATTTGTGTTTTAACGAATATTTCTCCTGGCATAACATATCTATATATTTATTCATTTTCAAGGGACAGCGTCTCGTTTTGACCCCGGAAGTAACAATATCAGAAAATAGGCAGCGTGACAACAATTCAAAATGTCTATACCTATTTGTGTATTGACTGTATATTTTGCGTGTAAGCCGACTTGCATGTTGCACATTTAGCGTATTGTACGTTTTGCTAGCGGTGTGCATTTTCCGATTTGTACGTTTTGCGTATGTACATTTTGCTTTTTGTACATTTCGCTTGTGCACATTAAGCGTTGTGTACATTTTGCGTATTGTACAATTTACCGGTTGTTACATTTTGCGTGTAGTGTACATTTTGCGTATTGTACATTATGCTGCGGAGGGTATTTAGCTAGTGAAACAAACACGCTACTCTACAATTTGTATAGTGTTAAAGTAAATAGATGCTAAGAAAATTAAAAAAACTTTAGTATGAAAAATAAAATTGTATAAAAAATCTTCATACAAAACGGCAATTTCATAGGTAAAGACCTAATATATAAAGATAGAGCAGCGTCTTGGAACCATTGTCGCTTAGTCGGCTCTTACGACATGCACTGGAAGTTTAGCTGCTAATACATTCTTTTCACGTCCCAGACCAGAATGGGATTACCAACTTGCTCAATACAGAGTAGTGTTCGTCTATATATAGATAGATAGATAGATAGATAGATAGATAGATAGATAATACTTTTATTGCAATACTAAAACATAATCATAAACAGAAAAAAAAAACGAAAAGGCCGGCAACGCATCTGTGATTCCTTTGGTTTAGCGGGTGTCCATGGGCGGCGGTGATTGCTTCCCATCAGGTGACCCGCCTGCTCGTTTGCTTCCTTCTAATATTAAAAAAAAATAATAATTTACAAAGTACAAATTTGGCGATTTTATCGCTTTTAAGCGATTTCTTCCAGACAACCAGTCGGATGGAGAGAGCTAATAAACTGTAAGATCAGAGGTGAAACTATTAAAACATACTAGAATAATGTGTATTTTATAAATGAAGCAAAATAATAAAAATAATAATGATGATAAATCTATAATAATAATTATGATAACAATAAATATGTATATATACCATAATAAATAAGAATAAGAATAAAAGACATTTATTGGAATCACATAACAAAACACACAATCAAACATACAACATGTATTAAAAATAATAATTAAAAATAATAACAATTGACATTGTGCCCTGTTATGTGATGCCAACACTGTGCACAGCTCAGTATACGCAGCAAGCGGGGCCTGCTGCACTGGTATTCTGCTGTACACAGTAGTGACATCATGGCACGAAACAGGGAAAAAACAAATCATACAAACAGTAACTATAGAACAGTAAATATAAAATAAACCTACTTATACATAATAGTAGTCTCAGGTAGGAAAGTAGCGGATACGGCAGTTTTGCAGCAGGACAGGGTTAATCGGAAAGGTAGAATCACGCCTGATCGCAACTGGAAGCGAATTCCAGAGACGAACAGCTTGAACGGTAAAAGAACAATCATAAAAGGTGGTGCTGTGTGGGGGGGTTTTAAGGCTTAAGTTTTCTGATGACCGTAACGAGCGCGAATCTGAACAATAAAGAAAACTGAAACGTTCCTTAAGATAAGAAGGATAGGTGGGATTAAACAATATGTTATAAAGAAGGGAGAGTATATGAGTATTCCGGCGAAGACGAATATATAGATAAACAAAGCCACATAAAATATATATAATGAATAGGACTTCTATTTGGCACCACAATTAATAGTTTACTTTTTAGATTCGAATAACTTATGTTAATTTGCAATACGAAATAACATTTTTACAGGGTGTGGGTCATTTTGTATGGAGATTGGCTTGATATATTTTTTGAAGCGGCCACTAAAATAATAACTATTATTTTATAGTGCTATATTTGTGAATTATTACGGGAAAAAATATTAAAATAAAACAAAAAACCCGACTGCTAAAACAACTATATAAAAAATAACTGCAAAGAGTAAAACTGAAAAGAAAAAAAGAAGCTCTACGATCCCAGAATTCAATTTAAGCAGTGTTGAATGCAACGTTGTAGTTCGTTTAAAGAATGTCGATCGTGTGGTCGATCTAACAGTTTTTTGGGGTCAAGACTACTAAACTCTACTATGTTTTTACTATTTTTTTAGTTTTTCTACTCCTACAGTCAAAACAATGTGTGTAACCTCATATGTTCAAATCCACTATGCAGTTTGGGCTGTAGGGCGTGCCAAAGAAACAGACATACACACATACATACATACATACATACATACATACATACATACATACATACATACATACATACATACATACATACATACATACATACATACATACATACATACATACATACATACATACATACATACATACATACATACACAAAACAAAACATAACCCTCCTTCTGACGCAGTCGGGTAAAAATAGTGGTTCCGTAAATGACATCGAAACAAAGATATTTGATCTCAAATTCAATAAAAAATCTTTTAAAATGAAATAACTGAATGCTGTTCCTATGTGATTGTGCATCTTTAATACCTTAATAATGCTTTTTAAATACAGTTACTAATTTGAAAACATAGAATAATTGTTGTCCACAAACCCATGAATACCATGAACTGTGTATTTTTAAGTAAGCCTACAAATAAAACACAAAATGTGTACTATAATTTATTTATTCCCGAGAATACTACGTTTAACATTGGATTATATTAATACAAGTAGCTTGCTTCTAGCTGTCCTTAAAAGTGAAGTGATTAATGATTATGCAGAAATCTGAATTTATTTCTCAATCTTCGATTTCTAGTTCATAATACGCTTGTCGCGGGAAGCCGCTGGATGCGAGCAGCACAAAACCGGTCGTTGTGGAGATCCTTGGGGGAGGCCTTTGTCCAGCAGTGGACGTCTTTTGGCTGAGATGATGATGATGATGATGATACGCTTCATTTTCTACATCATGTCTTATAATTAAATCTAAGAACTGTGCTGGAGGAGAACGATTTTCTTGATACCTGGGGGAGGTATCCCATATAACATCCCATATACCATATAGCCATAATATGGTAACAACATCCTAACGTGCGTTTCCCGATAATGCACGAACAATAATGACCCAAAATTTTAATTTCATCTAATAAGTGACTTGCAGCCACATTGAAGTTCTGTGATCTTAATTGGCGAAATTGATTTAGCCTCCCATATAAACGTAGTTTCCACGACCCAACGGCACAACGTGACCTTTCTTGAGTCATTAGCCCGGAGTACAGTCAGTTTTTGTTCGTTTTCTTCCTTTGTGGCTGGCATATAAGGTGGTTACCAACCACAGGAGGACTCCACATCTTCGATACAGTTTTTGAAGCCTCTGTCTATTATTAAGACATCATTTTCACAAAAAAACCATTGAAATGGATCAGTTTCACTATTCATTATCTCCGATAAAATCGATGCATCTGATTTAGTAGCGTCGTATAATTATATGACCATCAGGGCAAACCAATAACAACGGTTTTACTAAATGCCGGAACTTATGAAGACTATATTATGATTTTCTTTTAAAAAATAATTACTGCTTTTCTGCAGATAGATATACTTATGTGCCGTCTAGTATAATTAAAGCCCTCCGATCAGTAAGAGGAGCGCTTGGATTTCCAAATAGGCATTTGGAATTGATAGGCATTATGATATTACCTCCTCCCGAGTTATATGGTCGTATCCCAAATGTTGTGGAACTAACTCCGTTAATAAGTCTTCTCTTACTAAACACATGATCTTTTCAAAGGCATTTCTAGACATATTGAAAGACAGTCTCTCATTTGACTCACTAGTGTGAAGTTTTGCAAGGATTGTTGCAAGGGCTGTTCTTGGTTTTTTTTGTGCCGGCGTGTGATGTTCGGTGTGTTTTGAAGAGTCTCGTTGAATTGTTGTTTCGAAAAGCCAATATAATAATGCAAAATGCTGTCATTAATTGAAGACAATTTATCGAAGTCTAATAAAAACTTTGCGTTTTCTTAAAACATCTATCATATCTTTTATCATTCCTGGCGAAAAACTGTTTATTACGCGGCGGGTATTTGTTTCAATATTTTGCGATATTGATTTTGAATGATCTTCGCATACACGCGACCCACGTGGTATGTAAAACATTTTTTCCTTCAAAACTGCGGCTCTCAAACCAACATGAATTCTTCGGAGATTTCTATTAGGGCAATCAACAAAAATGCATAATTGGCTATTAAATGGCGCTCGTGTATACCCAGGTATTTCCACAGCCTGCATAGTATTAACCTGGACAGCTTGATCTGTCACATTTATTAGAAATAGTTGTTCAACAACGGGAGGGATCAACGGCTTTTCTTCTATTGGTTGATGTTGTAGAATTTCAACAGGTTGGTCCCGTGCTTCTTCTATAGATCGTTTTCGAGGCAATTGCCTGTTACTATCTACATAACGTCGAGCTCGTTGGAAGCAAGGTCGACAAAGTCTTTCGTCACCATTGAACTGTAAAAAAGTATAATATTATCAATAATTATAATTACAATAAAGTACATGAATTATAAATCTTACTCTAGCTTCTATCTAAATATATTATAAGTATTTAGACTATTGTTTTTAGACATGCAACAAATTAATAAATAAAACAACTACAATCTAAATTTTTTTGTTGTTTTATTTCTACTTTTCTGTGTGTGTGCAATAAAGAGTTTTATCTATCTATCTATCTATCTATCTGAGTCAAAACCTGCCTCCATGCCATAAGTTAACAGTATTCTAAACAGGAATTTACTTATGAACATAATGTCGTTCCTTCTTATATAACTAAATGAAAATAAAGCTAAGTTGAATCAATTAAAAAATATTAAAAACTATTTTCACCCGCGTGGTTCCCGTTCCCGTGGGAACATCAGGATAAAAAGTATTCTATGTGTTATTCCCGGTTATAAACTATCTGTATGCCGAATTTCATCTTAATCCATTCAGTACTTTTTACGTGAAAGAGTAACAAACATCCATACTTACAGACTTTCGCGTTTATAATATTAGTAGGATATATTCAAGACTTTGACAAGTAGGACAAGGTACAGGTGTGTACTCATCTTCAAGATGGAAAATTAAATAACTAGGTATATAAATAATATTGTTAACAAAGAAATTTAAACGGGGATTAACTATGGAACGCGAAAGTTTAAAAGTGTAAATAATACTTTATATGTATTTATTTACTCGTTGTTAAATGTACAACCATTTGTCTATGATAGCTTATTTAGGCAAAAAATATAAATATGTTTTATAATTGTGAACTTAATAATTGGTCAAGCCCTGCGCGCATTTTTCTATGTCCAGGTCAGAGTAACAATCAACAATCAATGAACTAAGATTGACTGTTGCACACCGAACCGACGATAAGGAGCGTCCAGTTAAAATTACTTTTATCTTCGAATTATTCTAGCAATAAAAATATAAGCAAATGTGTCATCATTAGTGAGGATATACATATACATAAAATAAAGAGCTTACCTGACGCATATTGTAAACTTCTACAAAGTACGTGCTCAAAAACTGGTGATTTTGCACAAAATCTGCTGTCATAGTCATCGATCTGCGACGAGTTCCGCCAATTCTATTTAAACTACGGTGACAATCGATACACAATGCAGATGCACTATTCTCAGTTACTTGATCCATTTTTAAAAAAACCAAATCACCAAAGTAAAACGTAGTTCAATTAGGAATGCCAGGTAACATGTAGGAAAGTCACAGAGTCCAAAAAGAGTAAGCCAAGTCGTTATGATTAAAAACAAGTTAACTAAACAGATACGCACGCACTATCACAAAAGCTAAACGGTGAGTGACGTGAGTGAAGCAAGAGCGGGGGGGTACGGATGGTGGCGTACGGCGGCGGCGCGGCGGCGTGCGCAGATAAGCGAATGGCGTGTTGTGATTGGACGGTCATTCGGGACTTTGGAAGGGTTTAACAAAAACAAAATAACGGCTCTAAAGCCGTTATTTGTTTGTTCGTTATATTTCAGTCCGTAGTTTAAACAATAAAACACGTAGGTATGATCGAATATTATGAAATAACTTTACTGATGTTGTTTTTAATATTAATAAATAAATATCTCTGTTTCGATGCACTTTGGACATAAATGATCTTAACATTATTTTTTTTTAAATTTCTATCTACTACAAAATTTTTATTACTGGCCGCAGACTTTTAAAATTAAGGCGACACATTGTAAATTTATGTGGCGGGGATCTTGATTTTTCCCAACAATTACAAAACATATGAAAGTGATATTTGATGACATGATTTTTCATTTGATTGACTTCATTTTGCTAGTTGCAGAAACACGATATGTTAACTTTTATAACAGAGAAAAAAATAGCAAAGTAACCTCTTTTAAAACATAGATTTGCATTTTACTGGCTAACCAGACCGATTTAAGCATTTAAATTTTCTTAGTAGATTAGTCTTAACACACACTTCAATATTGTAGTTAATTTTTTTTAAATAATTTGTAGTTTTAATTTGAAGGAAAAAAATCAGTTTTTCCTTAGGTAAACGCAAACGCTCCGTATGAGATTTATTGTTTAGCGGTGCGTCGCCTTAAGCCACTTTACCCAAACCCCTTTCTAATATTTCTATAATGGCTCCTTATTTGTGTGAACAGATTGAATGGTTATAAATATGAAAACGTAACGCATGATAATAATATTAAGTATAACCCCACTCGTAATAATCATCCCACGCTCTTAACAGACAGCTGAGTTTACATTTATAAACGTTACTAACATACAATACAATACCAACATATTTAAGATTTCCATATTTTTGAAAAAAAAATTACAAAATACGTGTTCGTTCGAAAATCAAGGAGAAATGGAACGCGCGCCGCGTTCCATTTTGTTGCGCCATGCCGCAATTTTGAGTTGACTCAATGAGCCGGCGCGGTGTGCTGCGCTGCGCCAGAGTTATTGAGTTGACGCAAGGAATTTTGCTGAATTACCCACTGTCTTGGGAACCACTGCCTGGGCCATCTATGCCTATTAACTCTAGTAGATCCGTAGTGAGTTGTACTATATGGAACCTACCTTTAATTATTAGGGCCGTACTCAAAAACACATTATATCCATTTCGTTGTAACACCGTTTCTCGCGAACTTAACCCAAATATGCATCAGAAACAATTGCCAAGACCACCCGACTTGAAAGTGTCCTCAAGCATAAAACAAACAGCAAACTGTCAAGCTATTATAGCCCTTAAATCTATGAACTGTAGGTAGACAAGCACCGTTATAACCTATCTGCAAGTTGCTGAGCAGTAATGGTTTTAAACACAACCGGTTAGAGTGCTTTTCTTAAATGGAACGGATAACAGTACGGAATCATTGTTTCGTCGTAATGATTTGATGAGTTGGTAACTGTTGTTAGTACAATGTAATCAATGTTGACTTTAAAAGGTATACCGGTATTGTGAAGGTATTATTTATACTTAAATAAATAAATAAATAAACTTTCCTACACTCACACCAATTATCTAGCCCAAGAGAAGCTTCGTTATGAAACTCGTTGAATGGTTACTAGACAACGGATAAACATACTTAAAATACTTAAATACATACTTATTGTACATAGAAAACACCCAGACCCGAGACAATTTAGAAAAACAATTATTATTTCTATATTGACCCGACCGGGGATCGAACCCGGGACCTCAGAGATGGCGACACCATGAAAACCGGTGTACAAACCACTTGACGAAGGAGGTCGTCAAATTTTATTATATATTTATGTATTTATTCAACACTGACAACACTCACTTATCGTTATACAAGTAGAGAATGCTAATCCAATAGCGAAATCCTATTAAGTACAGTAAAGACAAATTCATCATCATTATTACTAGCTCATTTTATGTCCCCACAGCTGGGACAAAAGCTTTCTCTAAGGGTGGAAACACCACAGTAAGAACCGGCCTTAAAGCATCACGTGCGCCAGGTGCTGATTGGTGGTTGTTAACGACTGTAAATGCAGCCGGGTCCAACGGCTTTACGTGCCTTCCGAAGCACGGAGGAGCTCGAGATGATAAAGTTTTGACGCCCTCCTTGGTCGAGTGGCTTGCACACCGGTTTTCATGGTGTCGCCATCTCTGAGGTCCGGGTTCGATCCCCGGTCGGATCAATTTAGAAATACCTGTTTTTACCTACGTGACCCGCCCATCGCCACTTTCTTTGCGCAATGATACGCCCCACGTGTCGATTGATTTAGTGCGACTCCGGATGGCTGAGTTTCTTATTTTTTCGCTTAGTTTGATACCCAGCATGGCGCGTTCCATTTTTCTTTAGACTTTTTGAAGCTTTTGGACTTGTTGTTGTGTAAGGGTCCAAGTTTCTGCTCCGTAGACCATGACCGGCTGAATGCACTGCTATATGCCCTTCGTTTTAGAGAGAAGGCACTTCCTTACACATGAAAATTTCGGGCAGCTTACCGAACGCCCCCCAACTGATTACATATTATGTCATGTGACTTATTTTGTCTATATACTATTAATAAAGAGGTAGCGTGATTTTGTTTGTTTGTTTGTATGTCGCGGCTTATCTCTGGAACTGCTGTTCCAATTCCAAAAATTATTTCACCGATGTAACATAGGCTATATTTTATTTTGACAAAAAAAAGTTTAGTTTTTAAATCTTAAATTCACATGGACGAAATCGTATAGTGCTGAATTTTATAACTTAGCCATAAGTAAATACTAACACAACATTAAAATATGAAATTACATTTTAAAAGTTGAATGTTAAATAGTAAATAAAACAAATGAGATTAGCCAAAGCAGAGCAGAAGCTTTTATTTTTTAGTTGATGGCTTCGTGCGATTAGCACATTTAGCCAGTGACAAAGTATTTTTTCTTACAAGTAATACATAAATAGACAATATTTCCTGTATGATGATGATAATAGAAATGAAAGTGAGTAAATTAAATTATATACCCCCCAACCCCTCGAGTAGCTCAGTAAAGATGTGGGGCTTTAATAAGTCCTCATGCGGCGGACTTCTTGAGAGAATTTGAAAAGTGCCGTTGCACTGTTTTGTTTCATTTGCCAACACACATTCACACTCACGGACACTTAACGGTTGCATAACACAAATTTAAAAAAATAAAACAAAACCGCTGACATGACTCTTCACTTTCCCGCTAAGAAATCCGAGCAAGAGCTTCTGCTTCTTGCATTCTTGCATTCTTGCATAAAGGGCCAAGTCTCAGATTAGGGATAAAATCTCTTATTAATGCCCTTATGGCAATTATCAGAAATCCCGCTCCACTAGTTGTTCTTGCGTCTGGACTGCGCTTCTGGTTATCATCAGGTAGACCCCAGTAATATACCTACCAATCAATTAAAAAAAAACCTTCGTCGTGGAGATACTCAGGGAGAGTCTTTACCCAGCATTGGACATCTTTCGATTCGATTCGATTCGATTCCGAGATAATGATGATTATTTCAATAGCATATTTGTTTAACACAGTCACTTCATTCCAGGCCCTATGCACGACAAAGTGGTGGTGTGCTACGTAGCATCTTGGGCAGCATATCGACCTGAAGCTGGCAAATTCTTACTAGAAGACCTGGAACCAGCGCTGTGCACCCACTTGGTCTATTCCTTCGCTGGCTTGGATGAGGAGAAGATGGCTATCAAGAGCCTTGGTGAGATATTTATACTTTTTAACTTATGTTATAACTAGCTGTTCCCAGACCCACCGCGTCGCATTACTTCGCCCAATCGCTTAGCGTTTTTTCTGATTTTTTAAGGGTCTTGGTGTGATGTTAAATAGCCTAAAGCCTTTCACCACAGTTGGGCTATTAAATGCAAAAGTATTTTTTTTTGTATTGGTATTTATTGGCCACACCTCACCTGATGTTAAGTGAAGGTGCGGTCGAGGATGGAACATGCCTGCCTAGAAATAGCCTATTCACTCTGGCCTTGAAGAGGTCCAGATTATACCTTTCAGGGAACACACTCGCAGGCCGACAAGGTGGCATATCTACAACATAGGGATGGAACTCGCGCCTCACGCTCCGATAGCGGAAAATGGATGGTGGGATTAGGTCGTGCAACTCCTTCGCGCACTCCCCGAAATGAATCCTGTAGAAGACCGATTGACGAGCCACCCTACGCCGATGTTCTAAACTTTGCAGCTTGGCGTCTATCAGGGCAGGATCACCAATGAGTCTCTTAGCTCGTTTTTCAATCGAGTCCAAAGCAGCCAGATGGTATTTGGCTGATCCATCCCAAAGGTGGCAGCAGTACTGTTATGTATGGTTATAGGGATGTATATGTTGGTGGCTGCGTCCACCTTTGCATTAGCAACAAACGCCAGTACGCTACAGATCGTCTGTCATTCCACAAGTCCTTGAACGCGTATATAACATACATGATCGAACTGGTGCTTGATAAAGTTGAAGCAGCTGTTCATTTTTTGCAAATCCGAATGCAAGTTCTAGAGTGTAGCGCGTTCAAACAAACTCTTCAGCTATATTATTTTAGTAAAACTGTGGTAACGGGCCATAAGCCACCACGTAGGCCCAGTGCGGTTAGGTGGTTGTGAACGACTGCTAATGCAGCCGGAACCAACGGCTTTACGTGCCTTCCGAAACACGGAGCCTTAAATGAATACATTTTGGTCACCCATCCGATGACCGGCCTTTGCGTAAGTGCCTTAACTTCAGCAATCGCAGACTCGTGATTACCACCATGGTGCCTAGTGTGAGTTCTGTTTACTATCCGTATTCATTCGATTACGTTTACGAGAACGAAAAGTAAAAACAGCTCTAAAAAGCAAGAAATAATATTGAAATCATATTATTATGAACCTAGATACGCATATCAGTTTTAAAGAAGGTCTATTATGATGTAACAAACGCACTAGTCGCCACTACGATTTTCAAAGGTTCCCCTCGATTTCTCTGGGATGCCACCCTTGGGATACGTCCTTTCCAACAAAAAAATAATCATCAAAATCGGTTCATAAACGAAGTTATTCGCGAACACTAATAAAAAAAAAATATATACGGTCGAATTGAGAAACCTCTTCCTTTTTTGAAGTCGGTTAGTATAGCATTGAAACAGCGCCATCTGGCGACATACGAGAAGAGTTAAAATTATGCCATACAAATTTTCGTTTGTGTTTACGTGATCGAATGGCAAACGAAACTTGCACTAGGCACCCAGGTGACATAAAGAGCGAGTGCTTGTTCATTATAAAAAGAAAAAAAGAAAATGACTTCAAGAAATACCTAGGTAGGTCTTTAGAAAAGAATAGAATATAATAGAGTAATTCTTTATTGCACATCTGTTACATAATTTATAATGCTAGTTATTATTGCATAAATGAGAGAAAACAGTTACCCTTAACGGGCATGCAATAGCAGTCATAACATGATCTAATCAAATTAATTGTTATTAAAATATTCATTCAAACTATAAAATGCATTACGTATTAACCACTCTTTTAATGAGCTTACAAACTTAAAGTCTGGTAAAGAATACAGATGTTGCGGTAAATTGTTGTATATTTGTATGGCAGATGTTTAAGAACTACGTTCGAAAATCAATGACCTTATCCGTGGTAAATGCAATAAGTCTACTCGTCTCATTGGAGCCGATCTAACCCTTTTTTCAGATCATCATCATCATCATCATCTCAGCCAAAAGACGTCCACTGCTGGACAAAGGCCTCCCCCAAGGATCTCCACAACGACCGGTTTTGTGCTGCTTGCATCCAGCGGCAATAAGATACATATATATATATATATTTTTTTTTCAGATATTCGCGGAAAATCCTGCATATGTCTTCTCACAAATTTTTGTTTAATTAAAAAACGTTTCCTTTCCCAGACCCCTGGCAAGATCTGGAAGTGGACTACGGCAAAGGAGGCTACAAGCGTCTGGTGAACCTGAAGAACCGCTATCCACACCTGAAAGTCACCATCGCGATAGGAGGGTGGAACGAGGGCTCCCTGAAGTACTCCAAGATGGCTGCCACTAGAGAAACCAGAGAGAAGTTCATACAAAGCGTCCTGTCTTTTCTGGAGTACGTATATAACCTAAGTTAGTGTACAAACTAAAAAGTCACCAGCTCATTGTCACTACTGGGGCAGCAGCCTCTATGGATGAAAACACCATAGGGACAACGGGACGAAGATAGCTCGCGGTATTACCCGTGTGGTTCCCGTTCCCGTGGGAATATTGAGATAAAAGGTATCCTATGTTTTAATCCAGATTATAATCTATCTGTATAGCGAATTTCATCCAAATCCATCCATCCGTTGCACTTTCGCATTTATAATATTAGTGTGATAATATTCATCATTCATCGTCACCTCATAAATCCCTATGCTGGGGCACAAGTCTTCCCTATGGATGGATAGGGAGAACGGGCCATAAACCACCACGCGGGCCCAGTGCGGTGCGGTGGTTGTTAACGACTGCTAATGCATCCAAGACCAACGGCTTTACAAGGCTAACTACGTGGCTCTCGTCAAGGTCAAGGATACTATAGAGAAACTTCATTTATTCATTCAAGTCAGAGTAAAAACTTGCAATAGGGATTCCAAAATGTCCAAATATCTATTAATTTTGTGTTTTTGTAAACAATACGTATTGTCGATCATTGCCGTCGCTGGAGTGCAGGGCACGCGATCGCTGGTCGATTATAGCCGACTGGCAGTCAAAAGGTTGATTTTAATAAAATGAAAAGTATTTATTCGAAGCATTTTGGACATATTGGCATATTGGCATTGTGATATTGACAATTTAGCTAATAAATATAAGCTAAGCAATGCTCGCAATGCCGGATCACCAGAAGGGTTACCAAATTAAAATAACTCCAACTCCTCCGTGCTTCGTAAAGCATGAACCAAGCAGTGAGACGCTTGTAAACCACCAAGGGAGAACAGGCCGTAAACCACCACGCGGATCCAGTGCGGGTTAGTGGTTGTTAACGACTGCTAATGCATCCAAGACCAACAGCTTTACGTGCCCTCCTAAGCACGAAAACTGCAAAGTTTATCTATCACAGTCTATCTAATCTCTTTTTGTAGTATAGTAAAGTATGGTACTTAGAGATATCCATTCAGCATGATGTCATCAAAGGGCGCTATGGCGCTCATTAGGGGAGGCCTATGTCCAGCAGTGGGCTAAGATAGGCCGATGATGATGATGTCATCCGATCCGATCCGAACCCTTCGGAGAATCTAGTAGGGCACGGGAACACGCACTAGTGCGTGATGCTGTTCCCTCTAGAAAACCTCCGAAGGTGATTCGTTTCACACGGCTTGAGGAACCCTTTTAGTTTCCCGCCGCCCCAAACAAGCTCGGTGAAGCTGAAAATGCCGTCGGAGGCAACCAGCAATCTCTCTCCAAATAAAAGAAGCATGATGTCAGGCTTCCTTCATTGCTAGATTACCTTTCATATGTCACTATAAGCCTGTCGCGATACAGCAATCTACTCGTAACTCATCATCATCATCATCATCAGCTCATTCTATGTCTCAAAGGAAAGGCTCCTGTCCCACTGCTGGGACAGGAGCCTTTCCTTTAAATGCATGGATAGGGAGATTGGTGGTAACTCGTAACTACCATCTTCTAAATCTGTTGTTACAACAGCAATGTTGGTAACTTTGTTGTATTCCTGCAGTTAAAGATAAGATAGTCAGTTCATCAATAGTTGAGAATCGTAAAGTGCGCTACAACCTTTTTTTTTTCAAATATCTTAATTTTACTGCGTTTCGAAATTCTCAATACATCGGCAGGGTTTGTGAACGATCACTGATTACCGACCAACCCACATTTTTTAAATTACATTTTGATCGTATTATTTAAGCCTGTACACCTATGAATGGTAGAGCCTTTCTCAAGCAGTACATCGATAGCTATTGCTGTATAGCTATGGCTATTAACTTATTGTGAAATAAATAGATAAATGTTTCCCCACATTCACACCAATTATCTAGCCCCAAGAAAAGCTTCCTTAAGAAACTGGAGAAATGGTTAACTAGACAACGGATAAACATACATAATATACTTAAATACATACTTATTATACATGGGAAACACCCAGACCCGAAGCAATTTAGAAAAACAGGTATTTCTAAATTGATCCGACCGGGGATCGAACCCGGGACCTCAGAGATGGCGACACCATGAAAACCGGTGTGCAAGCCACTCGACCAAGGAGGTCGTCAAAATCAATTAATAAATATGTTTATTTGTTTCCAGCCAATACAAGTTCGATGGGTTGGACTTGGATTGGGAGTACCCGGCGAGGAGGGACGGCAGACCAGAGGATAAGGCCAACTACGTGGCTCTGGTCAAGGTAAGAGTTAGATACCATAAAGAAAACTTCGTTTACCTTTTGCCCCGACTTATCATCATCATCATCTTCTCAGCCAAAAGACGTCCACTGCTGGACAAAGGCCTCCCCCAAGGATATGAGGGGTATTTGCCGTAATCGCCACGCTTGGCAGGCGGGTTGGCGATCACAGTAGGTTGAGGATAACCTCAGAGAGATGCTGCTGCCTATCCTCTGAAATGGTCCCTTAGTCGCCTTTTACGACACCCATGGGAAGAGATGGGGTGGTGCAATTCTTTATCCCCGGCACCACACAGGGAGCCACGACTTGCCGTGGCAGTCGTGACTGCCACAGCAAAAATGCGTCGTGTCCTGTACGCCAAGCATTCAAGTCAGAGTAAACACTTACAATAGGGATTCCAAATGTCCAAATATCTATTTAATTTGTGTTTTTGTAAACAATACGTATTGTCGATCATTGCCGTCGCTGGAGTGCAGGGCTCGCTATCGCTGGTCAATTATAGCCGACTGGCAGTCAAAAGGTTAATTTTAATGAAATGAAAACTATTTATTCGGAGCGTTTTTGACATATTGGCATTATTCTGTGATATTGACCCTTTACAATTAAGCTAATAAATAAAAATTAAAAATTAAAAATTCTTTATTTTCCACCAGAATATTACATGTTTTGCTAAAACAGCGAAGTAAATGTTTCTTATAGGTAAAAAGAAAAAATTGGAGTAAGAAAAACATATAATATATGGGAGGACTGGAGCCCAAGATAGGATAAACCTGAATTTCAGGTCTCTAAATATGTACCAGAAGAGTTACCAAATTAAAATAACTCCAGCTCCTCCATGCTTCGTAAAGCATGAACCAAGCAGTGATGCTTGTAAACCACCAAGGGAGAACAGGCCGTAAACCACCACGCAGGCCCAGTGCAGATTGGTGGTTATTAACGACTGCTAATGGAACCGGTAGCAACGGCTTTACGTGCCTTCCGCAGCAGGGAGGAGCTCGAGATGATGAATTATTGGTCACCCTTCCAAAATTCAAAAAATTCAAAATTCAAAATCATTTATTCAGTTTAGGCTACAAGTAGCTCTTGTGAATGTCATTATGCCATCGGTTCGTAAATCTACTCTGGGCGGGAGATCTTGTACTGAGAAGAACCGGCAAGAAACTCAGCAAGTGTCCAGCTCTTTTCTCCCTTACAGCGTCAAAAATATTGGAAAATGCCCTATCATAGCAGAACACTTTCCATTACAAATAAACACAAAAAATATATATAAGACAATTACAACATGTAAAAAAATAAAATAAAAAATGTAAGTTAACAAATTTACATCAGATAATTATGTAAAGGTTTCAATTTCCACAATGTCATACAGCACCACTACAGTACTCTAGTAAAAGTCAAAAATTGTTTAGGTAAAACAAAGTCAAACTATAATTAATAATACTAAAAATAAGATAAGTATGCAAGAGCAGACCAGCCTCCACAGGCGGCACCCGTTCACGAGCATGACATATGAATCAGCCATCGCTTCGCTCAACCATATTTTAGGGAACGTAACGACCCGACGCACATGCCACCACCGCAGAGACAGTAAAGAGAGCATGACACACTCAAGATACTCTAAATAAAAACTTAATGATGTATTTAACGCAACGCTGTTTGTTATCTGTAGGACAATGCTGTTAAAATAAAAAATGTAAGTTAACAAATTTACATCAGATAATTATGTAAAAGTTTCAATTTCCACAATGTCATACAGCACCACTACAGTACTCTAGTAAAAGTCAAAAATTGTTTAGGTAAAACAAAGTCAAACTATAATTAATAATACTAAAAATAAGATAAGTATGCAAGAGCAGACCAGCCTCCACAGGCGGCACCCGTTCACGAGCATGACATATGAATCAGCCATCGCTTCGCTCAACCATATTTTAGGGAACGTAACGACCCGACGCACACGCCACCACCGCAGAGACAGTAAAGAGAGCATGACACACTCAAGATACTCTAAATAAAAACTTAATGATCTATTTAACGCAACGCTGTTTGTTATCTGTAGGACAATGCTGATAAAGGCTGTCATATCAGTATAAAAAATAATTTTAATAAATTGATTCAAATATAATATGTGATTTTTATTATAACCAGGCTGTTTTATCATCTAAATATTCTTTGACTGTATAATAACCTTTTATGAGTAATAAAGACTTCACATGTTTTTTAAACTTATCTAAAGGTAAATCTAGTACAGAATTTGGTATTTTATTGTAATAGTGTATACCTTGCCCCAAGAAAGAACCAAGTACCTTCTGTAACCTGAACAGTGGCATTACAAGTTTTGTCTTATTTCTAGTATTGAAATTGTGTACGTCACCGTGTTTAGTAAAGGAGTTGATGTTGCAACGTACAAAAACTATACAATTATAAATATATTGAGATGCAACTGTCAGGACATCAATCTCCTTAAAAAGATTTCTTAGGGAAGTTCGTGATCCTAGTTTATAGATTGCTCTTATTGCTCGTTTCTGTAAAATGAATATAGTTTCAATATCAGCCGCTGTTCCCCACAGTAGGACGCCATACGACATGACACTATGAAAATAACTAAAATAAACTGTTCTAGCAGTTTCAACGTCTGTTAACTGCCTAATTTTTCTAATGGCATAAGCAGCAGAACTGAGTTTACCGGCCAATTTCGATATATGAGGATTCCATTGAAGTTTTGAGTCAAGGGTAATGCCTAAAAAGACTGTAGAATCTACCAAATCTAATTGATCACCGTTTATTCTAATATTGGTTGGTTCATTTCTGACATTTGGTAATATAAATTTAATACATTTTGTTTTCTTAGCGTTAAGCTGTAAATTATTAATAGTAAACCAATGGAGTACCTCTGAAAGAGCTTTATTTACATTTTCATAATTAGTCCTACACCTAGTCACATTAAAAATGAGTGAAGTATCATCTGCAAATAATACAATTTCACAGAAATTCTCAACAAAGAATGGTAAGTCATTAATATAAATCAAGAACAGAAAAGGACCAAGAATCGACCCTTGTGGAACTCCCATTTTTACATGAGAACCAGATGATTTAGTACCATTTATATCGACAGTTTGAGTTCTAGAGCTGAGATATGACTGTATTAAATTTAGTGCAAAATCTTCGAGACCGTAATAATGTAGCTTCAACACCAGAGTCCGGTGCTCAACGCAATCAAAAGCCTTGGACAAGTCGCAAAAAACTCCAAGAGCATTTTGAGACTTCTCCCAGGCATCAAATATATGTTTTATTAGAGCAACGCCTGCATCAGTAGTAGAACGACCCTTAGTAAAACCATATTGCTTACTATGTAAAAGGTTGTTTGTGTTAAAATATGACATCAACTGTTCGAGTATAATTTTTTCATAAATTTTACTTAGCGCTGGTAATATTGAAATGGGCCGATAGTTACTGGGGTCTTCTTTGTTTCCTGATTTGAATAAAGGTATAACTTTACTAAACTTCATAAGATCAGGAAAGATTCCCTTATCGACACAGTTATTAAAAATTTCAGCAAGATACGGTGCAATAGAATAAATAATATTCTTAATTACTTTAATAGATATACCCCACAAATCACTCGTGTTTTTCATTTTAAGTGATTTGAATGTTTTAATAATATTCATTGAATCAATGTATTTAAAATGAAAGGAAAGATTACATTTTGGTACATATTTTTGGAGTAAAGTTTGTGCAGCTTCCGGTGATGAATCTAAATTTGATGTTGTTATTACAGGTATATTTACAAAAAAATCATCAAAAATATTAGCAATTTGTGAATCTGAATTGACTAAGTTGTCGTTTACTTTTAAAGTGAAAGTATTATCCCGTGGTTTAAATTTACCTGTTTCACGGTTTATGATGTCCCAAGTGGCTTTGATTTTATTGTTAGACTTTTTAATTTTTTCTTTAATGTAATTAGATTTTGCTACTATGCACACTTTCTTAAACGTTTTCGAATAATTCTTTACATATTCCGTAAAATTAACATTTTGGTTATATTGTTTTAAACTATATAAATCATACAATTTATTTCTACTTTTATATATACCAGTCGTGGCCCAGTCACAGAACTTAAGTTTATGATTAATTTTTATTGTTTTTGGTGTAAACACCTGGTTGTATTCGGTCTTGATTAAGTTAAAAAGATTACTATAAAGCACATCTGGATCATCTTGTACAAAAGGCAATGCATCTATTTTACAAGCTATACTATTTTTGAAACACTCCACTCGCTCTTTTGTAACTGGTTTACAGTTCACTATTATTGGTTCATCCCTACTATCAAAATCATAGGTCACCTTCAAACCGCAATGGTCAGACGTAAGATTATTAATGAGTGACTTAGAAACAGGTTCATAGTCTGTAAAAATATTATCGAGACAAGTGGCCGAATGTGAAGTTATTCTAGTGGGTTCGAGAAATAGATTCAAAAGATTAAAACATTTAAATAAGGCAAGAAGACGAACACTTGTTGGAGTGTTTTCTAATTTCCGATGACCGGCCTTTGTTAAAGTATCTTAACCTTAGCAAACGCAGACCGAGTGCGTTACCCACTGCGCCGTCGAGCTCCTCCATGTAAACCCATACTCTTTGCACCCTTTTGGCTAAACGTGGTCCGCGTAGCTCTCTGCTGTTTGGACTACTTACCCCCTCGGGGACCACAGACTTGACGCTTTCTCTCCTCCTCCACGGCCCGGTCTACCCGAGCCGAGGTCCGTGCTTTTAGAGGCGCCCTCGGGTGGTTCCGCTCCCCGATCCGATCCGAACCCTTCGGAGACTGGTAGGGCACGGGGACGCGCACTTTTAAGTGTGCGATGCCGTTCCCTCTAGAAATCCTCCGAAGGTAATTTTTTTCAACACGGCTTGAGGATTACCATTTACGTACCTCACCGCCCCCAAAAACCCCGGTGACTCTGAAAATGCAGTAAAAGGCAATCGGCAATCTCTCTCAAAAAAAAAACGTGACGCTATATATGTATCTACATCAAGTGTAGGTACCTAATGAAAACCTTTTCTTTTCCCAGGAGTTGAGCGACGCCTTCAAACCCAGAGGATACATCCTTACAGCAGCCTTAGGAGCTGGTAAAGAGACTATGGACGCGGCATACGACCTGGCCAAGCTGAGCAGATACCTGACGCTGATCCATATGATGTGCTACGATTACCACGGCACTTGGGACGGGAGGGTGGGGGCGAACGCTCCTTTAAAGGGGACAGATGAAGAAGACGTGTTGAGTGTTGTGAGTAACGCTTTTGTTTCATTTATACAGCATATAAAATGAAATTATATATAAGAACTTTGTAAATAGTAGTCACTCAGCTCGTACCACGATGCTATCATGCCATGGCGCTGGTATTCTGTGAAACCAGTAAGAGGGAGGCGCAGTTCCAAACTAGTATATAACAAAAAAACACAAATTACACACAGAAACAAAAGTAATACACTAGCAGTTATTTTTAAAAAGCCTACCACCAACCATTTGGTGTAATAATTATAAAGTAGCACATATTATAGTAAGTCCTTGCGCATTATCATTCTAGTGGTAAGACCGTCAGTTTCATACCCCTTGGTTCCGGGGTCGATTCCAAGCGTGTGGTACATGTCTGCTCTCGGTTTGGCAGATGGTAGGGCTTGTCTTAGGCGCTGCGTAAACGTAGACGCAAACGTAGACACTTTTGTGTCTTGTGTGGGATACAAGCTACCAGTGAATATGAAATCAGCCCTCCCTGCGCAGACGTAGACACTTTTTGTGTCCAGTTACCTCCACCTGACACTGATACAGCAACTCGGTTTCCTTGTATGGTTTGCCGTGTCGGTAACAATAAATGTCTACGTTTGCGCAGCGCCTTAGGCCCACCTGGTAATTTCTATTTAAATATGTCATCGTAACATCAATGTCAGTAGTATGGTTGTGTGCCAGTGCGTAAGTAGTTGAGGATTCCGAGTGAAGTGCGCTTCCACTCTCGGCCTTATCATCACTTAACATCAGGTAAGAGGAAGCCCAAGTGCTTACCCGTTATAAATTAAAACTAAGAAAGAGAATGTTTAATGCTGGCTTGCCAAACGACTGGTTTCAGCATCAGGCTTCGATCAATTATGTACTAGTTAAAGGATACACAAAGGAACGGAACAAAAAGGCATCTTGAAAGTGGTCATCATCATCAGCCTACACACGTCCACTGCTGGACATAGGCCTCTCCAAGTACACGCCACTGAGCACGATCCGCGGCTACTCTCATCCAGCTCTTGCCAGCTACCTTGAGATCGTCGCTCCACGGCGGCGTCCTACACTACGTTTGCCGATACGCGGTCTCCACTCAAGAACTCGTTTCGGTTATCGGTTCTGCGGCTAATATGGCCGGCCCTCTGGCACTTCAGCTTGCTAATCCTGTGGGCTATGTCGACGACTTTGGTTCTCTGTCGAATCACCTCGTTCCGGATCCGGTCCCTCCGAGAAACTCCAAGCATAGCCCTTTCCATAGCTCACTGAGCGACTTTAAATTTTTGGACCAGGCCTACCGTGAGTGTCCACGTTTCGGCTCCATATGTCATGAAAGTTTTCCTGTTTGCTATATATTTAAGTTATATATAAATACCTACTAGCTGAGTTGACATAGGCCTCCCCTAATGAGCGCCATAGCGCCCTGTCCTCAGCTTGACGCATCCAGCATCTGCCTGCAATCTTTCGCAGGTCATCATCCCACCTGGCCGGAGGGCGCCCTACACTACGTTTACCGAGTCGTGGTCTCCACTCAAGAACACGTTTACCCCAGCGGCTGTCGGTTCTTCGCCAGATATGGCCGGCCCACTGCCACTTGAACTTGCTAACTCTTCGAGCTATGTCGATGACTTTGGTTCTCTGTCGGATGTATTCGTTACGAATCCTATCCTTCAGAGAAACCTACTTCTATATATCAGTCAGTAATTTCTTTTTGTTATCCACAGGAGTTCACAATCAAATACATGCTATCCCACGGCGTCAGTCCATACAAATTGGTGCTCGGTCTACCAATGTATGGAAGGACGTTCATACTGAAGGAACCGGCTACCAGAGACATTGAGTTTGGCAGGACTTCGGTGCAAGCGGCAGGGTTCAAAGGTCCTTATACTGGTGAAGCTGGGTTCATGGGATATAACGAGGTGAGTTAATGTTTTTAATATATATTTAATATTTGACGACCTCCTTGGTCGAGTGGTTTGTACACCGGTTTTCATGGTGTCACCATCTCTGAGGTCCCGGATTCGATCCCCGGTCGGTTCAATTTAGAAATTATTGTTTTTCTAAATTGTCTCGGGTCTGGGTGTTTTCTATGTATAATAAGTATGTATATAAGTATTTTAAGTATGTTTATCCGTTGTCTAGTAACCATATAACGAGTTTCATAAAGAAGCTTCTTTTGGGCTAGATAATTGGTGTAAGTGTAGGGAAATTTATTTATTTATATATTATATTTTTTTTCGTGAAAAAGCACCTTGTGGGTGCCGGCAGGGTGAGGGTGACTGATGTTGCGTTGTTTTCACGCTGCACCACTTCTCTTCGCGTGTGGATTCCATTTCCACATAACATCAGGTGGAGTGGGGACATAAGCCGTATTTTTTATTATAAAAATTAAAACATCATCATCATTTTCAGACAGTATCCACCAGTGAGTGTATACGTACGTAACGTGTATCACATATTCGAACCCAGGGTCCATCCGTGGTCTCAGGGACTTTAAAATAAAATCAAATGTGTAAACTTGACGCAATAAATAATCGTAAAAGTTGCTTAAAAACATTAGTTCAGTTCAGTCACAGACTTGTTGGCGATAGGATCTGTGTGCGTGTAAAGTAAAAATAGTTAAAACAGTTTGATTGTAATATAACCCTTATAGCTACAGTGTAAGGTTGTTTTATCATAAAACATAATTCTAAGACATTAATTCCATACTTTTGCATATCACTGCGGTAACCGCTCTTCACCGCCGCGGGTAAAAGAGACAAACGCAATTTTTTCTTTATAAGTTACAAATGAGAAAACAATAGTGCGCGGTGTAAGTGTACAACTACCTGTATGCCGGACGGTAATATAAGTTAGAACTACTGTTGCGATTGACGGGTTTTCTTTTTTTTTTTTTGTCTACCTTATATTCTCCAGTAAGTGTCATCACATTTGCATTATCGAGTAGCTTTATAATATTGTTGTGCTTAAAATGAATACTCAACATACTCCCCCAAAAAGAAGCTCTGGGTCACATCCTAACTTATTCCAATTGAAGGACGATGATGTATCAAGTCTAGTCACCTTAAGGAAGCGGAAGACTCCAGATTGCGACAGTGCATGCATGCTCGACTTTCAACGGGAGCTCAGCGGCACTTTTGCTCAATATCGCACAGAATTAAAGGAGACGTTAATTGAGTTCCAAAAATCTTTTACCTCATCCGTTGAGACATTAATGGACAAACAAAACGATAATATAAAAAAAATCAACGATGACCTTAAGAACATCAAATCTGAAGTGTCGAGCATCAGGGAATGGAATCTGAAAATGCAAGCAGAGCACAATGAGGTAATGACAACTACTTCAAATCTCAAGAAAATGCAAGACACTTGGAATGCAAGAACCGGCACGGTAGAAGCCGATCTTAGTGTGGCTAAAAAGCAGATTAGCGAATTAACCGAGCAGTTTCGCCTAAGAGACCAACTTAGTCGCATCAATAATTTAGAAATATCTAGTGTCCCACTTTCCAAGACTGAAAATCTTTATAACATCATACATAAGATAGCTCTAAAAATAGGATTTACGTTGTCATCATCTGCTATCAATTATATTCAAAGAGTACAACGTTTTGTCAGAAAAGGCGATAACAGTGAACAAGAACGTGCTACAGGAAAACCGCCTTTAGTGCCTAACATCGTAGTTTGCTTTACCCAACGCAAAATAAAAAACGAATTTCTGGCTGCTGTGCGCGCTCGCAGAGGATTAAGTACTGCTGACCTTGACATTGACGGACCTTCAGTACCCATATTCGTCAACGAACACCTTGCACCTCATAACAAAGTTTTGTTTGGGCAAGCACGAAGACTCGGGAAAGAGTTGGGATATAAATATATATGGATAAATAATTGTAAGATTTATCTTCGAAAAAGTGAAACTTCAAAGGCAATTTTTATTGGAAATGAAGAAGACTTAGTGAAGGTTAAATGACTGTCTTTTAAATCGTTAACTTTTTATTATTGTTGTTTCTTTAGTTTTGTGTTTTGTTTTAATTTTGCTACATCAATATATCATAGATTTATAATTTTTGAATGTGGGTACTTAAATTTAAATTTACTTAAATACTTAATGGAAGGTAAGAAAATCTAATTGTTAATAAAACTTATAAAAACAATTGTTATGAACATAAAATATTATAACTATAACAACTATGCTATGAGTGACTGTTATGGGAGGTTTGTTTACTTTTATTACAAAAGTGTGTGGAAAATAAATAAAAATACGACAGAGTGGTACAACTGTTTATTTCACTATCATATACATTATATATTGTTATATAAAATGATTACTAAGGAATATCTATCTATTTACTACCAAAACGTGAGGGGCTTGCGGACTAAATCGAATGAGTTTTTACAGAGTATTTTAATTAATGATTATGACATAATTTGCATAACGGAGTCTTGGCTCAATGATTCTTTTTACAATTCGGAATTTTTCGATAATCGTTATGAGGTTTTTAGATGTGACCGTGATGTCGAATCGACTGGATGTAATCGTGGCGGGGGTGTGGTTGTGGCCGTACGGCGGAAGCTGTGCCCCGTTGCAAAGCCTGCCTGGTGCGCGCCGCCGCCGCCCGCTGACGAGCTGTGGTTGAGCATCCCGCTGCGCGGCCGCACCTCTTCCCTTAGCGCTGCCGTCCGCGGGAAGGAGTCATGTTTTTTACATTTAGCATGTACTTATATACCTCATGGAAATCGTCACGAAACCCTAATATCTACATTTTATGACAGAGCTACGGAAATATCTCATAACAATGCCAATGACATTCTGCTGATTATGGGAGATTTTAATGTATCCAATGCCGTTTGGCAATTCAATAATGAATTAAATAGAGTGACAATGATACCAACAAATGACTCATTATGTTGTTTGACGTCGGATTTTATGAATTTATCCTTATTAAATCAATATAATAATGAATTTAATGTAAATAACCGAATTTTAGATTTAATTTTTTGCAATGACGTATGTAAAATCAAGGCTTGTGAGCTACCACTTTTACCAGAGGATTTGCATCACAAGGCATTGGAAATAAATGTCACTGTGCACCTACCTGTTTCTCTTAAAACTAATAATATTAAAAGAAAATTGTTTTTTAAATCGGATTTTGACGCTATTAAACGGAAACTTGATTCTATTAACTGGTTGAATACTTTCTCAGACTGCAATGATGTAGATAATATGGTATCCATTTTTTACAATATTTTAAATGATTTAATTGATGAATATGTGCCTACTCCTTCTCAGATTAACACTCAAAAGTACCCGCCTTGGTACACTCGGCCTCTGGTTAAGCTGAGTAATGAAAAGCGCAAATGTCATAAAAAATGGAAAACATATGGAAATAAAATTGATTACCAAATTTTTTCATTGCTGCGAACTCGTTTACGTAAATTAGAATCTGTAACTTACAATAATTATATTACTTTTGCGGAGGATCGAATTAAAGAGAATCCCCGATTTTTTTGGTCATACGTTAAATCCAAAAATCAAACAGGTGACCTTCCACATAGAATGACATATAATGGAACTACACTTTTAAATGGAAATGAAATTTGTAATGCATTCAATGAATATTTTAATTCTGTTTTTATACAGTCTTCTAATTTAAATTTATTTCCTAATTGTAATACATTTAATCAAACATTAATAGATCTTGGTCACATCAATCTGGACCAGAAGAAATTATTCAATTGTCTAAAACAGGTTAATATTTATAAGGAGGCAGGGGCTGACGGTATACACCCGATACTGATATCCACTTGCGCTGAGAGTTTATTGGAGCCTATTTCTATGATTTTTCAATTATCGTTATGTTCCGGTGTTTTTCCTAGTTTGTGGAAAATGGCTCTCATTACTCCTATACCAAAAAACAAAGACTAATAAAGAAAAAAGATCTGAATTGTGTGTATTGGGTAAATTGTTGGAAAAAATTGTCACTGCTCAACTATCTTACGCTATTAGGCATCACATAACAGAAAATCAGCATGGGTTTATTAAATCGCGTATTGTTGACACCAATCTGATAGCCTTTACTGATTTCGTACTTAACGCCATGGACCAGGATACTCAAGTGGATGTCGTGTACACAGATTTCTCCAAAGCTTTCGATAAAATTAGCCATGATTTGTTATTGTACAAGTTGGAGAGATTTGGAGTGCATGGCAGCTTACTCAGGTGGCTCAGTTCTTACATCCGAAACCGTAGCCAGGCTGTTTTCTTAAAAGGCTATTGCTCGAGTTTTCTTCCCATACCCTCTGGAGTTCCTCAGGGATCCCATCTTGGACCAGTTTTGTTCTCCATTTATATTAATGATATTAATACCTCTATAAGGAATAGTAGCTATCTTCAATATGCTGATGATACAAAGATATTTGATTCAGTAAGTAATATAGATGATTGCTGCAGAATACAAGCTGACCTAGAATTTCTTAGTAAATATTGCCTCGACAATCAATTATATCTGAACATTGATAAATGTCAAGTTATAACATATACCCGAAAATCTTCACCGTTTTTGTTCAATTATAAATTAAATGGAGTTTCTCTTAAAAGAGTAAGCCAAGTTAGAGATTTGGGTATTATAGTCGATAGCGAACTTTCTTTTAACCTGCACTATAACACAATAATTCAAAAGTCTTTGCGTAATTTAGGTTTCATTAATCGAATATCAAAACCATTCAAAAGATCTAACACCTTAAAGATTTTGTATTATAGTTTTGTAAGGTCAGTCTTAGATTTTGGCTCTGTAGTTTGGAATCCACATTATAAAATCCATACCGATAGGATTGAAAATGTGCAAAAGAAGTTTGTAAAAATACTCAAATATCGTGATAATTATAATTTAGATATGTCATATGAACAAACATTAAAGAGACACAAACTCCTTACTTTGCAAAATCGCCGCAAGCAATTTGATATAACCTTTTTATTTAAATTGTTAAATAATCTTATTGATTCACCTGTACTTTTGTCCAAAATTAATTTTATTATTAAAGCCCGACTTCCAGCACGCTCCTCACGTACTGTTCATGCCTTTGTACCACCTCGGACTCGTAAGAATTACACACGTAACAGTTACTTCCCACGTAGTCTTCAAATGTATAACCGTGAGTTCTATGATATAGAACTATATGGTAACTCCTTAATTAGATTTAAAAGTAGTATTATTAATAAACTAATTTGAACACCTTCCTACGAATATACCTACTTATCATAAAGTAAAGTCTAATAAAATATGATACCTACCTTCATGAGAATAGATTATAAGCAACAAAAATGTAAATATTATCTAAGTAAGTAATGTTTCTATATTTTACTATAAAGCATTAATGTTAAAATAAGCATCTAGCCTAACTGCTAACAAAGTATTATTTTGTAATTTTTGGGCACTCCTTGTCTATTACCTAAGAAATTACTGTAAAAATATTTTTTTTTATGACTGTATGTGCCAAAATAAAGAGAAAAAAAAAAAATTAGAAAAACAATCCTACTATAATATTATAAACGCGAAAGTTTGTAAGTATGGATGGATGTTTGTTACTGTTTCACGTAAAAACTACTGAATGGATTTGGATAAAATTCGGCATACAGATAGTTTATAACCTGGAATAACACATAGGATAGTTTTTATCCTGATATTCCCACGGGAACGGAAACCACGCAGGTGAAACAAGATAAAACTTTACTAGACATAATCGTCCAATCCCAGGAAGCTCGAGTAAGAATCGAACCCACGACCCTTGGATTACCGGTCCAATGTCAGAGACGACATATGTTCCTGAGACTTTTAACTACTTACTAGGTACTACATTGTGAATGCAAAAACTTACGACCTCCTTGGCCGAGTGGTTTGTACACCGGTTTTAATGGTGTCGCCATCTCTGAGGTCCCGGGTTCGAATCCCTGGTCGGGTCAATTTAGAAATTATTGTTGTTCTAAATTGTCTCGGGTTTTGGTGTTTTCTATGTATAATAATGTATGTATTTAAGTATTTTAAGTATGTTTATCCGTTGTCCAGTAACCATTTTAACGAGTTTCATAACAAAGCTTCTCTTGGGCTTGATAAATTGGTGTAGGAAAATTTATGTATTTATTTATTTAAATAATAAAAAAACTTAAAATTGTATTATTGTTTTTTTATTATTATTATTACCTTTAAAATAATGGTTAGTTAGTAGTCATCTAGTAGCAACTTTAAAGCCTAAACTGTAAGACTCGCAAGTGTATAAGTAAGTAAATAAAAGCTTGTATAATAGCAACACTATGGATGAAAATAAAATCCATTAATTTATTCCACAACTAGCGACCGCTCGCGGTTTCACCCGCGTTATTCCCGTTCCCGTGGGAATATCTGGATAAAAAGTATTCTATGTGTTTTTCCAGGTTATAAACTATCTGTAAGCTGAATTTCATCCAAATCCATCCATTCGTTGCAGCGTGAAGAAGCAACAAATATACGAACATACACACTAACTTTCGCATTTATAATTAGTAGGATATACAGAATAGTCTATAACCAATCGAAGCAGCCTGAAAGCGAGCGTGGTATTAACTTTCTAGTGTAACCAGGTCACCTGAGACGTTTCTCCTTGCATTGTGTTTTTAGCAGACGGTAACAATTTAGATTCTTGGGTATATTTAGTGATACATTGTTTACTGAAGTTTACACTGTGTACGCGTACAACGATACGATATGAAACACTTTATACAAAGCTACGCGCATTAATAGTAGATTGTACAACAAGAGCATAAAACGAGCCATTTCACCCGAGTCGTGCATATAGCCACCCGAGCCGGTACGGCGAGGGTGGATAGTCACGTCGAGGGTAAAATGGTTTTTATACTCGAGTTTTACACTCTGCTTTTCACTTCGATTGCAAGGAAATAAAACAAACCGCAACACAACAAAAGCTAGTTTCTAGGTTTGTTCGATATAATTTTAATTAGCTTCCCGCCACACAATTTTTCTTATTTTTTTTTTAATTTTCAACTATGTGACGTTTGACCATGGTCTGAGCCGTAATGTCAAGTTATTAAAATATTTGCGTTATATTTTTTTTACGTAAATGCACGCCCGTATTAATCGTAAGTTTGTATTTAGATAGTAATACAATATGTCGTAATTAAATTAAGATATCTAAATCTCATAAAAGTATATCAATTAAATGAAGGTGTATGTGGCTGTAAGGCATAATTGCCTTAGTCTTAAAAGAAGAAATTACTTTAAAAACGCATTTTATGCAGCCTTCTCTCGACATAAAGAACAACTTTACGAGCATGAGAAGTGAAAAATATATTTTATAACCTAAATAAAAAACTGAATAAATAAAAAACTTTCCTACACTCACACCAATTATCTAGCCCAAGAGAATCTTCGTTTTGAAACTCGTTGTATGGTTACTAGACAACGGATAAACATACTTAAAATACTTAAATACATACTTATTATACATAGAAAACACCCAGACCCGAGACAATTTAGAAAAACAATAATTTCTAAATTGACCTGACCGGGGATCGAACCGATGTACTAACCACTCGACCAAGGAGGTCGTCATAAAATAAACTCTATAATCGTAAATAAAATCTTAATCAACTTATAACTAAATCACACTTCCTAAAATTCTGTGACGAAACCAAAATAATGATTTAAAAATATTTTTAACCTTAAAATATCTTATTGTCTTAAAATAATAATCCTAACCCCTGTGTGGTGCCCGGCAATAAGGAATTGCACCACCCCATCTCTTCCCGTGGGTGTCGTAAAAACCGACTAAGGGACCATTCCAGAGGATGGGCAGCAGCATCTCTCTGAGGTTACCCTCAACCTACAGCGATCGCCAACCCGCCTGCCAAGCGTGGCGATTACGGCAAATACCCCTCATATCCTTGGGGGAGGCCTTTGTCCAGCAGTGGATGTCTTTTGGCTGAGATGATGATGATGATGATGAATAATCTTAAACATCGAGGAGCTCGATGGCGCTATGATAAATGCGGTTGGTCTGCCTTTGCTTAAACTTTACAAAGGCCGGTCGTCGGATGGGTGACCAAAAACGTATCAACGCCTTATTCGTGCTTTGGAGGGCAAGTAAACCCGTTGGTCCCGGCTGCATTAGCAGTCGTTAACAACCACCGAACCACACTGGGCCCGTGTTATGGTTTACGGCCCGTTCTCCCTTTGGTGTTTTCCTAATATATTACTTTCCCTACTGAGCTGTAAACCCATGACTGTTCCACCCAGATCTGCCAGGAGATATCGAACAAGTCGACCAAGTGGACCCACCACTGGCACGAACAGTCCTCCACCCCATACCTCCGAGACGGCGCAAGAGTCATCTCCTACGACGACGCGAGATCCATCGCCATTAAAGTCAAGTAAGTCATCCTTATTGTCTTTATGTCACTTTTCTTTTGAAAGATTTTGCTGTTGACTACAGGTGGCCTATACCGGATTTGGTAGGCCCCTCAAACCGTGTGATGGAAACGTTCTCAGAGTGTTCTAGAAAGGATGGCATCATGTGAGCGTGTCTCCGTCCCCTGCTAGATAATCTGACGCGTTTGGATCGAATCAAGAGTGGAACAACTCGAGGATGTATGTAACTAAGTAGTTAAGTTAATTATTATATTTTATGTTGAAGGTAACACTTCGCTATATGTCTTTCTCTCGCTGATTAGACGCTATACCAAACGACCGTGTTTTAATTGTGCTCCTGTTTTCCCTGCTAGCTCCGCGAAGAGTCATAATATATTCAACATATATTTCAGGATGCTTTTAAAGGCTAGGAACTTGACTCGGGTAGACCGGGTCGTAGGGGTGGGAGAAAACGGACAAGGCACATGTACTTGGAACAATTAACATGGATCTGTGCTTTTGGTTTAAACTTTGTCCTATTTGTGTCCACGGGGCAACTCGGTCGACTAATCTAAGAGTTCCGGATGAAGAATGCGCTTCGGCGCGTCCTGATCTGGCGTTATGACCTGACGCAGATGGTCCTTTGTTGCGCAAGGATGTCTGACACCAACTTTATGACCTAACGGTTTGATGGGGGGTGTCAGTGTAAACTTTAAAGTCATGTGTAGTGGGGTTGTCCTTTGTCCATTACCAATTTGTCTGTATTTATTAATTGTGGAAAACAGATCACTGTGATGTGTCTATTGTAAAACCTGCATGTATTTTAATAATGTTTGTTTCGCAAATAAACTAAAATAAAATATAGTGCGAGTGATCTGGATACAAGTACTAGTCTTGTTGTACGAGCTGTCTTCAAACCCGTATCTTCGTACAATTGAGCTAGCCCTCATCAACTCATCATCATGAACATCATCAGCTAATTTTAAGTCCCCACGGCTGGGGCACGAGCCTTCCCTATGGATGGATAGGGAGAATAGGCCATAAATCACCATGCGGGCCCAGTGCGGATTGGTGGTTGTTAACGACTGCTAATGCAGCCAGGACCAACGGCTTTACGTGCTTTCCGAAGCGCGGAGGAGCTCGAGATGATACATTTTTGGTCACCCATCCGATGACCGGCCTTTGCGAAAGTTGCCTTAACCTCAGCACTCGCAGACCGGGCGCGTTAACCATTACGCCATCTATCACCAACTCATATACTTCCCCAATGCTGGGGCACGAGCCTTCCCTATGGATGGATAGGGAGGACGGGCCATAAACCACCACGCGGGCCCAGTGCGGATGCAGCCGGGCCAACGGCTTTCCGTGCTTTCCGATTGATGATAAATCTTTCCTCATCATCATTCATCTTCTATGAGCGAGCGAATATCCTACTAATTTTATAAACGTGAAAGTTAGTAAGTATGGATGTTTGTTTCTCTTTCACGTAAAAGCTACTGAATGGATTTGGATGAAATTCGGCATACAGATAGTTTATAACCTGGAATAACACATAGGATACTTTTTATCCAGATATTCCCACGGGACGGGAACTGGAAACCACGCGTGTGAAACCGCGAGTGGCAACTAGTGTTCTATTAATTTCCTTTCTTTTTCAGAGCTGCCGTGGACTATGGCTTGGGCGGGCTGATGGTGTGGAGCGTCGACACTGATGACTTCAAAGGAGGTTGCGACCACGACGCAGACGCGTATAAAGACTTCGTGGACAGGTATGATATCAAACTGTTTTTTTTTAGGGGAGAGCTTGCTGATTGCCTTTGGGCATTTTCAGCTTCACCGGGCTTTTTTGGTGGCGGCGAGAAACTTAAAGGGTTCCTCAAGCCGTGTGAAACGAATCGCCGTCAGAGGTTTTTTAAGGGTAATGGCATCACACACTTCTGCATGTCCCCGTGCCCTCGCCCGCTAGATGCAAAAACCTCCGGTTCAATCAGCCGCGTAGGACTTTGGAATCAATCAGGTGCCTGGACGGGTACCGAGAAGTGAGTGTGCATACAACTCCGCCACCAAAGAGGACATTTGGTAGTCGACTTTAGAGTAGACGGCCCGAGCAGTGGTACACTGCGAGTTGTGCTCTTAGTGCAACGAGAAGTGGGCGAGCTTACAGCTCCGGTAACCTATCTGGATATTAGGTAGTGGACTATACGTGTCCACGGGGCAACTAGCTCGAGGCACTAGTCTTATAAGTACCGGATGAAGGATGCGTAACCGGCGCGTTCTGGTCTGGCGTTATGACCTGACGTAGATGGTCCCTTGTGCTTGCGCAAGGATGTCTGACACCTAATTTTATAACCGTGAGGTTGGGGGGGGATCGGATCGGGGTATCGAAGAGGGCTTTGAATACCATTATCACTGCGTTGACAGCTACAACATCAAAAACTCACATTAAACGAATTTTAACTAAAAAAGCCTGTAACAAGGTCAATGACTATGTTACAGACAAAATAAATTGAATCAAAAAAAAAAAACAAAATGCATTTATTTCAAGTGCGTTTAGCTTTACATAAAGTCTGCAGTGGCACTGCACTGCACTGGCTTGAAAATTATGTGGCGGCTCCACCTACCGCATACGCCGCACATTATTCGACACGAAGCAAACACCTTCTCAACTGTGTCAACAGATGGCGCCACATACGCATACCAATCGCCATACTACGATGATAAAATAGTACGGGAAGCCTGCATCGCGGTAGCGAAGTTTCACCATCTCCTTCGCTATATATAGCACCTCCAACAAACATCCGTTGGACCTCGGTCCCCGAGCTATACCACCCAGCTCGAAGGAAGATCTTCCCTATGGCCTTCCTCAAGATGGCCTTTTACCTACCATCGACTTCCTACAATTATTATTAATTAGTACAAAATTGTAAAAAAAAAAATTGTAAAAAAAAAAATTAAAAAAAATTAAAAAATTAAAAAAAAAAATTAAAAAAAATATATATATATAATTTAGTTTTCATAATTATTACATAATTGTAAATTGGTTGAAAAAATGGAGAAAAAGAAAAAAGCCTCCTGAGTTTCTTGCCAGCTCTTCTCGATCGAAGGTTCTCCCAAGATCCGAGCTGGTGATAGATTCAGTTGTTTATTCAAACTGAATTTCATTTGAATGTTTGTACTTAGTTAAATGTACACTTAAAAACTTTCGCGTTCCATAGTTAACAAAGAATATAAACGAGGCAAACTAATTAGATAGTCAGTAAATAAAATACCCGACGATTTGAACGAGTTACAACGGCCGTGGTCAACTCAAAAATGTCTTAACCCTTTTAACGACCTCCTTGGTCGAGTGGTTTGTACACCGGTTTTCATGGTGTCGCCATCTCTGAGGTCCCGGGTTCGATCCCCGGTCGGGTCAATTTAGAAATTATTGTTTTTCTAAATCGTCTCGGGTCGGGGTGTTTTCTATGTATAATAAGTATGTATTTAAGTATTTTAAGTATGTTTATTCGTTGTCTAGTAACCATTTTAACGAGTTTCATAACGAAGCTTCTCTTGGGTTAGATAAATGGTGAGTGTAGAAATGTTATTATTATATTATTATTATAACCCTTTCTGTCACATATTTGCTAAATATGTGCAGGGCTGCTGGGTTAATTGTTCAAATAAAACTCGGTGTTACATGGCACGTAAGACAACCTTTAATACGGCGAGAACACACATAGACTACTAATACAAACATAGACAATCATTCTAGAGCACAGATTATAACTTATGCAACACTTTCGAAGGCAATAGCAGCTATGTTGCCACCGAATATTGAACTTTATACACTTGTAATAAGATTGAAAAACAATTAAAAATTGCAAATGTATTGCCCAAGAAAGGGTTACAGTTATAACGATATAAAACACTGTTGTTTCTTTAGATACAACAAGATAGCTGATGATCCAGTGCTGCGGGAGGCGTTGAAGACCCTCAACTTGCCTGACAGTGAGTGCATTATTCAAATCATCATTAAACTCGATCGTGAATGTAAAGGTACCTTTGGCGTGGTGGTGACCAGATAGGTGACCAAAACTTCTTTCTTACGGAGCCACTTGGACTTCATCTGATCATCTCACCTGATGTTAATTGATGAGAAGGCCGAAGGTGGGGTAGCCATTGTTATTATCAGCGACATTCTCCAGCTGCGTAGAGACATTGCTTCTCTCAGTGTCTTCTACCGGAATCACTACGGAGAGTGTTCTGAAGAGCTTTTTGATCTAATCCCGCCCTCTCATTTCCTCTCCCGGACTACACGCGCTGGTCTTAGGAACCACCATCATACTATACAGACAATCAGAATCTCAGATCTCAGAATCTATTATTATTAATTATTATTATTTCAGAATCTTCCAGTTGCATGAACTTCCACACAATTAGGCACTTAATAAAAAATTTATTAATTCAATTTTTATCATTATTTTTCTTTTTAATTATTTTCTCTCTTAAAACTAGATTTTTACAATATTTTAATATAAAAACAATAAAACATTATAAAAGCCTAATCCTAGAGTACCGCCAGAAGCGGGGCAGGGCCCAAGCTACCGGTGGTCAGGGCTGCAGAGTGAGGAACCTCCTGACAATACGTGCCGTGTCAAGGAGTACTGCCTTTTGCATCTGACCCTTGACCCAACCTTTCAGCGAGAGCCTCTCTAGGTGTTGATCGAGACTCTTGGCTAAAAGACCGTTTGCCGAAATGACTATCGGTATAATAATGGTTGAATCCACATCCCACATGGCGGTAACCTCGTGAGCCAAGTCAAGGTACTTACTGAGCTTGTACTTCTCGGCTTTCACGAGGTTCTCATCATGAGGTATGGTGATATCAATCAGTATTGCCCGGCGCTGGGATCGGTCGACCACCACGATATCAGGCTTATTGGCGATAATAATTATATTATTTTTATTATTACTTATTCTACAGCAAATCGTCTCAGCAAACGCACAGCCTACACAGTATCGGACGGCAAACTCAATCTCCGTCTACCAGAGCCTCAGTATTCCAACTACCCTCTAATGGAGACTATTAACGCAGCTACCATCTTGGCCACAGAAGAGAAGAGAATATTGGACGAGATGGAAGTGATCAACAAACAGAATGTGATAGAAGATGACGATGATAGAAAGCCAGGTGCTGCTTCTGGTTTAGCGAGCAGTTTGGCTGTGTTGTTTTGTGCTTTAGCCGTTTTTAGATTATAGTTTAATAATTTATTGTTGTTTTAACACATGTCATGTGACAATGAAACTACACTAAATCACTTTTAAACTCTCGCGTTCTTTGAGAACTTAGTTTTCAACGGGGTTTAACGCTGACTTGACTACTTAATATGATTATTTAGTCGGCCCGGTCGAAACGTCGGTATAGGAATATTTCCATTTGTCACCCCGTTTTGTCCACCAGCGTGACAGATATAAAAAAGTTTAATCTGTCCCCCCGTCCCTAATAGGGTGACAGGTGAAACTTTTTTTGCCATCTGTCACGCTGGTGGACATAACGTTTAATCTGTCCCCCCGTCCCTGATAGGGTGACAGATGAAACTTTTTTTACCATCTGCCACCCAGGTGGACATAACAGAATGACAGATGGAAATATTCCGATATAAAAAGGTAAACTAAGGATACCTTTATTAAATTATCTTTCGAGTTTGATTTGATCTTTCGAGTATATCTATATTAATATTATGAAGCTGAATAGTTTGTTTGTTTGAACGCGCTAATCTCAGGAACTACTGGTTCGAATTGAAAAATTATTTTTGTGTTGGATAGTCCATTTATCGAGGAAGGCTTTATGCTATATAACATCACGTTGCGACCAATAGGAGCGAAGCATCAGTGAAAAATGTTGCAAAAACGGGAACAAGACTCTAAAAAATTAAAAATGCTGCCGAAAGTCACTATTCCACGCGGACGAAGTCGCGAGCACAGCTAGTAATGTGGTGTGTGGTGTACATTGAAGAATGTAGCCGGTGATTGCAAATGTTGCAATCATCATCATCATCATCAGCCTATACACGCCCACTGCTGGACATAGGCAATGTTGCAATGTGGCGGGATATAATGTAGGTATGAATTTACATCACATTTTTTAAATACGCACACTGCCTTCATCACCTGATGTTAAGTGATGATAATGCCAATGGTGGAAGCGCACTTCACCCGGGATCCTCAACTAGTGAGGCACTGGCTATCTTATCTCTAGCTGACGGAACACAACAATGCTACAAACATTGATGTTACGGCGACATATTTAGATAAGATAGTGGTAACTAGCCAGGCGAATAAACAAGGCCTATACCTCCAACCAAAAAGAGTACACAAACATGCACACGTTAGGAATCGAACCCGGGACCACAGAGACGGTTATGAAAATTGGGAAAAGATCCAGCTTGAAGGACCAAATATTTAAGACTGGCACTTAATCATAGTGTTTGCTTCTACAATCTACATACATGCAACTTTAAGCTTAGCTATTGCTAACAAATAATCAACCTTGCCTTGTTTATTATAAGAACGGTTTCAACGTAAAAATTTTGTTAGAGCGACAATCGTCCATATACCTTTATAGCTATATAAACAGGTGTTCCTTTTCATAATTACGAGCATATTGGGGTCGTTCTATTTTATTTATGAATATAACCTTAGCATAACGATATAAGTAACCGAGCATGAACAAAGTAGTTTTATCATAGACAATCTTAGGTCTATGCTTCTTCTATGTAATAGACAAATAGTCGAGACTGACCGGAGCGTTTTGACGTAACGTAACATGTATATAAAAAAAAACAAAAAGAGACATGTAAATAAATAAATGTCTTTTTATCGAGAAAGTAAAGAGTCATGTCTGCGGTTTTGTTTTATTTTCTAATCTTTGTGTTACATTGACTATTAATGTGAAATAATGGTGGATTATTAACCGTTGAGTGTTCGTAAGTGTGCAAGAGTGTTGGCAAATGTAACAACACAGTACAACGTAACTTTTCAAATTCTCTCAAGAAGTCCGCGTAAGGACTTTAAAGCCACATCTTTAATCAGATACTCAAGGAGTTGGGGGGATATCGTTTCTCACTTCACATTACTATTATCATTCATCATCATCCATCATCATTTATCATATTATTATTATTTCTTGTTCATCGCCAGCCGAACGGACGATCCACCCGCGTTATTTGCGGGCCACTTCATCCTTTTTCTCCGTTCTCCCCTTTTAGGGGGGCTAAGGTTGATCCAGCTTTCACGGCGCCCCGTCGTATCTTTTAGCCTCTTTGATAAATCTTGCTTTCTGCTCCACCTTCAGATCCTTCAGGTCCTCTATGTCTAATGTGTCCGACCCCCAGAGCTCCCATCTTATCAGTGAGTACATAGGGCACTCCGCTAGTAGGTTGAGGCTGGTCTCCTCACTTTCCGTGCACTCCGGGCATGTGGGGGTCGGTTTTCACTCCTATCACTGTCAGATGTCTGTTCAGTCGAACAGTCCTGTTATGATTTCTATGACTAGCCTCATGTTCTCTCTGGAGAGTTCCATCAGTTTGCTAGTCTAGTTCTTGTCTATTCCCTTGATGAAGATCTTCGAATCATTCATCATATAGTAACAAAAGATATTATAAGTATTTAAATAACTTGTAAGAAAATTACTTTGACACTGGCTAAATGTGCTCATCGCACGAAGCCATCAACTAAAAGAAAAGAAAAAACATGTACAGTCACGCATTAACATGTGAACAATGTAACTCTTAACACAATGGAATAGAAGTCAAAACTAGACTAAAGTGTATACATGTTAATGCTCATGTCATGACTGTACGTTTAACCGTAACGTTCGTTACGGTTAAACGTACGAACGTAGACGTAATACGTAAGACGTAATACGCTTCGGTCAGTCTACTACAGCTTAAAGCAGGTGCATTTTTTTATTTTATGTTGTACTGTTTTAAAGATCTCTTTGGAGTTTAGTTCTGGTTAGCAAGTACTGTCAAGTCTTGGCGGGAAAATGCAGTAGACATTTTGTTTTTTTTTTTCTAAAATTTATATTTTAATGTAAATTAATAATTGGCGAGTCTTGTGAAAATGAAACAAAACGCTCAGTAAAATACTTTAACTATTTTTACTGAATTTCAAGGGTTTTGGGAAAATTAACAAACAAGATAAAATTTTACTAGAAACAAATTAACAAGTGTCGAGTGAGAATCGAATGTGGGAGTTTCCAGAGGCTGGTCGATTTTTTTTAGTAAAAGTTTATCTTGTAGCTTATAGCATTTTGAATGAAAAAAATCAAAATAATAAAAATAAGTATCAATAAATTTTATGATTTCACATTTATCATCACATATTATCAAACAATGAACATTATTATTATATTCTATAATATCTGTTTTATCTTCACAATAATGTAATAATGTATATCTTGTGAGAAAAATAAAGTTCATAAACTTACATAAACTTTTATATCGGTCATGTCAAAAGAATGAAAGCAAAAAAGTACTTTTTTTACCGCTGTATGTGTCTTGCCAACCTAGCTATAAAACTTAAGAATTTGTAACAACGTTTATTTTTAAAACAAACAACAAAACAATTATCATGTATAAAGCATAGTATTTAAGTAGCTTAGATATATAAATAATTAAGATAAGATCCAATCATGACACACATAATTATTTTTGATGTTTATTTTTGCTAAATGTATCTATTGAACAAATCAGTACTGAAAAGATTTTTCAAATACTCAAATCGTTTTTTTACTATAATTGTAAGTAAAGCATGTTGTAATATTTTTTTATCTTTTTGAAATAAATTATACTATTTAAAAATAAAATAATGTTTGTTTTATTTCAAGTGAAATATATTATTTTTGCTGTATTATTTACATAGGTAATTCTCTAAAACAATAAATAAACTTAATTATTTTTATTTTTATTAGTAATCACAAATCTTCGTAAGGAGATCCGCATCGCACATTGTAGAAATGATCGCAAACCTGAAACAATTTAAATATTTTATTTAATGCACAAAGAAAATTAACGGAGATTAACGCATAAGTACACCAGTTAAATTATCTATACAAAATTATAAAGAGGAAAGCTTTGTATTTTTGTATGTGTGTTTGTAACGAATAAAACTCAAAAACTACTGGACCGATTTAAAAAAATATTTCACCACTAGTTGCCGCTCGCGGTTTCACCCGCGTGGTTCCCGGTTCCCGTTCCCGTGGGAATATCGGAATAAAAAGTATCCTATGTGTTATTTCCGGTTATAAACTATCTGTATGCCGAATTTCATCCAAATCCATTCAGTAGTTTTTACGTGAAAGAGTAACAAACATCCATACTTACAAACTTTCGCGTTTATAATATTAGTAGGATTATTTGTAATTTGTATTACTTTTTATCCCCATATTCCCACAGGAACGGGAACCACGCGGGTGAAACCGCGAGCGGCCGCGAGTAAATAATTTTTCTACTAAGTATTTAAGTTCAATTAACCTCTGAATGTACTTCACCGAGTAACACCTCGGTGGTTCAATGGCAACGCGCTCGGGGCAATATCCGGAAGCCCTGGGTTTCATAGGTCGGGGAAAGTGCTGTTACGTTTATTTTGATGTAAAGCCCGGGTTTATGATCACCAACCCACATTTGGCAAGCGTGATGATTAAGCCAAACTCATCAATTGTAGCGATGACTTGATTTCAATTATGAAGGCGTTTGCCCAGTATGTTATGTGGGCAATTTACTTCTTTAGGAATACCATTTTTTTTGTGTACAACCCCCGTGTGGTGCCGGGGATAAAGAATTGCACCACCACTCTCTTCTCTTCGTGGGTGTCGTAGAAGGCGACTATGGGACCATTCCAGAGGAAGGGCAGCAGCGTCTCTCTGTGATATTCTCACCTTACTGCGATCATGGCAAATTCCCCTCAAAATGATTTATCCTTGAGGGAGGCCTTTGTCCAGCAGTGGACGTTTTTTTGGCTGAGATGATGATGATGAGATGACCATTTTTTTATATTAACGGGTAAGCACAGTGACTTGATCTCACCTGATGTTAAGTGATGATAAGGCCAAATATGGAAGCGCACATCACCCGGGATCCTCAACTAGTGAGGCACTGCACCATATAAAATAAAAGCCATTTTACCTGGAACTGCTCATTGAACAGCGTCCCATTGGCGCAGAGGTCCGTGTTGACTAGAGACTCGCGCCAGCAAAAGTGATACACCTGTAAAATGGAAAACAATTTATTAGCTTTTTTCTTAAGGCGACGCACCGCTAAACAATTAATCTAATACAATTCGCCTGGCAGGGTCGCCATCCAATATGATGAGTCTTACGGGAGATGAATTAAAGCAGAATTTCTCCGGAGATATTTATTAGACCATAGTTGCAAGTAAAGTCTTATAGCTAAGTAAAATACAATTAAAAATAGTGTTTGTTGACCCGATTACGAAATCTTTCCTTCGTTGCAAATACAAGCGAACGTAGCTATTTTATGTAGCAGCAGTCACTTAAAAAATATATTATGTTGTAGTCAAACTCTAAACATCGACATACTACAGGAGCGTTTGCGCCCCGTACCATAAGAAATACTATTAGCTTTTTTTTCCTTCAAATTAAAACTACAAATTATTTTTAAAAAATGAACTAGCCGCATGGTTTCATTTTCAGAAAATAGCATTGAAACCTTAAAATACCTTTTAGAATGTATAAATATGTTCAGCAATATATAATAAACAATTAAAACTTTCATTAGAACCCAATAATAATAAGAAAAGCTTGATGAAAAAACAAGATTTCACGTTTTTAAATATTTTTTAAATTATGTTGGGGCCTTTTCATATTTTTTTTTCTTTTTGGGAACATCATCTCAGAAGGCAGATCTATCAGAAAAGCATCACTTCAAAACTGTAATGAAATAAGGGCCCAAAAACGAACATCTCCTTTAACGCCTCGGTGGTCGAGTGGTAGAGCGCTCGGCCCGATACCCGAAGGTCCCGGTTCAATTCCCAAGTCGGGCAAAGTGTGTTTCGGATTTTTCGATGCATAGCCCGGGTTTGTGATCACCAACCCGCATTTGGCAAGCGTGGTGTTAAGCCATTACCATTACCCATCAATTGTAGCGATGACTTGATTTCAATGATGGAGCCCTTTGCCCAGCAGTGGGACAGTTATAGGCTGTTTACTTACCTACTTACTTCAATTTAATAATTTTTTTTAGAATCACCAACATGACATAATACCATAACGAATATCAAAATCCCGAATCTCAAAATTCCGAAACATTGAAATTGTCTTGCTTGCTTGCTTTTATTCACAATAGACTTGTATAACAGACTAATATCGAAATTCAGGCTGCCTGTAGCGGTAGCCAAAGTAACATTAAGAAAACGATAGCAAAGTTCGAAAAGAATTAAATGTATGGGATTGATATAAGATTGACCACGTGATTTAGCGCGGCTTATGTCAATCCATACATTTTATTCTTTTCGAACTTCGCTATCGTTTTCTTAATGTTAGTTTGGCTAAGCCTACTGGTGTGTAGTAGTGTAGTTTCATTTGACACAATCGATAACGTTAACGAAAACGAAAATCAGTATGGCATGGCTTTGAAGCAGCGCCTCCTAGCGACATATATACGAGAAGAGTTAACAATTTGCTTACAAATTTTCGTTTCAAATCAAATCAAATATCAAAATATTCAATTTCAAATTCAAAGTTTCGTGAACGTAATCGAATTAATACGGATAGTAAACAAAACACACACTAGGCCCCCTGAATAAAACATTTAGGAATTCAAATTCAAATTTCAAATTCAAATTCAAAATTCAAATTCAAATTCACCTCGTACCGCCTATGAAAGCAATATCAAAAGCTAAAGGCTATAGCTTTCGATATTGCTTTCATAGGCGGCACGAAACGACAAGATGCCGTCATAAACCACACACGAAGTCAAAGCGATCGGTTAGGCGGTCGAGCCCCATGTCTAGATCTAACACCTCCACATAAGCTTACCTGGCAGCCAGAGTACACGTCAGCATAGTACCCCCTCTCTCGCCCTAGGCATGAGAACTCAGTGGTAGGGGGTTGCGCGTAGACTGGGTACAGTGGCGGGTCGTGGGGCAGATGCAGTTCGTGATAGTAGTCGTATGGCAGCTGGCTAACTGCTGCTGCTAATGCTGGAGAAGAAAAAATATTTCAAAAGATGTTGAAGCATTTATGAGCATCGTCGGAGCAGTTCTAAAACGGACATACACTCATCATCATTTAATGCCATTTTTTTACTGAAGATTGGAGAACAGTATACAAAATTTTCTGCGATCCCTTAAATATATAATAAATAAATAAATAAACTTTCCTACACTCACACCAATTATCTAGCCCAAGAGAAGCTTCGTTATGAAACTCGTTAAATGGTTACTAGACAACGAATAAACATACTTAAATACATACTTATTATACATAGAAAACACCCAGACCCGAGACAATTCAGAAAAACAATAATTTCTAAATTGACCCGACCGGGGATCGAACCCGGGACCTCAGAGATGACGACACCATGAAAACCGGTGTACAAACACTCGACCAAGGAGGTCGTCAAAGCTTAAAGCTTGTTTTAATTGGCGATAACTAAGTCCAGTCCACTTTTTGATGTCGTCCAGCCATTTATACATACACTGCTTTACCACAAAACGATGGCTAAAGACAACGCTTAAAACAGATGCTGTCACTTTCTAGCCTAAATTGTTAGAGACACAATATTTTAAACACTTATTTAGCCGGGTACGTATTATAATGCCGAAGTTCAAAATACCAAATTTCACAAGACCTATGAATGGAAGGTCGAATGCCATAACGATTGCTATAAAATGCCGAATGTTTATATGACCGGAAGTTTAAAATATCGAAAGTTCAAAAGACCGAAAGTATAAAATCCCGAAGATTTATGGGTACGTATCATAATGTATAAAATTAAAATGAACAAATAATAATGTATAACTACGGTTTCCGTAATACGTAAGTTGAGAAAATGATTGAGGATACTAGCTGCCCTAGAAAGAGTTTCTTTTTGGTAATATTTGCTTTTTGTTGTCTAATAAAAACCTACAGACAGACCTACAGGAGTAGGGCAGCTAGTATTGCTAGAAATTGATTGGTAAAATAAATATATAGATATATAAGGTGACTGAAAAAAATGTCAAAAACGACAAGGGTTGGTCAAGTCAAGCTTTTTAAAAATAAAAGTGGCCAAAAAAAAAAGTGCTTTTTTTTTCAATTTTAATTTAATAAATAGGTACATAACGCATCTAGTACATTTAAATTAAGTTATTCGTTAGGTATCAAATTTATTTTAAAGCGAACTAAAAAAATAATAGAAAACTAATAAAAAATAACGATTATTTACTGACTGAGAGACTGGGGCGGCCGTCGACCCGTCGCGTCATAGCGCCAGCCAGCTGAGAGAGATAAATGCCTACGCCTACGTTGCATACAGTCTGGCTGGAATGAGTGAGACCCCATTTATTTTCCCTTTACAACTGAATTGAAACTCTAACGACTATCGATAACATCTACTTACCTATGTTATGATATGTGTGTTATGAGCGCAATTCCAATTCTTATCTACGTATTACAAAATAAGTCTAACACACATGAATAGAAGTTACAACTATCTTTCCTTTACAAATTAAATATCAAATGTAGGTAACATCTAAAGTACGACCAACGACCGAACTGCCATGTAGGTATTGCAAAATAAGTCAATCACACAATTCACACATCAAAAGAAGTTACTACCTACTATCTTTCCTTACAAATGAATGATGAAATGTAGATAGGTACCTAAAGTACGACTAACGACCGAACTTCTATGTAGGTAAGTAAGTAGTAAGTAAACAGCCTACAATTGTCCCACTGCTGGGCAAAGGCCTCCGTCATTGATATCAAGTCATCGCTACATTTGATGGGTTATGGCTTTATCACCACGCTTGCCAAGTGCGGGTTGGTGATCACAAACCCGGGCTATGCATCGAAAAATCCGAATTACATTTTGCCCGACCTGGGAATTGAACCCGGGACCTTCGGGTATAGGGCCGAGCGCTCTGCCACTCGGCCACCGAGGCTATGTAGGTATTGCAAAATAAGTCAATCACATAAATTACACATTAAAAGAAGTTTCATTCATTACAAATCAAAGATCAAATGTAGGTATCTAAAGGGCAACGGCCGGTCGATGACAAAGTACCTATTACCTCTGCGTTATTATTATTCTAAGTACCTATGTTATGTTGTTGTTAAAAGCATTATTTTATTATTCAGTCTTACCTAATAAGCCTAAAGTAATAAGTAATAACATAACACTAAATTAAATAAACAAATGAATGTCTCGCATTAAAGGCAAAGTTAAACATCTGAATAGGTGAATAGGTGTAGGTAGGTACTTACATGGTGATAAAGAGCATTCCAGTTTATGTCATCCGCGTACAGCAAAGGCTATGATAAGCTTTCCATCACACTTAACAGGTTTTGGACTGTCAAACTAATGTAATAATAACAAAATAAAAGTCAACCTTTGGTATAATTACGTAACTAAATTAAAATTAATTAAGGGAGCTAGAATAACTTATTTATTATTATCGACGCATCGTTTTTATTATTACCGACACTAATTCAGCTTGTTTACAAGTTCATCACCTATTTTACCTACAAGTCTTATAATACATTTTACACCCACTGCATTGCTTGGTACCTAATCATAATTTGTCACTGCACTGATTATTACCTTACTCAGCTTAGAACACTAATCTATTACTACATTAATTAACTAATACGTACTATTATTAATTCAATTGCGCATACGAAAATGCACCCACCACATAACAACACAACCTCGGCCGGCCGCAAGTTGAGACTAGACTACCCGGGTATTTAGGTACTCATGTGCTACCTACCTACAGCCCGCCCGCCTTTTGAGCTGGCTGTGTGGCGGCAGTTGACTAAGCTTTTGCGACGACCAATCACTTTAGCCGCTTCAGGGCTGCCCCTAACTATGAGCAGCGCTTTTTCGATATGAATTATTACGATTATTTCATAAATATTTCAATTCTTCATCGAATTTAGCCTTAGACAGAGTGGTCAACGCAGCCGCCCGCATTGAAGACGATGTGGGTTCAATTTCTACATGAGGTACCTATTCAACTTTATTTGAAGTTTCAATATCTTAAAGTTAATAAGATAAGAATTTGTGGTAAACGACCGTAATAACGTTGTTTCTAATTCATAAATGTGTTTTATTTCAAAGGAACGGTGAAGCGAAAATGTATTAATTGCTTGAGTACCTATGTAATGTAATATCCAAATAAATGACCAAATTTTTTAATGATTTATAAATAATTTTGAAATCACGTGATGCTTACCAAAACAACTAGTCTCACAGTCGTTACTTTCTTCCTTTTAAACTTTAACGAGTAAACATTTTTGATATTTTTATGACGATAAAAAACCAACAAATGCCATAAAACTATAGTCAATACAAGTGCTTGACATTAAAAGTTTTTGGTTACAAGTTATAGCTAGCACAAGTTAAGCTCCTTTAGAAACTTGTTTTAATGGTTAAACTAGATAACGGATAAACATACTTGTAAAAGGGCCAGACCCGAAATAAATTTAAAAACAGTTATTTCTAAAATTGTCATGACCGGGAATTGAACCCAGGACCTTAAAGATGGCGACGCCAGAACCGGAGTGCTAACCACTTGACCACGGAGGTCGTCAAATTTTCTTATTGTAAATTCGCTTATTATGCAAGTTTTAAGTTAAGTTAAGCCTATTCGTATGTTTGCAATTGTGAAAGAGTTTGTAATCAACAAAAGACAAAAGTTTTGACATGTCAATATCTTGTATGGTCTAATGGTTTTAATTTACTTCTCGTGCGTTCCAACCCTAATCACACGACCTTCACACGGCTGCACGCAAGGATTTTTGTCGCAGTCTACTTGTGCATCTTGAGCTATCGCGTTGCGCGTGCGTAAAAATGCCTTGGATTACGAACCAACAGTTCTTAGAGATGCTATTTACGTATTAGTTAATTAATGTAGTAATAGATTAGTGTTCTAAGCTGAGTAAGGTAATAATCAGTGCAGTGACAAATTATGATTAGGTACCAAGCAATGCAGTGGGTGTAAAATGTATTATAAGACTTGTAGGTAAAATAGGTGATGAACTTGTAAACAAGCTGAATTAGTGTCGGTAATAATAAAAACGATGCGTCGATAATAATAAATAAGTTATTCTAGCTCCCTTAATTAATTTTAATTTAGTTACGTAATTATACCAAAGGTTGACTTTTATTTTGTTATTATTACATTAGTTTGACAGTCCAAAACCTGTTAAGTGTGATGGAAAGCTTATCATAGCCTTTGCTGTACGCGGATGACATAAACTGGAATGCTCTTTATCACCATGTAAGTACCTACCTACACCTATTCACCTATTCAGATGTTTAACTTTGCCTTTAATGCGAGACATTCATTTGTTTATTTAATTTAGTGTTATGTTATTACTTATTACTTTAGGCTTATTAGGTAAGACTGAATAATAAAATAATGCTTTTAACAACAACATAACATAGGTACTTAGAATAATAATAACGCATAGGTAATAGGTACTTTGTCATCGACCGGCCGTTGCCCTTTAGATACCTACATTTGATCTTTGATTTGTAATGAATGAAACTTCTTTTAATGTGTAATTTATGTGATTGACTTATTTTGCAATACCTACATAGCCTCGGTGGCCGAGTGGCAGAGCGCTCGGCCCTATACCCGAAGGTCCCGGGTTCAATTCCCAGGTCGGGCAAAATGTAATTCGGATTTTTCGATGCATAGCCCGGGTTTGTGATCACCAACCCGCACTTGGCAAGCGTGGTGATAAAGCCATAACCCATCAAATGTAGCGATGACTTGATATCAATGACGGAGGCCTTTGCCCAGCAGTGGGACAATTGTAGGCTGTTTACTTACTACTTACTTACCTACATAGAAGTTCGGTCGTTAGTCGTACTTTAGGTACCTATCTACATTTCATCATTCATTTGTAAGGAAAGATAGTAGGTAGTAACTTCTTTTGATGTGTGAATTGTGTGATTGACTTATTTTGCAATACCTACATGGCAGTTCGGTCGTTGGTCGTACTTTAGATGTTACCTACATTTGATATTTAATTTGTAAAGGAAAGATAGTTGTAACTTCTATTCATGTGTGTTAGACTTATTTTGTAATACGTAGATAAGAATTGGAATTGCGCTCATAACACACATATCATAACATAGGTAAGTAGATGTTATCGATAGTCGTTAGAGTTTCAATTCAGTTGTAAAGGGAAAATAAATGGGGTCTCACTCATTCCAGCCAGACTGTATGTAACGTAGGCGTAGGCATTTATCTCTCTCAGCTGGCTGGCGCTATGACGCGGCGGGTCGACGGCCGCCCCAGTCTCTCAGTCAGTAAATAATCGTTATTTTTTATTAGTTTTCTATTATTTTTTTAGTTCGCTTTAAACTAAATTTGATACTTAACGAATAACTTAATTTAAATGTACTAGATGCGTTATGTACCTATTTATTAAATTAAAATTGAAAAAAAAAACTTTTTTTTTTTGGCCACTTTTATTTTTAAAAAGCTTGGACTTGACCAACCCTTGTCGTTTTTGACATTTTTTCAGTCACCTTATATATTGTGTTAGTTAATTCTATTTTTGGGTTTTTTTTTTAACTTTCGGTCTTTTGAAAATAGACTTATCGAACTTCGGTATATCGGGTATAGGTATTTCATATTTTCGGTATTTTGATTTTCGTTGTTTAAAGCGTAGGGATTTTAGTTGTAGGTATTATGAAATATCGGCATTATAATACGTACCCATTAAGCCGTTGTTTAACTTTGAACACTGTTTTGTAGTAGGGTAGGTATTAAAAGTTAAAAAATGTTATATTCATTTTAAGGGAAGAATTTGCTGTAGGCCGAAGCTCGCCTTTGTAGCGTCACAAAACTTTTAGAGGCGGCGAGAAACTAAATGACAGCACCAGCGGCCATAGGCAAAGATATTTAATAGTCAAAAATATTAGACAACAACACATACATTATCTGATCCCAAGGTACGGTAGCTAAAGCACTCTGTATGACATTGTGGAAATTGAAACTTTTACCTAATGTAAATTTGTTGACTTAGATTTTTTATTTTGTTTTTTTTACATGTTGTGGTTGTCTACTATATTTTTTGTGTTTATTTGTAATGGAATGTCCTGCTATGATAGGGCATTTTCTAATATTTTTGACGCTGTAAGGGCATAAAGAGCTGGACACTTGCTGAGTTACTTGTAGCCTAAACTGGATAAATGATTTTGAATTTTGAATTTTGACTCATGTTACGGAAATCAGAAACAACGACGGTACCGCAACCACCAGACAACGAATATCGAAAAGTTCGTTTTCGACATTGACCCGATCTCAGAGTTAGCGCCGCCCAAAGTCCGGCGTACAAGGCACTCGGCTACGGAGGTCGTCAACTCCTTTGTCTGATGACTTAGACAAAGATGTCTGTTGACATCTTTGCCGTTAGAGCTGTTCAGTCGGCGGCAGATCAACTTACCCAAATCTGTCAAATTTCTCTAATGAATATTGATCCTTATAACCCAAGTAACACAGGAAGCATTTTAAGAAACGAATAGTAAACTTATGTAGAGCTTAAGGTCTGTGTAAACTCTTATATAAGTTCACCGAGCATCTTGACGCCTCATATTGGCATCTCAAAACCATTATGATGCTTTACACTGTATAACGGTTGGATAATGACATATCAAAATGCTTTTGTAAAGCCTTTAGTTGTAGTGCATCAAATCTACATGCATCTATACAGCTTTCAGCTGTTTATAGTGCCCTAGGAGGTACAATAGCATTTTAAAGTAGTAAGGAAATGCTTAATGCTGCTTAATAGCATAAAGTTGTAGCATTATAATGCACCGTAAATCCATTATACAGTTTTGAGCTGTTTCTAGTGACTTTTGTTGTATAATAGCACTTTTAAGTGGTAAGTGAAAGCCTAGTACTGCTGAACAGCATAAACGTGAATTAATGTAATGCTTGCATTTTTAATAATCAACTAAGTTCTGTTGTACAGCCAATAGCTCTTTAATCAAATGCACGTGACTTATTGTAATGCGTATAGCTTTTATTGTTTTGCTCTTCTGGTTTCTGGCTTAATAATTGTTCACGTGTGAGTATTTACACTGCAGGCGGCACTAATTTGCTTTTTTAAAGGCTCACTGGGCTGCTATAGACAGACACCATTTTGTAAATATTTTATAACCTAAAATATTATCATTCGAACCTATTTATAAAAGCAATAAACCTATAAAACAAGGATAAAACCTTATTAAATATACTGCCCAACCAATACAATTATGTTAATTATGCAAAGTACGTTATATACTAGAAATACATAATTGTTTTGGTTATTCCACACGTATCTATATTTAACATTTTAGATCAAAACCACAAAATATAGAAGGCGCGTGAAAATTTTCAATGAAACATAAGTAGACATTTACAGTAAACTACATTGCGCATTAATTTTGATGGCATGAAACAACAAAAAGTCAAAAACTATTAACCAGTATTATAAATTTTGTTTTTACAATCAATGGTTTTGACATTGGCAGTCTTCGTCCATTATTATATTGCAAGTCAAAGTAGTTTAATTGCAACGTCAATTTATTATAAACATTTGTACCGTGGTGTTAGAGATGTTTTTGCAATGATGTAGGATTGATTAAGTTCTAACTGTAAACACTTAAATAGCTCGTCTAATGCTTTTGTAATGCAATTAACATATTCATTATCAAAAATATTGCTAGCTTAGTGCTTCTGTAATGCGATTAGTAACTTCATTGACCATAATAATGCTTCTTTAATGCAATTGTTACCTTCCTTGACCACAATAATGCTAATATAATGTCTCTGTAATGCAATTAAACAACTAATGTGAACTTATTTAGGATCTAAAGCCGTATAATTTGTGCCCAAATAAGCATTACAGTAGCCGTATAAACGTTTGTAATGCTTCTAAAAAACAAACTCAACATGCGAAAAAGATACAGAAATGCTGTAAGTCGGCCGTTATACTGCTTTGATGTGTTACTTGGGAACCACACAATAAAGTTCAAAATTGATTGTAGAAATTTGACAGTTTTGGGTAGGTTGATCTGCCGCCGTGTGTTCATACGTTCCCGTAGGTACCTGCATACATGCAGCAAGATGGAGGTCATTTACGTACAAGTTGTATGAAAAAACATTTAATTAAATTTACTAACTTGTACTGTTTGATTTTTTCATCCTATACAATGAAATAATCCTAACATAAAAAAGAGACGATCCGCATTAAAATAATTATAAACTCACACTTGAACAAAAATATGTCGTAATTACTCTTTTCTCATTACATATTAAAGCTTATAGTGTAATATATCAACATTTTCCTTAGGATTTGCCCGTGTCCGTGATGTTTAACAATTAAGGTTAAATATAATTTTATTTGCGCTGTATTTAAAAATAAATAATGACCAAATAGGTGAAAAAAATAGCTTCTTTTTGTAAATTCTCAATTTATTTAGGGTATTTACATCTGGGTTTGAAGCATATACTTTAAAATAATTATATTATGTATCTAATAGGCTACGCAGTGATATTTTTAGTTTTGATCAAGTTCATATAATTATTTTTTGACAAATTTTTTTATCGGAAGAGACAAATAAATAAAAATTAATTTCGGGTGCGAAATCTGACACTTCCGCCGCGTGACGTATGCTTGCATTGACATGTAGGTAGTTTAACTGGACGCTTGAGTGGCTAATGCCTGATTTCACCATTGACCCCTTAGTTTTAGGTGACCCCTAAGCCATTTTAGGTGACGGTTTTGCTCCAACAACTGTCACCTAAAATGGCTTAGGGGTCACCTAAAACTTAGGGGTCAATGGTGAAAATGGGCATAAGACAATTTTTCTGTATAGGTACCTTCTCTTACAAACGATAATCGAAACCGGTCAACTTGAAATAAACGTACCTACTTAATTGTTTTATTGCGATAGTTAAGGTGGGGTGTAAATAAAGAAAAGAAAGTCCACAAGAAAATAAATAATCTACTGTTATTATTTTTTGCTTTTTACTTCCGAGAGCTTTTTATTTATTTTTTACTTCACTTCAAAATCTATATTAAATATCCCTTATCTTTTTATTTTAGTTTCAGCTTTCCCTAATTTCTGACCATATATTGACTGATAGGTACTTACTTAGTTTTCATATAAATATTATTTTATTCATGCCTAAGCATCACCTACGTTTTTTCAATGGATTCTGACAGAAGTTAATATCTTTTAAATTTAATCATTGTTCAGTCGCTTCGTTCAATCTTTAAAACCACTACCACAACCTAAGTAATAAAAATACATACCCATAACAAAAACAATAGAGCACTTCCACATTATTTAAAAATTAAATTAAAATATAACTTAGAAAAAATCTTAAGTAAATAAATAAAAGCTTAAAATACGCGCGCGCAGGCCACTTTTGGCGCCAGCGACTGGATTAAGCACACTAAATCGATACCGTAATCCAATTTGAATTTAGAACGCGATCGATATTGATCCGCGGTTGGCGTTATGCGAAAGGTCGCCATGATTCTGGCTCTATATTCTCTAAGGTTATATATTTTTATTATTTTTAAGTATCGGATTAAAGGCATGTTAAAGGGTACGCTGATACCCAGCAGTGGATTTTGCTGTGATCACGAATATACTGAACAATTAATATTACACACCAATTATCTAGCCCAAGAGAAGCTTCGTTATGAAACTCGTTAAATGATTACTAGATTATTATACATAGAAAACACCCAGACCCGAGACAATTTAGAAAAACAATAAATTCTAAAATTGACCCGACCGGGGATCGAACCCGGGACCTCAGAGATGGCGACACCATGAAAACCGGTGTACAAACCACTCGACCAAGGAGGCCGTCAAACTTGCTCTCCATTCACAACCTACGCTCCTACGCTACGCTCCACGAAACGGTCCTTTATCGATTTTTATGTAGATAAGATAAGTTATCTCGAGCAATATGTCTCCACTGCTGTGGCACGAGCCTTCCCTACGGATGGATAGAGAGTACGGGCCATAAACCACCACGCGGGCCCAGTGCGGATTGGTGGTAGTTAGCGACTGCTAATGCAGCCGGGCCCACCGGCTTTACGTGCCTTCTGAAGCACGGAGAAGCCCGAGCTGATACATTGTCGGTCACCCATCCGATGAGCGGCCTTTGCGAAAGTTTCTTAACCTCAGCAACCGCAGACCGGGCGCGTAAACCACTGCGCCATCAAGCTCCTCCTTAACCTCAGAACAGCAGACCGCAGAAATAGGAAGATATTATTATTTTGATATTATACACTTTGCAGGGTCCGTGGTCACAGGACCTGTGACCACGGACCCTGCAATGGGTTCGAAACGTCAAGATAAACATTAAAATAAGTAATGTGTAAAATAAATGCGAGTAGATCCGTAAAAAGTGTTCGCGTAAACTTTAGAAAACAATAATGGGAAGATAAGTAAAGGTGTATACTGTGCAGAAACTAGATAAAAAAACATACCTGTTTGTTGCATGGTCTGATGGAATTCAAAATAAATAAAAAATAAGAAATATCATGTTTGCACTGCTTAGTGATGCTACATGAAACATGGACTGATTGATGACAAAATATTTTTTTTTTTAATTGTTTTTTTAATAAATTGCATTATACTCGCACTGCATAACGCCATCCCCCCGCGTATCGTTTTCGCGCATGTGCGAAGGTTGTAAGCCCGCGGCCTTGCCCGTGCGCACTGTCCAGTGTCCACTTGACCATATAGTGTTGGCCATTAGTACAAATTGTGGGTACATACTTTAATAGTACATAGTACAATTTTTTTTTTAAATCAGGTAGACCTATGAGCTTAAGTGCCTAGAGATCCTGAGTTCAGTGCCCAAGTCAGGCCAAGTATGTTTTAGATTTTTCGATGCATAGCTCGAGTTTGTTTACCGACCCGCATTTGACAAGCGCACCTAGTGATTAAGCCATTACCTATCAATTTGCCCAGCAGTGAGACAGTCATAGGCTATTTATTTTACTACTACTTACTTAAAAAGGGGCCGTAGACGCGGCCTTAAGGCTCCCACACACCAAAAGCAGGTGAGAAACAGCGCGTTGCAGAAGTAGTGCAGGCTTATTTTTGAAGAGTTTGCTAATTGCCTCAGGCGGCATTTTCAGCGTCATTGGACTTTTTTGGGGGTGGCTAGAAACTTAAAGGGTTCCTCAAGCCGTGTGACACGAAGCACCATTAGAGGTTTTCTAGGAACGCGTGTCCCCGAGGGGTTCGGTTCGGATCGGGAGCGGAACAATCCGAGTGTGTCTCTAAAGGCTAGAACCTCGGATCGGGTTGACCGTGTCGTGGGGGTGGGGTGCGGGATGCTGCATACTGTAGGTGGCGGGCGCCGGGCGGTTTGTAAGCGGTCCCGCGATACAACCGCGTCCGGTATGACGAGACCTGTCGAGTATACTTACTGTGATGTAAGATTTTGTCCTCAAATTTGCAATACTCAAACGGTAACTAAGTTTTTAAGTGCCTTTTTTAATTACACCAATGTGTGTCCATTTAGTATGCAAATGAAGATTGATTTGAATTGATACAAAGTTTTATTACAAAAGTGCAAGGAGAAGTAGTTAGGTAATTTAGTTTTTTATTTGACAAGCATCAATCTAAACGAATGCAACCAAACAATGAAAAAACATATACATACATATACATACATTTTTTAAATTACCTGTACTAACTTATATCCGTATTTTTTAAGCATAGAATTGTATGGAACACCAAATATATAATGTTATAAATTGTATGATGGGAATCACAGTCATAAGCTCATAACAAATAAGGGCACATGCTTTGAAGAATATGTACAACTGGTATATTAATATCAATCACAGGCGTCAGTCTCACACAAACTACTATAATGTTTACTTATAATCATAAAATTGTATACCTACTTGTTTGTGATGAGAAAATAAAGTTTTTTTTTTTTATAATATAAATGACATTAAATAATTTAATAGGGATAGTTTTTAAATACACAACAAAAATAAACATTACTTAACTTGAAAAGAAAACAGAGAAAAATAATTAGAAAATTAAAACTAAAGGCCTATAAATAAAACTACCTTTGCAATCGCTGCCAGAGAATTAAGAGTGATGACTGCTTTTATGATTGGGCTTCTCTAACTGCGGGTGTGCCGCAGGGGCGAGGCACTCTCACCTCTCCTTTTTTCGTTGTTTATAAACGAACTTACCAAAGTAATACCTTCCCCGTACCACCTGTATGCAGACGATATGCAACTTTATCGATATTTCGATGCAGCCAACACACACGCGGTTATTGAAGACATCAATAAGGATCTCCTCTTGGTGAAGTCTTGGGCTGATGCATTCGGTTTACTTGTGAACCCAACGAAGTCGCAAGCAATAATCATAGGTAGCAGCAGACTGTACAGCAGACTGGATGTTAGCGGTCTCCCCTGTATTCCATATGACGGAGTAAATATTGCATATGCTGAAAAAACTAAAAATCTTGGCCTCGTTTTTGACCATATACTGTCCTGAAAAGCGCAGGTAAATGAAGTTAATCGGCGCATGTACTACTCCTATTGTTCTCTCAAGCGACTCCAGTTTTTCTTACCGTACAATACCAAAATTATGCTCGCTCAGTCGCTTCTGCTCCCCCTTCTCGACTATGCTGACTTTTGTTATCTGGACGCTACTGAGGAACTGCTTAACAAACTGGAACGACTGCAAAGTCTGGCAATCCGGTTTATATTCGGTTTGCGTAAATTTGGCCACATTTCTGAATTTCGGTCGAAGTTAAAGTGGCTCCCAGTTCGATTTCGTCGAGATATGCACCTCCTTTCCCTCCTTTTGAAAATACATAACTACCCCCAGCTCCCTCATTACCTGCGTTCTCGTTTTACGCTCATACCCGTCTCTTCCCGTCCCAAACGATCCTGCGACACATGAACTCTTCTATGTCCCCAATGTAATTCCAATTTTTACCACAAATCATTCACAGTATATGCCGCTCTAATATGGAATAGATTGCTTGCCAGCATTCGTGAGAGTTCATCGGTAGAATCTTTCAAACGCAAGCTTAAAGAGCATTATCTGTCTAACAGCTAATCAATGACATCCCGTTGTTGTAACATAATTAGTTTTTATTTTAATATGTATGTATGTATTTATAATATAATATTTTATTTTCAATTAGTTATGTCCTTGGTAATTAGTGTAAATATGTTTGATAGTATAGTATTATTTACAATTTATTAGTCCCGCATACTTGTTTATTACACCACAGCTAGGGTTGGCTGGAAGAGATCTCTTCTAGAGATAAGCTCACCTTTGTATATGTCCTGTGTAACGTGTGTTTAAATGTAATTTCTTTGTACAATAAAGGATTAATTAAAAGATTTATATATATATCTTATATCCGTGTGGTTACACGGAATTGTGAACACATCCTTATGATAATGTATTGGAATCTTAAAATGGTCACGTATTTTTAACATCCGTTCAAAAAACCTTGACATTATAGTTTCGAAATTATCAATTAAACATCTATTCAATGCACAAGTACCAACTCACGTTTTGTTGCATACTTTTGATAATAAGTATCCTACGTCTTTATTTATACTCTTGAGAATATGTGTACATTTCATGATGATCGGTTGAATAGTTTGTTTACGCGTTGTTACAAACAAACAAACTCACTATAATATTAGTTGGGTTAAGAAAAGGAGCAACATAATTTATTTATTTAATTAAAAGAACATACACAATCCTTACAGGCTAAACCTAATGCGATGGTGCAGTTAGTTATATATAATATTTGATCCGTATCGATATCATTTTAAATCATTTATTTATTTGCGCATCCGTAATGAATGATAAATAATTTAAATCAAAAACTATGTTCATTCACGAGCTGCCACACTTCTATTTTTATGAAGACGAAATTAAATAAAGACGATAATTTTATTATATACCTTATATACCTTATCTAAGAAGTGGAACTGTAGTGAAACTAACAATACTTTTTCATCATTGTCTAACTACTAACCTACTTACATCTCATAAATAAATAATTCTGATTCTGATTCTGAATAACATGTAAATTAAACTAGTTCAAATTTAACAGGTAAATTTGGACCTGTGACGAACTTACACATATTTTAAATGCATGTGACTTTACTTTCAATGCGTGGAGTGTACAAAAATGTACGAACTTTTTATTATTATTTTTTATTGTGGCACTCCAAAATAGCCCCACCCTGCCTGATGGAAAGCAGCCAGTGAAGCCCAAGAAGTGAAAGCGTTCATCACAGTGCTACCACGCTATGCCGAACGCTCACACTATATGGCGGCCTGCATACTTACTTACTTACTTACTTTGTGGCAAATGTACAATAACCCTAAACAACAGTGATGTTATTGCGACATATTTAGATAAGGTGGTGGTAGCTAGCGAGGCGGACTTAACATTTCATATAACACGCCAGTTAAACTGCTTCGATGCGTAATTGAAAGAGCAGTATCCCAGCTTGCGACATCTTGGGTTCGAGTCTCTTTTGAGGTAATTAACCTGTGGGTAAGAAGGTACAGTCTCAAGCATTAACATGTTTTGACTAGTTTTGACTCTTATTCCATTGTTTTAAGAGTAATATTGTTTACATGTCAATGCTCGTGACGGCTTATTTATTATTTTAGAATACTTATGTTACTTTACTTATTAGTATTCTTTTAGAATACTTATCTTTAAGGCAAGGCAGCTTGTTAATTAATTTACATTGGTGCTACTGCCTTATGTACTCAGTCTCAAACATAAAAAAAACAACAAAAAAATGCAAGTTCTCGTTTTAAATTTTATAAGAGTTGTTTTTGAACCCGAAATCGAGTGCATCGATCAATCAACGCCTGCGCAGCCTTCGTTGCGGACTGCTCAATGTCATCGTATCAACCGAGATCTAACCTAATGAACTGGTAGTGAATGGACTACCTATGTGCAGACCACGACTGCGCTTTATTAGGGTACCGAAATTCTAAGCAAAATCCATTTGTAATTTAAAAGTTTTTTTAACGATCTCTCTCTATATATATATAAATCTTCTGTGCGTGAGTATGTTATTGAACTCCTTTTAAACGGATGGACCGATTTGGATGAAATTTTGTTTTTTTTTTTATATTAGAAGGAGGCAAATGAGCAGGCGGGTCACCTGATGGGAAGCAATCACCGCCGCCCATGGACACCCGCAAAACCAGATCAAGTGGATTCGAGAATGGTTTAGATTTACAATTGGACCCGGTAAGTGGCGCTGCTATAGGGATCCATCATGGGATACGGGTGTTCTTAAGCGGACGAATGATTTGTTTGTTTTGTTGTCATGGAAACTGTCAACGTTTTGTTTGTTTCGATGTCATTGAAAACTGTCAAAGCGTACGAAGTCCGCCGGTCTTGTTTTATATACATCATCATCATCATCATCATCATCATCATCATCAGCATCATCATCATCATCAGCCTATACTAGTAAACTGAATATTTATCACATCACACATCACATCATCAGCCTACACACGTCCACTGCTGGATATAGGCCACTCCAAGTGCACGCCACTGAGCACGATCCGCAGCTACTCTCATCCAGCTCTTGCCAGCCACCTTTTATATTAATACATACTATTATTTGAGTAAATTTCAACAACTGGATTTTTTTCCTAATTTCCATGGACATTTTCATTTTCAGGTTTTTTGACAAACTTTAATGTCGACGCGCAATACATCCACATTTTATTTACATTTTCCAAAAGGGGATTATACAATTATATTAAATATAGAGTTATTTTGACCACCGAAATTAGCAATCCACAGAAATTTTATTTTTGCTACCGAAATTGTATTAGTGCCACAGAATTGTTTTATGTCCACTGAAATTGAAAATTGCTAGTATTAAATAAAAGGTTTTTGAAATTTATTATATGAAATGAAAAAACTGTCATTTTATAATAATTTTAATAAGCTTTTATAAAAGATACAACGGCGTGTACACACGGCGGCAGATCAACCTACCCAAACCTATCAAATTTCTCCAATGAATATTGATCCCTAAAACCAAACGATATAGTTCAAAATAGATTGTAGAAATTTGACAGTTTTGGGCAGGTTGATCTGCCGCCGTGTGTACATTTACTAAATCAGTCTTACAGATATGGCAATCAAGGATTGATGTTCATTTACTCCTCCTTACGTTAGAACAAAAAATTGTCAACGAAACTAATAAAAAAGTAATTATTATCTCTATAAAAACAGTACAGTTTTAACATAATCTACTAATAACAGAACTATTGTGACATATCATATTACAATGAGATTATAAATTCTAATCAGAATATTATGATTAATATTAAACAAAAAAAACTTTAACAAAATAAATCTTTGTAGACGTACTACAGCTTACTTAATCTCAAAAATCTTGCCACGCTTGGCAGGTGGGTTGGCGATCGCAGTAGGTTGAAGGTAACCTCAGAGAGATGCTGCTGCCCATCCTCTGGAATGGTCCCTTAGTCGCCTTTTACGACACCCACGGGTTGAGATGGGGTGGTGCAATTCTTACTTAAGTTCTATCGAACTCACGTGTCGTACCCACTCCTCTGAAGGTTGGGGACTCTGCCCTTGAAGTTGTGGACGATTATATTTGCCTGGGACAAACGGTCCAGCTAGGTAGGTCCAACTTCAGCAAAGAGGTCAATCGTTGAATTCAATTAGGCTGGGCAGCGTTCGGTATGCTACGAAATTTGTTCTCGTCTGATATACCGCAGTGTCTCAAGACGAAAGTCTTTGACCAGTGTGTGTTGCCAGTGATGACATACGGGACTGAGACGTGGACGCTCACTATGGGCCTCATAAAAAGGCTCAAGGTCATACAAAGAGCAATGGAGAGGGCTATGCTCGGGGTTTCTCTGCGTGATCGAATCAGAAATGAGAAGATCCGCAGAAGAACAAAGGTAACCGACATAGCCCGAAGAGTTGCTAAGCTCAAGTGGCAGTGGGCAGGGCACATTTCTCGCAGGACTGATGGCCGCTGGGGCGGGATAGTCCTGAAGTGGCGACCGCGTACCGGAAAGCGCAGTGTGGGCAGGCCTCCAACCAAAGCCAAAATAATACTACCAACCCATATCCTCTTTCGGGTGTCGTAAAAGGCGACTAATAGGTTTAAAACTGCACATAACTCCAACCCAACAGCTTATAGTGGCGACAGCCTCACCACCTTGTCACGCTGAGCACATGTGCAGTTACTGTTTGGTGAAACGCGGACTGTGGCAGTGGACTGCTTTTGCGGTGCTTATTGTCTAGTCTCTGACTAACACTTTAAGGATAATGGTCATGATTATGTATGTATGTATGTATATGTAACTAATTGGTATAATTTCTGTGGACTCTTGCAATTTCCGGGGACTCTCAGAAGGCACGGAAACCACAGAAATTGACCCACGGAAATTGAAAACATGCGTATTTTTTAAAATGACAGAAAAATATCAATGTCATGACTATTTTTTTCTGTAAACTTAAACATTGTACTAAAGGCTTATTAACATGCACTAAAACTCTTTTTTTAATTAAAAAGAAAGCTATTTAAACCTGACCACAGAGATTGCAGAATTTCGTTCCGATAAAACTGAAATCACGTACTTACATTTTTGGCGGGAAGACGTAGCGAGATGGTGCTCCACTGTTCCCACTGCGCGTAAGCGCACGACTGGGCCTTGCCGGGCAGGGATTTATTTTCCATAAATACTTATAAATGAAACGTAGGTACGACGAAACAAAGTGACCATAGAAATTGCTACTTTCGGTCGGACAAAACTAGTTTTGACATATAATAATTACCCAGGAGTCTAAAATTTCAAATTTAATTATTTTCTTGTAGATCAACTAATACCTAACATAATTAAAACACTTTTTTTAATATTTGTTGGGGTTTATTTTCCTAAGAGGTGAATATTGTGTATCAAAGTAATTGTGGACAAGACACAGAAATTTACTATTACTCATATAATTATTTTTCTCTTGAAAACTAATAGTCTTACAAATATAATCCAAATGACTTTCTTTCTTTCTTAATTTTAAAAAAAAATATCGTGATATTATCTGTAAAGCATTACAGCGTTTTCAGCCTAGACGCGTAATATTTTCGCCTGAGAAATTCACTCATTTATACCATTTTTTTATTTATATAAGTACACAATAGTTATAGTTTACAGTATTTATATGTTTAATTTTAAACAATTTAATTTACTTGTTGTTGTAGCAGTGCAGGAACCCAAGATGGGTTTTGGCCTCCGATAATAACTGCCGCCACTTCTCCCGATCCCGCGCCACTTCCCGCCAGTTCTCAACGCGGAGCTCGCGCAGGTCCTTAAATAATAAATAAATAATAATAATAAATTTTCCTACACTCACACCAATTATCTAGCCCAAGAGAAGCTTCGCTATGAAACTCGTTATATAAAAAATAAAAATTATAAAAAATGTAATTAAATATTATAATAATTTAAATAAATGTATTATCTATATACAACGTGTAACAGAAAGGTGTGGTAAAAATTTAAAGATCCAACGTGTATCCTAAGATAACCTAAGAAGTAATACATATTATATGATATAAGATGTCTTAGTAACAACACATAAAAGATCACCATCTCTGAGAGCCCGGGTTCGATCCCCGGTCGGGTCAATTTAGAAATTATTGTTTTTCTAAATTGTCTTGGGTCTGGGTGTTTTCTATGTATAACAAGTATGTATTTAAATATTTTAAGTATGTTTATCCGTTGTCTAGTAACCATAACGAGTTTCATAACGAAGCTTTTCTTGGGCTAGATAATTGGTGTGAGTGTAGGAAAATTTATTTATTTATTATCTATACCTAGACCGCTTAACTGAGTCCTCGCCTGCGGTAGGTACGCGGGGCGGGAAGTACGTAGGGCCTCTACCACGAGTACGAGCGTTTTGCGACGCGGCGAACGGATTTCTAGTTCATTGCGCTATTTCTATAACCGTTGACTATGACTGCCGTTGTATAGCGCGCAATGAACTAAAAATCCGTTCGCGGCGTCGCATGTCGCTCGCTTTCGTGGCAGAGGCCCTACGTACTTCCCGCCCCGCGTACCTACCGCAGGCGAAGACTCAGTTAAGCGGTCTTGCTGATTATTATTAACTTTATTTGTCATGTAAATTAATCTATATTAATATAATATTATAAAGCTGACGAGTTTGTTTGTTTAAACGCGCTAATCTCAGGAACTACTTGTTCGAATTGAAAAAATATTTTTGTGTTGGATAGTCCATTTATCGAGGAAGGCTTTAGGCTATATAACATCACGCTGCGACCAATAGGAGCGAAGCATCAGTGAAAATGTTGCCAAAACGGGAACAAGAGCCTAAAAAATTAAAAATGCTGCCGAAAGTCACTATTCCACGCGGACGAAATCGCGAGCACAGCTAGTTAATTATATTAGTGAAGTCATGCTTTTGGCTGCTGATTATCTTTACAGCGTTACCGGACTTTTGGTGGACGCCGAGTTACTAAAGGTTCCTCAAGTCGTGGTTTTTTTTTGGAGAGAATTTGCTGATTGCCTCAGACGGCATTTACAGCTTCACCGGGCTTGTTTGAGGGCGGCGAGAACCTTAAAGGGTTCCTCAAGCCGTGTGAAACGAATCACCATCGGAGGTTTTCTAGAGGGAATGGCATCACGCACTAGTGCGTGTCCCCGTGCCCTACTAGATTCTCCGAAGGGTTCGGATCAGATCGGGGAGCGGAACAACCCGAGGGCGCCTTTAAGGCTCGGACCACGGCTCGGGTTGACCGGGCCGTGGTGGAGGAGAGAAGCGCCCAGGTACATGTCTGTACCTGGTATAGAGCGCGTGTGAACCGGTTCGTCGTACCCTTGTTCTACGAGTGTGCATGTTTAGTGTATTCTATAATGTGTAGTGGCATTTAGAGGATCGGGCAGGATCAAGTCGTGGTAATCGAACATCCTACGTGGGTTCTAGAGGGGATGGCGTCACGCGAGCGTGTACCCGTCCCCTACTAGATTCTCCGAGGCTTTCGGATCGGAATATAGGCAATATAGGGTGGATAATGACATCAGTGTTGCCATGCCAAAAATAACAGTAATTATCATTAATATGTTAACTAATAAAATGGTTAAGAACTAACATTATTAATACTTTAATTGAAAAATTCCCTTTATCTACATAAATGAAGCAATGAATAAATAAACTCCCATACTCACTGCCCAGTACACTAGCGACTGTCTCATGGGATGCCAGTATGCCTGCCTCCAACCAAATAACCACTGCTGGGGCACAAGCCTTCCCTATGGATGGATAGGGAGAACGGGCCATAAACCACCACACGGGCCCAGTGCGGTGCGGTGGTTGTGCTAATGCAGCCGGGATCAACAGCTTTACGTGCCTTCCGAACCACGGAGAAGCTCGAGATGGTAAATTTTTGGTCATCCATCCGATGACCGGCCTTTGCGAAAGTGGCTTAACCTCAGCACTCGCAGACCGGGCGCGTTAACCTGCACCATCGAGCTCCTCACTTTACTCTTTACTTTACTTTAGCTTTTGACTCTTATTCCATTGTATTAAGAGTTACATTATCCTCCTATTTTCCATTTAGCTCCTCATTTTTAATGATCTGTCGAACAAGGCACCTAGCTGGTTTTGTTACAAGACAAATAATATGGTTTTTTTTTTCTCACATATTGGTTTTAGAGGTTAATTATTATTGTTAAAGACATACTTACAAAAATAAGTGACATTCGTAAAGACAGGTTAGCGTAAACCAGAGGTCGGCAACCTTTTTATATGTCTTTAAATTTGAAATTAGATCACGTTATCGAAAAGGAGAACTTATATGACTAATTTTACTTTCCTCGTTTGTCGTCAGTGTCTAGTGCGACTTATATTTGAAATTCAAGCATCTTTTTTTTCTTTTAAAGAGAGTTTGCCGATTGCCTCAAACGGCATTTTCAGCTTGACCAGGCTGTTTTGGAGGCGGCGAAAAACTTAAAGGGTTTCTCAAGCCGTGTGAAACGAATCACCTTCGGAGGTTTTCTAGAGGGAACGGCATCGCACACCAAGGCGTGTCCCCGTGCCCCGTGCCCTACTAGATTCTCCGAGGGGTTCCAATCGGATCGGGGATTCGAGCATGCTAACGAAAACTTGAATTTAGATCGCACTAAAACACCGCCTCTTGGTGGACAATGAAGAGAGTTAATGTTTAAGTGTGCCATATAAATTCTTGTTTTCGTAAACGTTTTTTTTTTTGAGAGAGATAGCTGATTGCCTCCACAAATGCATTTTCAGCTCTACCAACTAAGCTCAATCCAACTCGCCGAAATTTATCAACACTATCTACTCTTACTCATTATATTTATTACTTATTATATTTTGTGTTTTTATTTGTGATGGAAAGTGTCCTTTTATGATAGGGCATTTTCCAATATTTTTGACGCTGTAAGGGAGAAAAGAGCTGGACACTTGCTGAGTTTCTTGCCGGTTCTTTTCAGTACAAGATCTCCCGCCCAGAGTAGACTTACGAACCGATGGCATAATGACGTTCATAAGAGCTATTTGTAGCCTAAACTGAATAAATGATTTTGAATTTTGAATTTTTTTTTTTTTTACTCTGTAAGCCAAACGTCGACAACTACGTCACCAACATCAGTGGAATTTTTTAAAACTTTGTCTTTTTTCAAATTAAAAATATTTGGGCATAGCTCTGCGCCCGGGGAGGCGCAGATTGTTGACTTAAAGTGAGACTCTCGCTCGATCCCCTCAAAAGGTAGGTGAGTTCCTATACCATTGTAAATACCCATAAAAACTACTGCACTTAAAAAAGTTAGTTGTTGACATTGAATGGGCGCCTTTGGCTTTCAAAGTGAAAAAAGTAAATAGTGTTGAATAATTTCGGCGGGCTGGTTAAAACCACGATAGCTAAAGCTCTCCCAATTGAGCTATCGTTGTCGTATGTCAGAAGGGTGCAGGTTCAAACCCGGCTCGTGAAAATTTTTTTCAACATTTGTGTTTTCGTACTTGTCTTTTTCAAATTGAAAATATATTAGACATAGCACTGCGCCCGGGGAGGCGCAGATTCTTGGCTTAAATTGGGACTCTCGCTCGATCCCCTAAAGGTAAGTGGGTTCCTATACTCATTGAAGACACCCACTAAAACTACTGCATTTCTCATAGTCCGGCTAAAACGTAAAAATAATATCAAAAAGTTGTAAGATTGTTTTAAGTCCCATATACTTTCATCTTGGAGGACGACCTCCTTGGTCGAGTGGTTTGTACACCGGTTTTCATGGTGTCGCCATCTCTGAGGTCCCGGGTTCGATCCCCGGTCGGGTCAATTTAGAAATTATTGTTTTTCTAAATTGTCTCGGGTCTGTGTGTTTTCTATATATAATAAGTATGTATTTAAGTATTTTAAGTATGTGTATCCTTTGTCTAGTAACCATTTAACGAGTTTCATAACGAAGCTTCTCTTGGGCTAGATAATTTTTGTGAGTGTAGGAAAGTTTATTAGTTTATTTATTATCTTGATATACTTTCATCTTGAAGAGCTCGATGGTGTAGTTGTTAACACGCCCGGTCTGCGAGTGCTGAGGTTAAGCAACTTTCGCAAAGGCCGGTCATTGGATGGGTGACCAAAAATGTATCATCTCGAGCTCCTCCGTGCTTCGGAAAGCACGTAAAGCTGTTGGTCTCGGCTGCATTAGCAGTCGTTAATAACCAGCAACCCGCAGTGGGACCGCGTGGTGGTTTATGGCCCGTTCTCCCTATCCATCCATAGGGAAGGCTCGTGCTCCAGCAGCGGGGACATAAAAATGAGTTGATGATGATGATGATACTTTCATCATCATCAGCCCCCTCTCAACCCACTGCTGATCCTATGCCTCTCTTTGTTTAGGCCATTCGCCTCGATCCTGCGTTAGTCTAGGCCACGGACAACCCACGGTCTTGGTTATTTCGTCGACCCATCGCGCCGGTGGACGTACCCTTTTTCTGTAACCGTCTCTCCATACTGTCTAGGCAATCATAATACTATTATTAATATTGTCATTATTAAAGGTTGCCGACCGCTGCCGCAAACCATATAAATAATGACCTCTGTGCTTATAGGGTCACGTTAGCAATGGGCGGTGTGCATTCCCAAGCTCTTGCCCGCGGCTATTGTTATAAAAAAATGTGGGGCAACGCCAAGAAAGAGTTGTTGGAGGCCGCCGCTTGCAGACTTAATGTAGAGCGAGTAAAGTATGGATACAATACTGTGTTTTTGTGAATCGTAGCCTCAAACTTTTATACTCAACTTAAAAGCCAACTAGCCGGCCAGTCAGGTAGTCAGCTAGTCAGCCAGCCAGCTAACCAGTATGCTAGCCAGCCGGCCAGTTAGCCTAAATTATGACCCAAGTCCCTAATGTTACAGCTACAGCCTTAAGGGTGCGCCGACCAAAAAATGCCAAAAATGCAGTTACGGTTAAGGAAATATAATTGAAAATACTATCGTATTAAATGAACAAAATATATATTTAGTATCATAGGGAAGGGTTATGCCTTGAGGATCTCATTCCCCGAGGATCTTGTCCCGGAGGATCTCGAATGCGATAAATGTGATACATTTACTTTTGTTATTTTTTTCTATTGTGTTTAACTTGTACCGTTAACAAAAAAATAATTATAAATAAGTATATATCTTTGTAATTAGTATTTAAAATAAATGTTAGATCATAGTTTTAAAACACAATTTACTTATGAAAAATTAAAAAAAAGCTACAATATGACCAAATAATTCTTAACAAATGACATTTTATAATTTATGACTACAATAATTATTTCAAATTCTGGAAACAGCCGGGCGAGAGGGTTGTAATAATAATAATAATAATAATAAATCTTTATTTGCATAGAACATGGTATGTAAAAAACGGAAGCAGGTAAAAACCAGATATAACAAACAATAAAGCCAGTGCGGCTGGATGGGCAGTGTATATGCCTATCTCTCTTACTCTTGCGACAAAATTGTAATTGTATCTCTTTCACGTATACTAAGTAATTGCTAATGCTATTTGCAACTATTTTTGTGTTATAATGTGTTTACAATTTGTCAGAACCATAAATTCATAACACGCTATAGTTTTTTCTACAATATCATTTAAAGTTGGGCAAAAATCATGAAAACGAGTGGCGGCGTTTAGTCTTATAGTTTATCTAAATTATTGTACCTCTGATTTTGTCTAAACAATCATCAATGGATAAACTACAAATTGCTAGACTACATTTTCGACTCATCAAGTGGTTATTTAAATAATTATTTTTTATTAAGCACCTCAAATTCCCCATACAAAATTAGTATGGCCGCGCGGCATCAAATAAATATGGACGACGACATTTCAAATAAAACATATAACACTTGTCACTTACGGATGGCGCACCCTTAATAGAACCAATACTAACTAACTTTGCCTAATCAAAATCGTAGTCGCAACCCGTCACCTTTCGCTATATACCACAAACTAAGAGTTGAAAGTAAACCAGCAGCGACGATTAACCACTCCTTTCAGCAGAAATTACTTCCCTTACAAAATTCTCTTGCTTATTCCTCAACAGTGCAACAAAAAAAATTGGTTCCTATTATTAAAATACATAAGCAATACTCCTACTCTTCAAACAATAAGTGCCTCACTAGTTAAGGATCCCGGGTGAAGTGCGCTTGCATCATTAGCCTTAGCATCATTTAACATTTAACATCAGGTGAGATCAAGGCACTGTGCTTAACGTTAGTAAAAAAAAATACTCAACTGCATTATGTAATAAATTTTGTAATAAATTTGTTATAAGTACGTTGATATACGAGAGAAGAGAAGAGAGATCTGGGACTTGGGGAGTATCTCAGAACAATAACTATAGCTTTTTCAAATTCTATCAAGAAGCTCGCGTGAGGACTTAGTAAAGCCCCACATCTTTACTGAGATACTCGAGGGGTTGGGGGTATATCATTTCTCACTTCCCATTTCTAATATTATTCATCATCATCTAAGGAAATATTGTTTATTTATGTATTACTTGTACGAAAAATTACTTTGACACTGGCTAAATGTGCTAATCGCACAAAGCCATCAACTAAAAGAAAAAAAAAACGTCGTTTTGATGTTTGGTTCAACTGTCAACTATCAATCGAACTTCTTGGCGGGAAAGTGAAGAGTCATGTCGGTAGCCATTTGGTTTCCTTGGGGATAGCACGTGTTTGTGTTTGACCTGCGAAATTTCCGTTGTGTGCCTCGGGTACATCGGACGTCAGTAAGTGTTTTAACCCATTTTGTACGCTGCTAACTATTTTGCAATGTCTCCTATTCCGCCTAAACCGCCTGACCTGACTAACAACATGGAGCTTTCTGTCGACTCTCAGGCTGCCGGGTCGCAAGACGCGGTAGTCGGGATGTCGATGGACACCTCTGATCCTCCCCGTAGAGCCAGTAAAAGATCATCGGATCAGGATGATGCTCAGCCGCCGGCTAAATTGTCGAGCAGGGCACCATCCGATTCCATAATTTCCTTGTTCATCCATCCTAATCTGAAAGAAGGCAGAAAATACTCTAACAAAGATGAGGGCCCTTTCCTCGTTCACGTTTCTCGCATTGAGTCTCACCCATCTGCTGGCACTACCCTGAACCCAATCAAGTTCGGCCAGGTTATGTTAAATTCCCGCGTTCAGGATATCTCACGAGGAGGGATCAATAAAGTAGGTAGAAACCGAATTAGTGTTGAATTTAAATCACCAGCGACAGCTAACTCTTTTCTAACTAACCCCATTTTGGCCGCTAATCACTATGAGGCTGTGATTCCCACATTTAATATCACACGTATGGGTATTGTGAGGGGAGTTCCCTCCGACCTCTCCCTGACGGATTTCGTCAAGGATGCTGAGGTTCCCTCCGGTTGTGGTGAAATACTTAAGGCTAGACGACTGAATCGGAAAATTTACAAAGAAGGTGGTATAGAATGGGTCCCCACGGGGACAGTGGTTTTAACATTCAGTGGCCAAGTACTGCCCCAGAGAATATTTTGTTGCTACGCTGCCATGCCTGTGGATACATATCAGCTACCTACAATCCAATGCCATAATTGCTGCAAATTTGGACATGTTTCAGATCAATGTCGATCCAAGGCAAAATGTTTTAAATGCGCCCAAGAACATAATGGGAAAAGTTGCGCTACCCCAGAGTCTTTAGCTCTGTGCATGTTTTGTTCGGGTAATCACTTTGCCACGAGTCAGTCCTGCCCCGAGCAAACCCGGCAAAAGGCCATCAAAAGCACTATGTCGCAAGAAAACATTTCCTACCCACAAGCTTGTGAAAGATTCCCTCCCGTTTCAAGAACATATTCAGATGCTGCCCGCAGTAACCTAGCTCAAAACCCATCAATCCCTCCTCCTTCATCACCTCCCAACCATTCCTATAGGAAATCAAATACAATCCCAAGATCCCCCCGTCGCCCCCTGTCACAAGGTTATGACCGTTTGGCCCACCAATCAATTATTTCCGAACGTGACCCCCCTCCCCCAAGCAATGGAATCGCCCTCCAGTCCCAAGGCCCCCTTACTTCTCCTTTCTCCCAATCCTCGTCTAGTGATAATCTTTTGGATGTCTTGCTGACCCTTTTAATAAATATGTTCAGTAAAATGAATGACTTCCCTCTACCGCCCAACGTCGCCAATAAACTATCTGAATTCCTAAATATTATTAAAATTCCATTTCATTCAATGGAATAGCCACAGTATTCGCCCAAAAAGACATGAAATATTACAAATGGTTGCCTCATATGATCCTGTTGCCTTTGCCATTTCGGAGACTTGGTTGGTCCCGGGATCCCGGTTTCGGGTCCCTGGATACTTCTGCCTCCGGGATGATAGAGGCGACGGATATGCAGGAGCCGCTCTTCTTATAAAATCATCTATCACATTTACCCGTCTCACTCTCCCACCCATTCCATCTGGCATCAATGCGGTTGCTGCCAAAATCATGGATATATCAGTTCTTTCCATCTACATTTCGGACCCCCACTCTGTTCAAATTTCCGATCTCGATTCAATATTTTCCTCCCTTTCCGGCTCCTTCCTTATCTTAGGTGACTTTAACTGTCACCACCTTATGTGGGGAAGCGCAGATTACGACTCCCTAGCTTGTGACTTGGTGGATCTTATGAAGGATAAAAACATCTGCCTCCTCAATGATGGCTCTCCAACTCGCAGGACGGCCCCAAGCCAGAATGCCAGCGCGGTTGATCTTTCCCTTTGCTCCCCCAATTTCGGCACACTTCTTTCTTGGTCCGTTTTGTATGACTCCTATGGTAGTGATCATCTCCCTATTTTAATTACATGCCCCACCACCTTTTCTCAACCCAAAACCCCTATAAGTTCTCGTAGATACCTCCTTTCTAAGGCAGATTGGGATCAATTTGCCATAGATTGTGACGCTTTCGTCAATGAATTCCCAGTGGTGTCGCATGATAACGCACTAGATTGTCACGAAAAATGGGTGACCTCCCTCAAAGCTGCCGCAGATAAAAACATCCCTTTTAAACAAAGGGGTAAAACAGTTAAACCTTCTCCCCCCTGGTGGGATTCGGAATGTTCGGACATGATCCGCCGCAGAAAAAAAGGCCGAAAAAGATTATTGTGACTGTATGACCATGGATAACTTCCTCCTATTTAAAAGAACAGCGGCTTTGGCTAAGCGAATGTTTAAAAAGAAAAAGAGAAAAGGATGGATTCGATTCTGTCAAAGCATATCTCCCCGGACTCCTGCGACTTTATTATGGAAAGCTATTAAACGCTTCCGTGACTCCTTCCTTCCCAGCGATCTTTCCAGTAACGACTCTTCTGTTTGGCTCAAGACATTTATTGACACCCTGGCCCCTCCTTCTGCCCCGTGTTTAAATTCCCTTCCCTCCCCTTATGCTAATAGTCCTCCCAACAGATTCGACGAACCATTTTCATGGTCCGAACTCCTGGCTTCTCTGAACCACTTGAGACATTCCTCCCCTGGTTCAGATAATATTCCTTATTCCTTCCTATCTAGCTCCGGACAAGTCACTAAAAAAACGTTTTTAGATATTATCAATAACTTTTTTGATCTGGGATTTGTACCAGAATCATGGAAAAAACAAATTGTTATCCCCATCCGAAAACCAGGAAAAGATCCCCTTTTGTCGTCCTCCTATCGCCCCATTGCTCTGTCCTCCTGTTTATTAAAAATAACGGAACATATGATAAAGAAACGGTTAGAGTGGTTTGTAGAATCCAATAAGTTACTGGCCAGAAGCCAATTCGGCTTCCGCAAAGGAATGGGCACTATGGATAGCCTATCTATTTTGACTACCGACATCAGGATCGCTCTGACAAAGAATGAATTTCTTGTTGGGGTGTTTCTTGACATTTCTTCTGCATATGACAATGTGATTCTCTCCTTACTCAGAGATAAATTATCTAAGCTGAGTTTGCCTGAGAAGTTGATTCATTTTATATGCAACTTCCTGATGGAAAGAACTATAGAGGTTCGACACTGTGACTCCCATTCTCCTCCAAGATTTATCTGGAAAGGTCTCCCTCAGGGATCAGTGTTAAGCCCACTACTATATAGTCTTTATACTCACGACCTTGAGGAGTCCGTCATCCCGTTCTGCAATGTCTTACAATATGCAGATGATTTAGCCCTGTACACTTCTTCCAACTCGGTCGAGGTTGCTTCTAACAGTCTTAACCAAGCTCTTTTTCATTTGGGAGATTGGCTTTCTTCGCATGGATTAACATTATCGATTTCCAAAAGCACTGTGGTAATTTTCACTAGAAAGAGAGCCATACCCCCAATAGAAATAGCCTTCAACAACCAACTGATCCCCATTAGTAACAAAGTAAAATTTTTGGGTGTTATCTTGGACTCACGCCTTTCCGGGACCCAGCACATAAATTATACAGTTCAAAAATGTCAATCAATCAAACATTCTGCGGTGCCTATTGTTGTCTTTGATATTATGTTTTGTCAAGAATTGATGTCTGTCAGAGAAATAAAACTTATATTAATTACTGCACATTTATTGCTTTTAATTGGTTATGGGCCCAGAAATGTTGCAGGAAAACCGTGTCGTAACGCTATTATAAACGAAAACGACTTGTAACGTCGTATTGCGACCGGGTGCTACACAGCAAAAATAAAAAGAACAAGAAAATGGCGACATCACTTTCTGCTACAACGGTGAATAAATTAAATGGCGAAAACTGGTCAACGTGGAAATTTGAGACACGAATAATTTTAAATGGCCAGGGGTTATATGAAATTGTGTCGGGTGAAAAACTAAAACCGGTATCAAAACCGGAATCACTAGACGAGGTGATCGCATGGGTCCGGAACGATGCTAAAGCACAAACCATTATTGTCACCCGTATGGAGCCAGGTCCACAAGCCCATATTCTATCTTGTGAGACCGCATATGATATGTGGACGAAACTGAAGTCTGTTTATGACAAAGAATCCACAGTCAGCATTCATCTTCTACAACAACGTTTCTTTACAATGCAATTCCACGAGGGCACCGTATCCGACTTCTTGTCGAAACTGGAAGATATCCGTGTCAAGCTTAAACAAGCAGGAGAAGCCATTTCAGATAAAATGACTATGACCAAGATCCTCATGTCACTTCCCGAGCAGTACAAATATTTCCGGTCTGCATGGGAGTCTGTCCTGAGTGAGAAGCAAACGTTAGATGAACTGACATCACGACTCCTACTTGAAGAGGAGCGAAATAAAAGTAGCGTTGAACAAGATGTGGCGATCGCACTCGTCACTCATGGAAGTACTGCTAGCAAGTGCTTAACATGTGGCAAAGCAGGACATATGAAGAAAGACTGTTTTAAAAACAAAACCTGCGAATTTTGCAAGAAACCGGGTCATATAGCCAAGTACTGTTTCTTCAGGAAAAACAATAAACCTAAGAAGCAAGTGAGTCCTATTGCTTTAGTGGCAACTGAACTGAATCAAATAAAAGACTTCTGGTATATGGACAGCGGATGTTCACAACATATGACTCGAAGAAATGATATAATGTGTGACTACGAAGAGCTTCAAGACCATCCAGTACAGATGGGAGATGGTACATCTATAAACGCTATGGGTATTGGCAATGTGAGACTAGAAGCATTTGACGGACAGAAGTGGCAAATAGTTGAGCTGAAACAGGTTCTCTATGTACCGAATCTCAAGGTAAATCTATTTTCTGCTGCTAGTTGCCTAGATAAAGGTCTGCAAATGGTTTCAGATAATAACCTTTGCAAGTTTCTTAAAAACAATGAAATTGTCACTCTAGCCCGTCGTGAAGGTCGATTGTTTAAAATGATGTTCAAAATGTCACAACCGTCACAACAAACTATGGCGTTGTCAAGCAAGTCTGACAAAGTTGAAGTATGTAACAATAATAAATGTGAAATATTGTTATATCATCAGAAATTTGCCCACCAAAACTTCGTTTATACAAAAAGAATACTCCAATACAACGATGTTAAAATCACATGTACAAAGCAGCACTTCTGCTCAGCTTGTATTGAAGGCAAACATTCGAAAACTCCGGCCTATTCAAGTACCAATAAGACAAGCTTTCGAGGAGAAATTGTACATGCAGATCTATGTGGACCCTTGGAGGAAGAGTCTATTGGAGGTTCGCACTACTTTCTCCTATTAAAAGATGATTTTTCTCGGTTCCGCACTGTTTACTTCATCAAACATAAGAGCGAAGTAATATCAAAAATAAAAATATACCTCGCGCAGAGTGATAATGAGGGTAAATCGGTGAAAACTCTTCGCACGGACGGTGGAGGTGAGTTTCTTAACAAAAATATGAAAGAACTCTTAGAATCAAAAGGAATTAAACATCAAATCTCAATCGCATACACGCCAGTTCAAAATGGTAAAATTGAACGTGAAATGCGCACTGTAATGGAGGCCGCTCGCACGATGATGAAAGCAAGCCAAGTTAACAAGAACCTGTGGGCGGAAGCTGTAAATACGGCCGTGTATGTCATTAATAGGGCAGGGACGAGTCCTGAAGAAGGTAAAACCCCCTATGAACTGTTCTATGGAAAAAAGTTTGATGTTACCCACCTTAAGTATTTTTTCGGCACAGAAATGTGGGCTCATATCCCAAAACAAAAAAGGAAGAAGCTCGATAGCAAGAGTAAGAAAGGGATGTTTGTGGGATATGGTGAGAACACAAAAGGCTACAAAATTTATTATCCAGAAAATAATACCTTCTCGATTGAAAGAGAAGTGATAGTATCACCTACTATGTTAATGGAGAGCTCTGTGGTAGATGAAGTACAAAATATCCCAGTGTTGCTTGAGCTCACCGACACTGAATCAAATAAACCAACAACAAGCTCGGTAACTGACAGCGTTCAAGAATCTGAAGACGAGTTTGTTGATACTTGTGAAGTAATATCGTCAGAAGAAGTAATAGAAGACCTTAATAATCGCTCAGTTGCTGGTTCGAACACTAGGTCTCTACGGCCTAGAAATACGCTGAGGCCACCTCTCCGTCTACAAGACTATGATACGTCCTATTTCACTTTCCTAGATACAGCAGAGCCGACGTCTCTGAAAGAAGCGCAGACGTCTCCAAATGCCTGTAAATGGGAGGAGGCAATGAAGGCTGAAATGAAAGCTCTTACTGAAAATGACACTTGGTCGTTTGTTGAAAAACCTGATAATAAGATTATTATTATAGACACTAAGTGGGTTTTCAAAATTAAACGAAATAAAGATAATGAAATTGATTTGTATAAAGCTAGATTAGTCGCTAGAGGTTTTATACAGAAAGGGTTAGACTATTGTGACGTATACTCGCCTGTTGTAAAAATAGCTACAGTAAAATCATTATTAGCTTTGTGCAATAAAAACAACTGGCCAGTATACCAACTTGATGTATGTAGCGCTTTCTTAAATGGCATAATTAAGGATGATACTTACGTAGAATTACCTGAAAACTTTGTGGTACCTATTGGAAAGGTATGTAAATTAAATAAGGCACTATATGGCTTGAAAAGCGCACCTAGGGCTTGGTATGAGCGATTTAATGACTTCATGTTAAACCAACAGTTTTCAAAAACGAAAAGTGACCGTTGTGTATATTATTACGTCAATGACAGTAGTAAGGTCTACATATTAGTTTTTGTAGATGACATTTTGTGTACTGGTTCTGGTCCAATGTTGAATAAAATTATAACAAGCATGAAAAATGAATTTAAAATGAAAGATCTGGGACTTGCTAGCTTATATCTTGGAATTCTTATTCAACAAGACTTACAGAATGGTATCACTACTTTGAACCAATCCCAGTATCTAAAAAATGTTTTAAATAAATTTAAAATGTCAGATTGTCATAGCGTGACTACACCTATGGATCCGAAATTTGATTTCTCAACGCTACAGAAAGAAACATCAGAAAGTGTCGAGTTAGAGCATAGATGTAGGCAGCTGATAGGTTGTATAATGTACGCTATGATTGGTACCAGACCTGATTTGTGTGTTAGCATAACTTACTTGTCGCGATTTCAAAACTGTGCAAGTAATGAACTTTGGACTTGCCTAAAACGAATACTGAGGTACATACAGGGTACTATAGATTTAAAATTGATATATAAAAGAAATTCAGGTGAAAAACTATTAACTGCTTATGCTGACGCTAGCTGGGGAGATGATACTCTAGACAGAAAGTCAACGTCGGGTTTTTGCTTACAAATCTATGGCAATTTGGTATCTTGGACCTCAAAAAAACAAACCACAGTTGCACTTTCTTCTTGTGAAGCTGAATATATATCTCTCACGCATTGTATTAGTGAAGTTTGCTGGTTGAGAAATTTGTTATCAGAATTGCAAATTCATGAAAATTATACTGTAACTGTCTATGAGGACAACCAGTCCACTATCAAAGCTTGCAATTCGCATGAACAGCTGAAAAAGATGAAACATCTAGATATTAAGTATCATTTTATAAACGAAAAGATTACTCAAGGAATTGTCAACATTCAGTATGTTCATACGAGTGTACAGTTAGCCGATATATTAACTAAACCTGTGTCTCGACAAACTTTTGAAATGTTGAGAGGATTGTTAGGGTTAGGTTAGAGAGTTAAGTAAATTTACTATTTTATTTAAGCATCTTTTGATTGAGGGTGGGACAGATCCAGCATTCAAAATATGAGAAATTTACTATCATAATATGTATTATGTGATATTGGTGTATACATAAGACATGTAACGTTATGAACTATATCTTAAGAGTTGTTATGCGACTGAGTAGCAGTTATAATTCCAAATAATGTTTATAGCGTTGCACATCTTGGTTATTTAGTCACAAGTAGACTCAAGTTTAGAGTTTAACTCAAGTAAGTAGAGTTGTTTTGTTAAATTGAGTTAATTAGTTCTTATGTTTGTATTAATTAATGGATCCATTCTTGAGGGTGGGTGTTGTCTTTGATATTATGTTTTGTCAAGAATTGATGTCTGTCAGAGAAATAAAACTTATATTAATTACTGCACATTTATTGCTTTTAATTCCTATCAGGGGTGTGGTGGGGTGAACACCCATATTCCCAGAAACTGCTCTATAATTCCATTGTTCGCAGTGTACTGGATTATGGCGCCTTTATCTTGGAACCTTGTAGCAAGGTTGGCCTGGGCAAAATGGACAAAATCCAGTTTTAATCTCTTAGAACTATCCTTGGCGCTATGAAATCTTCTCCGACTAACTCTCTTCAAGTAGAAGCTGCGGAGTCCCCTCTCGCTCTTCGGCGACAATACCTGGCTGACCGTTTCTTTTACAGATTAGCTTCACTCTCCGATCATCCTCTGATACCTAAACTCCTTGAACTCTCCTCTTTGATTTCTGACAGTGGTTTCTGGTTTAACAAGTCTATCCCATGTCTGATAAACAGCTTTCGCAAATTTAACAATCTTCCTGACCCAACTTTCTCTGGCTCGTTGTTCCCTCTTTACTCCACTCCCTATGATGCCTTAATTTTCCAACCGAATATAGTCCTTGACTTCGAAATTGAAAAAAATCAGCCCGGGGCCAATGAGCTTTTCAACAGTAACATCAACTGTTCTTGGCATGACTGGACGACGATATTCACGGATTCTTCTAAGCTTACGATTAATGGTGCAGTAGGCTCGGCAGTATGGATTCCTAAAGACGCCAATATCCTGAGCTTCAAATGCCCCCCTCATACATCGGTATTCACTGGAGAATTGGTGGCTATCCTAGAAGCTATTAAGTATCTAATTTCTCACGGGATCATTAGAGCAATTATTTTTTCGGATTCACTGAGTGGACTACAGACCATTAACTCCAATCAGTTTTCATCTAAAAGTACTTACCCCCTTGTACTACTTATCAGGCAGTCTCTGTTTGATTGCCATCTTCGTAACATTGAGGTTTCGTTGGCTTGGATCCCTGGCCACTCGGGGATACAAGGCAACGAGATTGTCGATTCTTATGCTAAAGAAGCCATAGAACTAGGCAGTCTGGAACACTTCCATTGCTTCTTTCACGATCTTTTTTCCTTGGCCAAATCAGAACTTGACACAAGCTGGCAACTCTATTATGACCGTTAAAAATCAATTAAGGGTCGCTATTACAGTGACATTCAACCCAACATCCCAACTAAACCATGGTTCTATCGTTATCGTCTAGTCGATAAACAGACGACGTCGGTCATCTGCAGACTTCGATTTGGTCACACTTGTACCCCCTCACGCCTGCACAGATGGGGTATTATTCAATCCCCCATTTGTGTATGTGGCCTTGAGGAAGGCACTGCAGATCACATTATTTTTAATTGCCCAAACAGATCCGCTTCCCTGTATAGTATTCTCCCTCCCTGTGTACCCAAACCAATAGATCTTAAATCTCTTCTATTTCTTTCATCCACCAACAAAAAAGTTCTAAATTCCTTAATTAAATACATCAATTCACAAAAAATTAAACTATAATCGAGTGCTTGCCCCCGCTTTTGTTATTTTCCTTTGTTATGTATTGTCTGTATGTTTTGTGCTGTTTTGTGATGTCTAAATGTTTTGTGTCTGTCTATTTCAGCGTGCACATCAAAACCACACTGTATGCCAGACCCTGTTTTGGACCCATTTTTAAAACTGGTCAACCACGCCATACACTGTGCTGTTTTCAGGAGTCATTGGCAGTAATGGTCGTTAACCTAAAAGTGACCCAGTTGCCATAAACAAAAAAGTTGAAGTTGAAGAGTCATGTCTGCGGTGTTGTTTTATTTTCTAAAATTTGTGTTATGTCGAATATTAATGTGAAATAATGGTGGATTATTAACCGTTTTCGTGAGTGTGCATAAGTGTTGGCAAATGAAACAAAACAGTGCAACGGCACTTTTCATATTCTCCCAAGAATTCCGCGTGAGGACTTATTAAAGCCCCACATCTTTATTAAGATACTCGAGTGGTTGGGGGGTATATCATTCTCACTTCTCATTTCTACTAACATTCATCATCATCCTACATAGTTTATCTACTAATGAATTTAAGAAACTAATGACATGGCAGCATGGTCTATGACCTTAGCCGGTTCCTCAGGGAACAAACACACTTTAAAAAAATCAACTATCAATCATTCAATCAATAAATTACACTGGCTAAATCGTAGCGAAAGCCATTTCTCAAGAAATTGAATTGAATTATTGTCGCTAGCTGTTGGATGGATTTTAGTGGAAAAATTTATAAATAATGCCTCTAATTATTATTTGTGGCACCCCAGTGAGTGGCAAGACGACCAGAGCTCGTGAACTCAAAGAGTTCTTTGAGAAAACACATAAGAAACAAGTAGAAATTGTCTCTGAAGATGAGGCTATAACAAAACTAGGTTATGACAAAAACAATACTTATTTGGACTCCCAGAAAGAGAAGAGAGTGAGGGGATACCTCAAATCCGAGGTTTTAAGGCTCGTTGGCAAAGATAATGTAGTTATATTGGACGGAAGCAACTATATCAAAGGTTAGTTTGACTCAAAGATCCGATCACTTGGTTTTAATTTAGATTGTAGACATACAATTAGGCTTGAGTTTAGTGTACTTATGCGGGAATTTATATAAAGCGAAGTTGCTACGTTATTGTAAAAAAAACAGAGATTCTATTGCACATATTAATTTTGTAAGGAAACATAGTTTTCTAGAAAAAAAATATTTTTGATTAATCATATTTTGCCTTATTGACATTTTACAGACTACGTAGATGAGACAATTCTTCGTTTAAAAACCTTGTCCACCATCTTTGTCCGTCATTCCGGTTAGGGTCTAGACTCTGACCATAGTCCAATAGTTTTTAGATTAGACAACAGAAATCTAGCTAAATCTAGTTAATTATTATTTTAGCCATATTTTAGCCAGTTTTTACGTACCTAATCAGCTACTTTTAGTGAGCTGGTACACATCAAAACATTTCTTGATATCTCGGTCATTGTGGAAGTACATACTTTTAAAAATAATACGAGTTTATCAACATTATGACAACATTATTCAATCAGCTGATTGGAGTAATGAACTCTTGTCTAGTGTTACTACCAAAAGTTCACCTCCTTTGCCTCTGCTATGAAGCTAGTATTTTTGTGCCTATTGTGCTGACTCCGCCCGCTTTCAACTACCTATTTATTTTTGATAAAATTTTAAGGGTTCCGTTTGCTATTTTTTTCACTAAGAACATCTACCTACTTTTATTTGTTAGAAAAGAAAATTGAGACTTTCATTTAGTCAATTATTCTCTATCAGGTAAGCACTTCTGGCGGTTAATTAGTATGGAGGTTCGAACCAAAACATTTATGATTTTGAGATAATGAAATGAAAATGTTATGTACCTGTAAAGTAACACTGTAAAAATGGTTGAAAAAGGGTTTTTTTTTGTTGACAATGGTTACATTTTTTAAATATTCAAAACATTACAAGCCGTAAATTATTAAGTCTCAACAATAATTTTGTTGTTAAAAGCGAAAACTCGCTTTAAAAATACATCAGTTTTAGTTTTAACTGATTAATTTAAAGTTTTAAACTGATTAATCCAAACGCGATTACACTCGCCTGCGCTAGCGCTACGTAACGTAGGTACCTACTTCTCATAACTACCCCGCGCGCGCCTAATTAATAATTTGAACAGTGATTAAAAATGACTTACCTACTAATTTAAAAATATTGCTAATTAGGGTAACTTAAGTCTAATTTTCGATCCCTAAAAAGGCAGAGTCACAACAAGCATGCGCGTGTGTCTTTTTTCTTAAGGGTTCTGTAGCTCATTTTATTTTTCTAACCGCTTTGATTGACCCAGTATAAAATGTAAACATTCCGGAAATCCTCACTATTTGTATAAAATTTTATTAGGTAAACTAAGTTTAACTATGTTGTATCACACAAAGTTTCAATACTTAACACATTTGTTTTTGTTTACAATAATGTAATCTAAATAAGAATAACATTTTTAAACATCGGTGACATACCTAAGTACTAAATAAAACTTATGTGTGATGGAATATGTTATCACCAATTGACTAAATTAATAGCAACAAACATAAAAATAATACACATAATGCCAGTGAGTGGTGTTTCTCAGCGCTTAAGCCAGTTTACAATTTGGTTGTATTCTGTGACTTCGGAAAGTATTAGTAGTAACCAGCACTGCAAGTAGACAGTATAAATGTCTACCTACTAGTATAAAATCATTGCAAGTTACTGCACTGCACTGAAAAAAGTTAAACACCTTGGACGGGAATCGAGCCATGCACCTTCCGCCACCAGCACCAACAACCACCAACACCAACAACCACCAACACCAGTATCCACAGTCTTATCCAGAGTCCAGACTCATTTGTCAAGTGGTTCAAATGCAGCCGCCCGGATTGTAACAATGCAAAAAATTATATGGAACGCTAAAATATCTAAGAAGTGCAAACTTCTAAGATCGGATAAAGCAACGGGATAAAGCTAAAAACATACGCATCGAGCGCTGACAAATATTGATGGGTAAAACCAGCCCTAGGTAGTGTAGTGGTTAAGCCAGCCGCCCAGGGATTGTGCGTGATTCGATTATGTTTGACATTTATTAATGCAAAAATTTATCTAAGCGTATCTATCAATAATTCACAATTATTATCAAGTCTACACAATAATTATTTTCGATCCCTAAAAAGTACAGGAGCAACTTCTAGTTCTAGTAGGAAGGCGGCACGCCCGCCGGCGGGGGCGCCGCCTTGGTAGGTTTGTTTGCCTACGATTTTTTCGCAGTTGTGTGTAAAAGCTTTCAGAGTGCATGCCTACTTTTCGTTTTTTTGCTGTTCGGTTTTGATTCGACTACCTATTAAGTTAATATGGCATTTCTAAGTAATCAGAAGTATTACGAAATGGTTCTTTGTGTCGGGGCAGCTAATGGCAGTCTACGTGGTGCTCGTGAACTGTACCGCGAGAGATTCATCAACGGCAGACCAGAAGCTGAGCAGCTAAGCTTGCCATCGGCGGATTGCTTTCGACGAATGGTTTTGCGTCTCCAGCAGACTGGATCCTTGCGTGGGACGAGTCCGGAGGTCCAGCCAAATATGCGGGACCCGGGTTTTGAAGAGGCTGTGTTGGAACACTTTCGAGTAAACCCAAGGACCAGTACACGTCGATCTGCAGCGGTATTCAACGTGGCTCACATGAAGGTTTGGCGGGTGCTCCGAGATGACAGCCAGCATCCGTATCATTTTCAGCGAACCCAGGAACTTACGCCAGCGGACTTCGAACGGCGTCGTGGATTTTGCCAGTGGTACTGCAATAAAGTGATGACGGTTCCTGGTTGGGCTTCAACTGTGCTGTGGACGGATGAAGCAGCCTTCACTAGAGGCGGGATAAGCAATATCCACAATGAGCATGTGTGGTCGGTCACACACGAATCCGCATGCGTCAACCAGAGTCCAGTTTCCAACATCAGTGGCGAGTTAACGTGTGGGCTGGCATAGTTCGTGGTAGGCTGCTTGGACCTAAGTTTTTGCCCCAACGGCTAAATAGAGAGAACTACCTCGAGCACTTGACCAACTACATTGAAGAGCAGCTTCAAGAGTTTCCTTTGGCGGAATAACATGCAATGACATTTTAGCATGACGGGGCTCCACCACATTACGCGCCACAAGTGCGCGAATATCTAAACCTACGCTTTTCACAGTGGATAGGCAGAGGAGGGCGCGTGGCCTGGCAACCGCTATCGCCGGACCTTACACCTCTTGATTTTTTTAATGGGGGCATGTTAAGAGTTTGGTGTACGCCGTGGCTTGCGATACTGCCGAAGAAATGAAGAATCGTATCACAGCCGCCTTTCTGAGAACCACACCACAGATGCTTCAAAACGCAGAAGAGTCCGTTTTGCGTCGGGCGCCAACATGCATCCAGCGACAAGGTGGGCATTTTGAGCCATTTTTGTAAACTGGTTATGTGAAGTGGAGTGGACTTTTTTATCACAGCTAGGGTGCTACACTACACCACAGTGCTTCGCTTTAGTTGATTTTAGTTATTTCAAAACTAAGTCATCCTAGGGTACCTAGTTCTAGGTAGGCGTATCTACCTTAGAGTAGTACGATTATTTATTCTGTGACTACACCTCAAAGCGCTTCGCTTTAGTTGATTTTAGTTATTTCAAAAAAAGGTCATTTTAATCAAAGACCTATGTAGGTACCTACTCGTAGGTAAGTGTACCTATCTACTAGTCGAAACAATGTGACTGTAAAATTAAAATCTTTTTATTACTTTGATGATAATTACATAAGTACCTTAGAGTAGTACGATTATTTATTTTGTGACTACACCTCAAAGTGCTTCGCTTTAGTTTATTTTAGTTATTTCAAAAATAAGTCATTTTACCCTTTCACCGCCCAACTATCCTGCACGCGATGTCCCGCTGTACGCCAACGTATAAATGTATTTTAACTCTTTGGGGCATGGTGGTTGATTTTTCGACCACATATTTCATTTGGTTTTTAATCTTATCACAATCACATAAAGTTCAAAATGTGGTGGGAATATACATCCCTCTGACCCTGAAAGAGTTAATAAAGTAGGTAGGTACAAAGAAGAACTTCTATAGAAGTGCTGGCGTGGACGGCACGAAAGTCTCGAACTTCTATAGAAGTTGTTGGCGGTAAAAAGGTTAATCAAAGACCTATGTAGGTACCTACTCGTAGGTAAGCGTACTTAGTCGAAACAATGTGGCTATAAAATGAAAATCTTTTTATTACTTTGATGATAATTAAATAAGTACCTACTTAATACAAATTATTAAATTACGAAAGTAAAATAGCTGCTTACTTATCTGTCCTTGTTTAATTAGTCTTACAAAACCAAAAAGAAATGCCGCCAAGCAACTGCCGACAAAGAACCCAGACGGGTTGTTTGTGTCAAACCAAATGTGCCGTCAATTGTTTTGACTTTCGCCGCCCGCGCCGATAGTAGCCGGCAACTGTTTAAGGCGACGTATTTGAAATTTACGTGGCGGGGATCCTGATTTTTCCCTACAATTACAAAACATATGAAAGTGATATTTGATGACATGATTTTTCATTGAATTGACTTCATTTTGCTAGTTGCAGAAACACGATTTGTCAACTTTTATAACTGAGAAAAAAATATCAAAGTAACCTCTTTTAAAACATAGATTTACATTTTACAGGCTAACCAGACCGATTTAAGCATCTAAATTTTCTTAGTAGATTAGTCTTAACACACACTTCAATATTGTAATTCATTTTTTTTAAATAATTTGTAGTTTTAATTTGAAGGAAAAAAAACAGATTTTCTTATGGTACGGGGCGCAAACGCTCCGTATGAGATCTCCAGGGTGCCTAGTGTGAGTTTCGTTTACTATCCGTATTCATTCGATTACGTTTACGAAAACGAAAATTAGTATGGCATTGAAGCAGCGCCTCCTGGCGGCATACGAGAAGAGTTAACATTTTGCCATACAAATTCTCGTTTTCGTTAACGTGATCGAATTGCGAATGAAACTCGCACTTGGCACCCAGTACACCTCCTGCCCCCCGACCGCCTAACCGATCGCTTTGACTACGTGTATAGTTTATGACGTCATCTTGCCACCTCGCACCGCCTATGAAAGCAATATCAAAAGCTAAAGGCTATAGCTTTCGATATTGCTTTCATAGGCGGCACGAAACTACAAGATGACATCATAAACCACACACGAAGTCAAAGCGATAGGTTTGGCGGTCGGGCCCCTTTGTAAAACTGTGCGCTTGGTAGGGGCGTGGCGGCCAAAACTAAGGCACGCAGTTTTAAAAACAGGAGGTGCAGTGTAGTAGGCATTATACCGAGTTAATGACCCTGCTAGTGATGGGTTTAGCTTGTTGTGATTTTGAATTAACGTCAGATTAACTTTGTAAATGCAAAAACAAATTAAATTGCGCTTATCTTACTAGGGTATTTATAGAAAGGATCTATACTAGGGATAATTTGAAACCCTGGATTATGGCTGAATCTGTCTTATACACGTTGTATATACAAAAAAAAAAAAAAAATCTAAATCTCTTTTCGTTACGTTTTTAGGGCCGTTTTCTTACACCCGGACCGTCATTCCGTTTCTGTTATCAGTCTAGCGAATACGTACCTACTTACCTATTATCTGTCATTTCCTGTCACACACCCGAAAACTATGCTGATAACAGACACTTGGGATACCAAAACCGTAAATGTAAGGTCAGTTTTGACAAAATTTCAAATGCAAATATCTCGATAACTATGTACTTCCTCACTATGGGAGTACTACCTAATGGTAGCCCTCCTTTCCCCTCCCCTCCCTCCCCCCCTTCACCCCTCACCCCATTAAATTTGCGCATAAGTATACTAAACTTTTACCTTCGTAACACCCACAGTTACTTATAGACCTTTTTATGTGCTCGCCAATACTATATATTACCTATTTTAGGTAATCCTTAATCACAACTTCACAGTTGTCTCAATGTCAATCTTGTCTTATCAATCATCATCATCATCAACATCAGCTTACACTAGTCTACTGGACATGGCCTCTCCAAGTGCACTCCGCTGAGCATGCTCAGCTAATTTTACAATATATATCTAATGAAGAGAATACCAGCTTATCTTATCTTAGTGAGACCTAAAACCTTTTTTAACGCACATTTTGTTGCAAACAAATTACAAAACACAAATGTTGAAAAAATTTCCACCAGCAGGCTTTGGACCTGCACCCTTTGTTGTAGTTGTTGACATTGAATGCCTTTGGCTTTCAAAGTAAAATGGTAAATAGTGTTGAATAATTTCGGCGGGCTGGTTAGAACCACGATAGCTCAATTGGGAGAGCACCTGACCCGGTATGTCAGAAGGGTGCAGGTTCAAATCCTGCTCGTGGAAATTTTTTCAACATTTGTGTTTTTAGTGAGTGGCTTTCAAAGTAAAATAGTAAATAGTGTTGAATAATTTCGGCGGGTTGATTAGAACCACGATAGCTCAATTAGGAGAGCACCTAACCCGGTATGTCAGAAGGGTGCAGGTTCAAATCCTGCTCGTGGAAATTTTTTCAACATTTGTGTTTTTAGTGAGACCTGCTGAGGTTTTCCTTCCCAGTAGCAGTTCGATCCCTAGTGATCTTTTGTGCGACAGAGAGAAACATATTTACATCATAAGAGTTTAATTACATTTTCTTCTTATTTCAGGATACCGATATGAACTATACTGTGCTTCAAAAGCATCGAAATCAACACAATGTACGATTTACACTCTACGCAATCACAATGAAGCTTGGGAAGCCAACCTGGCGAGGATAGAAAGAGAGAAAAATAACAACTTAGAAAGAGACAGTGATGTGAACAACGCTGCGTATACTAAAGAGGTTTTTGATGCTTTAACTAGGCTACGGTGAGTACACTTCACTTTTATTTGTTAGTTTTATAACACTAGTCATCATATAGGTATAACAGAAAAATACACTAACAAAATGATACAAAAAATATGTTAATTACTGTTAATAAAAGTTTGTGTCAGTGTCAAACGTGTTTTAAGGTAGTGTTTACGGTGGGGATTCTAAACTTGTTTTTATAAGTTTTTTTTATATAAACTACTTCATCCCACTGACTGCTATTCAAAGCTATTCTACTTTTCTTGATCATCCCTAGCAGTTGTCTAATATCCTTTTGTTCCATTACTTTCTGTTTAGATAAAAGATTAATACATGCACATTCTTCAAATAACCTTCCCAAGTTTTAATTACGTTTTATATATTTTCCAGATTTGAGGAGCCCATCAGTAACAACAGATGGGACAGTCCACTCTTCACTGTACAACCCACTGACAGCTTAGATCTGGAAGCTGTATACAAAGTTTTGTACGAGAAGAAACCGCCTCCACCCAATATGAGTACGCAAAATGTGAGTACCTGGTTCAAGTTTAATTTAAGGATTGCCAACAGATATTCCTATATAATTTCATACTAAATGTATAATGAAAATAACATATACTGATTAACAATTTAATAGCAACCCCAATTAAAATTTACCTTTACATGGTGTAAATGTACCATAGTCAACGCTAAGACTCGTGGCAGACGGTGCAATAAAACGTGCGAATGAGCAGCGCACGTAATGTGCTCCCTCGCACTTACACTGTTTATGGGTGACGTCACAAAGATGTAGAGATGCGCGTTGTTTGTATACTATGTTTACCTTTTAACCTTTTTTACCGCCAACAACTTCTATAGAAGTTCGAGATTTTCGTGCCGCCCACGCCAGCACTGCTATTCTGTAGCTACTTCTTTGTACCTACTTTATTAAAATACATTTATACGTTGGCGTACAGCGGGACATCGCGTGCAGGATAGTTGGGCGGTGAAAAGGTTAAGTGGGTTATTTTAAATGTAACAAACGAATTTCATTGTTTTGTTTATTATTAGTATTTATTTAATACTCTTACAAAAAATGATTGCGACCAATCGTCTTTATCGTCGTCGGTGTCGCTACTGTCAACATGTATTATTAGCCGTTTGCATAACATGATTTTTTTTAAGTCCTGTTTTAATTTAAAACATTTTTTATAATAACACGACTTTGTTGTTGAATATTCCCCTGAACACTGGTTATATTACTTTTAGTAAACGCCTCCATCTCGAAAGAAATTATCAATTGAAATGAGACTGTGAGGTTTTAGCGACTTTATGTTTTATACAAAACATTTTAACGCTCAACTAGAGGGTAACCTACAGTTTAATTATATAGAAAAATAGAAATAGAAATAGAAAAAATCTTTATTATTGCTAACTACCGTCAATATATTATGTGCAAAGTTATAGTATAATAACTATTAGTTATGATCAATACTATAATGAGGTGATTTGTACATATTTGTCGATAACTCACAATTTTTTTTTTTTTTTTTTTATTTATTCAGGAACAAACAGTTACACATTATTAATAAACATATACTAAAATTGATTGTAAAAAAAAAACCTATAGTTCCCTAAATTATCATTTAAAATTATTATTACAGTAGGTACTTGAGCAAGATACATACAAACAAAAAATTGCAAACATTCACTATAACAAACAAAATTTCCTCACAAGTAATATTAATAACAAAAGCAAGCAAAATAACAAAATATCAAACGACTTCAATACATTATTAACGAAAAAACAATAATAATCAAAATACGAATTAAAAAACAGTAAAAATAAAATAGAAAAAGGATAACAAAACAATTCAATTAAAATCATTCAATTAAAAAAAATATATATATATATATATATATATATATATATATATAAATTATTCAATTATTATATCAAATTATTAATTTATAATACTACAAATTAAAATAATATAATAGGTACTCAACCAATAAATAAATAATTAACATAATAATGCTTTTTATCGATAATCCTGTAAATTTGCGCGGGCGCATCTCTGTTGCAAAAGTAATTTATGGCACCGTCTACCACGAGTCTTTGCGTTGAGTATAGTGTACTACACGTAAAACTACCACAAACTGTCAAATGTCTTCAAATAAAGTTTGAACTTACACCTCCTTACAAATAAATAAAGAATAAGGTCCCAATAGTTATTCCGTGTTTTGTCTCTTTCACTCTAATTTGAAGTGACGTTTAAGAACAAAAAGTATACCTACACAAATAGTTCCAAGTGTATCTCTTTTTAATGTGTAGTGTTTGCGTAATAGTTGTATCTTTTCTGACCTTAAGCAATTAGTGTGAACAAGAAACTTGCGGGTCGGCAAGGTGGGGACGGCCAGTAAGGCACAATCCTGCTCCACTAGCTGTGGTCTGGCCTCTGCTTCTGCTTGACATCAGCCACCCGATCCCCATAACAACAACCGTAACGATATCGTATCGACTTATGCCCGTTCCCAATAACCTATCTATCTGTTGTTTTGCCTACTAACGCCCGTTCCCTATATTCTATCTGTCTGTTGTTTTGCTTACTGGAGTTAGAAATTTGACATAATTTGTATAGAACTTATATCAAATTTGTATCTATAGTAGGCAAAACAACAGACAGATAGAATATAGTGAACGGGCGTGGGTCGTTGAACCATTTTCATACTAACACCCGATTTCAAAGTCTGCTCGATTGACGGATATAAATATGAAAATAGTTTTAACGTCCAAGCTGCCATATCGTTACGGGAATCGGGGACATTTATCATCTCTATTAAAAAAAATTTTTTTTTGAGATTCATTTCTTATGATTTTAAGAGATCTCTACTTTCCTACGCTTACAAAAAAGTTACAGCAATAGTTAATAAACATTATTCTTTACTTCCAGCCTCCTTTGACGTCAACCAACTTTTTATATGAACTAGACAACGTCACACAGCTCATCACCAAGCGGATACTCGAAGCGAAGCAGCTCAGTATAAGTGGTGAGGTGAAGTTTATAGAACACCCTGGATGTGTCCTTGAAGCGGGTTACGTTGAATTCGTCACTCCTCAGAAGCTGTTAAAGTTGAGAAGACAATTCCTGACATACGCCAAGATGAACCACTCCAATGAAGACACTAACAAGATCGGCAGATATTTTATACAGTATTTGAATAAAACCTTATTGGAATAAATAACTATGGGAGTTTCTTTTAAACAATCTTTTTTTACACAGAAATGCTTCCATGATCTAGACTTGAACCTGCACCTCAGAATAATAACTAAAGCTATAGAAACCGGACTAAAATAGCAACACTCATTCATCAGTTCGTATTATTTTAACTAATGAACCTAAGTGATGTATTGGAAAGAGATCGATTGTCCCTTTTCTTTCGTTATTTCGAAGGTGTCACCAGATTTGTGACGTCATATTTGAGGTAATGTAGTGAGTGACTTTATAAAGGACTCAAATATTTTTTTTGATCACCGATTATCTGATGACCGTTTGACATAACAATACAAAAAATAAAAACTAAGTGTCAACCATTTGTCGCACTCCAACCTCCTTTTCTAGCCATAAGATAGAACGGAACTAAACATAGTTGCACGATTTTTATTTTAGCCATCCTTCTATAGCTTTAGTTATTGTTCTGAGACCTGCACATTCCAAAATAAACTGTGGAAAATATCAAACTCAGTTAAATTTAGACCCTTTCACTGGTAGTGGTAATATGAATGCCACCATAATTTGAACTTTCTGTAGTTGCAATAGGATTGAAAACTTATAATAAAATATTTCTCTGTATCAGTGAAAGGGTTGAACAATCGTTTCTTCATATGTTTTAAACTATTTAGAAGAAAGTTTAATTAATATTGCCTAATGTGCTGAAGGAACTTTGAAGTATGTATGGGATGTGTTACCGAAATGTATGAAGGCTCTTCACAAAGACTTCTTCGTTTAGTGGACTAAATAAGCTAAAGTGAGCCTGGGCACAGAGTAGGACTAGCGAGGTCACTCCACAAAATCATATAAAAATATTTTTGTTTTGTTTATATAATTTTTAACGCCAAAATTTTTGGTTTGGTTAATGACGGTAGTTGTTGACATTGAATGGGTGCCTTTGGCTTTCAAAGTAAAAAAGTAAATAGTGTTGAATAATTTCGGCGGGCTGGTTGGAAGCACGATAGCTCAATTGGGAGAGCACCTGACCCGGTATGTCAGAAGGGTGCAGGTTCAAATCCTGCTCGTGGAAATTTTTTCAACATTTGTTCTTGTAAAATCATTTAACTAAAGCGATTCAAGCCGCAACATATATAATGTATCCTACAGCTAGTATAGTATAATGTATTCTACAGCTGGTATATTATGTACTCTGTAGCTGATATATTATGTTCTATGTTTCTGGTATATTATTTTATTATATTATACTTGTATATATCAGTCAATTCAATTAATAATCAAATCAGATTGCAAGTCGTGAAGCCCGGCTAAGAGACGGTTACGACAGCGGCAAGCCGTCTCTTTCTAACGCGCAGCTCTTCTCCTGTCGGCCTGTTTCGCGCCCGGTCTGCAGGTGCTGAGGCAAAGCAACTTTCGCAAAGGCCGCTCATCGGATGGGTGACCAAAAATGTATCATCCCGAGCTCCTCCGTGCTTCGGAAGACACGTAAAGCCGTTGATCCCGGCTGCATAAGCAGTCGTTAACAACCACCAATCCGTACTGGGCCCGCGTGGTGGTTAATGGCCCGTTCTCCCTATCCATCCATAGGGAAGGCTCGTGTCCCAGCAGTGGGGACATAAAATGAGCTGATGATGATGATGTTCATACTACATACCATCAAGAGCAATCACCCGCCCGCTTAAACTTGTGAAGAAACCCTTTTTTTAATAGCCTATCATTTGCACATCTCATGTTCTTACTACATACAAATTTTAAGAGTAAACCTTTTTTTTTTTTCTTTTTTATTGCCTATAATTTGCACAATCGCATGTTCTTACTACATACAAATTTTCATCAAGATCGGTCAAGCCGTTTTTGAGTTAAATGTGGACATACAGACAGACAGACACAAAAATTTTAAAAATCGTAGAATTGGTGTCATTGAGTCATAAAATGAATATTTATCCCAAAATTTGTCAGAAAAATTGCAAGTACCTACACACAGAGCCTACAAATTTATATAATAGTATAGATAATCATATTACATACATTTTATTCGCAAATGCACTTAGCGAGCGATATTTATCAACCAAAAGTTGACTGGTTGCTTTGTCGGTAATAAGTCTGTACTACTTTTTTAGAATAACAGGTAAAAATAAAAATCAGATTACACCAATAAACTTTTTTAATTAATCTGTTTACAATGTACTTAACAAAATAACAGCTAACACTCCTGGTTTACAACTTAACACCTTGCGCCTTATCACCTTCACTTAAAGTTCAAAATAAAACAACAATATTATAATCTCAAATATTACAGATATTATACAGAAATTGCAGTGTTCCAAGATGGCTGCCGTTTATAAAGCTGACATTTCCAAACTGAATATTAGGGCTAAGGGCAAGTTTAATCGCTCCTTATTAGTGTCAGATACCTTATCCATAAGTTTTCGACAAGAACCATTGATCAACCACAGTTTTTTTGAGGCTTTTATCTGACATTTAATAAGAAATGATGAAACCAACTACAAAATATTTAGATCAATTAAGACTTCACTTATAAGAGTTCTTCACTTATAATTCTTAATTTATTTATAATTCAGTCGATAGTTTTATGTATTTCTTTTTATTTACTATTTATACCTCTGCTAACTCCTCTTTAAATAACCATTACATATAATTAATACTTATACATGTGAGACCATTATAGTTATAAATTAAGTTGCTGCTGGCAAGTTTCAATTACATTACACTTTTTACTTTCGCGATTTTTTAATTTTTTTTTAAGGCAAACTGTATTGAATGACCAAACTGTATTAGATGAGATAGTTTGGTCACTAAGTGATGCAATTTGGTCATTGTTATAAAAACTCAACCCTATAAACATATTTTTCAATGACATTGTTACATTTTAGACATGGCATAAAATATTTGAAGTTTGGGGGTATATGACATCACTTACTATGTTAGGTAGGTGTGACAATGAATGGAATATTAAAAAATACGTAGATAACATATATTTTTATAAAGTTGTATTAAAATTTTAACGTTGTTTGGTCTAGTAACACAATGAGCCAATTAAATCTACCAATTTACGCGATTTGCAACCTTATAACTCAATGAATTGAAACCCGTTATTCGAGAACGCGGACTAAAGTCAATCTTTGTTTTAAAATAACGCTGTCTCTCTCTGCTTCTATTCACGAGACAGCATTTGTTTTAAACTAGGTTAAGCTTTAATCCACGTTTTAGAATAAGACCCCACGCCCCACACGACCATATAAAATGATACACCGTGACAGGACAAACAAATGAAATATTAAAAGGAGGTGTTCTAGGTGGCTATTATCAGTTTTATTCCACCATTCGATTATCGACAAAGATATTTGTCAAAGATTATTTTAACATATTGATTTGTCATTGTATTGTTAACACCTAATATTACAACAACACCTATCTACTTGTATTTATCATGCATTAAAAATCTCTGCATCCTCGTCTAGTCGTCAAATGGGCAATTCATACGCCTATTCAACAATAAAAAATGTTAGTCGTACTACTAATGTTAGTGCTAGTCTCCAGTGAATAATAAAAAAACAACTTCGGGTACCTAATGAAAAAAATTACATTGACAAAAACCTTAAGAAGAATTTAGGTCACTTTAGTCACAGTGTAATTTGGTCACAGACTTAAATAGTTATAAACGTTGAGTGAAATTTAGTTTAACAAACTTAGTTTAAACTTAAGCGCTACAAAATTATTTTATGTACAAATTGGTCACAGTTATCTATAGTTTTATTTTGTTATTCTATAGGCAATTTCCATTATACAATTTAGAAACGAACGGATTTTAACCAAACTAAAACTACTTTAATAGCCTAAATAGATTTATTAAAACACCGTTTTAGATGACCAAAGTGCACTTATTATTATGAATGATCTAACACATAAATCAAGATGGCGATGCGTTGTCATATCTGAGGTAGTTTGTTTTAGCTTTTGACAGCTTTAATCGCCTAGAACAGGGATGGAAAAACTATGGCCCGCGGGCCATTTCCGGCCCGTGAATGATCGAAGTCCGGCCCGCGACCATCAAACAAAAATTCAAGTGCGTGTGTGTTTCGGAAAATGCATACCTGTCAATATTTTTATTCCACAAAAAAATATTTATTTATTGAAAAAATACAGCAAAAAATTCAATAGTCTGGCCCGCCATAGATTTTGTTAGTAAATATTGTCACGTGAATAAAAAAGGTTGCCCATCCTTGGCCTAGAAGCTTATAACGTAGTAGAAATACCAACAGTTTAGCGTTTATATACAGGGTGTGCAAAGACCCTTAATGAAGCCGAAATGTGTGCATAATGAACATGAACCAAGTAACATTGAGCAGAAATAATTGCTGGGAAACACTTTTACTTTTAGATTAAAATAAACTGTTATCAGGAGGTCAATTCTATTAAAAAACTGCAACTGCACGTTTACGCCTGTCATTTGTCGCGTGTAGGAGCAGTGCCGTGAAAATAGACGTATTCTATTAAAATCCTCTGCACCACAACTACACTACAGCTGCCCGACTACTACACTACAGCTGCACGAATCCTGCAATAAAACTAAAATAACTAATGTTACAATACGCTAAAAAAGTAAAATGCTTATAATACGCTGTGCAAAAGTTGCTCACGATCTACTTCAATAAACCTGCACAAAAACCACCAACACTGCTGTCATCACTACACAAATGTCAAAATATTTTAATGGAATACGATTATTTTGCAGTAAACGTGCAGGTGTAGTGCAGTTTTGTTAGTGGAATACCTATTTGCGTTACTTCTCCGCCCCTGCAACACTACGGCAGTAGCGCTGCATAACAGAATACCGAAACATCAAAATTTGCTCATTTTGACACACGCGACGCTGCAGTGTAGTTGCAGTTATTTAATAGAATCGGCCTACCGTAGCACTTAATGTAACGCGCACAACAGACATATCTGCGGCTGGCTGGGAAGTGTCTGCGTTTGATATTCATTTGGGAATGCATTTTGGAATTTCAAGAGCTTCATTGCCCATGAATTATCAAAAAGATAGGTAATGTTTACGTGGAAAAAAAGTTAAGTAATCACTTTTCAAATATTTGTTGCGAAACTTTTTTGAAAAAAATGTTAATTTGACATTGAATAACTCTAGAAGGAGACGGTTCCCAGGTATAACACAGTACAGAAAAATCATGGTAAATATGGAACGAACACGTGGCTCTCGATTTCGTTAAAGGTCTTCATACACCCTGTGTTTTACTAACAATGACAAGAATGAAAAGAAAACTATGACGTTTAAATAAAAAAATAAAACTTACAAAGAAATTCAGACAGACAGACTATACAGTATTTAACAAAGTGGCTTGTAACACACATCTTGTTTCGTGAAGCTGCGTTGTTGTGATGACATAACAAAGAATTTATTATTTACTAACGGCCGCTCGCGGTTTCACCCGTGTGGTTTCCGTTTCCGTGGGAATATCGGGATCAAAAGTATCCTATGTGTTAATCCCGGTTATATAAACTATCTGTATGCCGAATTTCATCCAAATCCATTCAGTAGTTTTTACGTGAAAGAGTAACAAACATCCATCCATACTTACAAACTTTCGCGTTTATAACATTAGTAGAATTTAAGACATTCACAAATAAAACTACTGAAAAGTTTCATTAATGACTTCTCGTTTTGAGATGCAGTCGAACTGCGAAAACGTATGGCAATGGCAGAGTAACAGGGTTTGTGGGTCTCCTGGAATCACTGAGACAGACCGCTTTGTCTCTACTCTGCTTGAAATTGAAACTGGTACCTGCTGTAAATTTGCTTAGATTTTTTTATTTTGTTTTTTTACATGTCGTGGTTGTCTTTTATATTTTGTACTAGTGGCCACTCGCGGTTTCACCCGCGTGGTTCCCGGTTTCACCCGCGTGGTTCCCGGTTTCACCCGCGTGGTTCCCGGTTTCACCCGCGTGGTTCCCGTTCCCGTGGGAATATCTGGATAAATAGTGTCCTATGTGTTATTCCCGGTTATAAACTATTTGTAAGCCGAATTTCATCCAAATCCATTTAAAGTTTTCAATTCAATTCAATTCAATTTCTTTATTGCTTTCTCATATGTACAAAAGGTTTTTACGTGAGAGAGTAACAAACATCCATACAAACTTCCGCGTTTATAATATTAGTAGGATTTATTTGTAATGGAAAGTGTCCTGCTATGATCCCGTATTCCCAATTATTTAACGCTTTAAGGGAGAAAAAAATTACCTAGCTGAGTTTCTTGCCGGTTCTTCTCAGTACAAGATATCCCGCCTTGTGTAGACTTACGAACCGATGGCATAGTAACATTCATAAGAGCTACTTGTAGCCTAAACTGAATGATTTTGAATCTTGGTTTTTTTTTTATACATGTTACGGGTAAGCACAGTGCCTTGATCTCACCGTCTCACCTGATGTTAAGTGGTTATAAGGCCAATGGTGGAAGCGCACTTCACCCGGCATCCTCAACTAGTGAGGCACTGGCTATCTTATCTCTAGCTGCCGGAACACAATAGTGCTACAAACATTGATGTTATGGCGACATATTATTGTTACCCCTTCTGTCTGTATACTGTTTGTTAGAGGCAATTAAAGTCATTTATTATTATTAGGTCTCGTTATACAGGATGTTCTAAGATTCAACGCCAAAGCAAAAACAAATTAGATTTTTTAGAAAGTAATTGCGGTTGGCCGCAAATGGCTTATACAGTGTCACCGGACGGTTTGTGGGCAACGTGAACCTTAAAGGGTTCCTCAAGCCGTGTGATCGAAACAATCTAAAGGGTTTCTAGAGGGGTGGGCATCACGCGAGCGTGGCCCAGTTCCCTACTAGATTCTCCGAGGCGGATCGAGAGTCACGAAAACAAAATGTCAAGCCAACTTCTAGGTCTGAAGAGAAAAAGGAGGTTTATAAGGTACAGAACAGCGTTGCCAGACGTCCCGATTTTTTAATCAAAATTAAATGTCTCGCGCGGGACAGGCTCATTCAGTTTGGCCGTGCGTACACGTGCTGAGGAAGAGCGGCCGGGTGACACAGACAAGTGTAGACTGGCCGCTCGCCCAGCGCGTATTGAAGACTAGCTGTGCTCGCGACTTCGTCCGCGTGGAATAGTGACTTTCGGCAACATTTTTAATTTTTTAGGCTCTTGTTCCCGTTTTTGCAACCTTTTTTACTGATGCTTCGCTCCTATTGGTCGCAGCGTGATGTTATATAGCCTAAAGCCTTCCTCAATAAATGGACTATCCAACACAAAAATAATTTTTCAATTCGAACCAGTAGTTCCTGAGATTAGCGCATTCAAACAAACAAACTCAAATTTTTAATTAATTTTTTATTTTTAAACGAAATTTAATTTAATTACATTAAGCAAACAAGAGATTTAGTTTTTTTACGTGTTTTCTTAAATTACTGCTATTTTTGCAATCTAATGGCACGTAAACATAATTTAAAATTCAAATAAAAAGATAAATAAATAAAAACTTCTGATATGTCCCGCTTTCGACGAAAGAACGCTTTTTTCACTCAAAAAGTTTCAAAAATCCCGACTTGACAAAAAAAACATCTGGCAACGCTGGTACAGAGATGCATTTTTCTATGAAACAAATGGTAATTAATTTTGGAGAAACTGGAGGGAATCTATTGTGTAAGAGGCCACTGAAACTGCGAAATATAAAGCAGTGTCGTCCATGGTTTGGGACGTGATAATAATGTATCAGAGATGCCTAACCTCCCGTGCATGTAATAAGAGCCGACTGAGGAACAAGGGTTCCAAGATGCTCACATCAGACGATCAGCTAGCAGCCCATCACTGGCGTTATCTGTTCCACTACGAAGCCCTTCTTTGATCATACTAAATGCGGCGTCGAGGTCACAAACGGCGAGTTCACTCAAGGTGATTTTAATGCAGACAGTCTACACCTACCTCTGTTTGGGAGAACGTGAGAGTATGTACATAAGCTCAATACCTATTCATATAGAACAAAAACTGTATGTATATATTTACAACACACCCTGTTTCAGTTTTTAACACTAAGGCGCTGCGCAAACGTAGACACTTGTGTCTTGTGTGGGATACAAGCTACCAGTAAACATGAAATGAGCCTCCCTGCGCAGACGTAGACACTTTTTGTGTCCAGTTACCTCCACCTGACACTGATACAGCAACTCGGTTTCCTTGTATGGTGTGCCGTGTCGGTAACAAAAAGTGTCTACGTTTGCACAGCGCCTAAGGCGGCTAGTTCTAACATCTTAAGATCTAGATTTAGCTAAATCTAAATTTTTAACTCTAGTGCATGTGGAAAGTCCTAAACTCGAAATAACGCAACAATTAATAAATAGAATCACTATAACCATCCATACAATGACATACTAACAAACAAATGACGAAACATACAACAACATGCTAACAAATATTCTGTGATGATTATACAACAATATTACTCAGTGTTACATATAAGTGTTCATAAAAAAGAACTTTGTTTTCATTAAAACATTTAATTTACATATTTATAAAATACAGAGAAAAAAATTAAACGCCTACCCGACCCAGCCAGGAATTGAACTTGGGTCTTCCGCAATCCGGCCCATTTGGGTCGTTTTTTTTCACTGTATTTTAAAAAATTTATAAAAATTTAATTTAGCTTCAGTGCAGCAATTAGCGCTTGAAAATAAAAAGTAAAAATTTAATTTACAATTTAAGAAAAATGTAAAGTGTTTAATAACTATAATAATAATGCCACAAAGCTACCATTTTCAACTAAATATATATTTTTCCTCGCCTCGCCTCGTTAGCCGAGTGGGCAAGGCACCCGGCCTGTTGCCCGAAGGTCCCTAGTTCAATTCCGACCGCCTAACCGATCGCTTTGACTTCGTGTGTGGTTTACGACGTCATCTTGTCGTTTCGTGCCGCCTATTAAATCAATATCGAAAGCTATAGCCTTTACCTATTGATATTGCTTTCATAGGCGGTGCGAGGTGGCAAGATGACGTCATAAACTATACGCGTAGTCAAAGCGATCGGTTAGGCAGTCGGGGGGCAGGTCGGTCAAAGTGTGATTCGGTATTTTTCGATGCATAGCCCGGGTTTGTGTTCGATCACCAACCCGCATTTGGCAAGCGTGGCAACCAAACTCTACAAATCTATTGTAGCGATGACTTCATTTCAATGATGGAGACTTTTGCCCAGCAGTGGGATTGTCCCACTACTTAAGAGTATACCTAATACTTCCCATTCTACTAACATTTAAGTTGGTACTAGGATCTCATGAAATGATTATAATAATACTGTGATCTTTTACAGGTAAGCAAACTTGTGCAGTGACGGGTATGAAGATGGGTGACCAATTGTCAGCTCCGTGCTTCAAAAGGCACGTTAAGCCGTTGGTCCCCGGTCGTTGTAAGGTGGCAGTCGTTAAAACCCACCAACCCGCATTGTGCTAGGCGTAATGAGTTTTTTTGGAGAAAATTTGCTGATTTCTTCAAACGTCCTTATCAGCCTTTTTGTCGCGAGAACCTTAAAGGGTTCCTCGAGCCTTGTGATCGAAACACCATCAGAGGGAACGGCATCACACACCGGATTGAGGCGTGATGGCACATTATTTTTGGAAAGAGCTTGATGTTGACCTCTAATTGTCTTTAACGCATATATGTATAATACTATCGTATTATTCCATGAGATTCTGGTACTCCTATAGAACATATTTAATACATATTTTTAATACAAGTTTTAGTCTAATATATAATCTCGTACTCTTCATTAGAAACTGCCTTACTTTGATTAATCTTTTAAACATATCTTGCATGCTCTCTTTCTTTCATGTTAACATTGTTAAAATAGCACGTATTTATGTGGAAATAAGGTTGAAATTGTTATACAACAGATGTAAAGTTTGCTAACTTCGATAGCCGGTATGCTTGTAGAATTAAGGTTGAAATTCAAATGACAAAATGAACAGTACGGTTTCCTGCACACGAAGAACAGAGTTTTACTCGTGTTGCATCAATAGCAAGTATGCACATACAATTAAGGTTGAAATTTAAATGGTTTCTTTTTGCATGATGTGGTTGTCTTTTATATTGTGTTTATTTGTAATGGAAAGTGTCCTTCTATGTTAAGGCTTTCTCAATATTTTTACGCTGTTAAAGAAAGGGAGAAAAGAAATGACTTACGAACCGATGGCATAGTGACAATTGTAAGAGCTATTTGTAGCTTAAACTGAATAAAAGATTTTGAATTTTGAATATTTGAATTTTTCATGTAGAACGAGGTTGAAATTAAAAGAGAAATGTAATGTTCATGATAGACATTACTTATACACAGATGTTAGTTTGGCAACATCTATAGCACGTATGCATGTAGCAATAAGGTTGATATTCAAATGACAAAAGTGTAATAGTTCGTGAATACATTATGTTTCTTTGCCGACCTCTATAGCTCGTATATCTATAGAAATAAGGTTGAAATTTAAATGATATAATTAAGAGTATGGTTTCATGCACACGAAGAACATAGAGTTGTACTCGAGCTTCACCACCGACGCGATTGCACGTATGCATGTACAAATAAGGTTTAAATTTAAATGATAAAAAGTATACAGCAGATATTAGATTGCCAATATCGGTAGCACGTATGCATGTAGAAATACGGTTTAAATTTAAATGACAAATATAAAACGATTGGTAAAAACATTACTTATATACAGATGTTAGTTTGCCAACGTCGATAGCTTGTATGTCTATAGAAATAAGGTTGAAATTAATATGATTTAATTAACAGTACGGTTTCCGGCACACGAAGAAGACGGAATTGTATTCGTGCTGCATCATGGAGTTGGGGTTTTGCGCGTATTTCGTTTTGACGCCAGTCTCCTCTTTCTGTGAATGGAAATAAAGTTATTCATTATTATTATAATAGTCGCTAGAAGGTTTCACAAAATGAAAATCTAATTATTATTTTGTGTTGTTTGCGTTAGAGGCAAATAAGTTATACAAATTATTTTTATTAACCGACTTCAAAAAAGGAGGAGGTTACTCAATTCGGATCGTATATATTTTTAATATTATATTCTTCGTTAGAAATTTAAAAAAAAAAAGAAAATCTAATTATTATTTCATGTTGTATGCGTGATGTTGTGTGTTATCACCAGTGATCGGATAATCGGATGCGTATTTACCTGAAGTAAATTTTTGGCTAGCAAATTATGGAAGCGGCTTCTTAAAACATGTTTTTTAAAATATAAATCCCGAGATTCCAGAAAATTCGGAAATGCAAAACTATTCTGTAACATGGTGTGAAAAGGAAGTCTTTAGATTTTATATTCGAAATATATTATTATAATTATTTTAAAACTTACCAATATGTCAAAACCGACGTCCCGTATTATGTCTAGAAGAATGTCATAAGGCGGCTCAATACTGTTCTCTGTTGTCATGTCGCTGTAATAAATAGCAAAACTTAAATAAATGTTAATACATTATAATAAAATTAATTACCTATGTAGGTATATGTATAAAATAAGTAAATATATGTAATGAGCAGTGATCGGAATGAAGAGGGCTAATTTACCTAATGAAATAGATAAACCGGATTAGTCGTTACATGTAACGACTAAATTTTGGTCCTTCGAGCGGGATATAAGGACTCATTCTGTAATAGTTACCTGTAGTGGTTTTCTATTTCGGTTCTTCGAGACGGATAAATTTGATATAACGACAAAAATTTTTTTTCCATTTGGAAAAACCAGATATAACGACTTAAAAGTCTATTGTGTCTGTATTCACAACAGACGACGAATCAAAACTATGGTTACCTATAGTGGTACAGCAGCAGGCTCAAGTTAATCCAGCACCCCCCCCCCCCGGGTTGCAGGATGCCGTATATCTTCTCTATATTTTGGTCCCTCCAGTCGGACAAATCAGAATCACATGTAACGAGTAAACTTTGATCCTTCGAGCCGGATAAACTCTATATAAGTAACAACTTTCTACATGATAATGAACATAATATATGGTTACCTGTAGTGGTACAGCAGCGGGCCCAGGTTGATCCAGCACCCCCCTGGCTGCAAGATGCCGTATATCCTCTCCACGAACTCTATGACGTTGGGCGCGCAGTCGATGAAGAAGCATGTGGCGACGCAATCCCACTCGTCTGGTTCAGTGTATACCTTAGGGCAAACGAAGATAATGTTGCAATAGAACCTACAGAGATAAAAAAAACCAACAGAGTTAAAGTTACTACTTTAAATCAGGTGAGATGATGGCCAAGTACCAGTAAGACCGGAGTTCTAAACCACTAGACCAGGTTAGTATCTACATAAAAATGGGTAAATCCACCAATCTTTAAGTAACTTCACTTTCAGGTAGAGTTGAGACGTATTTACTAGAACAGATCCACGCACTAGGTATTTTTCAATACTAGGCGGCATCTAATCTACTTTTATAAATATACGTGATCCACCTAGTATTTTTGTAAATTACAGCATTACCGACCTTACACTAAAACATTAGAAGTAATATTCCCATGTTCACGTATTCGCGTATTGTGCACACCAAGTATTTCTTTCCATTTCATGGTTTTCGACTTTAACACCACGGAATTAGATTCCGTAGGTAGTTAAGTACAAGATTAGATCCTAGAAGAATAGGTGCTTGAAGTATTGCTTGATACTGTGGAGTGTGAAACCAATTTAATTTAGGTCCTATTTGTATGAACATAAGGTTCCGAATGACAAAGTATTATTACTATTTTTGTGTTTTGTCATCCTGCTCACTCTTGTTTACTAACCGGTAAAAACTCGTTTTTTGGTGTTCTCTTGGCAGTATAACTTTTTAAGCAAGAACAAGTTAAAAGCTTTTTAAAAAAAGTTAAAAGCATAAGTGTTTAACTTTAAGCAATAAGTTCCGCCTCTGCCCATAGGTGGTTACTAACTACATGGATTAAGTCGGCACTAGTCGACGTCTAGTCTAACCAGTTACTACGTGAAACTAGTAATACTAGGTGGGTGGACTTGATAGAAAAGGTATCTGGATCGAGTATTAGATAATATTTGGAACAGGTGCACCTAGTATCAAATTTACCTAGTACGACCCATCTCTACTTTCAGGCCTTTATTATGTATGAAATATTATGCAACATGATCTAATAAATATACAGCGTGTCCAAAAAACGAAAGATAATCCTTTACCTGCGGGTGGGTCACATCATGTCCTACCACATACTGGAATTTCAGTTTAATGAAAGTCTCACGGTTTTCGAGATATCGTTTCTTTTTAATTTTTTTTAGAAAAATCTTCCCTCGTTTTGTTTTTTTCATGACATTTCTACAAATGATAACTTTTTTAAGCCCCATTTTTTTCAAATACTCATGGTTATTTGCTTCATCTAAAACAATATTCTTTTGATCCCTAAATTACTGCGAAAACCACATAAAAAAAATCTTATGCAAAGATTTCATACAAACTAAATCAAACGGCTGACTTTGATAGCCTGTGGTTTAAAAAAAATGTACGGGGCAGACCGTGCCAATTACTTTAAAACATTGCTTAGTTAACAGGTTCCCTGTCCCATATATCACATGTGATACATAACAATTGATTATCTATTGTTTTAATTTTTGGACAGCGAAACTGTTAATGTTAATTTAAAAATGGTATTACTGTTTGATGCGTATGATTATGGTGTTTGGGTCTATATTTGAATAGCAGGTACGGAGTGCAACGAAACACGTATTGACTTCTTGAAGATTTATTTAGCACTGTCTTGAAACGAGTTTATAGGACGCAACATGCCGCCTACCAAAGTACGTCAGGACTTTAATTAACAAGCAATAATTGGTACACAACCTTATTTCTACATGAACATTACAAGCATGAATTTGTTGAACATAAATTTCTTACAAATATAATAAAGCGGCAATTAACATTTTTATTTTTGTCATGCATTACTCCAAATTATATAAATTTTGGTAAAATCTAATTACTAATGACAGGCAATTTACATAACTTGCCAATAGAACGCTTAACAACATCATTTTTAAATTTAACACTGTATACTCTGGTACAACCGTCTTGACCAGGATGTTTACAAACTATTCTACCTAGTGACCACTTTCCGGGGGGTAATTGTTCATCTTTAAGTAAAACTATGTCACCTACATTCAAGTCAGATTGCCTGCTAAGCCACTTAGGTCTAGTTTGCAGTCTAGATAAGTATTCAGTCTGCCACCGATGCCAAAAATCTCTAACCAGTTTTTGTGTCATTTGCCAACGATCTAAACGATTTACATTAATGTCACGTAAATCATGGGAAGGTATGTTAACCGGAGCTTCTCCTATCAAAAAATGACCTGGGGTCAAAGGTTCTAAGGCGTCTGGGTCTGAAGTGTCAATTGGAACCAACGGTTGCGAATTTAAACAAGCTTCTATTTCACATAACACGGTCGTCATCTCTTCAAATGTGAGACTGGTGGTAAGTATTCTTCTCAAGTGGTATTTAATAGACTTAACACCAGCCTCCCATAAACCCCCAAAGTTAGGGCTGTAAGGCGGAATGAAGTGCCATTGTGTACCTTCCAACGAAAGCTGCTCCACCAAATCACCTGGAAGTTCTAATTTTGCGTCTTGCAACGTTTTTGCCAGGGTTTTGTTAGCGCCCACAAAGTTCCGACCTTGGTCGCTCCATAAATGTGTGCAGCATCCCCTGCGAGCTACAAAGCGACGAAATGCACCGATGAAAGTCTCCGATGTCAGATCCCCAACTAACTCTAAATGGATGCCTTTAGTAGCCATACATATAAATATGGCTATGTACGCCTTGTACTGTTTAGCTCCACGTCCTTTCGACATTAAAACAAACAAAGGACTAGCAAAATCGACTCCGCTATGTTGAAATGGACGGGCAGGAGTTGTTCGAGCTCGAGGTAAGTCTCCCATCAATTGCGTTTTAATAAGGGCCTTCTGCCTAACGCATATTACACATTTATGTATATAAGCTTTAACTGTATTTTTTGCTTGCAGAATCCAGTATTTCGACCGAAGGTAAGTCAAGACAAGCTGTGTTCCACCGTGCAGAGTCCTTTTGTGTGCGTTTGCGATAATAAGGTAAGTTAACTCGTTTTTATTTTTCAGAATTATAGGATGTTTTGTGTGTTCCGGTAAGACAGAATTTCTCAACCTTTCTTTTTACATTTTTATTTGATTTTAAACATTCAATGTCGTCATACATATCTCTTTGCGCTATTTTAATACACCTTTTTAATGCTTCATCTAACTCTTGTGTTGTGATTGCTTTATTAACTCCTTTTGGATTACCTTTGCTTTGTAAAAATCTAATACTGTATACTATTACGTAAGTTCTTTCAAATCATTAAAATCTTCAAACTTAATTGTATTTTCTTCCTCTACTACCTGTGTATTAACTTGTATATTTTTTCTTTCTAGTTCAAGCGGTACCACGTTTGGTTTTGTAAATTTGATTTCCTTGTGTTTTAACCATTCGGGTCCTTCCCACCACAGTTTACAGGTCTTCAATTGTGAGAGAAAAGTGCCACGTGAAGCAATATCGGCAGGATTCTCTTCAAAAGTTACATGATACCATTGTTTGTCACTGGTATTGTCCAAAATTTCGACCACACGGTTAGCAACAAACTGTTTCCAACGTGAAGGTTCTCCACTAAGCCATGACAAAACAATTGTCGAATCAGTCCAGGCGTATGTTACATTCCTTTTTAATTTTATTTTTTATGGTAATTTAAATGCACGAAGGTAGCAATTTCGGATTTTATTAAAATAAAAGTCAATTAAAATTTAGTTACCTTACAAGTATTATTTCATGATTTGATACATGTGAACAATGAAATCGTAGAAAGGTTCGGTACCTGACATGCTTCCATGAAGTTTTGACCTTGGCATGTCATTGTAATTGAAATTGGCAAAGAAAATATTCTTTATTTTAACAGGTATTTTGGGGTTTTGGTATAGTATGGCTACAAGTAAAAGACAATTAAAACAAATGAAATTTTTATTAAATTATTTACAGTTAATGCTCAGAATGGCCGCCATTTGCCCTTATACATGCTCTACATCATTTAATAAAGGACCTTTTAATTCGGCGAGCATAACCCTCTTGCGTAATTTTTTCGGCGGCGGATTGTATCTTTGCCCGCAGATGCCCGATGCCCGATTTACCTTCATGGGTCTAAATTATTAATTTCTTTCTTCCTTTCTCTAAGTGGTCTCGGACCACTCGGGCGTAGTGTGCCGGGCAGCCGTCATTTTGCAACCACATATGTTGCCTTGTAGAGAGCGGCACATCTTGCAAAAGTAATGGCAGTTGATGTTAAAGAAAATTCAGGTAGGTTGCTCCAGTTGACGATGGTGGCAGTTCATACGGGCCTATCACTTCAGCGTTTATGATCCCAGTCCACAAATTATTTTTGAACTGGGTTTGAAACCTATCTTCCCATATAATGTGAGGATCTCTAGTTCCCAGTAATGCAGATTAAGCATGCTTAAGTAGCCATCTTTTCGGCACGTAGACTCGTCGCTCCACAAAATTTTGTCGTAATAAACCCAATCTTGGTTAATTTTACTAAGCATTGTGCGACAAAACTCTACTCTTCGAGGGCAGTCAGCAGGTTGTAAAGTTTGCACACGCTTCACATGATATGGGTACAATTCATACCTTTTTAAAGTGTAGTGCACTGTGCTTTTCTTTTTTCTTTTTTTGTCTCGGCCCTATCTTATGGCCACTAAGGTCGCCAGACCTAAATCCATTTTTTTTTTATTGGGGCTGCCTGAAAGACAAAGTCAAAAAAAAATTACACAAGAGGGTCATGCTCGCCGAATTAAAAAGTCCTTTATTAAATGATGTAGAGCATGTATAAGGGCAAATGGCGGCCATTTTGAGCATTAACTGTAAATAATTTAATAAAAATTTCATTTGTTTTAATTGTCTTTTACTTGTAGCCATACTATACCAAAACCCCAAAATACCTGTTAAAATAAAGAATATTTTCTTTGCCAATTTCAATTACAATGACATGTCAAGGTCAAAACTTCATGGAAGCATGTCAGGTACCGAACCTTTCTACGATTTCATTGTTCACATATATCAAATCATGAAATAATACTTGTAAGGTAACTAAATTTTGAATTGACTTTTATTTTAATAAAATCCGAAATTGCTACTTTCGTGCATTTAAATTACCATAAAAAATAAAATTAAAAAGGAATGTAAAACAGTAATACCATTTTTAAATTAACATTAACTAAGCAATGTTTTAAAGTAATTGGCACGGTCTGCCCCGTACATTTTTTTTAAACCACAGGCTATCAAAGTCAGCCGTTTGATTTAGTTTGTATGAAATCTTTGCATAAGATTTTTTTTATGTGGTTTTCGCAGTAATTTAGAGATCAAAAGAATATTGTTTTAGATGAAGCAAATAACCATGAGTATTTGAAAAAAATGGGGCTTAAAAAAGTTATCTCTACAAATGATAAAAATCATGAATAAATGTCATGAAATAAACTAAACGAGGGAAGATTTTTCTAAAAAAAATTAAAAAGAAACGATATCTCGAAAACCGTGAGACTTTCATTAAACTGAAATTCCAGTATGTGGTAGGACATGATGTGACCCACCCGCAGGTAAAGGATTATCTTTCGTTTTTTGGACACGCTGTATATGTTTACGAATATGATGTTATATAAAAGTGAAGAAAAACACTATTTTCCAAAGTAAAAATAATTTAATATTTTTGTTATACATGTGCTTGGTACAAAACAATGCGATACCGCGATTCAGTTTGAGTCCACTAGCGCCATCTAGTAACAATATTTCAAACTAATATTTTCTCACGTCAAACTAATCCTAAATTCATACGTTTAAAACCAATACAACAAATAATAAAAACTACAAACTACTAATATATTAAATTAAATACCGGGCCTTAAAGAGTACCTTGAGGAAGTCCCCCGCGGTCATACTGAAGTTGTGGTTGGGCCGGTCGCCGGAAGGCCTCGCGTCCGGGAACCGTGCCGCCGTCAGCTGATGCTCGCACGATAGATTGTTGACGTTTTGGTGAATCCACGGATGGACTGTGTGTTTGTTCGCCTGAGTGAAAAGAGGTTATATCTTACCTTAGTATTTCAATATTATTATACTTTTATACAACTTTATTTTTAGTTTAAACGAAAATCGAAACACGGGTCAAATATTTTCATTTAAAGAATCAGTACAAAAAAAATTTAAAATAATATCTTGAAAACTCACGAAGTTTCAAGCTTTTTGTGTTGTCCCGTTGTGTTTTTTAGTAGGGTATACTTTATTTGAGATTTTGTAAATATTATTTGGTCAAAATGTAACATGGTATAAAAAATATTGAAATCGATTCTATTACTGATTCCGAACAAACAGTTTTCAGGTTTCGTATAAACTAAAAATAACATTGTATAATAACTAGCGGCCCGTCCCGGCTTCGCACGGACATGGACATTGTGGACATTTCTTTTTTAATATAGCCTGTTACTCAGCGCTAATGTTAGCATTCTAATGGTGAAAGAATTTTTTTAAACGGTCCAGTAGTTTTTGAGTTTATACATTGCAAACATACAAAAATACAAAGCTTTCCTCTTTATAATATTAGTATAGATTATCTTATTAAAACAAACTCACTCCCACTGCCTGTGCACTTAGAGCTTTTAAACTACGTAAAGGATTTTGCAGTTTTCTGCAATAGATGGAGTGATTCAAGAGGGAAGTTTATATGTATAATACATGAATAATGTATATTTAATAAAATTAAGACAGGACAACGTCTGTTGGGTCAGCTAGTATAATATAAAATAGTGTTAGGAGGTATTATTAGGGTGGGATCAGAGTGAACGAGAGTGCGGCAACTTCAAACAAACGCTCCGAAACGCACGCACACAAGCTCGTAGTTCAACTACACAGAAAAAAGCACGGGAAAGGAGTACGCGATGACGCGGGCTGTCCCCGCAAACGCGGATCGGGCAGCGTATGTTGCTGTAGTAACGGAGAATAACAAGTATGTCACTGAGCGCTGCCGATCAGGTGGGTGCCTATTGAAAATGTCTGGAAAAAAACCTGTTGTGAATGAGGATGTCTCAACACACACAACCATAATCCCAGTTTGTCCTTTTTTACTTTGCCGACAGACATAACAAGGTAAGTTTACAATATAAAAGACACCCAAATTCACACAATAATAAATTAACTATGTGTAACTCAACCCTAGCCGGCAGGAACAGCTCGGTACGTCGATTCAAGGTCACGGCACTGTAGCCGCACTCTCGTTCACTCTGGTGGGATGGTGATTCGTGGCACTGATAATGAAAAGACCTATCTTACCTAGCTATTATAGGTTTGTGATACATAAAGCTTATTATAAATATAGCCATATTTATGTATAAATTTTACAGAAAAAAATTGTTGCGTACAAATTACAATTTGTGGTCATTTTCTTGACACTTTTTCATTTTGTAACGCAACCGTCTTGCGTATTTTTCTTTACCCACTTATTTATAATTAAAATTAATCCTGTCTGAAATAAACACATTTTCACTCTTACGCTTTTGTGTTACAGTTCAAACTCGATTATCACTCACCTCAGGGCACCGATTCAATATAAAATTGCTCGCAAACAGCATGAACAGCGAAAACTCGTTGCCTTGACACGTGTAGCCTCTGGCCGCCACCTCCCAGGCTAGTCTGCCGAGGCCCGCGCCAGGCACTAATACTTTGACATGACTGAGGTCGCTGAAACAAACGACTGTTCTATAAAGAAATAATTTTCAAAATCGGTCCGAGCGTCTTCAAGTAATCGAGGAAATTAACATACATAAAAAAATATTAGGTCCTTACCTATGAAATTGACGTTTTTTTTCTCACTTATTAAAAGGTCTAAAAGTTCTAAAAGTCAATACCAGTAGTTAATATTATTATACACCTTTAATTAGGACTATGTTACTTAGGCTTCAGTAATAACAATGATTATAGGTGAAATGTTGATAGTTTGATTTTTTTTATCCGCCAAAGTAGTACACATGTTTTTTACAAATAATTGAACCTAGTTTAGAAACCACAAATGGCTAGTTTTAAGATATTTGAATTTTAATTTTTAAATTTTTTTTAAAAATTTAACAATTATATTTTAGTCAATTTTTGTTAAATAATTGACAGCCCACTTATACCAATTATTAAAAAAAAACATCATTGTTAAATTTTTATCTAAACTTAAAATTCAAATATCTTATAGCTAGCTATTTGTGGTTTGAGTTCTTTTAGCTAAACTAGGTCCAATTTATCTTTATCTTTAATTAGCTAGGGCCTACTTGAATTCGTTCTTGGGGAACCGTTCCGCTATCTCGTTCAGGATGGGGGTGTAGCACTGCTCCCGCTCGGGGGCGCCCAGCTCGCTCCAGTCCCGGACAATGTTCTTCAGCACTGACTGTACCTATGGACAAAATGTTCACTAGTAGGTAACATCATCAGCTCCTTTGAATGTCCCCAGTTCCCCACTGCTGGAGCCTTCCCTATAAATGGAAACACCAGGTAGAACAGGCGATAAGCTACCAGGCGGGCCTGTGCAAGCGTTGGTTGTTAACGTTAGTAAAATACAGCCTTTTGGTTCCGGCTTTTTCGTTCCTTTTGAAGCATGGAGGAACTCAAAATGGTAAATATTTGATCACCCATTTCTTTGTTGTTTAACTCCAACAATAGCAGAACGAGCGCGCTTACCACTGCGTCATTCAGCTTCTCCTCATCTCATTAGGTAACATGCATGCCTCAAAATACCGGTATTTTTGGGAATCGGTACCAGTGTTGGTATCACGTACTAGACGTTTTACTTGTACTAGTTCTGGTACCAGATACTATTTTTACCAGTATCGGTAAGTACCTTTTTTTTTATTCCTTTCTGGTAAGCCTTTGGCCTTCATTTCTTCAGATATTAACCCCTGAAGCCCCGCCGTTTTACCGCGCCGATAACTGTCAAGCCCCGCGCGTACCTCCTGCGACTCGGCCCTACTGAGTTAGTTCAGACAAAACGTCCCTGTTAATTTATTCGTCTAACAATCCTCATTCTGTTTTTTGTTTCAGAATCTGGAATAAATTTCCAATACAAAGAAATAAGAATATTGGAAGATGACATAAACTATAAATTTATAAAAATGTAAGGCTGCCCGGCAGTGGGACATTTGCTAGAAATATTCCATTATAAAAAAATATTGCTTTACAGTCTATGAAAATATAATTCTATGAAGCTATGATCAATAACAAACGATCGTGTATACTTTTTAGTGCACTTTCCATAGAAAATATAATAATTTAGCTCCATTGAAAGTGCATTGGCCGCTCGTAAACTTTCGCGCGAATCTACGGTCTTTGAAATCCAATTTCTTTATTTCAGGTGAATGTTTTTAGCTAGAAATGTGATAATATGATGCAAAAGCTTTCTTGGTTCTAAAATATTGCAAAAGAAATACATAAATATCGTATATTAGTCGGTAATAACTTGAAAATGTTCTACAAGGCTCCGAAAAAAGGATGTAAAAAGTGAAATGTTATGTAAAAACTTGAAGCATTTACATAAACATTGATATTATGATGAATAATAAGTTGATTAGTTATAATTTCCGTTTTTGATGTTATTTTACTCTCCTTTCATACAAAAAAAACTTAAAAAACCACATTCGAACAAAGTAAATGACATTATAAAAGTGACAAAAGCCGTCCGAATTTGGACGGCAACAGTATCTCGTTCACTCAATCTATTCGAACGGTTTATACGTCATTAGAAAGGGAATTTCATAACGTCTAAAGTCACAGAACATTTCATCCAAATCCAAGCCGTAGTTCTTTCACTATAAGACAAAGTTTCGCTTGATAGCTCCCGTCCCTCCTGAGTCACGGCGGGGCTTGACGGTATGCAGCGCGTCCGTACCTCTGGAGTCACGGCGGGGCCTAAGGGGTTAAGTGAAGATAAGGCCGAAGAAAGCACATTTTACCCGGAATCCTCAACTACTGAAAATTTGGCTATTGTGAAAGGTGGTCCTTATGACCACCCTTTTATAACCCCTTTTTAGTTACAACTGGCACCTTCTACCAACCGCTAAGGTTATACGAGAGGCGCCAGACGACCTTACTCTACGCAAGTAAATCCACTCGCACAAGAGACCATCAACGTCAGGTCATAATTTGACGACCTCCTTGGTCGAGTGGCTTGCACACCGGTTTTCATGGTGTCGCCATCTCTGAGATCCCGGTTTCGATCCCCGGTCGGATCAATTTAGAAATACCTGTTTTTCTAAATTGTTTCGGGTCTGGGTGTTTCCTAGGAATAATAAGTATGTATTTAGTATGTTTATCCGTTGTCTAGTTAACCATTTCTCGAGTTTCTTAAGGAAGCTTTTCTTGGAGCTAGATAATTGGTGTGAGTGTGAGAAACATTTATTTATTAATTTGTTTATAATGCCGTTATAGGCTTCCAACAAGGTTAACCGGCGATCTGGTGAAGCAATTGATGCGAGCAGCACAAAACCGATTGTTGCGGAGATCTTAGGGGGAAGCCTTTGTACAGCAGTGAACGTCTATTGTCTGAGCTAATGATGATGATAAGGGCCTGCCAAAGCGCGTTCTTCATAAGGAACTTAAAAGACTAGTGTCTCAAGAAAGAGACCCGTAGTAGGGAACAAAAAGACCTACCTTCTCAACATCATGCTGCATTTTGTGCTGTTTCTGCGATGCCACCGTGCAGTTATTATAATTACAACCAAAGCTCTCCGTGCCGTTCGTATTCAGATCCATGGAGTTGCTATGGTCCACATTCTCGAACATCGTATCAACATCCCTTATTATCATATGGACGACAGAGTTGTTGACGTCCAAGCACTTTTTCAACTTGCCGAAGTAGGATTTGTACTTTTCCAACCTCCTTTGGTGTGTGAGCGGGAGCGTTGATATTATCTTCTCTGATTTGTGGATTCGGTCGAGACCACAGAGTCTGGAAAAGAAAAAAGGTTTTATGTTAGATAGAGTACCTACGAGTAACATAAAAGATTAGCGCCTGTAAAAGACAGAAGAGTGAAGTGCTGGAAGTGTTTTGATGTGGAAATACCAAAATTCTTCGCAAGACCTCCAAGGAGTGAGGTGCTGGAAGTTGGAAGTCTTTTGATGTGGTGGCCAAGATCCTATTTGGGTCGCTGAGCTAACGAAAGTAAATAGAGTTACGAAACACTATACTGTGTATACATGACTGGCATTGTCGATGTAAGTAGGATAACAGTAAAGCTCAAGTAGGACTGAGCTGGTTAGTCTAGCCGGGTCCTGCCCGAGAAGTGAGCGCGCCGCCGTGCGCTCGCTTAACGCAGAGGACGCCCTAAGTGTACTAACACAGTGGGAGCGGCGCGGGAGGCGGAATCCGCGAGCGGGTGTCGTAAACACATAGCTTCTTATGCGTGTGTACAAAGTAACAGCGGTGCGGGTGAGCAGAATCCGCAAAGTGGAAATGGAGTCCAGACGCGAAGATAACTGGTGCAACGTGGAAACAAACGTAGCATCAGTTAACCTCACTCTGCCGGCCCACAAGGTGATGCTTCTTCATATCATAGGAAGGAGGGAGAACGTGTGCTGGTAGACTATTCCATCTTTTGGAGGTGCGACAAAGAAACGAGTCACCAAATTTCTTTGTGCGCGATGGGATATTTGAGACAGTGAAGCGGTGACTCCGAAGAGCAGAACGTGTACTTCTATGAAGGAAGGGAGAAGGTGGGATGAGGTCAAAGAGCTCTTCAGAGCACTGGCCATGGTATAAGCGGTAAAACACGCTGAGTGACGCAACATCTCTACGCAATTGCAGAGATTCAAGAGTATTTGCCACTTCTGCATTGCCGATAATGCGTTCAGCGCGACGCTGCAATCTTTCCAAGGCAGCGAGAAGGTACTTTGCGGAACCGTCCCAGATGTGCGAGCAATACTCCACGCAAGACCGTACTTGTGTCTTGTACAAAAGGCACACACAACTGGTCTGGTGTAAGGAATCGCCGCACTCTGTTCAGAATTCCGAGTTTTCATGAGGCTGTTTTCACGGCTACGATGTAGTCCTTTTGGTTCAGATCGCAGCGTATCGTCATACCAAGCATGTTGATACTGCTCTGCAGGCGTAGAGAAGTAACCTGAAGAGTTGGAAGGGGAAAGAATGGTGGCTTTTTTGCCGTGAACGCACATACTTGTGTTTTCTTGGCATTGAACTCAACCAGATTATTGGTGCTCCAATTAGATATGAGGTCCAATACCCGATTGAGCTCACTAACAAAATTCACTTGATTCACTTCGGTTTCGACCCGCCCTGCCGCTGGGTGACCGTTATATCCCCCATGCACCGTGCTATCATCTGCATAGCAAGTGGAAGCATATCATTGATATGCAGAAGGAACAGCGTGGGGGACAGAACGGAGCCTTGCGGGACCGCAGCGTTCACTGATATGAGCCGCGAAGCGCATCCATCACAGAGAACACGGATTCTGCGCTCATGCAGGAAGCCAGCGACCCAGTTGCAGAACTGAGCAGGCAGACCGTATGCCGGGAGCTTGGAGAAAAGAGCTTTGTGCCAGACCCAATCAAAAGCCTTGGCTATGTCAAGGCTAACAGCCACCACCGACTCACCAAGCTTGTCAATAGCCTCACCCTATAGATGTGCAACGTACGCTAGAAGCTCACATGTTGACCGTTTCGGCCGAAACCCGTATTGGCGATCGTGAATTATGGAGTGTTCTTCTAGGTAGTGGACAAGTTGTTTATTTAAAATGCGCTCCATTACTTTGCACAAAACTGAAGTTACGGCTATGGGGCGGTAATTCGATGGGTCTGACCGATCTCCTTTTTACCTGACTGCGGCAGAAGGAGGCTGTTTTTCGAGTGTATGTATGTATGTATGTATGTATGTACGTATGTATGTATTTATGTATATATGTATGAATGTATGTATGTATATATGTCTATTTCTTTTTTGGGGACCGGTTGCACATTAGCCTCTCTCCAAGATTCCGGCACACAACCTGAAGAGAGCGAGAGACGGTAAAGGCGCGTTAACACGGGAGACAACTCCGCTGCACACATTTTTAGGACTATTAGAGGGATGCCATCAGGGCCATTAGCTTTCTACAGAGGGCGGGAGACCTTGTACTGAGAAGAACCGGCAAGAAACTCAGCATGGGCAAGCTCCTCAATTTCCTTTCTCCATTACAGCGCGTCAAGATATTGGAAAATGCCCTATCATAAAAGGACACTTTTCATTACAAGTAAATATACAAAGTATAAATAAAGAACAATCACAAGATGTAAAAACAAGAAAAAAATTAAAAATTCATTAAATACTAGTGGCCGCTCCCGTTTCCGTGGTTCCCGGTTTCACCCGCGTGGTTCCCGTTCCGTGGGAATATCGGGATAAAGAGTATCCTATGTGTTATTCCCGGTTATAAACTATCTGTATGCCGAATTTCATCCAAATCCATTCAGTAGTTTTTACGTGAAAGAGTAACAAACATCCAAACAAACTTTCGCGTTTATAATATTAATAAGATTAAAGTTTGCAAAATTACAATATCATTCTGAAAACCACCTTAACAGGCTGTCAATATGATTCAAATAACTTTGTTTTATTTACACTTTCGTCTGCTATATTTTGACTTGTCCGTAAACACGTGTAAGCGGCTCGTAAACAAGCCACGGATGGAAAAAACAAAAAGACTTTCATATAAATAGCATAACTCAACACACCACCCCAATATAGACTCCAAAACGGTGGAGTAAAGGTAAATTTCCTTTGCAAGAAGTCTATTAGTCAGAAACACGTGTTAACTGTATTTATTCTTAACATTAAGGTGATTGCATCATCCGACTTGTGATACGAACAATTTGAATATTAATATTGTAATTCATTTAGCTCTTGAGCATGTAGTCATGCACGAAATTTGGGAAAATATAAATAACTAACTGTCCCGGCAGACCTTGTTCTGCCCTATTTCTCTAAAACCAAGTAACATTGATTTTTTTATGTTAGCTGCTTCGCCCGACAGATTTCGTTCTGTCAAAAGTTATTGGCCTGTTGCAGTCTAACCACTTGTCCACTACTGCAACATATGCTGAGTGGAGTCCTTTTAGAACACACATTTTTATTATAATTTGTTTATTTTGCTTTAAGTACCTACATAAGTTTGTACTGTGTTCTAATAAACATATTTCATTTCATTTCATTTTCATTCATTTCATTTCATTTCATTTAATAGAAATAATAAAATTGAAAGACTTTAGTAATAAAGTATTCTGTGGTAATATCTAATGTGATAATATTTTTATTGTAATGCCTTAAGGTACACGATATTTTTTGTTTGATTACTTGGCGCGTAAATAAATAAATCTGACCTCTAATCAACTTGAAGGCATACCAAAGATAATCCTAACGAGCATATGTTTTGTTTTGATGTTTGAATGTTTGACAGCTGGGGACAGTGGTGTGTATGGGAAAAGAAAATTGTTGTTTTTACTATTTTCCTCGTATTTTTTACGTATTTTCTCTCCATAAGAACCTTCTTCAGACTTCATCAAACACAACAAAGAAGAAATCAGCCAAATCGGTTCAGCCGTTCTCGAGTTTTGCGATTGGCAACACATTTAGCGATTTATTTTTATTTTTATAGAAGACTAGTGGATCGCTCGCGACTTCGTCCGTTTCAGTAAACACCGACAGGCTTATAACCGAAAACGCAACCAGTCAAATCTCTCAATGTATGTAAAGTATTACATACATTTTAATCGCAAATGCACTTAAGGCGACGCACCGCTAAACAATAAATCTCATACGATTTGATACGAGCGTTTGCGCCCCGTACCATAAGAAAAACTGTTTTGTTTCCTTCAAATTAAAACTACAAATTATTTTAAAAAAAATGAACTACAATTTTAAAGTGTGTGTTAAGACTAATCTACTAAGAAAATTTAGATGCTTAAATCGGTCTGGTTAGCCTGTAAAATGTGAATCTATGTTTTAAAAGAGGTTACTTTACTTTACTTACTTACGTCTTAAGGCGACGCATTGGAAATTTACGTGGCGGGATCTTGATTTTTCCCAACAATTACTTAACATATGAAAGTGATATTTGATGACATGAATTTTCATTTAATTGACTTCATTTTGCTAGTTGCAGAAAAACGATTTGTCAACTTTTATAACAGAGAAAAAAATATATAAGTAACCTCTTTTAAAACATCGATTTGCATTTTACAGGCTAACCAGACCGATTTAAGCATCTAAATTTTCTTAGTAGATTAGCCTTAATTCACATTTCAATATGCTAGTTCATTTTTTTTAATAATTTGTAGTTTTAATTTGAAGGAAAAAAAAAACAGTTTTTCTTATGGTACGGGACGCAAACGCTCCGTATTAGATTAATTGTTTAGCGGTGCGTCGCTTTAAGCGAGCGATCATTGAGCGATTTGTGTCCCGTAAATCCCGTAATACCAATTTATCAGCCGCAACTAGAGCAGTCGTGTTGCAATTATACAATTAACAAATGGTTGCTTTTTGCGGTAATAAGCCTGCCGTACGTATCACGTCGAAAACTATTTTTTTTACTACAAATGTTGTTCTGTCAATTACGAACACACCAAAAAAATAAATCAGCCAAATCGATAGAGCCGTTCTCAAGTGATGCTATGACTTTTGATTATTATAGACACAGGCGGATTATCCATAAGGCAAACTAGGCATGTGCCTAGGGGCGCCAGGGTACAAATAAAGGGGCGCGCAGGCGGATTGTAAAATAAAGAAAAAATATACAATATCGCATTAAATTAATTGCGCCAGTAAGTAAACATCATCATCGAGGTCGAATTAAGTAACTATTAATATATTAAAGTTAATTCATTGTTATTTAATTCATTTTTTATCCTGTTCAATAATTTAATTCATACGACTGGCGTGTAAAGACAGATATTATTATATAGGGAATTTCATAATTTTCGGATTTACATGCCAGTCGTAATATTGTAAACCGAAATCGTAAGATCTGTCCGACAATATCGATCTCATGTAAACTCATGCTCTTTTTTCCTTGGCCCCCATCTCACCGCGTTTTCCTAAAGGGCGGTACATCGGTTTCGGTCAAACTATATTATGAGTTATTTATAATATGATGATGATTTATAATGTAGGTGAGCACTAAGAAAAGATTTTTGGAAATTCGCCCTTTAAGGGTGTAAAAAAGTGATTTATTCGCATTTTATACACTTTCTCTTCTAGTACACTTTTTAAATACTTGATACATCCTATCGCAAATTAATAACTTATCTAAACTTTCTCAGATGCTTTCGCATTTAGTACACTTTCGCAAAATATACACTTTTATTTTTTTATAGGTAAGAGTTATCAGACTGTAGAAAATGTCACTTACTCTTGTAAATTGTTGCAACTAGTACACTTTATGTACTGTCGAACACGTAACACTTTTAAAACTCTGAAATTTTGTGGGGAATACAAAATTGAGGGTTGGGTAAATTATATAATTTCAAAATAAAAGAAAAAGCATGATGTTCGCTTAACTACATACTTTAATATCTCTATATATAGGTAACTATAACTATATAAGAGGTGTGCTCACGTGCCCTCGTTGTGCACGAGAGTTTACTGTCAAGATCGGCTACATAAGCCATCCTCGGGCGCACCAGCGCCACCAAACCGACTAGGAGTCGAAGTAGTCGCCATGGCCGAAAACGGTCGGAATGATCATCATCATCATCATATAGGTACGCATTCAACGACACTTAATTACTACATAAATTTTACTTTACTTAATCTATCCAAACAAACATTTATATCGATTGAACTCTTGAGAGAATCGTCAACAATCAATAAAATTTTTCAGATAGAGTTGGTGGTATAACAATGTCTACAAGTTTTTGAAAGGTACAGCGATAAACTTTGTAATACTTTTTTCGTATACGATAAAGTGTGTCTTTGACTGATTCCAAAGATGGAAGTACATCATTATACTTTGGGTTAGACCTGAACGGTCTCATGACGTCATCAAATATTGTCGGAATAGGACGGTAGTCGTTACACACAGCATTTTTCAAATCTTCCAATAACTCCAGCTTGAATTGGCGAAAATCTGGGCTACACTGATGGTCGTCGCCTTCCCTTACGATGGTTTCGTCTGAGGTGGGTACACCAAGTTAGTGTGCTGTTTTGCACACATGACTACTACATCGCCATAGTTCTGTATTAGATTTATTGTCTTTTACTTTAATAAAGCGATGACCAGCTTTCCACAACACTTTTTTATCCGAACCGGTCTTTATAAAAGTAACATCGGACATTTTTGGCAAATTATAATTTAATATTGATCGTACTTGCTGTCACTTCCTTGACGTTAATTATTAATCATAAATGTTATTTATGGCACTTTCCATACCACATAATGTAAGTAATGTACTTGTCTGTTCTTACTATGTTCTGCCTTCTATTTGTTTGTGTGTACATAATATATAAATAAATAAGTAAATAGGCTAGATGTAAATCACTTCAACGTAGATTAGATAAAGTTCCTTCAAGTTGTTGAAGGCACGACTATATGTTTTAGAAGGTGGTTAATTAGTTTTTACCGGACTGTACAACAGTAGAATATTTGCGAAGTCCTCTACGAATGGCTATAAAAGTCACATTTTTGCTAATTAATCTAACAATTGTATAGAAACATTACTAAATGCGAAAGCATCTAAGGAAGTCTAGATAAGTTATTAATTTGCGATAGGATGTATCAAGTATTTAAAAAGTGTACTAGAAGAGAAAGTGTATAAAATGCGAATAAATCAAAAAAGTTTGTATAAAACTCCGTCAGTCCATAAGACGTGTGCTAAAAGACTATTCCATCTCTGGAAGTGCGACGAAGAAACGAGTCTACCTTGGTATAAAACAAGTGAAGGGGTTCCTGAGAGCTGTGGTAGCAGGGCCCCTCGGGATAACGCGAGGACGCAGCGGGAGGTCTCCTTCTGGGGGGGGGACAGCACTAGAGACAGAGTCCTTTTTTCTCGGAAGCCGGGCATGCATGTCCGGCTGCCAATAAAGGGGAGTTCCTCAGGGAGGTAGCTGTAGCCTTCCTTCTGGTGACCTAAGCTGATGAGATGGTGGAGCCTGCATGAGTTGACAGCGGCCGAAGCTGAAGCACTTTCGGGCCCAATAGAAGTGAAGGGCAAGGTCGTTTTGCAAATCGGAAGGGTAACCTGCATTACTCACGGCCCTAGAGACGAGTCGGGGTCTGCTTTCCCGTTTTTAAGTGACTAGACAGTGGGGAAAGTGCTTCGTACCGGCAGTTCCTGCAAAGGAACAGCTGTGAGCAATTTCCAGACGAGTAGTGACGGTAGTCGTCACTAATCCCTTTGGGGCTGCTTTGGCGCGGCGCGCCGCGCCAAAGCAGCCCTGCGCCGCGGCGTCGTGAGTGCCAGCTCTGAGATGGTCCCACTTCAATCCTATATGTTTATGCAAGAGATATTACTCTTGGTTTATTTGGTTCAAGTCCAAGAGAATCTACTATCCCCCTCCCCCTTTCCGAGTGGGAAGGAAATTGCACTGGCACTACCCAAGTAAATAATAATAATAACCAATAGTTTAAGTGTCATTTGATTGAAAAAAAATGAGGAAAATCAAGGGTAACATCGACAGCAGCTCCAGATTTTAAGAAGCTGCTAGCAGCAGTATACCAAGCCAGGCAATCTAAGTCTGACTAGCTCTTAGATAATACCATAGACTTTAAGTGAAAGTTGAACTCCAATTGGTGTGAGTGTGGGAAACATTTATTTATTTATTATTTATTTAATATAACAATGCAATGGATGCAAAAGTAAAACTGGTTTTATGATACTATTTAGCTAAGTCCTGCATAATTAAGTCTGCTAACATGACAACTTAATAGTTATCATTTAACTGGGTTCATAATCTATTTATTAATTATATGTCATATACATAGTGTAGCAGAAAACGAACACAGAAGCTGTCATATATTTATGTTATTTTACTACCTCTATCTTAGTTGCCTTCTTTATAAGGCAAATAATAAAATAGTTGGTAGGTTGGTTGGAAGGGACAATTAATCATGGTTCAATCCCATCTCAGTGGTTGACATAAGTCTTAAGGATTTCCTACATTTTAATTTCAATTCTCAGTCTAAAGTTTACAGAACTGTTCTGTACTTATAAATAAGAAAAAATTCTCTATAATATTTAATTTGTTATGTAAGTATAAGATTATTATTATTATTATTTAATGCATGTGGAGGTTACCTGTAAGTAATATTATCATTTATTCAGATAATACTTTTATTGCAACACTATAAAACATAAACATGAACAAAAGAACAACAACAATTACAATTTGGCGGTCTTATCGCTTTCAAGCGATTTCTTCCAGACAACCAGTGGGATGCAGAGAGCTAATAAACTGTAAGATCAGAGGTGAAACTATAATAATAAGAATAATGTGAATTTTATAAATAAAGCAAAGTAAAAATAACAATTAAATATATTATGATAAACATAATCATCATCATCATCAGCCTATACTAGTCCACTGCAGGACATAGGCCTCTCCAAGTGCACTCCACCGAGCACGATCCATGGCTACTCTTATCCAGCTCTAGCCAAACACCTTGCAAAGATCGATGATAAACATATATATTATAAATACCATGTATAACAATAGTTTGTATCATACATTTAGCTTGTAAGTTTCATGTTATTATACATAACTGCCTGTATTATTGTAAATGTTGTTGGTGATCCAAATAAACAATATAAACATAAAATAAAAAAACCACAGCTCTGAGTACTGAGTAATGAAGTGAACCTACTCCTTACAAGCATATTAGCGTTTTAGGTGGGTTAACGAGACTATTATTAGTGAGTTAATAGCACAATTTTTTGAATCCTTTTAAACAAAAAGAATAACATTCTTGCACCTATACTCAGGAAAGATATCCAGTACATTTATTGTGAATTATTGTGGGTAAAATCATCTTTAGCTTCATTATCGCTTAGCAAAAAGATAAAGGCCAAAAAACTTATATAAACATAATTTTTCTTCTACAAATTATGGCAATATTCAAATATGCAGTTTGCAGGTGTATTGTTCAATTAGTTAGTAGTCTGTTTATATTAAACCAAAATATTACCGAATTTTTAATTATAAGTCATACAAAACTACTAAATAGAATTAGAAAACATTGCATCATTTATCTTAAATTACTATCCCTTATCAATGCAACATTAAATACAAATAAACCATTAGAACGAAATTATATCTCGTTAGTAAGTAGGTACATGATTTTTCCTGTTACTCTTAGAGACTAGATACAAAGTATTATATAAATTAAACTACTTCATAGTACTGACACAAACAATAGCAAAACGAGCCTAATAACACAGGGAATTAGGACCAACGAGGCGCACGTGTGAGGAGCCTAAACAAAGCCTATTGTTTAATATCTAAATAGGTTAATTATATCAGTAAATATGATCGGAACAAAGACTTGTTGCTATGCCGCTAAAATCTGTGTTTATCACAAAGATTAACAGCGGAATCACTTTCGGATTCATGATCAAGGTGTTAAAGATAATTTTGAATGTTATTAATGGCATAATCACTTACTTATAATACTTAAAAGCGTTCACGACCGCTATGAAGTGCGCCCGTTCTTTGACTTCATCAATTTCTTCGTTTGCTGCTGCGAAAGCCATTTAGATAGCTGCTCTTGATTTAGATAACAAATGTCAATTAGAATAACAATTGGAAATTTATCGTATCACCCTAAATAATGCGGGGTTTTTACGAATATTTTGAGAACAAACAAACAAGACTTTAGAAGATCAAAAAAAACTAGTTCCTGATTCTTTGACAGATCTGACACTTTCTTTTTATGTTATTTACTTTCGGTATGAGAATGCAAGCTCATTCAGCCTTAATCAAAATAATTGTAAACCCTTTATTGTTAAAATTTTTATACTGCTAACAATGCTGTTTATACTTAATTATTATATCATATATAAAATGACGTGTACTAAATAATTTCATAAGGCGACTTTATTGAAGTATTGGTAATTGATGGTCGTAGAAATGAGTAGAAATGAAACCTTAGAAGCTAAGCTTTTAAACTTAGAATCTTACGATACCTTTGGTATAATTATTTTCCTCTTCGATAAGATTATGAAAGTCATGTTGTCATGAAGCTAATATTATATTATAGTTTTTCCGTTTATTCTTCAGTTTATTTCTAAACCTTTGCTAAAAAGAAGACTGTGAAACGGAAAACGGAACGACATTTAAAATGTCGGAATTAGGAAATGATCTGTGTTTGTCAACACACTATTGATTTTACCGTTCTATTATAAGTTTAATAAATCGTGCGAGTCTTTATAATAAGCGATTAAAGAATTACTCGCTCCTCAATCTATTTAATCTCTCGTTAGACATAAAAAGTGACCAGTGAGCTAAACATTTGTTTGTTAGAAAACTTTGTGCGACTATTTGATAAGTTCATGTTATTTTGCATAATTCCGTGCATTATTAACGTAATTCGACGTCTAGTTGTATTTATGACATGAATGAATAAATTATTGTATTGAAATAGAAAGCCACCCCGCATCAACGCGAAAAATCAATATAATCTGCATTGTCTTGGTTGCTAGGATCTAGATTACAGAATGCAGTAAACATACGTGTTTTTTATGTAAATATGGAGAAAGGAATTATTTAAACGTTAAACATGATGGAAGATATTTTGTCCCAACGAGTAACACCGCTACTCAAATGTATTGTGTTATTCCTGTTCATATTTACTGCAAAAGTTCTGACTTCACGCCCACAAGAGTATCAAGACTTCCGAAGCGGCATACACCAGCCGAAAGCGTCTCATTATGTAAGGACGTTCACTAAAAACCACCATAGACGAACTATCCAATGGAATAACCTCCAAGATTTTTACTGGCCTTCCCATTATCTTCCTAAAAGTAGAAGAAGCATTGATCCTTATTGGTCAGAAGGTTCGAACCAACAAGATTCCCAATATGCAGGGCCAATTCAGCCTAAAAATTTAAGAAAGAAAAGAAGTCTTCTAAGTTTGAATTTGGCCAATAAAATTGAGACCCAAAGCCATAGAAGTTTACCGGTGATTAGAAAAAGAAGTGTCGGTGCTTCTAATGATTTCACAAGTTCTAAAGTTAAGCCTATAGATGGTCTGGTCAATACTGATGTAGGTTCTCATGAGAGTAAGGCTATTGGATCAGGTACATCAAAAGTAGCAGTCAATGGGAAAAATGGATTGACAACTAAGACTAAAATAAAAGAGAAAACTGTAGTTACTACAACGATTCCTCCCGTACTATGCTTATATAAACTACATAAGGTCTCTGTAAGTGTCACTCAGTCTTATGAAGATGAACAGAAAGCCCAATTGATGGTGGAAAATAATAGTCATGGTTTGTATATAATTTTTTATTGTTTCGTACTTTAATTTTGGTAAAAATTTTGTTTACTGTATATTTCTTTGACTTACTACTTATTTTAAGGCATTTAAAGCCATTGGTCCTAGCTGCATTAGCAGTCGTTAACAACCACCAATCCGCACTGGGCCCGCATTGTGGTTTATGGCCTGTTCTCCCTATCCATCCATAGAGAAGGCTCGTGCCCCAGCAGTGAAGACGAAAATGAGCTGATGATGATGATGATACTTATTTTTGACGTTTTTTTTTTTTTTGACTGATTCTGTGGTGTTGTGGTTAAGACCACCTATCCCAGGCCAATGGTTCAATTTCCAGTACATGCTACTTCTAGGGTAGGTTGGACAAAACCAAAGACTGGTTGTAGGTTGTCTAAATTCTTTTATTTTTGTGTTGCCGAAGTACGCTGAGATTTGTGAGAGGCCCAGTGTTTCTCAAATACAGCGAAAAAGCAAAATATTTTTTGTTTTTTTTTCTTGCTACTTCATTTATAATTTGTTACAGATATTGGAGTCATAACAGAAACAACATTACCTTCCGGTGAGGCAGCGCTCATCGAACAGTGTACAGACACTAAGGCTACGTGCTACGCTCTATGGCATCGCCATGACGACGGGAACATCACTATTCTGGGCCAAGGTGTGTTTAAGTTCTGATATTATGAGCAGTTTTCATATAGGTATCAGGTTTGGAGAGAGTATGGAAAGACATACACTGTATAAACCACATTTAGCGTAACCACATGTAGCTTATAGTCTCTGAAAAAGGGGCTTGATTTATTCTAACAAGAAGACTTAGAACTTTATTATTAAATTCTTAATGACATGGAAAGGTAAAAGGAAATGCTTAGGTTAAATCTGAGAAATTACGATCAAGTTCACATTTAACTGTTAAACATAAGACTTGGAAGGAGAAGCTAGATGGCGCAGTGGTTGACGCGCCAGATCTGCTATTGCTTTCGCAAGGGCCGGTCATCAGATGGGTAACCAAAAATTTATCATCCTTAGGCTCTTCCATACTTCGGAAGTTACGTAAAGCCGTTGGTCCCGGCTGCATTAGCAGTCGTTAACTACCACCAATCCGCACTAGACCCGCATAGTGGTTTATGGCCCATTCTCCCTATCCATCCATAGAGAAAGCTCGTGCCCCAGCAGTGGGGACATAAAATGAATTGATGATAATGAAGAAACCTCTAAATTCTGTATTATCTGCACCAGGATGCTGGCACTCGTCACAGCGCGACGGCAGAAATACCTGCGACAAGTGTATGCCTATCGACCAGCTGCAAAGCACCAAGTTCTGCTGCTGCACTAGATCGTACTGCAACGCTGACTTCTGTAACTATTCTTTAATTCATTGTTTATTAACTCATTAATATGTTCACTGAATTAACAGCACATTTTTCCCCCAGTTTCCCCCATTCACGGATAACACCGCGCTATATTCGCCCAGTAGAGACAAAGCCGCGGTTCCCAATCGACTCCAAAAAGCCGTTAACACCCTCGGCGTTTGGTTTCGTAAATGGCGGATCGAAGTTAACCCCGAGAAAAGCGCCGCTGTGTTCTTTTCCCGGGGTGTCGACGATCGTCGCCCTCCTATTCGTTTTTTGATCGTGCTATCCCTTGGGAAAAGCAAGTGAAATATCTCGGTGTCACCCTCGATAGAATAATGTCGTTTGCGCCTTATCTTAAAATCGTCCGTAAGGGCTGCCTTCATGTTAGGTCGGTTATTCCACCTTATAGGCAGGCGGAGTAAAATGTCTCTTAGATATAAGACGACAATTCACAAAGCTTGCATTCGCCCAGTCATGACTTACGCTAGCGTAGTTTTTTTTTTATACTTAGGTCGGCAAATACTATAAACATACTACGCCCGCATACTATGCATACTACGCCCTCCTATTTATATCCCTTACCAACCCTCCAAAACCGTTTCATGCGTGGTGCCATGGGTTGCCCGTGGTACTATCGCAACGTAGATCTCCACCGTGATCTTGATCTTCCCACTATAAAAGATTTTATCAAGGACGTTTCCATACGTTACTTTGATAACGCCCCTCACCACCCTAACCCGCTTGTTGCGGGCGCGTAACCCGCGGCCGCCTACTATAATGTTGGAGGCCTTACACCAACAAGACGGTATACATCTAGACGTCCTAAAGACGTCCTAGATGACCCCGATGATCCCATAAAAGTCTAGTCTTAAAAGTACCGGATGAAGGATGCGTAACGGGCGTGTTCTGATCTGGCGTTATGACCTGAAGTAGATGGTCCCTTGTACTTGCGTAAGGATGTCTGACACCTAACTTTATAACCGTGAGGTTGGTAAGGGGGTGTCAGTATAAACTTTAAAGTAGTGTGTAGCAGGGTGATCCCATAACAGTTGCGAACGCCCCCCCGGTCGATCCTCTAAATGCCACTACACATTTACAGAATACACTAAACATGCACACTAGTTTAAGCCCAAGACACCGCACTCGTAGAACAAGGGTACGAACAACCGGTTCACACGCGCTCTATACCAGGCACAGATGTACCTGGGCGCTTTTCTCCTCCACCACGGCCCGGTCAACCCGAGCCGAGGTCCGAGCCTTTAGAGGCGCCCTCGGATTGTCTCGCTCCCCGATCCGATCCGAACCCTTCGGAGAATCTAGTAGGGCACGGGGACACGCACTTTTAAGTATGTGATGCCGTTCCCTCTAGAAAACCTCCGAAGGTGATTCGTTTTACACGGCTTGAAGTACCTCGCCGCCCCCAAAAAAGTCCGATGAAACTGAAAATGCCGTTTGAGGCAATCAGCAATATCTCTACAAAAACAAAAAACATTGTTTTTGGTGTTAGGAAGTTAATTATTTTATGAACAGTAGTTAGCCAAGCTAAGCAAAAAAAGAGACAAAACTCGGAGTAACTACTCCAACCACTGCTGCCCATACCTCAGGCCCAGATAAAAACATGGCTGCGCAAATTAACCGAAGAAAAACATTCAACAGAATGGAGAAACAGTGTAAGTAGCAGGCAAACCAAGAATGCAGTTCCGGTGGCATCAAAAAAGCTTGCCCGCAACCTCCTCAGATTAAACAGGGACGGGATCCGTAAAATCATCGGCATTATTACTGGCCATTGTCCCCTAAACAAGCACCTATTTACGATAGGTGTGACCGACAGCCCTCTATGCAGAGGATGCATGGAGGCGGAAGAAACGCCACAACACGTGCTTATGGAGTGCAGGAGTGTGGCAGACGAACGGGCACAGTTTCTCCAAACACCCAGGACGCTTGCGGAAGCCTTCTGGGATAATCTGGGTTGGTTGGAGTAGGTAGAAGGTACAATACGTACAATGGCCAAATCGAATGGCTAATTGCGGACACAGCCCAGTATAACTACACTAAACTAAACTACTCCAAGCTTACACTTTGTTTATTAATACGGGAGTACATGTTCATTGCTACCATGAAACTTCTTATATCAAACAAACACTATTATTGTTCCAAAAACACAAATGTTGAAAAAATTTCCACGAGCAGGGTTTGAACCTGCACCCTTCTGACATACCGATTCTGAATGGGCGCCTTTGGCTTTCAAAGTAAAAAGCAAATAGTGTTGAATAATTTCGGCGGGCTGGTTAGAACCACGATAGCTCAATTGGAAGAGCACCTGACCCGGTATGTCAGAAGGGTGCAGGTTCAAACCCTGCTCGTGGAAATTTTTTCAACATTTGTGTTTTTGTAATTTGTTTGCAACAAAATTTGCGTTAAAAATTATATAAACATTTACTATTATTGTTCGTTTTCTTATCCAGTGTCACTGCGAGAAGAGACGGTGACCATAAAAGCGGAGTCCACAATGAACACGGTCAACCACGGCCCGAACTATTCGCACGTGGTGGCTTCGGTCATCCTGGCTGTGGCAGCTATCCTGGTCACCGTAGCGCTGATCAGGAAGCTTTACTGCAAAAGAAATTTGCCGAACAAACAGGAGATGAGTCTGACGGGGCAAGTTGAGAAAGGTATGTGTCTTCTGCAGTTGATTAATGTTATTTCTGTATTTTATAGTTTGTGACCCCATCTCTTCCCGTGGGTGTCGTAAAAGTCGACTAAGGGACCATTCCAGAGGATGGGCAGCAGCATCTCTCTGAGGTTAACTCTCAACTTACTGCGATCACCAACCCGCCTGCTAAGCGTGGCGATTATGGCAAATCCCCTCATATATCCTTGGAGGAGGCCTTTGTCCAGCAGTGGACGTCTTTTGGCTGAGATGATGATGATAATAATAACATCAATAACTAACGACCAAGGTATATTATTTATTTTTGAAAACCCTAGGACATCCCCTCACTTCAGCATTCGGAGGCCAGGCGCGTTAACCACTGCGCCATCGAGCTTCATGGCTTGTCATCAATATATTTTATTGAATCAATAGAATCAATTAGGTTTTGCACTATTGTCTATTGACAATAGTTATATATATATTAGTGGCCGCTCGCGGTTTCACCCGCGTGGTTCCCGGTTTCACCCGCGTGGTTCCCGGCTTCACCCGCGTGTTTCCCGTTCCCGTGGGAATATCTGGATAAAAAGTATCCTATGTGTTATTCCCGGTTATAAACTATCTATATGCCGAATTTCATCCAAATCCATTCAGTAGTTTTTACGTGAAAGAGTAACAAACATCCATATTTACAAACTTTCGCGTTTATAATATTAGTAGAATATATATTTTACGGGTAAGCACAGTGCCTTGATCTCACCTGATGGTAAGTGATGATAAGGCCAATGATGGAAGCGCACTTAACCCGGGATCCTCACTAGTGAGGCACTGGCTATCTTATCTCTAGCTGCCGGAACACAAAAATGCTACAAACATTGATGTTATGGCGACATATTTAGATAAGATGGTGGTAGCTAGCCAGGCGGACAAACAAGCCCTACCACCAACCAAACCGAGTACACAAACATGTACCCCCCGCTGGGAATCGAACCCGGAAACCTCTGGGTCTAAACCGGTGGTCTTAACCACTAGACCGTAGGCGGTTAATAGTGCAAAACCGAATTGATTTAGGATATTATGTATTGTAGGTATGTATTAGGTCTTTATCTATGAAAATGCCGTTTTGTATGAAGATTTTTTATACAATTTTATTTTTCATACTAACGTTTTTTTAATTTTCATAGCATCTATTTACTTTAACACTATACAAATTGTAGAGTAGTGTGTTTGTTTCACTAGCTAAATATAGCAGTCATTAAAAAGAAAAAAAATCATGTCTCTTCAAAGCTACAATAAAACAAAAGGACAATTCCGCGAACAAAAAAGTTAATAATTTTTTTTTAAAAATTGGGCTTTAAATCCACAAAATTAATAATCATTGTTATTACTGAAGCCTAAGTAACATAGTCCTAATTAAAGGTGTATAATAATATTAACAATCGGTATTGACTTTTGGAAGTAATACACCTAATCAATAAGTAAGAAATAAACGGCAATTTCGATAAAGACTTATTATGAGCAATTGGTGGTGGATGGTGGAGCTGATATAACTGTCTCCGCATTGTTCTAGTGGTTGTGGCTGAAAATCAGCGTTTTGTTTCCGGACAAATGTATCGCTGAGCTACGACCGCTGCAGTACACACACATACCACAATATGTGGCCTTATTTTGAGAATTATGTATTACTAGTGGACCCGGTGGACTTCGTACCGCTTTGACAGTTTCCATCAAGTGATTAAATTCTCTTTGGTTTCCATGACAACAAAAGAAACAAATCATTTTGTATTGGAAAATTAAATTATAATTTTTAGTATATTTATAGTGTGATTCCCGTGGGAATATCGGGATAAAAAGTATCCTATGTGTTATTCCAGGCTAAAACTATCTGTATGCCGAATTTCATCCAAATCCATCCATCCGTTGCAGCGTGAAGAAGTAACAAATATACGAACATACATACACACAAACTTTCGCATTTGTAATAATAGTAGGATATCCATTGTATTATTGGTTTAGGTGTTTGTGTCTTTTGTTATTGAAATAAATATTTTATAATATATCTATCTATCAATCAAAAAAGATAAAATAATGTTTTTTTTTTACAGGTGATGTGATGGGCACTGGGCCGTACGCTCTAGCTACGGGTTTACTTTGCGTAGACAATTTGACCTTGATAGAACACATAGGTGAGATTTATTAAATTGTTTTGGTTAAACTCACATGTGTTTGAATAAAACAGCAAATAGCTAATTTTATTGGTCGTTCGAACCGGATTATTTATGTTTTGTTGTTATCACGCCTTACTCAAATGGAAATGAACATCAATGTAACCTAATAATCTTCTTACATGTAAAATAAAAAGAGACCAGAGCCCCGTAAATTATAGCTACTTATGTGTAAACTTCAAGCTATTTTAATGAAAGTCATTAACACTTTTATCAATAAATAAATTCTAGTAGTCTTTATAATTTTATTTAATTGCTAGCGGCCCTCTTGGCTTCACACGGGTGGACATTTCTTTATGCTACACTAGCTCGCGGTTTCACTCGCGTGATTCCCGATCCCGTGGGAATATCGGGATAAAAAGTGTATCGGTGTACAAACCACTCGACCAAGGAGGTCGTCAATTAGTATTGCAATTAAGCAGCGCTTCCTGGCGGCGTACGAGAACAGTTAACATTTTGCCATACAATTGTCGTTTTCGTTTACGTGATCGAATAGCGAATGAAACTCGTACTTGGCACCCAGCTATATAGTTATTTAATTGTGACGAAAAATGTGTGTTTTGTTAAATATATTCAATTGAAGTTGATATTTACCAGAAACACAAATGTTGAAAAAATTTCCACGAGCAGGGTTTGAACCTGCACCCTTCTGACATACCGGGTCAATTGGAAGAGCACCTGACCCGGTATGTCAGAAGGGTGCAGGTTCAAACCCTGCTCGTGGAAATTTTTTCAACATTTGTGTTTTTGTAATTTGTTAGCAACAAAATTTGCGTTAAAAATTATATAAACATTGATATTTACCAGGTCAAGGCAAGTTCGGCTCGGTGTGGCGCGGCAGTTTGGGTTCGACTCCCGTTGCGGTCAAGCTGTATTCGAACGCGAACGCGTGGCAGAAAGAGGCGGCGATATATGCGTTGCCCCATCTCGCTCATCCCAACATACTGAAGTATTACGGTAAGTATTTATATTGCACATTTTTTTTTCTTATGTTTCTAATTGATTTGTTTAATAAATTACACAATAATAATTTTATTTCTAGCTCTATTAATTTCTTATAACAATTGTGTGTGGTCATTTATTTTGAGAATAGCATAGAATAATCATTTATTCGACATACAATACACACAATTTTGACGACCTCTTTGGTCGAGTGGTTTGTACACCGGTTTTCATGGTGTCACCATCTCTGAGGTCCCGGGTTCGATCAATTTTAGAAATTGTTGTTTTTCTAAATTGTCTCGGGTCTGGGTGTTTTCTATGTATAGTAAGTATGTATTTAAGTATGTTTATACGTTGTGTAGTAACCATTTAACGAGTTTCATAACGAAGCTTCTCTTGGGCTAGATAATTGGTGTGAGTGTAGGAAAGTTTATTTATTTATTTAATAACATATTAAAGTCCTTACAAATAAACAGAACAAGCTCCGAATAGTTGTTCCGTGTTTTGTCTCTTTTACTCTAACTTGAAATGACGTTTACAAGACAGGAACAAAACACGGAATTACTATTCGGACCGTATTCGTTATTGTTTATTTGTAAAACCCTAAAAAAAAAACCTGTCTAAACTGGATTGGCTCGAAAGCTGGAAATTCCGAACAGTTTTTTTTTTACAATTCTAATAAATAATGGTAAATTATTATTTTTACTTCAATAGGTAGTGACACCCGTGCCTCTCTAACGTCTGGCGGCCAATCCCGCCTAGTAGTACTGGAGTTGTGTTGCGGCGGACTTAGGGATCGATTGCGGCGGGCGCCACTCACCTGGCACGAGTACGCTGCGTACGCGCACGGCTTGGCGGCGGCGTTGGCGCATCTGCATGCACCAGGTACTGTGCGATACGCGTTCGGTGATTGGTTGTGGCGGTTTTTGATCACCCTGTTGTTGATCACCATGATCTTATTTTGTACCTCATTTCAGCATATAAATTAGTGTTGCAGCGAACCTTAATTATACCGGACCGCCGGCGCCGGGTCGCGAACCTTTCGGTTTAAAAATACCGAACTGTTCGCGACCCCGCCGTGCCGACTCAGTATTCATTTAGGCCGTTGGCGCGCAAATGCATGAAAGCCCGGGAGAGGTGGCGCGTTGAGCGGCGGAAGACGAGTCAAACAATCTTCTTTCGTCATTCTCGCGTAATTAATTTAACTAGTTGTCGCCCAGTGTACTTTTATTAAGGCTGCACGGATTGTATCCTAAGCAATGAAAAATTAAAAAGATAGAATGTGAGTTTGCGTTGGCATCGAGAGATTTCGGCCGCTCCTCTTCCATTTTTGAATTTTTGAAAAGAGTATATATGCGTGTGTGTTAAATACATGGTAGTGTGTGTAATGTTTGTTTTATTGATTTAATGTATTTTTATGCTTATTTTTTTTTAAATATTAACATTTGGATAACCTTCTCTATATAAACTATAAGTGTGCGAAATTTCATACTCCTCCGTCCGCGCAATTTTCGTAAAAAGGGGTACAAAGTTTTGCTTCACGTATTAATAAATAAATTTCATGTTACGCTCGGGGGTGTGTCACAGATTGGTTGGGCACATTAAGTACCCATAGGATATAAATATAAATAGTATATAAATTAATAATCATTAAGGCTGCTTGATCTCGATCCTTCTGCCTACGCGCGAAGAAAAGAATCGGTGATCGTGTGTAATTTGGCGCGGTCTTCTTGAATTCTTGTGCCGGTGCTCGTTTCTCTGAATTACACGAGTTGTCCATATAACTTAATTGAGGGATGCTCTGAGTTAAATGAGTGTTCTAAAAGCCGTTTCACGTAATATTGGTGATTGTGCTGTTATCAAATTATAATCTCAGACATTGTGTCCTGGTGTTGGTTTGTGCAAGTGGTTGCTGATGCGCAGACGTGAGAACATTGGCGGAGCGCGTTCCTGAACTCTTCGAAGAAGGTCAGTGGGGTTAAAGTAGCCTTAATGTGTTCACAAAATTAATTCAGTAAATTAAATTCCAATATTCCAATTAAGATCCCGCAAGTAGGCAACTATTTACACGTTGCTACTTCATAATTTGGTCCTGACGAGCTCGAATATTGTTCTAGCATATCATAATATCATTTGATTACCTACTTAATACAAGTAATAGGTACTTATCAATTTAATACTTGGATGTTCGCAGATTTACGTAATTTTTTGGTAAAACTCTCGAAGCACGCCATTAGTGTTAAATTCCGCCATTTGTAAATTCCACATAAGTTTACGTCATTTAAAATAATTTCATAGAAAATATATTGTTTCACATTTTTAACAATTCTATTGCGAATTCTTAAGTAAAATGTCTACAACTAAAGCAAATACGTCTAAAGATCAATTTGACAAGCAATTCGCTCTGTTGAATGCTAAAAAAGAACGACTTTTTTCACGTATGAATGAGTTATATAATCTTTCAACAAATATTTCCAATTTCGCATCTAGAAGTAATGAAACTTTCATGGCCAAGTCTGAACGTATAGATTTAATGCATAGTCAGTATGAAACTTTAATTGATGATATTAATGACCTCCAGTTGTCTTCTGATTCAACTTTTACGCCTGATTATAAGTCATTAGATGCGTTTGAAGATTTATATCTTATAGTAAAGCGCGTTCAAAATAAAATAATTCAGGCGTCACAGTCAGATAAATCGTCACATAATAACTCAACTAGTTCTAATGTTACATGCAACATTAAGTTGCCTCCGATCGAATTGCCTAGCTTTGACGGCAAAACGGATAATTGGCCCATGTTCTATGAGTCTTTCAAGGCCAATGTTCATAATAATAGTCAGTTGACTGACTCGCAGCGTGTGCAGTATTTAGTTGGCAAACTTACTCACAGCGCTTTAAAGGTCACCGCAGGTATTGTGCCCACTAGTGAGACTTACAACATCATCTGGAATAATTTAGTGAAGAAGTTCCAAGATAAACGTGCATTAGGCACTTATTATTTAAATAATATTCTTGATTCCAAAAGTTGTACAAATACACCAAACAGTTTAGATTCGTTTATAGAAAAATACGCGTCCTCCGTGGCTGCATTGCGGCAGTTAGATATTAAGGATTTAACAGATTTTATATTGTTTCATTGTGCGTTTAGGAAAATTGATTTCCAAACAGCCCAAACTTTCGAATTAAGTGTTCGTGACAAAGAAATACCGTCGTATAATGAGTTAGCTTCTTTCTTACAAGATCAAGTAAAAATATTACAACGGTCAAATAATAATATCTCGACGCGGGCATCGAACAGCGGCGTAAGCGTAAATAAACCTCCCGCCGCCACTCAGCCGTCCCGTCATACTTACCAGTCGTTCGTCGCTAGTAATAATAATAACAATAATGTCCCTACAGCTTCATTCGCAAAATCGTGCATCTTTTGTAAACAAACTGGTCATTCAATTATTGTTTGCACTCAATTTAAGAATTTAGATTCTCCACATGCCCGATTTGAGTTTATTAAATCTAAACATGGGTGTGTCAATTGTCTAAGTAGTTTGCATACACTTACGTCTTGCAAGTCTACACATGTTTGTAATGTGTGTAAGAAAAGACATCACACTTTGTTACATTTTAATGATAAAGAAGTTAGTTCGAATAATTACGTACAAGTGTCGCAAATGTCTAACGGTGATGGGTCGTCGACCTCTGTTGTTCCTTCGCCTCCGCTTCATTCTTTTCCTTGCCAACCCGGCTTAAATATGAACTCGCTTGTCGCAAACACGAAGCAATTGGTTCAGACCAACATGGCGCCTAGTGGACCTGCACCTGTTACTTTTAAAGCGTGCACTGATGCGTCGTACGATAATAATAATATATCGCACCACAATCCATCGGTGTCATTTGGTGCTGAAGTGCGACCAACTTCTACTATTTTGTTGTCAACCGCTCAAATTTATGCTAAGACTCAGGATGGTACTAAGAAATTAATTCGATGCCTTATTGATAATGGTTCTCAAAATAATTTAGTTACGGTCGATTGTTGTAAGACGCTTAATTTAGTTGTAACTCCTTTGAGTAATTCTTTTGTTAAAGGGATTGGTTCCGCTTCGCGACCAATTTTAGGATACGTGAATTTAGATATTGAATCCCGCGTATACCCTAATAACAAATACAGTATACATGCGCTCGTCGTTGACTGTATTACAGATCAGTTGCCTACACATTATATAACCAAGGGTGATGTGGGCTACTTAGAGGGACTGCCCTTCGCTGATTTGACATGGAATATTCCCGGGAACGTGGATCTAGTGATAGGTGCTCAATTATTTCCATATATTTATTTAGGTAACAAAGTCTTATCAGGCACTAATGCACCTCCCGCTATATTAACCGCGTTTGGTTACGTATTTATGGGTGATTACGCTAATAATGACAAAAATATTTTTTGTAACAAATCTTATACCTCTATTTCCGCACTTGCACTTAATGACTTAGTGCAAAAGTTTTGGCTTTTAGAAGAAATACCTAATCTGCAATATTTAAGCCCAGAGGAGACGGAATGTGAAAACTTGTTTGCATCATCTGTCACTCGCGTTGAAGATGGGAGGTATTCTGTCGCCTTGCCTTTCTCTAAAAATCCTAATGATTTAGGAAACTCTCGTGCTGTGGCCCAACGACGTTTTATGGCTTTGGAGCGTAAATTTAACCAGGCACCTGAGTTACACGAAAATTATAATAAGGTGATTACTGAGTATATTAGTAAGGGCTACCTGTCAGAAGTCTCAGAGTCTGATATTACAGATGATGGTTATTATATCCCGCATCACGCCGTCACTCGCCCGGATAAGTCTATGCCTCGGATCGTGCTCGATGCTAGTGCTTCAACTCATACGGGCTTGTCATTAAATGACGTTTTGCATGCTGGGCCTAATTTGCAAGCAAATTTATTTTTACTGTTACTTAACTTTCGTCTTTTTCCAGTCGCTATGACTGCAGATCTTAGACAAATGTATTTACAGATTGAAGTTCCTAGTATGCACCGTAAATATTTGAAAATCTTGTATCGGTTTAAAAAAAACGATTTTATACGAACTTTTCAGTTCAATCGAGTTCCTTTTGGACTTAAGTCGAGTCCATTCGTGGCAATGCGGACCGTGCGCCAATTAGCCAATGATATGAGACCACATTTTCCGGACGCTGCCACTGTGGCAGAGTCTAAATTATATACAGACGATTTGGTCCATTCTATTGAAGATGAGACCTGCGCTATTCGTCTCTCACGAGAACTGATCTCTTTGTTTAAGTCCGGTGCTTTTGAATTGGTAAAGTGGACAAGTAATTCGCAAGTTTTACTTGACAACCTTCCGGCCTCTCATCGCAGCGCTGTAGACTTCTGTGTCGGATCTGACAATGCCTCCAAGGTATTAGGTCTTTCATGGGCACCTGCTGAAGACAGCTTTTTCTTCACGACTCATACTGTGGAGGAAAAGTGTACTAAGCGGAGCATACTGTCAGTGGTCGCTCGCTTATTTGATGTCCTCGGTTTGGTAGCGCCTGTTATTTTATACGCTAAACTGCTTATTAAAGAGCTGTGGCTGTGCAATATAGGGTGGGATGATACGCCTCCTGAAAGTATTATTCAACGGTTTTTGGCGTTAACACAAGAATTCCCTTTATTATCATCTTTGAAAATTCCTCGTCATGTGGGTGTTTTTCATGGCTGCACTGTGTTGATAGTAGCCTTTTGTGATGCTAGTATGAATGGCTATGGTAGTGTTATATATTTACACACTACTGACTCTGTTGGCAACATCAAAGTAAGGTTCTTGTGTGCGAAATCGAAGGTTTCTCCTACCAAAGTGACCACACTCGCTCGTTTAGAACTCTGTGCCACAGTGTTGATGTCCAAACTTATACGTACTGTTCAAGAGACTTACCGGGAGCGTCTCCCTATTGCAAGGACGTACGCCTTCTCAGACTCAACTATTGCTCTGTCGTGGATTCATTCATCACCGCATCGTTGGTCTGTATTTGTAAGTAATCGCGTTGCTCAGTGTCAGGAAAACTTAACTTCTGAAAATTTTTATCACGTCGCCGGAAGTGAAAATCCGAGTGACTGCCTTTCACGTGGATTGTTGCCTTCGCAGCTCGTTTCACATAAACTATGGTGGAATGGTCCATCATGGATTTGCAACCCACCTTCGGAATGGCCGATAAAACCTTTTTCCCCATCTAATGCAAGTCAACTGCCTGAGCACAAGGCTAATGTGTTCACTGCTAGGGTTCAATGTAAACCTTCAGTCTTAAATGAATTAGCTCAGCGTATATCCTCATGGGATAAACTTCTGAGGACTGTTGTAATTATTTTTCGTTTTATAAAAAAAATGTCCTTTTCCTCTGGCGTGGTCTATAATCTTATGATTGCAGAGACAGTTGTTGTTAAGTCTGTCCAAAGAGTTCACTTCGCAGATGATATTACGGCTCTTAATACGTCTAGATTACCCTCAAAAAGGCTTCAACGTTTATCTGTCTTTCTTGACGAAGACGGGTTGTTACGTATTGGAGGTCGACTTTACCATTCGGACTTGCCGTTTGAGGCCAAACATCCAGTTTTACTTCCTAAACACGATCCTGTGGTGGATCTCATTATTGATCATTTCCATGTTAGGAACTGTCATACAGGCGCAGGACTCCTTATGTCCATATTGCGTCAGCGTTACTGGATATTAGATGCCAGGACAGTTATTAGGGCTAAAGTGCGGAAATGCAATTACTGCTTTCGCGTTAAGCCATCACATCCTACTCCAAGAATGGCAGATTTGCCATCGTATCGTGTGGTAGAAGCTAAGGCTTTTGTTCATACTGGAGTAGACTACGCAGGCCCCCTTCGCATTACACTTACTCGTAGAAGAGGGCAACATTCGCAAAAGGCTTATATATGCCTATTTATTTGCCTCGTCACGAAGGCCGTTCATATAGAGTTGGTTTCAGAGCTGACTTCAAATGCCTTTTTATCTGCATTTAAGCGCTTCATTTCTCGGCGTGGCCCTGTGTCATGCTTATATTCTGACAATGGCACCAATTTTGTTGGTGCCAAGGCTCAATTAGATGACATTTTTAAGTTTCTCATCGATTCCGAATTCGAACCGGTTTTAAGGCGGGAACTTAGTGCTAGGCGTATTGAGTGGAAAATGATTCCTCCACGTACTCCACATTTCGGAGGTATCTGGGAGTCAAATATAAAGAGTTTAAAGACTCACCTCTACCGCGTAATAGGGACTCAGCTTCTCACTTATGAGGAATTACAGACAGTGTTGGTACAAATAGAGTGCATTATGAACTCTCGCCCACTCACAGTATTATCTTCTGATCCGTCTCCGGAAGTAATTACTCCTGCTCATTTTTTGATGTCTACTCCATTGCAGTACTTACCTGCTGTGAATTTGACCGACGCGCGTATTAGTCTTGTCCAACGCAAACAATTACTGGACAATATGGTTCAGTCTTTCTGGAGAAAGTGGCGTCTGGAATATCTGCACACGTTGCAAGTCAGACAAAAGTGGACTGCCACGGACCGTCCTATTGAAATTGGAACTGTTGTACTTGTGGGACAAGATGATTGTCCTCCGTTAAGTTGGCCTTTAGGTGTAATTACGGAAATTCATCCAGGTCCTGATAAGGTAGTTCGCGTTGCAACTGTAAAAACTAAGTGTGGAATTTACAAACGTCCTGTAGTAAAGTTGTATCCTATTCCAACGCAATAAGTTAATAAATAAAGATATTTATCAAAGTTTTCATAATTAAACCTATAAATTAGCTTTAGATTCGTAAAAAAATACATACAACTATGTTAACCTGCTAACGTAAACTTTATTTATTTTATTTCTTTTTGAAAGTTCTGCGAACTTCCAAGGCGGGGAGCATGGTTGGGCACATTAAGTACCCATAGGATATAAATATAAATAGTATATAAATTAATAATCATTAAGGCTGCTTGATCTCGATCCTTCTGCCTACGCGCGAAGAAAAGAATCGGTGATCGTGTGTAATTTGGCGCGGTCTTCTTGAATTCTTGTGCCGGTGCTCGTTTCTCTGAATTACACGAGTTGTCCATATAACTTAATTGAGGGATGCTCTGAGTTAAATGAGTGTTCTAAAAGCCGTTTCACGTAATATTGGTGATTGTGCTGTTATCAAATTATAATCTCAGACATTGTGTCCTGGTGTTGGTTTGTGCAAGTGGTTGCTGATGCGCAGACGTGAGAACATTGGCGGAGCGCGTTCCTGAACTCTTCGAAGAAGGTCAGTGGGGTTAAAGTAGCCTTAATGTGTTCACAAAATTAATTCAGTAAATTAAATTCCAATATTCCAATTAAGATCCCGCAAGTAGGCAACTATTTACACGTTGCTACTTCACAGATTTTGTGGTTTTTTTTACGTTTTTATTAATTTGTTGACATAATTTGCCTCTTATTGATTACAGCTATTAAATAAAAATATTAAAATAAATAAAAATTACATATTATTTCGAAATTTTGGGCTTAATTTAACGACCCAATCATCATTTTAGAAATGTTAGGGGGTACGGCCGAACTTCGTTAAAAGTGCCAAACTTGCCGGGTGCCGAACCTTTGCCGTGGCCGGCCGCAACTCTAAAAATATGATTTGCATTTATTTTTATCCTTAAACCAAGCGAAACGTGTGGTCTCTGCCTACCCCTACGGGAAAGAGGCGTGATTATATGTATGTATGTATGTAAAGTTTTTAAAATATATAATAGATAAATAGTTACACCATAATTTTCCGTCGCACAGTGGGCAACAAGCCGTGCATAGTGCATCGCGACGTGAACAGTAACAACGTGCTCATCACCGTCGGCGGGCAGGCGAGGCTGGCGGACCTGGGGCTGGCGCAGGCGTTACACGCGCGCCGGGAGAAGCAGCCGAGCAGGATCACTGAGGTATGTAGCTGGCTACATGGGTTACACGACTTGTAATTGTTTTTATTAAAAGCCAAACTTATGAAAGGTAAAGTATATGTAAGGATAATCCTGAAACACTTAATAATTTTTAACCAAGCCAAATACCAAAGGTCGATATTTAAAAATTACAAATTTCCATACAGTCTTTCCATCCTTATTTCACCTTTCCTTTAAAGGAAAATAAACAAAATTGCTGAGACGTCATTTTCTATTTCTTTTTAAAAAACCAAATACCAATTTGCATTGTATTTTACTTCAAAGCTGACGGACTTTTATACAAACTTTCACCCCCTATTTGACCTCCTTAGGGTATCCATAGTGAAGGCTCGTGCCCCAGCAGCAGGGACATAAATATGAGCTGATGATCATGATGGGATTATACACGTATTACTTGTTGTAAACACCTTGTATAGGACCCACGCACATACATGCTGCCTTATTAACACAGGTTGTTATACGCGCGCAAATAGAAGCATCCGAGCAGAATCACTTAAACATGACTTGTCTTGATTTATCTCTTTTTTCTTGATTATTTTATTATTGTCTCCTTTTTAGGACTCAGTTCTGTTTTCTGTTATTGTCGCCCATATGGGACCCACGGCTAAGTATATGCAATATTCCTTACTGGCTAGACCTTCTCTACAAAATATGTAGGCGAGAATCACCTCTATTTGTATAGTGGTTAAGGTTGGACGGAGGGAGAAGCAGCCGAGCAGGATCACTGAGGTATGTAGCTTTATTAGATAGATGGATAAAGTATATTTTGTCACTATACACACAGAATCATAAAATAACTACAGTGGCACTGGTATTTGTTATTGTCATCCATATAGGTACCCTACCTGCGGGATCACTGACATTCGCGGATTTAAGAGGAAACACTAAGGTCGACTGAAATGAATAATATGTATGAAAAGTAGACAAAATCAACGTTTCGTAGTCCCCTGATTCCTCCTCCAACACTGGACCGATTTAATTAAAAATTAAAGAAAGGTATTGGCTGTGTCCCTATCGTTTTCCTTTTTTTCATAAATTAATTATTAAAAAAAGTATGAACCTTTAAAAACCTTAAAAATTGGTTAGATTTTCCGCTATTTTTTCGTGTTTAAAAAGCAAAAAGCTGACGTGACGCTGAAAAGAACACTGTTGGAAGTCATCAGCCACCTCCCTGAAAACGATGCAAATGTCATGATAAAATCAAATGTAAAAATTAAACGCAATTTAATTAGGAAAAAGAGTTTATTCACGACAATTCGTGTTCTTTTAACGCTTCGGTGGCCGAGGGGCAGAGCGCTAGGCCCGGTACCCGAAGGACCCGGGTTCAATTCCCAGGTCGGGCTAAATGTGTTTCGGATTTTTCGACGCATCGGCGTCTCTCCTCAGCAGGGTGCGCTGCAGCACCAATAGCATCTTGAACACCATTGCTGCTGCCCCATCCAGAAATACTGGGTGAGATTAATCATAGGTTTACACCTATGATTGATCTCACCCAGTATTCCAAGTATTTATAAGTATTTTTTTTTGTAATCTAATTAAATGCTTTACTAACATTGCCTGTAAGAATGTATTAACTAACACGTTTATGGATACTCACTGTCTGAAATAAAATTTATATTATTATAGCCCGGGTTTGTGATCACCAACCCGCATTTGGCAAGCGTGGTGGTTAATCCATTTACCCAACAATTGTAGCTCTTTGCCCAGCAATGGGATAGTTATAGGCTATTTACTTTACTTCAATTCACTTTATGTTCTTTCGCAGGCGGGTACGCTTCGCTACCTATCACCGGAAGCGTTAGAAGGTGCACTTGACTTAAGCGGCGCACGCGCAGCTTTATGCGCAGTAGACGTGTTCGCTTTGGGCCTCGTCCTATGGGAAGCGTTGTGGCGATGCTCCGGTGCACATATTGGACCAACGCCAGAATATATGCTGCCATATCAGCATTTGTTGCCGGCTAGACCTACCCTGCAGAGTATGCAGGTGAGAATATGCTGTATTTTTATAGTTATAAGGTTGTACGAGGGGTGTTCATTAAAAAGTAATAATGGCATATAAACTCCTTGAACAACAAAAAAGTAAATACTGGCAGGTAAAGCCCAGACATTTGATAAAATAAAAAATCAAAATTATTGATTTTCTTTTCTTATTTTAAAAATGGAAGTCATTTGTTTTGGTCGCGTCGAAGCGTGGTACGTAAAATAATTTAAATTCGCGCCGTAATAAAATATCTCTACCTGAAAAAATTTACTACTGAGCAAGTAAATCTAGACTTGAAAGGAACATTAGGAGTTAATGCTCCTCCGTATTCTACGGTTGCGCTGTGGTGTGCCGGGTTTAAGAGAGGAAGAACTTCAACTAAAGACTACCCGCGCTCGCTCGCGCTTTTTATTGAACATCCCTAGTACTTCGTGTATTCGATATGTGTTTGCTAGAATGCAATGCTTCGGGCGCTTCTCAGCATTTGTTGCCGGCGAGACTTACCGTACAAAGTATGCAAGTGAGAATCAGCTCTATTTGTATACTAATTAAGGTTGTTTTTGACGTGTTAGCAGTATGAGAAGTTAGAGCTCATATATAGGATCAATGCCTTAGTGTATGCTGCCTTATCAGCATTTGTTACCGGCTAGACCTACTCTGCAGAGTATGCACGTGAGAATCAACTCTATTTCTACAGTCATTAAGGTTGTTTTTTGACCTGTTAGAACAATGTTCGTTAGTATGGAATGCTTTGGCGCTCATATAGAACACACGCCTAAGCATAAGCATATGCTGCTTTCTCAGCATTTGTTACCGGCTAGACCTACCCTGCAGTATGCAGGTGAGAATCAACTCTATTACTAACATGATTTAGGTTCAATTTCACATGTTAGTAACTACTGGATATGTTAGTAAACTTACCAAGCTTCTCGAAGTTCGAACCCTGCTACAAAGTATGTAGGTGAGAATCAGCTCTTATTTGTATAGTAGTTAAGGTTGTATATCCTCGTGGCGCCCATGCGACTTTGTATAACCCAAAATAAACATGGCGACTCCAGCCCAGAACTTTCTTCAACTAACTTTCAATTACCGCTCACGAGCCTTTCAGAAGCCCATATTAAAAAAGTCTGTATAGATTTTTTAAATTTTGCGGGTTAAAGAAATAATTTAATTTAATTTTTGAACGACATATTACGGCACAGTTTCCGGTATGCTACCATTGGCTATAACAATTGACAGACCTAATTTTTAAGAAAATGGACGGCGGTATGGCTGACTCGCGTAGACGTGGTAAGTAAATCGTATTTTTTTTATGATAATCCGTGACTGTTGAGTATGTTTTTATGCAAAAAGTTGCTAATTATTAGTTACCACATAAATGGAGTCAATTATTATGCATTTTTAGAGCTAAAATTCTGCGTAATCTTGGGCTGCAATTATATGACCTTTGTGAAGTCTATTGGGTCGATGTGAGTATGATAAAAATCTTAATGATTTTGTTTATGTATGGTTTTTTGACTTTATGTTATGTTGTTTTGTAAAATATTTAAAATATTACTAACATAAATAACGCTTCTTAACTTTTACTAACAATTTAATATAGTCTACACTACAGCTTTTCGTGTCTAGTCTGTATAGGTACCTACACATATCTAACACTGTTCTAATCCAGTGTTGTGAGCCTGCCCCCCGACCGCCTAACGGATCGCTTTGACTACGCGTATAGTTTATGACGTCATCTTGCCACCTCGCACCGCCTATGAAAGCAATATCAAAAGCTAAAGGCTATAGCTTTCGATATTGCTTTCATAGGCGGCACGAAACGACAAGATGACGTCATAAGCCACACACGAAGTCAAAGCGATCGGTTAGGCGGTCGGGCCCCTGGTTCAGGATTGCTTAGGCACCTACACAGTATAGTGTTTTGTTCACAGGTTTGCGGGATCAACCCATTGTAGACGATGGTACTCTAGATTCTAAACAATTCCGAGTTTGAAGACGAAGGAGAAGTGGACACAGATTTTATAGTCGATTATATTACCTGTATTATAGGTAAAGAAATGGGTGTCATTTCATTAAAAAAGAACTGAAATAAACATATAAATCTTACACATTTTGTATATTTTACATTACTATAATTCCTCTTAGTCTAGTCACTGTGGCCCAATGGCCTTTGAAAAGAACAAAAGGTAGATAAATAAATGAAATTAAAAACTTAAGCTAATATAATCATTACTATACCCCGAAAGTTTCACTTCAAACCAGTAACTCTAACACATACAATTTTCAACTCATAACTTTGGGCGGATATGACTATAACAATTATGTCCTATGAGAAGGACAATTGGGCCATAGTCAAGATGCGTCAAAATGTCTCTGGGCGCCACGAGGATATAACTAGTTCACAGTATTTCAGTTGAGAAAAGTTCGAGTGCCTATATAAAGCCAACACAGGTGTAAGTCAATTCTATTTCATTTGAAGTAAGGTTGCATTTGACGTGATAGCATTATGTTTGTTAGTATGCATAGTTTTCAGCGCCCATCTATATTTATTTATTTATAAAGGTTCATTAATAGGTCATGTTGTCGAGTGGCTGCGGTGAGGTGCGGTGAATAGAATTTGTCTATTAAGATTTTTGGTGACAACCAGTGTCTGTGCATTGTGATTTGCCATCGGGTCTGTCATTCAAACTAAAAATTATTTTATTGTGATTTTTAGTCATCATCATCATCTCAGCTAAAGACGTCCACTGCTGGACAAAGGCCTCCCCCAAGGATATGAGGGGTATTTGCCGTAATCGCCACGCTTGGCAGGCGGGTTGGCGATCGCAGTAGGTTGACGGTAACCTCAGAGAGATGCTGCTGCCCATCCTCTGGAATGGTCCCTTAGTCGGCTTTTACGACACCCACGGGAAGAGATGGGGTGGTGCAATTCTTTATCCCCGGCACCCTCACAGGGAATTGAGGGAGGGTGATTTTTAGTACATTTCCTCAAAAATATGCGTGTTTCTATCATTTCCACATCCATCCTTACAGTCCACCGCTCGCTATCAGGTCACATCCAAAAATAGATCACATAATTAAAGATAGACAAAATATTACACTGGGATACAACCCTCAACAATTCAATAATTTATTCCATTAACAATAGTAACGCTGATATGATTTTAATGATGAAGTCTTTTGCTCAGCAGTGACACATTATAAGCTTTTTTCTTTACTTTAAAATATCTCAATTCCATATCAGTTCTACATCCAAACCCAGTCCCTACATACTATTATATTGATAATGTTATACACAAATAACCACTGAATAAGTACGTTCACCTTCACACACACACTCTCTCACATTAATAAGCACTTTAGCTTTAAAAAATAATAATAGTGGACTTCGAAGTGCCGTACTACAGGTACACACCTGCGCTGGTTCTCGAAAACGGCCGTGCCACGCTCTATTGAGATCGAGCTGTCATCACGGACAGGACTATTCTAGCTAATAGGCCTGATATCGTGCTGATAGATCGATCGCAACGCCGGGCAGTGCTTGTCGATGTCACCATCCCACATGACGAGAACCTTGTAAAGGCCGAGAAGGACAAGGTCAGCAAGTACCTTGACTTGGCTCACGAGGTAACCGCCATGTGGGATATTGACTCGACAATCATTGTGCCGATAGTCGTGTCTGCGAACGGTCTGGTAGCGAAGAGTCTCGACCAACACCTTAAGAAACTCTCGCTCAATGGTTGGATCAAGGGTCAGATACAGAAGGCGGTACTCTTGGACACGGCGCGGATAGTCCGAAGGTTCCTATCTCTGCAGCCCTAACCACCGGCAGCTTGAGCCCTGCCCCGTTGCCGGCGGTATCCTAGGCTAGGTTTTTTATAATATTTTTATGTTTTGTATGTGCTTTTGTATTTTACTTTTATATTAATATTATAACAAACCTAGGCTGAGAAATAAAGAGATAATAATAATAAAATCTTTATTGAAATACGTTTACATCTATTGTTTACAATGAGCTCTAAACTAATAATCTAAAATAAATTAAAAGCTGTCGCCTGAGCTAGGCACTAGGTTAAAAGCGGGGCAACACAAGTATTTGCATTACTCTCTGCGGTTGTCTAACTACAAATGATCTGTCTTATTAGGAAATAAAAACTAATCTTATACTTTTTATTGTTGTACTAAAACGGTTCTTATTGTCTACGGTACAGACTCTAGTTTCCCGCAACAAAGCTCGCCCGATGCTGCCCAAAGGCCCGGTGCCCGAAGCGAGGGCGCTGAAGATAGCCACTGACACTTGCGAGGAATGCTGGGACCATGACGCTGAAGCCAGGTCAGTACCTGGCAATAGTTATTTGTTTTAGGCTGAATGAAAAAGAATTGCTTAAGAATTCATCATCATCAGCAAATTTTTTATATCCCCACTGTTGGGGCACGAACCTTCCCTGTAAATGGATAGGGAGAACGGGCCATAAACCACCACGCGGGCCCAGTGCGGATTGGTGGTTGATAACGACTGCTAATGCAGCCGGAAGCAACGGCTTTACATGCCTTCCGAAGCACAGGCGCTCTAAAGTGAGAAATTTTTGGTCACCCATCCGATGAGCGGCCTTTGCGAAAGCTGCTTAAGGCGACGCACCGCTAAACAATAAATCTCATACGGAGCGTTAGCGCCCCGTACCATCAGAAAAACTGTTTTTTTTTTCCTTCAAATTAAAACTACAAATTATTAAAAAAAAATTAACTACAATATTGAAGTGTGTGTTAAGACTAATCTACTGAAAATTTAAATGCTTAAATCGGTCTGGTTAGCCTGTAAAATGCAAATCTATGTTTTAAAAGAGGTTACTTTGATATTTTTTTCTCTGTTATAAAAGTTGACAAATCGTGTTTCTGCAACTAGCAAAATGAAGTCAATTAAATGAAAAATCATGCCATCAAATATCACTTTCATATGTTTATTAATTGTTGGGAAAAATCAAGATCCCCACCACGTAAATTTCCAATGCGTCGCCTTAACCTCGGCACTCGCAGACTGGGCGCGTTAACCACTGCGCCATCGAGCTCCCCATCGAGCTCTAGGAATTCATCTCATACGATCTTCAAAGTTAATAAGCCAATTATTATAATGAAACTTTCTTTGCATAAGATAATTATTTCTGTTTTTTTAGATTTAAAGAACATAGTAACAGTAACATTAAATTAATAATTTAATGTTACTATTACGATATGGATCATGCCTAATTATTTAAACGAAAATATACTTTAGAAAAAAATTAATTTTCGAAAAATTTACCACATCAATTTAGTTAATTGTTAGTTGTCCCTGATGTTGTCGTAACAAAGAACTCGCTAACACCTACAACTCGTATTGGACCGTTGTAGTTGTATTTCCTTACTATACACATGGTTTCCTGGAAGAAATTGCTCTTTAACGATAAAGTCACAATACTTCTCTTATTGTCCTCTTTATGATTTAGTATGGTGTACAATAAAAAATGTTTTTATTTTTATAACAATAAAAGTTTAAAAAAAACTATGTTTTTCTTTTATTTTTCAGGCTCACTGCGGTGTGCGTAGAAGAACGAATGGCTGAGTTGAAGCAGATGCTACAAGCTCAGGGACCGGTCATTCACGATAACAAGCTTCATCCGCATCCCCCTGGTGAGTCTAAATTCGTTTCTTTAAGTTAATAAAAATAGCATAGTTATATGCTTAAGGACCAGTTCATCCAGTATTCAATAATTAAAGTAATTTTTTATGTCCCCACTGTTGGGGCACGCACCTTTCAGCACTCGCAGATTGGGCGCGTTAACCACTGCGCAATAAATTACGAATTGTTAACCCTTTGAATAACACTAGGAAATATTTGTTTCTCTGGTATTCAATCTTATTGCAATTGTATAAGGTCCAATTTACAGCTGATTCTAAATTGCCATTGACAAGAGTAACCTAATAACTTGAGTCTTTAATTAATATTTTAAATAAGACAATCCGTGCTGAGCGGAAACCTTTTTAATACAAATTTTGTTGTAAACTATTTCTGTATTTGTATCAACATCTCTCTATTCTATTCCTAATATTTGCCGCCAGATTCTAGCACTCCTGAGCCCGACAAAAACTCGAATTGCACTAGCGGCCAGACAAGCGACGCAGCAGTCCCCCTTCTATCTCGCCCCCACTTTGGCAGGAACGCTTGCATCGAACGCAACACACACACAAACATACAAACACACACGGTTCAACTCATACATAAAAGCTTGAAAGACATCACTGCTACAGAAGTGAGACCACCAAGAGTGGAGGAAAACTGTCTATCCGTTGCTCGCGTGCAAACTCGTCATGTAGTCCCAGAAAACTCGGATCGACTTAACGAGATCCGATCGTATCAAAGACCTCTAGAATACGTCCCTAACGACGTCTCTTGTAGCGAAGACAGAGGCCCTAAAAGGACGAATCTCCTTCAAGAAGTGAAGGTAGAAAAACCGAAATGGGGTATCAGAAGATTCTTTGAAAAGTTAAACAAAAAAATGGATACCGAAGTCAAATTGGTACCGGAGACGTCGACGCAGAATGGCAAAACCAAAACGACGATAATAGAAAAGTGCAACAACTACGATAGACCTTCCAATTTGGTTTTAAATCAAGACAGCATTTATAATGTTGAAGGGCCTTGTACTCTATCCCCACCGAATAGAACGCTATCTCCAACCATGATGATCGAATCTGAAATGAATAGGGAGAACAACGTTTTCGGATTCCGAGAACTGCCTAACGATGATAAGGGTCAGAATCAGATATTCGCTGTGATTGTGCCGAAAGCGAAACCCGACATCGACTCTCACGGCAAAACGTCTAAAAGCAGTGACGACAGTATTAACAAGTTTAAAAGCTCCATATCCTCGCAAAGTATATTTAAAAATCATTCTGAATCTGAAGATTCTACTGTGAAGAAGCGATTAAGTTGCGATAATAAAATCATTAACAGCGGAAGATCTTCTAGAGCTAGCATCAATTTGGAACTTCAATACATTAACAATCAAACTGAGAATTTTGACAGTCCATTCGATTTGAACTCCGATTGTTCTAGCAGCGAAGACGAACATCTAATGCTGCTATCAGAAAACGGCGGTTCGAAAATCACAATGCAAACGATACCGAAAGATATTGAGAAGAAAAAGTTTCAAAACGATGTATTAAAAGAAGCCAGCCAAGTGACCGATTTCGGTTTCAACAAATACCAGAATAAATATACGAATTTCGATAATGAATTTAGCTATTCGAACGATAAAGAGAATTTAGGATTTAGCGGCGACAATCCAGTGTACTTGGCTGCTTTGAACGGCGAAATTGATACAACTGATATAAAATATCTCGGGGAGATTGAAACGAAATCCCCTAAGCCGTCATTGAAAAGTCTATCTATAAAAAGGCAGCATTCTTTGGAGCAGGTATCTGAGATTTTCTCATCGTCCGGAGACCTGCATTTGCAGAATCCGGCGGGTAGGGTTAAAACTCCTGGCGATTTGCCAGTTGCTGTGAGGAGGGCTAGAAGGGATAGGGCCTTGAAGAAAGGTAGAGCCAGTGAAAGTAACAGATTGAGTTTGTACGACGATAGAATGATGTTTGGAAATAGTCTGTGAACTTAGAAGTTGACTATATGCATGTATCTATTGAGATGTGACTTGATTAATTTAAACTTTACTTAAGTAGTATTGGTGTTTTAAATTAAACATTTTCTCGTTTTATGACTCGTTATGTTTCCAATTTGTATTTTTTGTGATAATTTCATTACTTTTGTTTAGTTAACACAAGTTGCGTTGCCTGAATGTTTGTTTGTAATTGTTTATGTTGATGATTTTGTTGTAGCAATTGCTTCTGAGGTGCATCTCGATTCTGATAATTATTTTGATTTACTTAATGTTAAGCTAAAACTTTATACACATAGTGGTAATGTTGATGTGGTACAATCGGCAACATGTCAGGCACTACATTAAAAATATAATGTTTGAACTTTTATACAAACAAACTTGGTAGTTACAAATTTTATTAAACGTTCAAGCTATTTTTAATGATAATTTCTTTGCTTATGGTAAATGGTTAAAAAGGAGGTTTTTAAAAATCGTTTATTATGTTATATCTTTTTAATGGTAAAAATCTCGTTATGTATGATATTGATAGCCGATCTTGTCATAATAGTTTCGTTATTTTTAGTGATGTCTCCATTTGTATTGTAACACTTCCCTTAGTGCCGGTTGTACTTTTAGAGTTAATAATTAAGTGTATTATGAAATTAATTTAAATATCTCATTTTATGCTAGTTTACCAGTACTACCACACACACAGTAGTACCAGTACAGTCGAAATAGAAAGACTATATTATCAAAACTACACGAAGGGACATAAGATGGAGCTGTAATACCACCGAATTTGATACCGGTATTTCACATAATTACATCACCACACGTACAGAATTACATCATACAATTTTTTGGCTACCCATCCGATGACCTGCTTTTGTAAAAGTTGCTTAACATTAGCAATCGCAGACCGGGCACGTTATCCAGTTTCTTTTGAGTATTTCGTTAAAAGGTTATTTTTTTCTCGATTTTATCGTTTTATAATAAAAATATATAAATATATTGTCAAATATAAATTAAATAAATAATAATATAATAAATGAATTTCAATTATTTAAATTTAAAATATTTAAACACTTTCTATCGTAGATTTAGAATATTTCGGAATTTTTGGAGATACTAGTTTCAAATTTGGTGGTATCAACAGCTCATATTGTGTCCCGTCGTCAACTTTAAATAAATATAGTCTAAACTGTGGCAATCATAAGTTTACAGATACCTTATGTGTGAATGGACCTTTACATGATGCATTAAGATGCATCATGTAAATCACACACGCCTCATCGTATTTCAATGTATGCTGAGCTATTTTAAAGTTAAGGTTTATTTTTTAATTCAGTAAGTACTTTTAATTGCTAAGATCCAAGTATACAATGGTTACCTAAATAAAAGAGTGTTTCATCTAATTTAAATTTGCAATCGCTTTGACGCATTTATAAGAACGATTTTAGTGATTGTCTGTGAGAAAACTTTACTTCATGCTGAATGATATTGTTAAGATATTGGATAAACTTCATTTCATCTCTAAATTCGAGTAAAAGAAACAAAACACGGAATAACAGCTCGAATACATCATTGATGTTGATGTTATCTTCATAATTTCTCACTCTGGCTATTAACTTGATAACAAAGTGTGTGTAAGTGGACGTCTACTTTAGGCTAGGTGATGATGACGATGATGGTGATGAAAGAAAATACTATTGATGTAGTAAATCTCCAATATTGAACAAATGATATTTAATGATGATTTCGATATTTTAATATGGCAACACTAACAAGACTAGCTTAGAATCTAGTTTCATGACTTAGTTGTAAAACAAATTGTGAAAATTTGTTATTTTTAAGAGTACCTAAGAGTTTTTGATTTAATTTGCTCGCATAACATTTTATTCTTGCGAAACTTGTCGAATTGTGTATAAGTACAAAGTATTCCTAATTCACCATTCCAATGTTGTCATTTTGTTTTTTTTTAATAAGTACTATGTTTTTATGTAAAGGTTAAAAGTTAGATTATGAACTTTATTCCCCGTAGCGCAAGAGTTTATATTCAACGTTATACTCAGATGTTGGTATTGATACCATTCTAATTTTAATTCTGAAGGAAAAAGGATTTAATGCCCAGAATAAACTATTTTTTTTGTTATATGGTTATGCCAAATGAAGTATTGACCTTTAACTTGGCGTTTATAATTTTTGTTAGTTTTCGCTTATTGTCAATAGGATAGAATTATAATTATAGTTTCCATTATATCGACAGACCCCTATAGGGTTTAAAGATCTACGCGAGAGGAAGGTACTTTAAAATGGCGGCCATTTTGTTTTAGCTTTTCAAAATGGCATCCTCTGTTAGGTTATGGCGTAAGTTTTGACTTTCAAAGTTATAACGGGTTAACACATGCTCATGCTTATGTAAGTTTTGTGATTGTCAAACAGTCTATTGATAATAATATATAATTTCGTAATTTGTCTTAATAATTAAACTGTGCTTGCATTTTCTAAATTTGTCACTGCTAGATTTTTGGTTAAGAATTATCCATGGACGCCATTTTGAAATAAAATCAAAATTGTTGAAGTTTTCTAAGCCTGACATCTTCAAATCCCCTATTGTCAATAGTTCTCAGAAATGATATAGGTAATTATAATTTAGTTTATCCAAACAAGTATTTCATTAATTCGAATACGTTATGTGATTTAATTTTGTAAATAGTTGAGTTCCTAACGTGAGCCATGTTTTTGTTAAGTTTCTTTGTAAATATAATATTTTTTATTATGTTTTATTTTTTTAATAAGTATTGTGATTATGTTTAGCACTTTCCATGTATATTGTATGTCAACTCTATAAATGAAATAGTATGTCATGTATGTATGTGTTTGACGTCGTTGCTCTCCCAACAGCCATATTGAGTTTATATAAATATATATTTTTTTATATTCACTTCTGTGGGAAGTCGGAAGTTCGGGCAAAGTTTGTTACGGATATCTCAATAAAATAACCAGAGTTAGTGATCAACCCGCATTAATTATCTACTTGGGATAGTTCAAAGCGCGTAAATAGCATTTGGTGAATACCGCGCAATTGCCGATCCGATCCGGACCCCTCGGAGAATCTAGTAGGGAACCGTGCAAGTGTTAAACACAATTTTAAGGATCAAACGAAGAGGAATGAAAACTAACCCCCTTACAAATAAACACTATTTAAGCATTTACTTAGTTAATCATTGTTTTGTCAACGTCACACAAACGTCGTTCTCAATTTGAGAAAAAGAGACAAAACAATGATTAACTAAATAAATGCTTAAATAGTGTTTATTTGTAAGGGGGTAAATATTTAACTTTAGTTTATAGTTTTAGGTAACTATTAGAACATCATCTAGGTTTAGACCTAGAGATCAAGGGTTCGATTCCCAGCGGTTTGGTAGGTGGTAGGGCTTGTTTGTCCGTCTGGCTAGCTACCACGTCGCCACAACATCAATGTTTGTAGCTTTGCTGTGTTCCGGCACCTAAACATAAGATAGCTAGTAACTCACTAGTTGAGGATCCCAGGTGAAGTGCGCTTCCATCATTGGCCTTATCACTTAACATCAGGTGAGATCAAGGCACAATTTCTACGGCTACTGCATATGATAATGAAGTTATTTTCTATAAAAAGTACGTCAATCATAGCATATTGCTTTATCCATTTTTAAGAAAGTTGATACGATTGATTGATTGATTGTTGATTCTCCATTACTACTTACGCGCATTTGAACTATCTCCGATTATAAGTTATACATCAGTTATGTTACAAAGCAGTCAATGTTACATTTTAGTAAAATATTTATTGATATTTTAACATATAGGCTGTTGGGAATACACCGATAAATTTTGGTCCAACCAAAAACTAGTAAAGATGCCTTACCCATTAAAATAAACATAGTATATTCAAATAGCTAACATACAAAAATATAGTGCAAGAAATATATATACCTACATACCTACCTATAATAGATTGTTGCAAAATATGTTATGTCTACTCCCTAGTACAAGCTTTTCGGTGGAGTTCATCGGATCTCTCGTTTCCACGCTTTGAGTGTGAGCGGGACAGACTGCTGTCCGCCATCCCTACAGTTCACACGTAGCTTTGTTGATATTATTGATGTAAATGTGAATTTACGAAATATATTAATTATGTTTTTATAGATGTTGTAGTTTTATTTCAAGTTGCAGAATTACATGTTATTCCAACGAAGCACAACAACGTGTAACTGAAAGGTGTGGTCAAAATGAAAAGATCCAAAGTGTATCCGATTTAGATCGTGTTATGTGATCGATCTAGATGTGTTGTTACTGAGACATAATTATTAACTTTAGTTGTCATGTAATTGTAAATTAAATATTTACGTTACGGAAGTCATGCGCGTCAGGCGCGCCTAAGCAAGCAGCAATGATCATAAGTGTAAAAGTACACAGAGGTTATTAAACCACAGAGGTTATCCGACATCGGATAACCTCTGTGGTGTGCAAGATCTACATAGATCTTGTATGCAGTTACTAAGACATCATTACCAGAGTGAACGTTCACTCTGTCATTACTAACTTTAATTTGTTATGAAACTTTTGATTAAATATTTCCATTGTGACGTCACTTCAAAATAAACAAGTCACAAGCTTATAGTGACCTCTGTGTACTTACATTTATGATCACTACTGCTTGCTTATGCGCGCCTGACGCGACTTGACTTCACAAATATAAATATTTAATTTACAATTGCATGAAAAATTTTAGTTAATAATTGACTTGATTATGTCTTACAAGATATAGATCGGATACACTTTGGATCTTTTAATTTTTACCACACCTCTCTGTTACACATCCATTATGCAAAAAAAATGCATACGCTTTGGGTTGCAACTTCGCTTTAATGCTGATTCTGCTATTTCCAATCGTGTCTCTGTCGCTTGATTATGACAAATTTTCAAAGTTCTAAAGACATAATGAGGCTATTGATACACCACTGAGTCGTTATTGAACTAGCAGACAAGGCCTGTTAAAGCGCTACCACAATTCAAGAAAAACAAAATATCAGTAAAAATCCCATTTATTCATAATAATTACATTATAACAAAATTGGTAAATATATTACTTTAAGTTAATGGTACTACATTTCCCGCAAACGTTAACATATTTTGCAGTTGATTTTGTTCTATAGCTCCTTTATATGTGTATTACCAATCATTCATTCGAAAGCTTTTGAGTAAAACAATTTTCCATCAATTTAATGATTAAAAAAACATTTTTATGATTTAATAATTTAAAATAATAAAACTTTGAAAGAATTAATAAGGTACAGTCACGAGCATTAACATGTAAACATTGTAACTCTTAATACTATGGAGTAAAGAGTCAAAATTGTGTGCATGTTAATGCTAGTGACTGTTCATCAGAGACCATCCAAAACTGTTTCCTTCAATACATGTTCCACCATTTTATGCCATAGACGTGCAAAGTCTATAGAGGAAAGATAGCTTAAGGTAATCTAAAGTGTAATTAAAACATATAAACGAGCTATAGAACTCACAAAATTAACTCCCAACTCAACCTTTTGTTACAAAAAGTAAAATTAATCTGACTTAGGTGTTAAGGTAGATGCACTTAAGTTTAATATTGAGTTGGTACTGAGATTAAAAAAGGACAAACATTGAATTTTAGTACATAAACCTGCATATAAACCTATCCAAAACTGTCAAAATTCTTTGATAAATCAACCATATGCCATATACATAAAGATCAAAGTAGTGTTGAAACGGATAGTGGTTTGGCCGGATACCGGATATTTGGCAAGCTACGAGGCCGGAGCGCCGGATATCCGGCTACCGATTATTCGGCCCTTTCTTGTTAGAATTTTTTTTTTTTATTTGGCCTTCATTTACCACAATTTGCCACTTGTTAAATTTGAGTAACTACTAAAATAATAATTAAAACGAACATTTTTGACGTTCGATTATAAAAATAAACTGCGCCGTTAACTTATTGTGATATAATTTGCCTTTAAAATAACAAGATATTTTTTTTTAAATTTCACTATCCGAGATCCGGCCGGATAGTGAAAACCAGACCGGATTTACCGGATATCGGTTTCATTTCTAGATCAAAGTCCTTTGAGGAAATTTGTGGTATAGTCTGATTTGCAGGCGTGTGTACAATCAGCAATACTAACCTTACATTTAGTATTGTGACTTGTGAATAGGATAATTAGTAGGTTAGTCGACAGATCATTTTTTATATCTCACCGGTGATCTCAAAATCAAGTGACATGAAAATACACTATAAAATATAATAATTATTTTTGAATTATTTACAATATTATCATTAAAATATATACCCCTACATACCGTTCGTGAATTTTCAGCTTTAAAAATAAGTTGCCAGTGACTTTGAATAAGAGAAATAGCCAATCGTAAATTGAGGTCATAGCGTGAGTTTTTTAAAATTTACACTAAAACATACAATAGTGTTGCATCTTAACAGACTAAAAACCACTGAGGTTTGTCCGGTATGCTAGAACTCAACATAAAAATAAATTACAAAAACACAAATGTTGAAAAAATTTCCACGAGCAGGATTTGAACCTAAAGTAAATAGTGTTGAATAATTTCGGCTGGTTAGAACCACGATATCTCAATTGGGAGAGCAACTGACCCGGTATGTCAGAAGGGTGCAGGTTCAAATCCTGCTCGTGGAAATTTTTTCAACATTTGTGTTTTTGTAATTTGTGCGCAACAAAATTTACGTTAAAAATTATATAAACAAAACAAAAACATTTTATAAAAATAAATTCATATTCCTATGACGACATCAATAAGTACTACAATAAATAAATGAATAGGCTGCAACCAACAAATTACTTGCAGCAAGCGATCGCATCTGCTCCAGCCTGTGCGCAAAAAACATCTGTGTGTGGGTGTTTGTTTAGACAACTACAGATTGAAGAAATGTGGTTCAAAGAACACAGCACAAGGGTTTTTGGACTCATACTTATTCAGTGTCACTAGCAACATTAACACACCGAAAGTTCTAACAGTACGAGTATGCATCTTAAAAATCAAATTGTGAATAATGCAAAAGACAAAGACAAAAACTTTTTGTAAAGATTACTATACAACGTGTAACAGAAATGTGTGGTAAAAATGAAAAATCCAATATCTTGCCACACATACATATTTGTTCCGTTTGCTGTGGAGACAGGAGGTACGTAGGGCACCGAGGCCAAATTATTTATTTCGGAGCTGGGTCGGCGTTGCAGGGACAAGGGCTACGACCCCAGCTCCGGAGCGTACCTGGTCCAAAGAGTTTCTTTAGCCATACAGCGGGGTAACGCTGCAAGCGTGATGGGAACTTTTGGGGTTGAGTACGGTTCGAGGGGGCTAATAGTACAATAAATAAATTGCTGTCTTTAGGTATTTGTTTTTTATACTGTTAAATGTTTTTTGAATAAATAGATAGATGGACACTAAATACAATAATACGAATAAATTGTTCTTAAAGAATGCTAGAAGGAAAAAAAAAAATGCTTGACTTTAGTTGGTTATGCAATTTTTAATCTAATATTTCTATTGTGACATCACATTGAAATAAACAAGTCACAGCCCTTTACTAACCTCTTGTGTACATTTATGATCATACTATGACTTCACTAATATAAATATTGAATTTACAATTGCATGACAAATTAAAGCTTAATCCTACGCGAAAGTTTGTAAGTATGGATGTTTGTTACTCTTTCACGTAAAAACTACTGAATGGATTTAGATGAAATTCGGCATACAGATAGTTTATAACCGGGAATAACACATAGGATACTTTTTATCCAGATATTTCCACGGGAACGGGAACCACGCGGGTGAAACCGCGAGCGGCCACTAGTATTTAATAAAGCTTATAAATATGTAAGTAACAAACAACACACAAGATCTAAATCAGATATTTTAATTTATACCACACTTTTCTGTTACACGTTGCATCTGTTAAGTACTTGTAATATTAATAAGACCACCGATGAGTTTTTTATCGTTAATGCTTTGAACAGCTGTTATTTAATTTATTTTGTACTTTGGAATTTATTCTTGATGTTGTCATCAACTCTTATCACAGTGTACCCTATTACAGCGAATTTGTGTCAATTTATAACCTATTTCGATAGTATTTACGGTTCAAAAGATACATTTGTTTTATCCCGTGGTTACTCCCAAATATAAAAAAATAACAAAATAATGTATACACTTAAATAGTTCAATTTAGCTAGCCATTTCTATTATTTCTTAAGCTAGGTAATTATTAACAAAAGCCCATTATCCAACCATATTATATATTTAAATAAGAAAACAAATATCACCTTAAAATACAATCAGGCACCAGTCGAATTTCAACTTTAAATTGAAAGTAGTAAGTATCAAATTAAAAAAAAAGAAATAACAAATTGCTTTCCAGTGGTTTAAATGAGTAATAAATCTATTTAAGGTCACTTACACCATTTCATGATAAGTATCAGAGTGCCTAGTGCGAGATTTATATGCCGTTCGATCACGAAAACGAGATTTTTATGACATTGAAGCAGCGCTTTCTGGTGACAAACGAGGAGATATTTTTTTTATATCTCACGGGTAAAAGTCGTATCGTAGTGACAGTATTCGACACACTTATCGTCACCAAATATAACAGATTTTCATAAATATTTACGGGATGACAGCTAGAAAGCAAGTGGTCTGTATTCGATTGATGCTAAAGACTAAAATCAATTGCTGACATCTATTTTTAATGTTTATCCCTTAGTAGGGCTCTGTCGATATATTTTTCATTGGTTTTCGACCTTATCATACTAATATTATAAAGAGGGAAGCTTTGTATTTTTGTATGTATGTTTGTAACGAATAAACTCAAAAACTACTGGACCGATTTAAAAAATTCTTTCACAATTAGAATGCTACATTAGCGCTGAAAAACATAGGCTGTATTAAAAAAGAAATGTCCACCCGTGCGAAGCCGGGACGGGCCGCTAGTGGTAACATAAGGTCGAAAACCAATGAAAAATTTCAACATGCTCTGCCCATTAAAGGGTTAAAGGAAACAGCAGTGATGTCGATCACTGATGCCACTACCCTCACAAGTATAATATCAGACACGACAATACTATGTAACATACATAATAAAAAAATATTTTAAATAATCCAAAGTGGTTTCTATAGATCTGCTGTCTGACATACGATTTATGAATCATAATAACAAAATAAAAAAAGATTTTAATAATGCTTGGCCAAATGTCACCTTATAGTAAGATACAATAATGTCGAATTTAACAGTATACCCAGTTACTCCCAATTCAAAGCTGGCATTAATGTTGTTACAGCAGAATAACGCCTTATGGTAAATTGCTATAAGGTCGAATTTTGTAGTACGCGCAGCCCATATAATGGCTATTTTACTTCTAAATACTACTTATTAAAAAAAATGTTAGAGCAACAGACTAACATAGCGGTGGTGGTAACCAGCCAGGACTTAAGCCTTAATCAAACTCATTTCGTAGTTGGACGTCCACTATCCGTCTATTTATTCAAACAGGTAGTCAAAATATGACCGCAATTCACAATATAATATTTCTGCACTCTTCTATACGAACTTATCTATGCCAATGCTCATACTCCTCCTTACGCACAATGTACTTAAAAATGGGTACAAAGTTATGTCTTTACATATTGACAACAGCTATTACATGTATGCAATACCAACTCAAAATATAATTATATCTGTGTAAAAATCTAACCCATTACATATTACAATCTATATATCACATAATAATATAAACTACAGGATAAGGCCAGGTGTCCGGGTTTTGAATACCGACCGTTAAAAGATTGGTATCGATACTTCTGTCCAACGAAAATACCGGTAAGCTTGGTATCATTAGCTGGGTGGCATTTTTACCGGTAAATAAGCTTAACGAAAAAAGTATCGCTACTTTTCTAGATAACGTTACCTGCATTACCGGTACCAAATTACCTTTATAGAAAAAAAGTTACTTAACGGTACCTATAGTGGGAATTTGGTAACGGTATCAAGACCTGCCGATGTCTATAAAAGCGGAGAGGGCAGGTGTGTCTTATACCAGGGATGTTAACTCCGACTTCGGATCCTATGAAATTGAATCGGAGGTATAAGTAGTAGTAGTATAAGTAATAAGATTTTTTTTAATTAATACAATTTCCTACTGTCACTGAAATTGATTTAAAATAGTATTTATTATATTTTTTTAAATTAAAAATTGTTTGTGTGTTTTCAAATAATTGTAGTTTGTTCGCAACAATATTAGTGTAAAATTATATGTAAATATTGTTAAAGTCTTTAAATCTTAAAAAGGTTTTGCATTTCATTGATTCCATTGCTACCTTTATATGAGAATTTCATAAACATGCTTTCAAGATCCGCCAAAAAATACAGGAATTTTTCCCCTTTGGATTTCTGCGGACCGCAGATACGGATCCGGCGCATCACTAATTACAACAAATCTCTCTCTCGCTCTCCGCCCATCTCCGCTCTTTTATGGACACCGAGCATGTAACTACCAATATAGGTAGAGAACATCACGAATCGACATCAAGACATCTGCCACCTTTATTTCAGATCCTTGCAAAGTGTAGAAATTACGATTTTGTTATATCTATCTTTGTCACGTGTTTGACAAACGTGTCCTTGATGATAGCGAATTATGACGTCAATGTAATATTATATCAATCTAGTGTTTATTAACCATTTTTTAGTTCACTTTCGTTCGCTTTTAGACATAAAACCACTATCATTTTGTACTTTAAATATTTTAGATTTGATCACGTAGTTACCAAAGAGGTTTCTTAAAAGTTGATTTTTAATAAATACTTTTTGTTGTTTCATTAGGTACTGTCAGCAACGAAAGTCGCAAACACTTTACTACTGAGTCCTAACATCATTAGAGGTTGACAAGCGCCTGTTCGATTAATTATTCGCTTTTTCGATCCTCAAAATGCCACTACACATCCACATAATACACTTAACATGCACACTCGCAAAGGGCCAAGACACCGTACTCGTAAAACAAGGGTACGCACGCGCTTTATACCAGGCACAGATATGTACCAGTAGGCTTAGCCAAAGTAACATTAAGAAAACGATAGCGAAAAAGAATAAAATGTATGGGATTGACATAAGCCGCGCTAAATCACGTGGTCAATCTTATGTCAATCCCATACACTTTACTCTTTTCGAACTTCGCTATCGTTTTCTTAACTTTGGCTACCGCCACTGGGCGCTTTTCCTGACAACCCAGACAACCCGAGCTGAGGTCTTAGTCTTCAGGTGCGCCCTCGGGTTGTTCCGTTCCAGTTCCAAACTGAACCTCTCCGAGAATCTAGTAGGGAACGGGAACAGGCCTGTGCGTGATGCTCTCTAGGAACCCTCTGACGATGTTTCGTTTCGAGCACACGGCTTGAGGAACCCTTTAAGTGTCTCGCCGCCCCCAAACAAGTCCGGTGACGCTGTAAGAGAGGTCTGAGGCCGTCAGAAATTTTTTAAAAAAACTTGCTTTAACAAAGTTATTAAGTGTTCGACGATTTTTGTTGGCGACTGTACAAGAACAAACAAAACAAGACAACTTGAGCATACACTTAGTGCCTTACAAATAAACAAAGAATATGTTCCGAATAGTTATTCCGTTTTGTTCCTGTTACGTAAACGTCATTTCAAATTATAATAAAAGAGACCAAACACGGAATAACTATTCGGAGCTATTTTTTGGTTTATTTGTAAGGCACTTAGTGCCAAAGGAGATGTTTAATTTTATGCCAAGACCCTGTACATTTACTAAAATAAATGTAAAAAATACATGTATGTAGTTAAAATAAGTAATACTTAAATACGCTTTATGTTTTTATGTAAAAATGTAAAAAGAAACCGAAAGACATACGTTGTTTTGACAGCTACTTGTCATTGGCAGAATACCGCTGTCATCACGTGATTTATTTTAGTGTTTCAGATAATTCTGACATGAAAACTATTCATTTATTTGAAGATTACAGTATTGTGTACAAGGTGTTGGCATTTCTCCATTGAAAATTAAAAATCTCCTTTACATTAGTCCATCGAGTTCATTTCCTTAAACTATAAGATCTATTTTCGCTTGCATCAACGAACAATTTCGACCTTGGTGATATTTATTTTCTAAACTTCTGTCAAACTGATAGAATTGTTTCTTATTCGATAAATATTAATTAATAAATCGTAAATTCTCTACACGCGTAGATATAATTTAAACATATCGATTATTGTGATTTTGTTCATAATAAAAATTAAACAAATCGTGTTAAAATAAATATTATATCATCTAAATTGGAATATAAAACAAATTAGATTAAATTAATATCACTATTTCCAATCAACCTGTATTAATAAAGATATCTGTAGCACTGGGCCTTCACGCAAGATAAGGAGACCTACGAGGTAAGCTCATGCATACTGCGCTCAAGCCACGCACACATAGACCCAGTAGTATTATTTATTCTGTGCCCTTGCACAGTATTCATATTTTACCTACCAGTAATCGAACTCCTTTGTTGTTGAATGCATGCCGCCACTGCGTATACCTACGCATAGAAGAGTCAGGGTTGTCATAACAAAAATATTCTAAATAAAAGTTTTTATTTGAAATAACTACCGGTCGTCCCGTGGAAATCGGTGGAATTTCAAATTTTTATTAAACCTTGAAGTAGATTTACAGTTTAAAACAGAACAAATCGTGTAGTCCATTATAATTATGGACGTGCAATATAGGTGTAGGCAGGTATTAAATTTCGTTACACTTAACATGTACAGTCAACAGCAAAAGTAGATGATGTTTACTAGACTTCAAAATTAACTTTCTTTAGTATAAGTCGGTATTTTCTATATAACTACAGTCAAAATTAAAAAAAAAACAAAATTCAAAATTCAAAATCATTTATTCAGTTAAGGCTACAAATAGCTCTTATGAACGTCATTTTATGCCATCGGTTCGTAAGTCTATCTACTCTGGGCGGGAGATCTTGTACTGAAAAGAACCGGCAAGAAACTCAGCAATTGTCCAGCTCTTTTCTCCCTTACAGCGTCATAAAGTCTGCAGGTACTAGTAGACACTCGAAGGTTTTCGACATGCGTTTAAAAAGTTTTGATTTTCATACTGATTTCATATTTTGAAACTTGACCAATCATCAGTTACCTTTGCTGTTGACTGTACACACGGCGGCAGATCAACCTACCCAAAACTGTCAAAATTTCTACAATCAATTTTGAACTTTATTGTTTGGTTATAAGGATCAATATTCATTGGAGAAGTTTGACAGATTTGGGTAGGTTGATCTGCCGCCGACTGTACACACCCCTTCAGATTAGAGCCGGCAAACTAAGCGAGATTGCCTGCGCCGACTCTGCCGCTCGCTTCCCCGCACCCCCCCTCCCATCGTTGCCCCACGCTAGTACATCAGTCGGCCGACTGTGCCCCTTGCACGGGAACGGATCTCGGAACATTTCGGAACAGTCCGAGCGCTGCTGTCGCGAGATTCCGTGTCCGTGTGAGGTTGTCTATGTGTGCGTAGCTCTAGCACGTTTTTATGAAGTTTACCTTCAGCAGTCTGTAATGCTATATTTTTGTAAACGGACCTTATGTATGATATAGTTTGACAATTATTATTACATCTAGCACAATAAGCAATGCGTATGGTAAAAAAAATGTTGGTTGGTTTCAAGTACGAAAAATAATTATTACACGGTAACTATAGTTGAAAATACTTTGAAGAGTATCTTGAGAGATAAGTTTATTTTTGTTAAAAAAAAAATTGACTCCAAAAAAAATTACCAAAAAAATGCAGTAGGTACCTTTTCAGATCGAACATCTATTCTTACCATACACACCGCCCCACAGATACAAAATATCCGTAAACAAATCTTCTGCATTCATAACACAATATCCATCCAAATTCCCACCTAAACTAACTTTGTAATATACAACGTTATGTGGTCCTATTACGTCTCAACCCGGACGCTATTTTGAAAGCTACAAATGGCCATACAAACATTAAAACGAGGGTAGGCGTACTCAACTCCTGCCACGGCCATCGCCATCCGTCCTGCTTTAGCTGAGATCTTCTGTCTCCCTCAACAGCTTTCCGTAGAGCAGCCACATCAGCCTCCAACCTCGCTAGAGTACCTGGCAACTGCTCGAGGACTTTCAAATGGGTGAGTTGTGACGTAATCTGGTGTGCGTGACCGTTACTGAGGCGCGGTGCGGTTCGCTGGACTTGTTCCTGCTCTATAGCCACATCCATGGTATCAATGAATTCATCGTCTGAGTCGTGACGTCGCGCCGCAGGTGTTGAAGCACCGCTGTCGGAACGGGAGTCGTTTGAATTGCCTTGGCTCGACTTGGCTCTGGCTAGCACATCGCCTGCCACCAGCTCGAGATCACCAGCCGAATCCTCCACTGAGAGGAAGGAGGCGACGTCGGTGCTGTATGACATTGTTTCCACTATCTGTGGAAGAATGGATAGCCAATATAAAAAAAGAAAACAATCGTTGGTTCACGTATACAGAAACAAGAGAAACGTTCTCTCAAAAACAAAGAGGGGGACAGACTTAAAAATGTATGTGCAGGTGAGTCCAATAATATCTCTATAACAGCATAGAACCATGTCGCTCTATTGTATTAACGGTTGCCATGGAATATAAAGTTGATAGAAGTTACTTTGACATGGCATAAAAGTGCTAATATTAAAACAACGCTGATTAAAGCGTAAACAAGCACTAAAAAGAAACGGGGTTTATTCTTGTTATCATTATTCTAGATTAGGGAAACCAATAATTTAGAAAGAGCTGGTCTGATCCCAACAGTAGGGCTTAGATGTAGAGAAAGAAATTGCTGTACCTTGTGTAGTTCTTCTACATACGCTTGCATCGCTTCGTCTTTGGACATGTTGCCCAATTTGTTCCATGACTCCCATTTCGCTCTGAAATGCAAAGCAACATTTATAAATAATAAATAAAGATAAAGGCGACCGGGTAGACCAAGACGAATATGGCGGACAAAGTGTGGGGAGGCCTCTGCCCAGGAGTGCAGCTATGGCTTATATAACAAAAATAATAAATAAATTTGATTTCACATAATTAACAAATCAATAAAAAAATAATCCTGATGCAATACAATAAATTATGATTGATGTGAGAAGCGTGCCTGAAAAGAGTTGGCCACAGAATATTTCCTTGCGGTATACCATATCTGATTAGTGCCTCATCATTTGTATATACCTACCTACCAAAGGAGTTTTGCGTTCTATTGAAAATAAGTCTTTATGAAGGTCAAATTGCTTTCTTATACACACTGAAACCGTATGGTTTTTAATTAATTATATGATTGAGACCGTGTCAAACGCCTTTGCCAGGTCAAAAAAATATCAAATTACTAAGAAACTGGCTATTTTACCATAGTTAGCTATGGTAGAACAAAACAATTCAATCTTTTTATAGCGACAGACTCAATTAACATTCAGCTATCCAGAACAAGCCCTACCACCAACCAAATCGAGTACTTTACATATAATATTGTTTGCGAACAAATTACAATTTGAAAAAAGAAAAAGAGATGAAAAAATTCCACGAGCGGGAATATGCAAATTATTTGCGTAAAACTTTATGTAAATAATCATAAATATAGCTTGTCTAATTTATTCATAACTGATCTTTCAATATTTGTAAAGATATTAAGATCGGATGTTGATGACGTAGTTGTCGACATTGAATAGGGCTCCTTTGGCTTATAAAGTAAAAGTAGATAGTGTTGATTAATTTCGGCGAGTTGGATTGAGCCACGATAGCATAGTTGGCAGTGCACCTGACCCGGCAAGTCACGGGGTGCGGGTTCGAATCCCGCTCGTGGAATTTTTTCAACACTTCTTCAAATCGAGTACAATGAGTTATGTACCACATACAAGCAATCGAACCAGAAAGCTCTGGGTCTGAGACGGATAGTCGAGCCCTAGATCACAGAGGCGGTTAATATACTTAACCTATTTCATCCCACTGCTGGGCCAAGTTCACCCCCAAAACTGTCAACACGTACTTCAGTGGTTACCCACCAATATCTTTTAAAGAAGTCTAGACTCTAGATCAGGGATAGGCAAACTACGGCCCGCGAATGATCGAAATCCGGCCCGCGAACATCAAACAAAAATTTAAGTTCGTGTGTGTTTCAAAGAATGCATACATATAAATTTTTTTGACACAAAAAAAAAAAAATTAAAATACAGCACAAAATTCACAAGTCTGGCCCGCCATAGATTTTGTTAGTAAATATTGTCACGCGAATGAAAAAGTTTGCCCATCCCTGCTCTATCTAGATCGTCCCTCTAACGATTTCTCATGCATCCAAACGCAACGCCCACCATAAATAAAAAAATAAAAAAAATGTACCTGTTAACCACATCCCAGAAGCCAGGCTTTGGTTTGTCGCACGGTCCTTCCGTCGCTTGCTTGAAGTAACTGTAGAACCTCAGCATCAGCTCATTGCTGGGCTGATATGAACCTGGAACAAGGAAAGTCTTTTTTTGAATACATTTCAGGCGACTTTGTTTTAAACTTAACTTTGTTTTTCTTAAACAATTTTTGACTTATATCAGTTACTGTATGACATTGTGGAAATTGAAATCGGTACCTGATGTAAATTTGTATACTTAGATTTTTTTTTTTTTTTTTCAATTTTGTTTTTTACATGTTGTGATGGGTTACACGCATAATGACACATTTAGGTAGCCAAACGCACAATGACACATCGTGTCTACGCAAATTGAAACATATTATCATACGCGAAATGACACACGGGAACGACTACGCGAAATGACATACGCGCTTTAACGCGCGTTTGTCTTTGGTTTTTTATATTGTGTGTTTATTTGTAATGGAAAGTGTCTTTCTATGATAGGGCATTTTCCAATATTTTGATGCTGCAAGGGAGAAAAGAAAGGCCTTTGCTGAATTTCTTGCCGGTTCTTCTCACTACAAGGTCTCCTGCCCAGAGTAGACTTACGTACTGATGGCATAGTTGACTGATTGAACTGGTGCACTGAATAAATTATTTTTAATTTTTTTTTATTTTGACAAGCTAACATAAGATAACATGCTAGAAAGGCGGACTGAATGCTTGACCGAATCCAATTCCCTTCCTTCAAAGAACTTAAAAACAAAAAACTTACTCCTTATTAATTTTTTTTTTTAAAGATATTGCTGTTGACTGCCAATGGCCTTTATAGAGCGTTACAGGACTTTTGTGGGCGGCGTAAAACTCAAGGAGGTCGATGGCGTCACGGGCCAATCATCGGAGGGGTGACCAAAAATGGACCATCTCGAGTTCATCAGTGCTTTAGAAGGCACGTAAAGCCGTTGGTCCCGGCTGCATTAGCAGTCTTAAACAAACATCGCACCGCACTGGCCCCGGTTGGTGGTTTAATTCAAATTCAAATTCAAAATCATTTATACAGTTTAGGCTACAAGTAGCTCTTGTGAATGTCACTATGCCACTATGTGTTTATGGCCCGTTCTCCTTGGGGTGTTTCCATGTGCAGGGAAGGTTCGTGCTGCCCCAGCAGTTGAGCTATAACATGAGCTGGTAACGAGAAACTTAAAATCCCTTAAGCCGTGATGATAAAAAATCTTAAGACGGTTTCTAGAAGGGAAGGCATTACCGAGGCGTTCCGACCGGAGTTCTTTTAACGAGGTGTTGTGTGAGGTGTATAGTGGTAAATTTGATAATGACGACCTCTTTGGTCGAGTGGTTTGTACACCGGTTTTCATGGTGACGCCACCTCTGAGGTCCCGGGTTCGATCCCCGGTCGAGTTAATTTAGAAATTATTGTTTTTCTAAATTGTCTCGGGTCTGGGTGTTTTCAATATACAACTTGTTGATTTGCATTCACGCCATATTCATAGCAGCGGTCGTAATGCTTATACTTATTACAAATAAATTATAAAAAAAATATGAAAAAATAATAATCATATTTTCAAAATCTATAAATACGAATCGCACGTCTGCGTAGCACTAAAAAATAAACGCTCGTTCGCGTACGCCTCGCTCACCCGACCACGCGTAGGTAGCAACAAGCTCGAGCTTCGCGGCGCGCCCGCAGCTTTGTCGGCGCGGCGAGCGCCGGCGGCCGGCGGGCGGCGGGCGCACGCCGCACGCATCAAAGCCAGTGTGCCGCGCAACCCCGAACGAGTGACACATTTCTTTGCCCTAGCGAATTTGGAGCGAAACGTGTTCTTAGGTGTGTTGTTTGTGTGTGTAAAAAAAGTAAAATGACGGAAAATTATTCTAACGTAGAACTTGTGGAGATGGTGCGATTATACGCAATTAGTGGGAACAGTCTACGTCGAGCCGTGGTCATGTTTGTGGAAATGTTTCCAAACAGACCAACTCCATCGCGCGAGGTGGTTTATAAAGACGAAATCACGAGTGTTGTGCAGTTAAAACAAAATATTTTAATGGCTTTTGAGAGTGTAAGGTGAAATCGTAGTGTGCTGCAAAAGTTACCTAGAAACTTAAGGCGCCGTGCTCATTTGTGCATAGAACGTGAAGGTGCCCACTTTGAGCAGTACCTGCGAGTATCTTAAACATGATCAGTAAATAGCTAATAATAGTTTATTGCAACAAAGTATACTTTTATGCGTAAGAGTTAGCCACTTTACCACAGAATACATAATAGTACCTACAAGTTTACGTAAGTTCATCGACTTAATGTCCGCCCGCTGCGCTCTTATGTACCTACTACGGTCTGCACCCCTATTCTCATCAGTCGACGGTCGCTATTCTAATTTACACTGAGATCATTTTATTAATCAATCGGTTCCTTATTACTTTCTCCGTGTTAAAAGTATTTTTTAGTCATTAAGTGTACCAATTACGATCAGCTGTAAAATTATGGCGGGAATGCAAATCTACAACCTGTATAATAAGTATCCCCCTTACAAATAAACACTATTTAAGCATTTATTTAGTTAATCATTGTTTTGTCTCTTTTTCTCAAATTGAGAACGACGTTTGTGTGACGTTGACAAAACAGTGATTAACTAAGTAAATGCTTAAATAGTGTTTATTTGTAAGGGGGTATGTATTTAAGTATGTTTATCCGTTGTCTAGTAACCATTTAACAAGTTTCATAACGAAGCTTCTCTTGGGCTAGATAATTGGTGTGAGTGTAGGAAAGTTTATTATTATTATTATTATTATTTATTATTATTATTATTATTATTATTTAATAATAATAATAATAATAAATTAAGCCAATACCCATCTTTTGTAGCGGTTACTAATTTGTCTGTCTTCTGAATTAATTACCTACTTCAATTATTAAATTCTATTATCATTTACTGTAGCTATAACTTGATTTAAATGATGGAGGCCTTTGCCCAGCAGTGGGACAGTATATAAGTTTAGGTACTTTTCTATTCTATTTAATAGTTGGTAAATTAATAATTAGGAGAGGCCTATGTCCAGCATTGGAGTAAGATAGGCCGATGATGATGATGATAATGAAGTTAATTATATAAACTTAGGTAATCTCAGGTTAGTTCACATATTAACTACCAAACATGAAAATTCTGAACTCAATCCAACTGTCTGTCTTGCCAAAATGTCTTTATAACACCAATCAATACATATTAATATACACGTCTAAACGGTAACTAGTTTAAAAGATCAAAGGTCTACCACCCTATAGCACACACAATACAATAAACAACACAGGCAATAGAAAATCATCAAGTTATTTCAACATTTAAACAAACTAGGATAAAGTTTATTTTGCTTTGCTGAAGCAACTCAATGTAGTATCAAAACGACGCACGCCAATATAGCGTTCTGTGATAGTAAAACTAGGAATACGTAATAGCTATTTACAGACAAACAGAGTAGGTATTGAAAACATTTCGTTATTACACTCTATCATAGTACAGTCAAGAGCATAAATGTTTACAGTAAGTAAGTAAGTACTTTATTGCGTAAAGAGAACAGTATGCAGGTCTTATTGCTAACAAAGAGTATCTCTTAACCTTTTTACCGCCAACAACTTCTATAGAAGTTCGAGATTTTCGTGCCGTCCCACGCCAGCACTTCTATAGAAGTTCTTCTTTGTAGGTACCTACTTTATTAAAATACATTTATACGTTGGCGTACAGTGGGACATCGCGTGCAGGATAGTTGGGCGGTGAAAAGGTTAATCCTACTTTTTCAAGTGTATTCACATTATTAATTATCAATTATTAATTATTTATAATTATTTTGGTCACCCATCCGATGACCGGCCTTTCCAAAACTTGCTTAACTTCAACAATCGCATACCAGGCGCTTAACCAGTGCGCCCGCCTGGCGCCAGTAAAAAAAACGGTGACTTAGCTCAAGTCACTCTCTGAAGAAGAAATAGAAGATATGTGCTAATGAAGGACCAATACCCATGACACGGATATCCCGAGTCGAGGAACTAGTTTTTAAAGGCGCTCCAGGACTCTTCGCTCTCGTCAACCGTCTCGAAGACCCAAACTTCTTGGAGAATCTTATAGGGGACGGGAACACGCTTGGGTGATACTATCCCTCCTAGAAAACTTCCGATAGTTATTCAGTCACGGCTATAGGAATACAAATTATCAGGGGACTTCATCCCACCTTCTTTCTCCCTTCATAGGAGTACGCGTGCTGCTGTCCGGAGTCACCGCTGTACTGTCTCGAACATTCCATCGCACACAAAGAAATTTGGTGACTCGTTTCTTTGTCGCACTTCCGAAAGATGGCATAGTCTACCGGCACAAGTTTTCCCTCCTTCCTATGACATGGTGGCCTGCAAACGAGGCGTGAAGAAGCACCTTGTGAGCCGGCATGGTGAGGGTGATTGATGTTGCGTTGTTTTCACGCTGCACCAGTTGTCTTCGCGTGTGGACTCTATTTGCACTTAACATCAGATGGAATGGAGTCATTTACCTCACTAACTACTAGGGTTGCCAATCATACTTTAAAATAACGTATCCTACGTTATTTTCCATCCCCATACTTTATTCTTTTTAATAAAAATAAAGTATAGAGAATACTTTATTTCCGACTAATGCGTGCGTTTGAACGGAATATTCCTGTTGACTTAATTTCTGAACTACTGAATGATACTCAGACTCGATGAAGTGAAACGAAACGCAACGCTAATTTCTGAACGCGATATAAAACAATTAAAAAATATTAGATAGTGCCAAGAGTACAAAGAAATATGTTTTTAAACATTTAAATAAATAAATTTGGAAAATACTTTATTTTTTCTTTAAAACCTTTTTTTTATACTAGTTAGTGATAGATTTACTTTAATTTCCTGAAAAATAGTTGGTAACCCTACTGACTACATAAAACAGCCTATCCACTAGCACTCAAGCGAATACTCTCTTTATAAAAAATATAAAAAAAACCCGAGCACCTGACCCGGTATGTCAGAAGGGTGCAGGTTCAAACCCTGCTCGTGGAAATTTTTTCAACATTTGTTTTTGTAATTTGTTCGCAACAAAATTTGCGTTAAAAATTATATAAACATTTACTCTCTTTATGTTGCATCTGCTGCCGTGATGTATGAATAAAGCGAAGTGATCTTGATTATAATCGGCGGACAGATTTCGATAAACGACCTTGTAACTAACTAGTAAAACTAGTAAAATTAAGGGTGACTGATGCCGAGTTGTTATCACGCTGCACCAGTTGTCTTCGCGTGTGGACTCCATTTCCACTTAACATGAGGTGGAGTGGAGTAATTAGCCGCGCTAATTATGAAAAAAAAAATTCTTGCTGCCCATAAAATCCAGTCACGCTTTAAAGACTACTAAACTCTCTCCTAAACAATAAGGTTGCGATGCAAATAAAAAACATTTTATTATGATTACGAGTATTTATAAACATGGGTCTCCAAAACATAACCACAAAACGTCTTACTACTCCTATACTGTAGAAAAGTGACACTTGTGATGCAACAAATAAAGTTTATTTTCCCACAAAGAGCGTTCGTTCAACTGAAATAGGTACAGAACGCCGGCCTTAATAAGTATCAATAAATACTTCGGGGCTAGGGTTGCCAGCTTGTCAGGCTTAAGATGGACACGTCACGGCCGGACATGGGCTCAAAAATGTCCGGAAAGGTGTTAAAGAAAGGTTCTATAGTAGATAGGTATCTGATCTTGAGTAGCAATTTAAAGACAGGTTATTATAGTACAGAAACGTCACTCAAATCTCTACTCAAGAACATACTGACGCGGAGTAAAATTCTTTAATAGGAGACTTATTACGATACACTTTAAATCAAACCGTTTAATACTACATAAAAAACATCACTATCTTTTCATTGATTTAGATTATTTTATCCTGATGTTTGGAACCCTTTGCTGGTTCGTGGTAACAGGGTGACTGAGGTGTTGGTCGTCTCATAATTGATAAGTAACTTGCATCATTTCAATTGATTCCGGTGCGTCCGATTGTATAATTGTGTGATAAATGTAATTGATTTATGTCGTTTTTGTCACAATAAATAAATAAATAAATTCAATTTTATGCAGAAAGAGCTTAAAATATCTTTTGGTCTGGTATTATGGTGTTGGGGCTAGGTTTAAATAGTTTGTATGATGGGATTCTAGGATGGGAAGAAGAGGAGGTCTGTGTTTGAAGAAGAACCCAAAGGCTGATTTAGATATAGATGATGGGATCCTATGCCGTGCCGGTGGTAAATTCCAACCATCTTCTCTATTGAAATCAGGACGTTAAATTTCAATAGCCTAGCTAGGTATCATCCTAGGGATGAATAATAACCAAATGTTTATTTCAAAAAGAAAAAGCCGTAGTTCTTTGACCAAAGGTGGTCTTACAAGTGATGTTAGGGCAAGGTAGTTTTCCCCGATCCGATCCGAACCCTTCGGAGAATCTAGTAGGGCACGGGGACGCGCACTTTTAAATGTGCGATGCCGTTCCCTCTAGAAAACCTCCGAAGGTGATTCGTTTCAACACGCCTTGAGGTACCCTTTACGTACCGCCCCCAAAAAAATCTGGTGACGCTGAAAATGCCGTTTGGTCTTCTAGAACTATTGGTGGGAACTGTATAGGACAACTTTAAATTTTTATGTTTTCGCAGACTAGTTTGCAGGATGTAAAGCTGCCTTCCGGTAAGACAGGCCGAGTCGTCATAGAGCTGTTTAGTTGGATATCTGTAAGGCTTTCGATAAATGACTTTGAGGACTGCTCTTTGTGATCGATCTAAGTTAATAATAAGAATCGTTGTTATCTAAAATATTTGGTGTAGGTTTGTCGAATCTGATGTAGTAAACGAAACAACAGGATAAAATAAACTAAATCAACCTGTAAAATAAACGCGAGTAGAATAGTTGTTTTATTTAATTTCTCTTAGGCTTTTTGTTTGTCTAAACAAATGAAGATACGAAATAGGTCTTTTTCAGCATGAAATGTCTTAATTTAAACAAAAACTTCCGGCTTTAAAAATAATATCCGGCTCAAAAGACCAAAAGTCCGACTAAATGTTGCGCCGAGTCCGGCTTTTGAATTCTAGGGCCTGGTAACCCTACTCGGGGCAAGCCATCAGTATGCCAAGCTCATTGACTGCAATCGATAGCCAGCAAGGCTAGTAGAGATCGATGGCATACAAACAAACACTTAAGGGGCAGTGCCACTCGTCAATACTCGAAGGCTACTTGTGCCAAATTGCCAACTTAAAACCATAGAAGTTAGATAGGTACAGACCTGGCATTATTTTGAAGTCTAGATACCTACAAAGTGCGTGCAACGAAATTAGGGATTACTAGCATAAGGTCAAACACATTTAAAAAGACAAGACAAAGACAAAGATTTTTTATTTCGCTTGAAAAAAAAACAAAAGAAAAAAAAACAGAATAACTAATAGTACTCTATACCTCTTACAAATAAACAAAGAATAAGGTCCGAATATAGTTATTCCGTGTTTTGTCCCTGTCATGTAAATGTCATTTCAAATTAGAGTACACGAGTACACGAGACAAAACACGGAACAACTATTCGGACCTTATTCTTTGTTTATTTGTAAGGCGTCTCCGTAGTCTAGTGGCTCGCACGCCGGTTTCTGGTGTTGCCATCTCCGAGGTCCCGGATTCGATTCCCGGCGGGGTCAATGTAGAAAAAACGAATTTTTACTATATTTTCTCGGGTCTGAGTGGTTGTGGTACCCTCGTTGTTCCTAATTTCAATAAAACAAGTGCTTAAGCTACTGTCTTTGGATTCAGAGCAATGTATGTGATGTTCTCTAATTTTTTTTTTACTGTCAACATAGGGATAGAGGGCATAGTTAGGGCATTTTTTTGCTACAACGATAATTATCACATAATTACCGTTGTTACTAACAATTATATTATTTAAATTTTAATTAATTAAATCATATTATAATTAATTAGTTATAATCAGTCGGCATCAGCATACAATTATGAAGCGAGAAGCCGCTGGATGCGTGCAGCACAAAACCGGTTGTTGTGGAGATCCTTGGGGGAGGCCTTTGTACAGCAGTGGACGGTGGACGTCTTTTGTCTGAGATGATGATGATGATACAATTATGTACTCTGACTACCAGTGATTACTATGTAGTATACAGTGCTGATTACTGCATATGATCCAATAACGGTTAACAGCAATTAAAGTTTTACTTTTTTATTTTTAAGTGCTAATTGCTGCACTGAAGCTGAATCAAATACTTATAGAATACAGTGGAAAAAAAAATTCAGCGCTTACATCAGCCTTCCCGGTAGCACAGCGGTCAGTGCAACCGCCCGAATTGCGGAAGAACCAGGTGCGATTCCTGGCTGGGTCGGGTAGGCGTTTAATTTTTCACTGTATTTTATAAGAGAACTCGATCAGCTTTTTTTATAAAAGAATATTTGAAATAATTAGAGAACCTATACCTACAAGCCCTAAAAATCTACAAAATATCCAATATGGTTTTTTTAATTTAATTTATTTTTAATTAATTTAATAGCCTATCACATTATGAAGAATATTCCATTCTTCGTCAGAGATTTAAATCACATTGTAAAGATTGTTTTAATAATTATATAGAAAGAATAAGAAAATTGACTTAAAAAGGACGTGAAAGCCTTTTGGTCGTACTCTTTGTTGATATCGAGATCTTTGCAACCTCACCCGCGACGTTTAGAAAAAATATTGGTGATAGCATATAAATGTTAACTTCAATGAAGTAATCGAAGTATCGTGGTGGCACCGGTGTTCGACACTTTGGGCCCAGTGTTCGACACAGTTTTCGTAGCCAATCATTACATATTTTAATTGAAATTTTACGTTATGAAAGCTGGAAAGCAGGTGGTCTGTATTTAATTGCTACTAAAGACTAAAATCAGTTGCAGACGCCTACATTTTAACCTTTTCACCGCCCAACTATCCTGCACGCGATGTCCCGCTGTACGCCAACGTATAAATGTATTTTAATAAAGTAGGTACAAAGAAGAACTTCTATAGAAGTGCTGGCGTGGACGGCACGAAAATCTCGAACTTCTATAGAAGTTGTTGGCGGTGAGAAGGTTAATGAATAAAGGAAAAATGTCGATCACTGGTTCCTGTACCGGTGCCGCTACACTGCACTACCCTACTTATTTTATTTTAATTTGATTAAGTTTTAAGTTTATTGTTTCTGTTTTTCTTTACTTGGATGAATTGCCCCTTAATTTGTTTCATACTTAATTAGTGCACAACGGGGTCGGCTACATTTGTATGATCACGTTAATTTTACAATGTTGTGTTTAATATGTAAATGTAGTTGTTTGTTGTGCCTTAAATAAATAATAATAAAATAAAATGAAGTATTTAGCAATTAAAGTACTAAAAACTATACTATATTGACAACTTTTACGGATCTACTCGCGTTTATTTTACACATTACTTATTTAATGTTTATCCTGACGTTTCGAACCCTTCGCAGGGTCCGTGGTCACAGGGAGACTTCAGTCTCATAAACGTCAGGATAAACATTAAATAAGTAATGTGATAATGTGTAAAATAAACGCGAGTAGATTCGTAAGAGTTGTTTTATTACAATGTGTAGAAAACAACTCTACTATAGTCTTTAAGTTGCGCAGCGTGACCGAGCGAGTTAATAGTTTAATAATCGACGAGCAACTTGGCGATTCCTCTTTTCAGGCATCGTTCTGCTATTTTGCAACGACTTCATCGACTAAATAAATATGGAATTCGTGGAAACTGCCTTAATCTTATAAAGTCGTATTTGGAAAATAGAAATCAATGTATAGAACTTACGCAAATATGTATCATCTCTAAAAAAGAAATAAAATATACATCTGAACCTATCAAAATAAAAAATGGCGTACCACAAGGCAGCGTTTTAGGGCCTTTATCAATTATCTAAATCTGTAGATCAAAAAGCGTTGTTAATGGTTTACCACGGTTATGTTGTCGCAACTTTACGATATGGTGTTATTTTCTGGGGCAACTCTTCTTATAGAGAAATTATTTTTAGAGCTCAAAAGAAATGTGTTAGAGCCTTCTGTGCATTGAAACCCATAGAAAGTTGCCAACCTTATTTCAGGTCTCTGGGATTGTTAACTTTTCCGAGCCTCTACATTTTGGAATGTTGTATGTTTGTCAAGTGCAACTAAGGTTGCCAGATGTCCGGGATTTCCGGGATTGTCCCGGAATTTTACGTATTGTCCCGTGTCCAGTAATTCGATCTATTGTCCCGGATTCCGAAAAAATTAAATAAAAAAATAAAAAAAATATGACACGGCAGGCGGTCATATAATAATAAAAGTATACATTTGAAAAATAAAATGTATTTTCCTAATAAATACAAATCTAAAATTAAATATTCCGTAATTTATATAAATATTTTTTTTTTACATGTTCATAGCCATAGCCATGGCCCGACATAGAATTGTCCCGGACTCGGTAAGTTCCGATCTGGCAACCTTAAGTGCAACCCTCATTTGTTTGAGGTTATACAGTCTGCAAAAGATTCTCGTCTTCGCCCCAGGAGGCCCTATATTTATACACAGCAATGTAAAACTGCTATGATGAAAAGAAGTGTACTGGCTATGGCCCCGCGATTATATAATAAATTACCTGACAATATACAGAGACTTAATAGAAATAAATTTAAGAATGTATTAACTAAATTACTAATTAACAAATGCTATTATAATATTAATGATTTTTGTAATGATGATGATATTTTGACATATTAATTAGTTTAACGTATTTTATTTGGATTAATGTTAGTTTTTTCTTATTAATTATTATAATTTATTGTTTGTTTGTATTTTAAATATTTATATACCTCTATTGGTGAAACATACATGGTTTCTAAATCAACACCAACATCACTCAATAATATGTACCTATGTTTATGAATAAATGATTCTGATTCTGATTCTGATTCTGATACACTGACTGTTTTAATGGCCGTATTTTAATAGTAAACGAAAAATAAAGAAATTTTTTTTCTTTAATTATGAAGGTAGGTAATAAAGTTGAAGTCAATATTTTTGTGGTACTTGTTAAAGCACATAAAACAGTTCTCTTCAATAAATATTTCTTATTTTTCCTATAATGTGGCGCCGATTCTAAGGTTAAGCAACTTTCGCGAAGGCCGGTCATCGGATGGGTGATCAAAAACTTATCATCTCGAGCTCCTCCGTGCTTCGGATGGCACGTAAAGGTCCCGACTGCATTAGCAGTCGTTAACAACCACCAATCCGCATTGGGCCCGCGTGGTGGTTATGGCGCGTTCTCCCTATCCATCCAAATGGAAGGCTTGTGCCACGGCAGTAGGGGTATTAAAGTATTGCTTTTATTTAACGCAAACATGTTTTATAAAAGTTACAAAAACGCAAATGTTGGAAAAATTTCCACGAGCAGGATTTGAACCTGCACCCTTCTGACATACCGGGTCAGGTGCAATCCCAATTGAGCTATCGTGGTTCTAACCAGCCCGCCGAAATTATTCAACACTATTTTTTTTTTCCTTTGTCCAGCAGTGGACGTCTTTTGGCTGAGATGATGATGATGATGATGATGATGATGATGATTTATGACGGATGTTAATGACGGTAGTTGTTGACATTGAATGGGCGCCTTTGGCTTTCAAAGTAAAAAGTAACAACTCTAAACCTAAATCACAAGAGGCCTACGCATCCGTCACATGTCACGTAACACGCGTTAGAAAGAGAAAGGCGTACGTCTGATGGTGTTGCCGGAAAGAGAAAGGTAAATTTTAGTGGATTTGCTAATAATGTCGCAAGCTAATGAGTTTGAGATTACATAGCTTTTGTGTCTACTGGGTAGGGTTGTCAATGTCTAACTGTTCCATCACCAGCTCATCTTATGCCCCTACTGTTAAGGCATGAGCCTATCATATGGTTGATGAAACACCACAAGGAATGAGTTTGAGATTACATAGCTTTTGTGTGTACTGTGTAGGGTTGTCAATGCCTAACTATTTTATCACCAGCTCATTTTATGTCCCTACTGTTAGGGCATGAGCCTATCATATGATTGATGAAAACACCACAGGTAATGAGTTTGAGATTACATAGCTTTTGTGTCTACTGTGTAGGGTTGTCAATGTCTAACCGTTCCATCACCAGCTCATCTTATGTCCCTACTGTTAGGGCATGAGCCTATCCTGTGGTAGATGAAAACACCACAGGAACAACGGGCCATCATGAACCATCACGCGGGCCCAGTGCGTCGGGTGCTTAGATTAATTTTTTTATTATTATAATTCGATAGGCTTGCATTTGACTACTATCTCACCTGATGTTAAGTGATGATGTAGCCTACGATGTAACATGCTTGCCTAGAAGGTACCGATTCACTCGTGATTTGAAGACTCCAATATTATATTTGATAGGAAACACAGACTGAGGCAAGGAGTTCCACAGCTTTGCGGTACGCAAGAAAAACGTGGACGCAAAACGCTTCGTACGTATGAGTGAAATCTCTATTGTGTAACTATGGCGTCGTGCAGTTTGTCTGGTTGTCCTGTGATAGAAAGGTGATGGAGGAATCAAACTGAACAATTCCATTGCACACTCTCCTTTTTCCTTCTCCAATTAATCCGAGGTTGGGTGATTGTTATCGACTGCTAATGCAACCGGGACGAAAGAGGCTGACGTGCCTTCCGTAGCACGGAGGATGTCGACATAATACATTTTGGTCACCTATCCGGTGACCGACCTTAAGAAAAGTTGCTTAGCTTCAGTAATCCAGACGGAGGGCGTTTACTACTGCGCCAACGAGCTCCTCAAAAAAAAACAAGTCGCAATAAAAAATGTAAGTTATATAAAAGTTTTCATAGAAGAGGTGTCAACCCTATAGATATACAAGTATGTCGGCAAATTATGCAGTTTGTAAAATAATAATTACCACACTCTGTTTTTCCTAATGTATGGGTTCTGGGTTGCAATCTAAGTTGTATGTTGTTTCTAGTTCTTTTTATTCAGCCGAAACGGTATTACATATACACCGGACCACTTCTGTGGTAAGGTTGTTCAAAGTCAAAAAGTCAGATTCTATTTTTTTTTTTTTATTTAATTTATTTTAGTCGATACGCATTCACTTTTCTGTCGTCACGGTTAATTTTATGTCCCCACTGCTGGGGCACGAGCCTTCCCTATGGATGGCAAGACAACAAGGAGACCGGCAAATAAACCACCACACGGGCCCAGTGCGGTGCGGTGATACCAACCTGCCAAGCAAGGAGGAGCTCTAGATAATATAATTTTTATCACCCATCAGAGTGCCTCATAAACTAAAACTAAACTAAACTAAACTTTCCTACACTCACACCAATTATCTAGCCCAAGAGAAGCTTCGTTATGAAACTCGTTAAATGGTTACTAGACAACGGATAAACATACTTAAGAGCGTTTACGCCGCACACTAGCGCCACTTATGAAAAAAAAAACATATCTAGTAATTAGAGGTAGAAAATCAAATTATGCTTAACAAACTATCTGAATGAAGTAATTTAGCATTTTTACGTCACCTAATGAACACCTGACATGTTATGGTTTAGTTAAATATGGCGTTATAGTTAAAAGTGGCCGTAACGTCTTATGTTAAATAATTTAGGGTTTAGGTGACGTAAAAATGCTAAATTACTTCATTCAGATAGTTTGTTGAGCATAATTTGATTTTCTACCTCTAATTACTAGATGTTTTTTTTTCATTGGCGGCGCTAGTGTGCGGCGTAAGCGCTCTTAAAATACTTAAATACATACTTATTATACCTACATAGAAAACACCCAGACCCGAGACAATTTAGAAAAACAATAATTTCTAAATTGACCCGACCGGAGATCGAACCCGGGACCTCAGAGATGGCGAATCCATGAAAACCGGTGTACAAACCACTCGACCAAGGAGGCCGTCTCGCCTCATCATCATCATCATCATCATCAGCTCTTTTTATGTCCCCACTATGGATGGATTGGGAGTACGGGCCATAAACCACCACGCGGGCCCTCTGCGGATTGGTGGTTGTTAACCACTGCTAATGCAGCTCCATATGTCATGACGTCCTACCCGTCATGACATATGGAGCCGAAACGTGGACACTCACGGTAGGCCTGGTCCACAAATTTAAAGTCGCTCAGCGAGCTATGGAGAGGGCTATGCTTGGAGTTTTTCTGAGGGACAGGATCCGAAACGAGGTGATCCGACAGAGAACCAAAGACGTCGACATAGCCCACAGGATTAGTAAGCTGAAGTGGCAGTGGGCCGGCCATATTAGCCGCAGAACCGATAACCGATGGGGTAAACGTGTTCTTGAGTGGAGACCGCGTATCGGCAAACGTAGTGTGGGACGTCCTCAGACTAGGTGGAACGACGATCTTCGCAAGGTGGCTGGCAAGAGCTGGATGAGAGTAGCCGCGGATCGTGCTCGGTGGCGTGCACTTGGAGAGGCCTATGTCCAGCAGTGGACGTGTGTAGGCTGATGATGATGATGAATCCGATGACCAGCTTTTGCGAAAGTTGCTTAACCTCAGCACTCGCAGACCAGGCGCGTTAACAGTATGAAGATGATGAATGAAGATGAAGACTGATGAATGAAATGTATGAAGCAGGCCACGACCACGACGCGATCGATGCCCGACGACGACGACGTGCCATCCGATCCGATTCGAACCCCTGAGAGAAACTAGCAGGACCCGGCGACACGCACTAGTGCATGATGTTGTTCCCTCTAGAAAACCCCCGAAGATGCTTCGTTTCACACGGCTAGAGGAACCCTTGTTTGTATGGAAACCTGTCATTTTAAAAGTTAAATCCTTCGGTATTTGGCCTAGTTAAAAATTGAGAATTTACAAAATGTTTGGCTTTTATTACAAACAATCACAAGTCGTGTAGCCCACGTGAGCAAAACCGCGAACAAATGGTAGTATATATACAATCTGTATTGGCATGCACTGTACAAACTTTGTCCTATTGATGTTCGAACTTTTGGCTACTTTACTGATTGTTATTTACTTGCGACAAGTCTCACCTTTTTAGCACCTGCAAAAATCGAAGACAATAAAATAAAAAAGCCTACCATCTAAACTATTGAGCTTGGAATTTTATGAGTGTAGAATCCACCCCTAAAATTTGTACAGTGCATGCCAATAAAGATTGTATATATATACTAGCTTTTGTTCGCGGCTTTGCTCACGTGGGCTACACGACTTGTGATTGTTTGTAATAAAAGCCAAACATTTTGTAAATTTTCAATTTCTAACCAGGCCAAATACCGAAGGATTTAACTTTTGAAATGACAGGTTTCAAAACACACTTTGTATGTCCGACCTGGAAATTGAACCCGGAACCTTCGGGTATAGGACTGAGCGCTTTGCTACTCGGCCACAGAGACGATGCAACAGAGCCCTAAAAATGAAACAAACAAAAGAAAAAAAATCCGGCACCGCGCGCCGCCGCGGACTGTTAGACGCCACTCACAGCGGCAAGGTCGTGGCCAGGCACTTATAGGCATACCGGGGCGGCAACTGCTCCGCCCCCCGATCTTATTCCTAACCAGTTACCAGACGTTTACAACTAATGTGGCACATCAATTACCAATGTCCTTACGCACAGCTGTTCGTTTCCCATCGAATAAGTAACTACCTAGTATGTCGCGTACAGTGCTTCTAGTTTAACGTTTCTCGGCAATCATCGCATTTCCGAATACAATCAAAAATTTATTTCCATGTCCGTTAATTATTAGATTTGACATAATATAATATTTTTTGAATTCAGAACAAGGTACCTACTTCATTATCTAATACCTTCTTGTATATTTTTACATATACAAATCTGAATCTCGGAAACGGCTCTAACGATTATCATGAAATTGTATGCAGGGGATTTCGATAAATAGATCTAGCTAGGTTTTATTTTTTATATCAAAAAAAAACCGAGCGAAGCTCAGTCAGCCAGGTTCTTATTATTATTATAGGTAAATCAGGCAGGCAGTTGGAACAACAACTGATAGTTGCCTGTACCTGTATCCAATGTAAACTCAAATTATTTGTTTCTTATTTAATTTTGTTGTAGTACCGCGACGCATGGAAGTCCCTACTGCGAGCCCTATGTCCCTGATGTGAGGGATCACAGGAATTCATCATCGTCGTCATCATAGATCTAGTCTATTCTTAAAGTGGTTGACACTTTATGCTGTAATAATTTCTTTGGGAAGTTTATTCCAGGCATCAACCACACTGTTGCTCTAAAAGAATTTTTAGTGAGAACTAATAGAGCTATGCTTAGAATAATAACGGAGTTATGTAAAAGTACCTATAAATCGTAAATCAACTACGTATGATATACGACAAAATAGAATTTCCCCTCATTTTAGAATAAATTAAGGAAGCGTCTAGTCTGCCACCAGTGGCTATTTGGTAAATAGAAATATCAAGCCGCTAGGGATAAAATAAGAAAAAAATAATTCTGCCGCTAGTTATTTATTAGGTATTACCAATTTGTTCCATATTGCAAACTGATAAAGTTCAATTTTAAATACACATCAAAGTAGCGTAGGTACCTAGTGAAATAGTTCCTATAGCGGCAGACTAACATGAAACCCCCCAATTTTAGTTACGCGTTTAATTTTAGTTTTACTAAAATAGTTTTATTTTAGTAAAACTGTGCAACCACGTATCTAAAATTGGGGGGACTGGGGGACCCCCCAGTCCTTCCCCCACCCCCACCCCCCCAGGAGGCGCATAGTTTCAAAGATATGCAATAAATAAATTTTGAGGTTATGAATCTATAAAAGTTATATTATTATACGTTTAAGGGGAGAATTTGCCCCCCCCTTCCGGGACTGGCAATCGCTACGCTGCGCTTCGCTCGGGAAAAAAAAATTAACTTAACCTAACCAACAGTCAGGATTTCGTTAAGTTTGATCTCATACGCAAGGCGAACAAACAAAGCAAAGACTGACGGCGTTACATTATACCTCTAGCGGTGAAATAGTTTGTTATAAATACTCATTCTTAACTTGTCACTTACTAGGTATATCAATTTGTATTTTAAATGGCCACTGGTGGCAGACTAGACACTTTGATAAATTAATAACAAGAAGGAGTAGAAACTCTATTACATACATTATTCTATTACATACAGCAAAAATAGTACCTAATATAAATAAATAATTATAAATTTATACTTAATCTAAAATTGTAGAAAACACATTCAAGGAGGAGTGTGAGAATTCAAAGTTAAAGTTCATATGGAAAAGCAGCAGGGAAAGATACAATTTATTGAGGTATTACATTACTTTTTTTTGGATAGAGACTGCTGATTGCCGAGGGGCATTTTCAGCTTCACCGGGCTTGTTTTAGGGGCGGCGAGGTACGTAAAGGGTACCTCAAGCTGTGTTGAAACGAATCACCTTCGGAGGATTTCTAGAGAGGTACGGCATCGCACACTTAAAAGTGCGCGTCCCCGTGCCCTTCCAGAGTCTCCGAAGGGTTCGGATCGGATCGGGGAGCGGAACCACCCGAGGGCGCCTCTAAAGGCACGGACCTCGGCACGGGTAGACCGGGCCGTGGAGAAGGAGAAGAGCGCCCAGGCACATGACTGTGCCTGGCGTAGAGCGCGTGTGAACCGGTTCTTCGTACCCTTGTTCTACGAGTACGGTGTCTTGGGCCTAAAATAGTGTGCATGTTTAGTGTATTCTGTAAATGTGTGCTGTCATTTGGAGGATCGGGCGGGGGGCGTTCGCAACTGTAATTGGGTCGTCGGGGTCGTTTAGGACGTGCTTAGGACGCCTAGACGAGTACCGTCTTGTTGCGGGAAGGCCTTCAACTTTATAGTTGGCGGCCGCCACAACAAGCGGATTAGGGTGGTGGGGGGCATTATCAAAGTAACGTCGGGAGACGTCCTTGATAAAGTCATTGATTGTGGGGAGATCGAGGTCGCGATGGAGGTCTACATTACGAACGTAATGCGGACAACCCGTCGCGCCTCGCATGAAACGGTTTTGTAGGGTTTGTAGGGGGTACAAGTGGGAGGGCGCGGAATGCGCGAAAACTACGCTAGCGTAGGTCATGACTGGGCGGATGCAGGCTTTGTAAATTGTCGTCTTATTTCTAAGAGACATTTTACTCTGCCTGCCTACAAGGTGGTATAACCTTATATAAAACGCAAGTCCGATCGTGCATGGAGTATTGCTGCCACCTTTGGGACGGTTCAGCAAAATACCAGCTCGCCGCGCTTGATTCGGTGGAACGCAGAGCCAGGAAAATTATAGGTGACGATAAGCTAGTTAAAATTAAGCTTCACAGTCTCGCTCACCGCCGCACAGTTGCCTGCTTGTCGGTCTTTTACAGGCTATACTTCGGAGAGTGTGCTATTGAGCTGCATGAGCTCATTCCACCATCCCCATTTTACCATCGAGAATCCAGACGTACGGCTGGCTACCACCCTTACCTGGTTGATATTCCACTTCTGCGCACTAAGCGTTTTGCTTCTACATTTATAATGCGTACAGCCAAAGAGTGGAATTCCCTGCCGGCGTCTGTGTTCCCGAGTGCATATAACCCTAAAGTTTTTAAAGCCCGAGTGAATAGGCTATTTCTGGGCAAGCTTGTCCCATCGTCGGCCTCTTCTTAGCCCTAGGGATTAGCAAAAGAGCAAGCCCATCTCACAAAAAAAAAAAAAAAAAAAAAAAAAAACCGACCTAAATAGAACGCGGCCCTGTTACGGACGATCTTGAGATGGGGTGCAAACGTAAGTTTCCTATCGAGGGTGACACCGAGATATTTCACCTGTCTGACCCATGGGATGGGACGGTCAAATAAACGAATTGGACGGCATTACATTACTTGGACTTAGGGTTGTAGTATCAGTCAGCATATCAATAACTAGGCCACTTTTTTTTGTTTGCTGATTGCCTCAGACGGTGTTTCCGCTTCACCAAGCTTTTTTGGAGGCCGCGAAAAACTTAAAGGGTTCCTCAAGCCGTGTGAAACGAAGCACCTTCGGAGGTTTCTAGACGGAACGGCATCACGCACTAGTGCTTGTCGCCGTGCCCCACTAGATGCTCCGAGGGGTTCGGATCAGATCGGGGTTCTAGGCCATGTGATGTTTTTCATGCATGTTCACAATATTCAGAGGTCCTATTCTCTGACATATTCGGGATTATAATATAGTACGACGTGTATGTAAGTATAACGTACGTGTATAGCACGTATAGGGAGCTCGATGGCGCAGTGGTTAACGCGCCCGGTCTGCGATTGCTAAGGTTAAATAACTTTCGCAATGGCCGGTCATCGGATGGGTGACCAAAAATTTATTATTTTCAGCTCCTCCGTGCTTCGGAAGGCATGTAAAGACGTTGGACCTGGCTGTATGTTGCAGTCGTTAACAACCACCAATCCGTACTCGGCCCGCGTGGTGATGGCATTGTCAAGGGTAATTAAAGTGTTTTTAATAATGTTGAGATTACTGATTATTATTTTTAAACTATGATAAGACAACAATGGCTAAGCTATTTATTAGATAATGCTCAAAACAAGCTCTGATTGCGGATAATTAAATGGAAATGAAAATCTTTTAACAAACTAGGTAGGTAGGTACTTAAGTTTTACATATTATTTTAGCCCGATTGAAAAGCGTTTATAATTCTTTCTGGTTAGCGTTTGGCCTTCATCTCATGTGATGGTTAGTGATGATAAGGAAGGACGTGCACTTACCCCAAAATCCTCAACTACTGAGGCACTGGCTATCATATCTCTAACTGACAGAGCACAACAATGCTACATTAACACTATTGTTATGTCGACATATTAGATATAAGATGGTGGTAGCTAGCCAGGCAGAATTAAAACAAGGCTTGCTACCAATCAAACCAGTACCAGCATGTACCCTTAGCTGGGAATCATACCAAAACCTCTAGGTCTGTGACAGATGATATCCAGATGACAAATGATAATCCATACCACCCCAACATTACAATAGCATAATATAGCAACGGGACGACCTTGACTCCTATCTAAAAGATTGGTCACTTGTTGCTTCAAATAGAACAAGATGGAAAGAGGGTAGGGAGGCCTTTGCCCTGCAGTGGGACACTATAGGCTCATAATAATAATAATAATAATATAGCAACACTGAAGGAGCTCGATGGCGCAGTGGTTAATGCGCCCAGTTTGCAATTGCTAAGGTCAAAAAAAATTCACAAACGCCAGTCATCGGATGGGATGACAAAATATTTATCATCTGGAGCTTCGGAAGGCACGTAAAGCCGTTGATTCAGGCTGCATGTCGCAGTCATTAACAACCGCCAACCCGCACTAGGCCTGCGTGAGTGGTGGTTTATGGCTCGTTCTCCCTATCCTTTCATAGGGAAGCCTTGTACCCCAGCATGGGGACGTATATATTATGCTGGCAACACTAGGTACCTACTATTCCAATATAAGTTGAAAACGATAAACATGAACAACATACATAATGCGTAATCAATTATTGTGTACGACACAAAGGATGAATTTCCAGAGAGTGAATGTTATGTTAATGTTATCCTTGATAGTTCTTTGCACTTAATTAACCTTTGGACTCTATAATAATAATCTTTGGAAATTGTCATATTAATATTATCAACAAAAAAACAATTGTAAACAAACAATCAATCAAGTTTATCTCAATTAAAAGAATGTTAAGCTTACTCAATTAATTTTATTATTATTAACAATAGGTTTAGGTCATGTAGCAGTTGAGGAAGATAGTGTGCATAATCTCACAATTCCTAGTGAATTGTTTAGGAGATAAAATATCACCCTTACAGGCAACAATTTGTGATGGATTTTGTAGTTCGTAGTAGTTACACACAAGAAAGAAAGTAAAAACGTATATATATATAGTGTAACTTTAAAGTTTTCCATGCTGGTCTGAGACGTAAAAGAATAAATCAGCTAACTAAATTCCTGTGCATGTCGTAAGAACCAACTGAAGGACAATGGTTCCAAGATGATCGCACATCAGGCGATGGACTAGCCACTTATCACTGACATTATCTATTCCACCTCGAAACCCTACTTTGATTATGCTAAATGACATGCTGATGTCACCAGCGGTGAATTTACTATAAATGGGTTATTTTGATGCTCTGTTTACCCTTTTTTGGGAGAAAAATGTGAGAGTATGTTGTTGTATAGGTTTTAAAAAGACAAAGACCTACAGCCTTATCTATAAGGTTAGAAATAGAAATAAAAAAATCTTTATAATGGTACAATTACACATACTCATTTAAAAGGTTTATTCTTAGGTTCCTTAGATTTATACTCTGCTAAGGAATCTAACCTTATAATGAAAAATGCTTTTCTTAATGTTTCCGGAACAATGCCATTATATTTATATTATTTTAAAACTGGAGATGTTTTCATTGCTGTCAGAGCATTCATTGGATGATATACTTATGCAGACTTATAGTTATAACTTCTACTATGCCTGAATCTATTAAAAAAGGCAATAAATTTTGATGGACATATGGATTTTTATTTGTGAGGCAAAATAAAATAAAAGAAATTATTTAGGTTTTTATTACACAATCACTGAGTTAATTTTTTTTATAGTGGTTGAAAGCAATTTTGTTATAATTGGATGTCTCTGACCGGATGTCTTCTTCTCAAATCTTTGTTGTTTACTTTGTTAATAAATTCGTACAACACAAAAAATAAGATAAAGTTATGATAGAAAATGTACTAACCACTTTTCGGCAAACTTCTGATGACGTTCACTGCAGCATTGAACTTATCTTCCAGAGACATAATTAATACAATAACAACTATCACTCGACACAAAATAGTGATAGAATCACAAAAACTTATCGTACTTTGGACTTATTAGGATAAGTCTCATCACCGTATCACAAGAGCGATAGCTTAGCAATATTCGGTACGTACACGGAATCCAGAAAACTTATTTCAAAACTCAAATAAAACTGGAGCTAGAATATTATAAAAAAAACACGGATTCAGGTTTCAATTTGAGGACAAACAAAAGGACAACGTGATTGCTACGCTCGCAAAACGAAAACCACGGACGGACGGAAAAATATTTGACACGACACAGTTGACAATAGTTGACATGACAATGACAGATTGATTTCTTTAGTTATTTCTCAAATCTTAGGAATACAAGGGATATATAGCCCATACAGCCTTAAAACTCTGCCTGAGCGAAGTAGAATAATTTATTATAGTGTTAATTTTCCCCTACATATTTTACACTTTGTAGTCCTTAGAGCATTAATAGTTACTAGTTTAGCCATCACAAACGCAGGTCAGTAGCAGCGCAGTTTGAATGCGGGCCCGCGCAAGTTGTAAGTAAGTGCGTAAAAATAAATGTTTGTATGATTTTCAAGACAAATATTATTAATTGATGCAGATCATCAAAATAACTTCTTGACATCAGAATATGTGAAAAATGTATCCTCATGACTTTCCAGCTCCCCGCATAGACGATGACAGATATTTCCCATATTCTTCTCTTCTTGTATTGATATCATGAACCCAAATACTTTTGTTTCGCCTTAGAGCCAAAACCATTACGAATTCTTTTTCATCAGAGTCCGTGTCGTCCTGCCTTAACCCATCATACTGAACGCGGTTTAAACGCGGGCCTGTGTTGCAACTGCTTTGAAACTGCCGCTGCGTTTAGTGTGCCGACTCCCGCGCTGCTACTGACCTGTGTTTGGTTTGCCGAAGCCTTTATAGTTATATTGGGTGCCGGGTGGACAGGGGATGGATGAGGATGGCGCAGCGCAGCAGGACCGAGAGAAGAGTGTCGTGCGCGGGAAGAGAGGCTCATTATGCCCTACAACAAGTGAATGGGTGGGTGGGTGGAAGTAAGCTGATGATGATGATAATAGCCTCAAATCCGAGACGATATTAATAATGGAGATTTATATTCATTTCAGAACGTTACATATTTTTTTATCTGTCAACACTGACACCCTCTTGTCATTGTCGCAGATCATTTTCTCGTCCTTATTGCCGAATTTTCCTTTGCGAAGGTAATTTTATCCTCAAATATCGATAAAATCCTAAAGTGATTGTGCATTACAAACATTTTGCAGTGTCTTTATGAGTATTTGAGGTTTTTGTGCTGTTTATTTCTTTATGTACGTGTATAGTGCCAGTGTTAAATCTTCGCAAATTATTTGCGGCACTGGATCCATAAAGACGAATGTTTCTCATGCGTTATCCTGTGAAGCTACTGTTATTTATCTGCCTTAATCGCGTCTTTACAGTAGGATATTGTCATAGCATAGCATTTATCCTTTGATCGACAATGTTGTTGCGAGAAAACAAAGTTAAATTTTCACTACTACCTCATTTTCTTGATTGTATATACCAAATACCCTAGGTATTTAATTGTAATAATAAACATAAACATTATATCCATGATTTATGTGCTTTCAATATTAGTTGAACCTAAAATTACTGCTGTTTGTCAGTTGTCACCAGCTACTCAATGGTCCAACATACCCAAATCTATATCCTAGTGTATCTAGTGATTGCCTATTTTGACAGATGCACTAAATAACCCTGGAGCGCAGGTCTAGATTGCTTTATTGATTATACAGATGCACTATAGATAGAGAGTTATAGCCATCAGATCAGTGATCCCTAGATTCTTTGTATTTGATTTGATTCTATTTTGTATATTTCATCTTGAATTCTTATAAATTGAAATTTTCGTCATTCTGCTCTTATTATTCAGGTATGGTAGTTTCAAGTAGTAGTCAATGTTTAAAAAGTTTATTTTTGTTCACTTGTTGAGTTCCTTGTGTAATAAATAGATTTATATAGTTACTTGGTATGTTTAGGCCATTTTGTAAGAAAATAAATAGGAGACATCTAATTGATTGTTAATTACACAACAAGTACAAGTAATGAAAATACACTTGGTAATCAAAATGGGTGCTGAGACTAAGCTTGGTTTTTTTTTTTTTTTTTGAGAGAGACTGCTGGTTGCCGAGGGGCATTTCCAGCTTCACCGGGCTTGTTTTAGGGGCGGCGAGGCGTACCTCGTCGTTTACGTATAAAGGGTACCTCAAGCCGTGTTGAAACGAATTACCTTCGGAGGATTTCTAGAGGGGTACGGCATCGCACACTTAAAAGTGCGCGTCCCCGTGCCCTTCCAGAGTCTCCGAAGGGTTCGGATCGGATCGGCCGAAGGGTTCGGATCGGATTGGGCTAAGCTTGGTGCCAAATAGCAAGGCTATGGCAAACTGCCTTGACAATTTCTTACTTACAAATCCATAGAATTGTTTACAAGATACCTTAATAGCTAAAAATATGTGTTTACCAATTCTACAAAAAGATATTTTTGGAAATATCAATAGCTTTTCTATTATATTCTGTTCTATTGTAGCAAATGAAAATTCTGTATTAATCTCCAAAATTCAGTATGAAGATGGCAAAATCTTAAAAATTAAAACTACCGATTTCTCATTTTTCATGTTTCTTGAATTTATTCATCATAAAACATAAATTATGTCAAAACTTCATAGCTACTTCTTTTATAATACTAATGCATTTTACTATTTTGACAATACCATTAAAACAATTTGAATACATTCATAACAAACTTTACTTTTAAATATTTAAATCGAATAACAACCAGCAGCAAACCATAGATAAAATTCTATATTATAACTAGTGATTGGATAATCGGATGCATATATTTACCTAAAAGTTAGATGTTGGCTGTTAAGGAATGCACTTTTGTATCTAAAAAATCCCGGGATTTCAGAATCAACAAATTTAGTGTTTTGATTAGAAAATCAAATTTTACCTATGTTCAGGTGTTGGCTTATTAGCCTTGGCTTATTAGCCAACACCTGAACATAGGTAAAATTTGACAGTGCATTCCATATTTGGAATGCACTTTTTTAACAAAAAAATCTCTAGAAAAAATAACTTCCTCATAATTTTTCATTTCTTCAATTACTTCTTCAAGTTTCAAAACATATCTTAAACAAATAATAAATTACAAAGAAAAACAAATTCTTGATTATTAATGTAAAACAACATCACCAACAAACTCCCGCGCTCAACTGACAACAGCATTGTATTAAACGACTAAGTTGAAAGTTTAGGATACAAAGTATACAGGGCGTCATTCTACTGAAAGAAGACTTTATCTTAATTTTAAAAACAATTTAAACTGCATTCATACATTTTAAAATAATTGCGTGGTTGAACCGGGAATCGAACCCGGTACACAAGGAAAAAAATCATCCTGCAGTTTTATCATACAGGTCGGAAGGCTTCATCATAAGGATTATTTTTGGCTAAATAACATAGCATCAGAAATAAAAGGAACACCATGAAATTTTAACATTTAATGTAAAATTATGTTAAGAAAAATGAAAAGCTGACATTGCCGTAAGGATGGACAAAACTGTTGCTTACAACCAGGTTAGGTACCTGGTCTCTTTATTATTTTCACTTTCACACAATCACTGATTATAACACTGAATTATGTTAAATACCTACTCAATCGTGAATCATACCATTCAATTCAAGATTCATATCAATCATAATGGGAATATAGGCGTTATGTCCGCCTTTTGCTGTATTTTTGCAATAAACAATAAATCATTATCATCATTAGCTTATTCACTGCTGGACCTGTTGTTGTTGGCTGCTGGCCTCCCCCAAGGACGAATATAAATAAATATAATTAGATTTCTCCAAAGTTGTCTTCTTAGATCTGTATTTACAATAAAATTGGAATGCATGCTTTGATTTATGCAAGGGTTTGTGAGTGTCACCATGCTTCTCATTAAATAATTTGAGATACCTGCAGTTACTGCATTGATTGTCAAAGTAATGAATTACTTCTGAAACACAAAATACAAACTAAAGCTATATTTTGTTATTGCCTCAATTATAAATTTATATATCCCGGAATAAATTACCCCTAAAATGTTCTGGTACAGAAGGCAATGGGAAACTACTGCACTAATCTCCCAAGAAAACCACCATTTCAGTCTGACCCTGACTACCTGAAGTTTTAGACGAAAACAAAATGAAAAGTATATATATTTTGATTGTTCCAGGAGATTGATATCTAGTCCACAATTGCCAACACACAGAAAACCACGATGCCAGAGCTGACTGAACTGGACAAGGCCACCGCCTCCATGACAGAGAAGCGTAAGGAGGAGACTGCTTCGTCGGACAGTGACTCCGATGACACTATTCCGGAGCTGGAAGATGCTGGTATGTTTTGTTTTATTATTAACAGATTGACAGCCCTGAGTCCCAGATTATTTTATATATTTTGTTAATATAGTCATCATTGTTGTGTTCCGGCAGCTAAAGATAAGATAGCCATAGTAGTTGAGGATTCCGTGTGAAATGAACTTTCTCCTTTAGCCTTATTAGGTGAGAAGAAGGCCAAGTTCTTACCCGTTCTGAATAATTTAAAAAAATAAGCCTTTTTTATAAACAATATTATATTAACAATTTTTTTTACTTTTTAACTATGTTTGGTGACTGATTGGTGGTTGTTTACGACTGCTAATGTAGTGCACAGAGGAGCTCCAGATGTTAACAACAAGATTGAGATAATTTATCCGAGCCAAGGTTCTAGCCTTTTCCACAGCTAAAAAATAGACGATTTTTAATAAATAAATAGATATTTCTTCTCCACAGCTAAAAAATAGACATCCTGAATGGGTAGTAGGTTAAAAAAATTTTGGACGATTCAAAATCACTTTTCTAAAGTTTATTTGAATAAAGAATATTTGACTTTGTTGACTTTGAGGTACCCTTGGGTACGATCCGTACCCTACAGAGAATCTAGTTGGGAAAGTCGCTTCTAGCCCAGTTTCTAGAGGAAATGGCAAACGCTTGCAAGAAGTTTCTCTGAATGTCTTTTTTGCGTGTTGTGGCTATGTGTCATGCTATAATAAAGCTGTATGCTGTCTCCCGCCCTGTGTAGACTTACGAACTGATGGCATAGTGACATTCATAAGAACTACCTACTTGTAGCCCAAACTGAATAAATGGTTTTGAATTTAGCTCTAGCTGACGACATGACTTTGTTCACAGGCGCGCCTGGAGCCGGCGGTATCTCCAACCCCATCGCTGGCATCGGCATCGTGTCTAAGGCGAAGCAGTCGCGAGGCGAGAAGAAGGCGCGCAAGATCATGAGCAAACTGGGTCTGAAGCCAGTGAGTAGCCAGCACTCTGTCAGTTATTTTTTTTCTTAAGTTATCAACTGAGGTACAAAAATAAAATAAGAATTGTCTTTAATTTAGTCTAGGTTAATATCTAGTTAATTAAATTAAAGTCAATTATTTCAAAGATAAAATTAAAATAAAATGAAATAATGATAATTCATTCAATTACAATGTATTAGTCAAGTCTAATTGAAATAATTATTAATTGTTTAATTTTTATGTTATCTATATAGTAATATGTGAAGCAAAAACTTTGTACCCCTTTTTACGAAAATTGCGCCGACGGAGGAGTATGAAATTTCGCACACTTATAGTTAATATAGAGATGGAGTACAGAATGTTAGTATTTTTTTTAATTATGCATAAAAATACATTAAATCAATAAAACAAACATTACACACACTACCATGTAATTGACACACACGCATATTACTCTTTTCAAAAATGGAAGAGGAGCGGCCGAAATCTATCAATGCCAATCCAAACTCACATTCTATCTTTTTTAATTTTTCATTGCCTAGGATTCAATCCGTGCAGCCTTAATAAAATTACGGTCGAATTTCGACCACTGGGCGACCACGAGTAATTTTAAATATACAGGGTGTTCGGCAGATCGTTGAACATACGAAAATGGGGGGTAGGTGGGGTCATCTCCTAACTATTCAGGCATTTAAAAAAAAAACCTGGTCATAAAAATTTTTTTATACAATATGTTCTGGGCTCTAATTCCTGTAACAAAAATCGTAACTATAATTATTATAGCAACTTAGTTGTTGAAACTATTTTCGTATTCCCATCCCTCTATCAAACCGAATTTAAACTTGTTACATTATCGATACGGTTTTTGTTATGGAAATCGCGAAGCTAGATCGAAATATGCGTATCGCTCGGCAACTCATAAATATATGCATATGAAGACGGTACATAGCGCCCACTGAATTACATTCAAGTATTTGAATATTTCTACATTCAAAAATGTTTCAATCGTTTGTAAAATCAATTTTCGACCTTATGTTACAGGAATAAAGTAACATTGTGTCCAATATATCAAAATTCAATAGAAATTCTGCCGTTATAAGGATAAAGGCACAACTAACATTTTTTTAAATTTGAGTTAGATACATATTTGGAATCAGGAGAAAAAGGCCTATCTTTTCAAACCCGTTTTTCTCCTGATTTGAAAAATGTTAGATGTGCCTTTTTTAATTATGACGGCAGAATTGAACACTAAATAAATATTTTCTTCTTTTGTTGTTTGTCCATCTGTGGGCAAATAAATACTGCTGATGATGATGATGATGATGATGAAAACTTTCCTTACAAGGTGCAAGGCGTGAACAGAGTAACAATCAGGAAGTCCAAGAACATTCTTTTCGTGATCAACTCACCGGACGTATACAAGAACCCTCACTCGGACACGTACATAGTGTTCGGAGAGGCCAAGATCGAGGATCTGTCCCAGCAGGCCACGATGGCTGCGGCTGAGAGGTTCAAAGCACCGGAGACTGCTGCGGCTGGCAACGATGCTGCTGCCACTGGCACGGTGAGTTTGAAATTTGTTCTTTGTAGAATTGTTGCAAAAAAAATTATCACTCTTCCTTAAAGCTACTGCCAGACAGATTTGCGATGGGTTTAAGAGAGTTATGCCCATTTTCACCATTGACCCCTAAATTTTAGGTGACGGTTTTACTCCAAAAACTGTCACCTAACTTGGCTTAGGGGTCATCTAAAACTTAGGGGTCAATGGTGAAATCAGGCATAAATGAAATGGAATGAAGGGGCTAGTTTACCTAAAATTGCTGTGATGACAATACTAAAAGTTGTGATGACCACCAACGTTCGAGATGTTCGTTTTTGGGCCCTTATTTTATTACAGTTTTGAAGTGATGCTTTTCTGATAGATCTGCCTTCTGAGATGATGTTTCTAAAAAGAAAAAAAAAATATGAAAGCCCCCCAACATAATTTAAAAAATATTTAAAAACTTGAAATCTTGTTTTCTTCATCAAGCTTTTCTTATTATTTTTGGGTTCTAATGAAAGTTTTAGTGTTTATTATATATTGCTAAACTTATTTATACATACTAAAAGGTATTTTAAGGTTTCAATGCAATTTCCTGAAAATAAAACCAAGCGGTTGCTGGCTAATGGATAGTACTTTTGCATTACTAATTTAAAAAATAAGTTATATTTTTTAAATACATACATTTACATTAGAAAAGTGAAGTTGCCAAGGTAGAAAAAGTTTAGGGTTGCTATTTTATGAATTTTTATTATTGACCTTTTTTATTAGATAATACAATGTTTGGGTATGTTTAAAAAATATATTAATACAGGGAAAAGTTCCTTATTTTTTGCTCTTTTCATAAAATATAATTTCATCACTGTAAGAAATAGGGGGCCCAGCCTCCATACAAAAATGGAACATCTCCTTTGTTTATTTATTCTTATATAAGAAATCGTTTTGTGTTCTAACACAAATTACTTGTATTTATGTGTTTTAGGCAATCGCAACATCCGCATATTAAAAAATACGATTTTATACTGGCTAAGAATATTTTATATTGATGGATATTTGTTTTCAGTTGAAGATAATATTTTTTAAAGATGCGAACATCACAATCGCTATAAAATATGCGTAATATGTGTACTAAGACTATACGAAGAATAGACCATTTTTCATGTTTAAAATAAACTTTCTCCCCAACAGACCGTAGCCCCCATAGCCGAAGAAGATGACGAGGAAGGCGCAGACGAAGCCGGCGTCGACGAGAAAGACGTCGAAATAGTGATGTCTCAGGCGAACGTCTCGCGGGCGCGAGCCGTGCGCGCGCTCAAGAACAACCACTCGGACATCGTCAACGCGATTATGGTTAGTGCTTAGCGTAGTCAACTTAAAAAAATGTTATTGTCAAATATTAAACATAAGTAATTGTAAAAAAAACAAAAACAGTCACCATAGTCATTTCATTAATCAGCATAATCAACATAGTCACCATAGTCATTAATCAGCATAGTCGACATTCATCATTATAGCAGCGCGGTTGCGAATCATAATAGCTACCAAGTCTTTATAATCAATAATCATTTAAATCAAATCAAATAATCATAGTAAAAAAAATCAACATAGGCGAATATGGTTTTCTAACCATATTCTTCTGCATAGTCATTATAGTCACCATAGTCATTAATCAGCATAGTCAACATAGTCAGGTCGGTCGACAATCATTATAGCAGCGCGGTTGGCAATCATAGTAGCTACCATAGTCTTTATAATCGACATAGTCAACATCAACAAAGTTACTTTAGTACTAGTTGTAAGCGCAGCCGACGACGTAGAAAGAAGTGGAGGTAGTAATGTCCCTGGCGAATGTGTGATAAAATTTTACTAGAAAAAAAATCAACTAGTCCCAGGCAGCTCGAGTGGGCATCGAACCCCGCCCTGTAACTACATATAGCATTGTGAACGTAAAAATTAAAATAATAAAATACCCAATATGTATTTTATAACGCAACTGTTGTTCTAACGAAGTGTATTTGTTCCACAGGAGCTGACGATGTAGGCGTATAGTCACAAGCTAGGTTAAGTCAGTGTTAGCGAGCGCCTATCAACGCGCATACAAAGTTTCAACTCGCGCAAGTGTCGCGCGTTCGAACCAAGCAAATTACGCTATCAAAAAAATGAAATAAAAATAATAATTTTTAATTATCATTATCAGACTTTAACAATTTAAGTAATTGCGGTATTTAGGTGCGTCCATATTATATGACAAAACATGTAATATAGTTATGTAGCATGTTTTATTAGGATGATAGTTGTGTCAATAAAACCACCTTTACCTATATTTTTGTAACATGTTATATAACTTATGTTATATGTAACATAAGTTGTATAACATGTTTCTTAACGACTTGTTGTTCTGAAACCAGACAATAGAAATTCAATTGTTCTATGGCACTGTGGTTACATTGGGCGTCCAAGTATTTAACCTTTTCACCGCCCAACTATCCTGCACGCGATGTCCCGCTGTACGCCAACGTATAAATGTATTTTAATAAAGTAGGTACAAAGAAGAACTTCTATAGAAGTGCTGGCGTGGGCGGCACGAAAATCTCGAACTCCTATAGAAGTTGTTGGCGGTAAAAATGTAAATGTGGACTCACCTTGAATGCTATGATACAGTGACTTTACAGGGAACAGAATCGTATGATATACTGTAATACTAAATTTATTTCATTAACTATAATAATAGTTGTTCTAATGAAATATCTATCGTATCTATTATGCCCGCTATGTATGTACCTACAACTATAGTGGACTTTATTTTTTGTTGGCGTTATACTAGGCTAGGGGATGTTTTGAACTGCTAGGGGTGACGACAAGGGCAAAGGGTAAACAGTTCGATTGAAAAAAAAGAGGGTATACCTTGATCAGCGAGCGGCAGTACACCACGTGTCCGGCAGGCGGGCGAGCAGTCTGAACCGGCACCAGATTGGTGGCCGGTGGATGAACTTTGCTAGAACACACCTGGAGCACCAGCGCGTATCTCACAGTTTTAACACTCGTAACGCGGTAAAAAAATGGAGATCTCCTGTAAGCGCGTGCGGCCATCTTTTCAAAACTGTCGTTGCATTGATTCGCGATCGCAGCCGCAGCGAGCTCGTTGACGTGCGGCGTTCTATATTGCGGTCTCGCTCTTGTGCGCGAGAAAGGTATGTATTGGAGGGAGATGGGTAAAGGAAGCTAGTACAGAGCCAATCAAACTACTTTTATCAAATAGGAAAATATTACGATAGCGAAAAATGTAAGTATTATTGCGCGGCAAATTTAAAGTCACCAACTGGCGCAACCAATTACCAATATGATGTAAGCAAAGGTCTTTTATGAATTAAATCAGTGAAATTGTGACAACGTATATTTGATAGCGTGATTTGCTAAATGTATACTTTGCAAAATCCGTTTTAATTGTATAAAATGGTTTTGTGTTGTATGAACGTGCGGCTGGCAAGAGTCTGCCAGGAAGGTAACATACGGCGTGTATATAGCATTATTTACTTCAATAAATTTTAATTCTATCTATTTTGTTTTATTTCGTCTGGTTTTATGTTGATTTGACAAATTTATATATTTAGAGCCTGCTAAACATTGGTAGATATAGCAGTGTGAGCAACACTAGTTTTTATTCATAATTTGGAACGCGCTCTCTTGAAATATTATTTTATTTGGGACAATGTATAATTATTAATAGACAGGTTTTACAAATTATTTGATATGAAACTATAAGTAACTAAAACTATTAATTGAAAACTGAAATTTGGCGTCAAAAAACTTCCGCGTCGCTGTCGACTGGTAATGTACCTAAGAGACTGGCGGCATTGCCTCGTATGACAATGCTTAGCCTCTAGCCAAAGTAAAAGCCAGCCTTTGGTTCATGGGAAGAGTCAACCAGCTGTTTGGAGATGTCATTAGACAAAACATGAGCACTCTGACCCCACGGCCCGAGGGTTTCAACCCCAAACGAATCGAAAATATAATTGCCGATAAGGTTATTATACTTTCGCTGCTTGAGGTTTTCTGCAGCCGCAGCAGCAGCACCAGCACAGCACGCTGTGCTCGGAAGGTGGGATGGCGCAAGAGTATCGACACAAGTTGCATCATAACAAACCATATTTATACCATTTTAATGGTAATAAAATGCTGCTACAAGGTGTTTTGTAATACCTGCATAATCCCGAATATGTGGCAGATAGGGTAACGTTGATAGAAACCTGGAAAATTATTAACATACTGAAAAGCACCACATGGCAGAGTTGAGATTCTTTATTACTAAGTAAAACTGTTATGAGAAGAGATGATTAGCATGAAGTAGTATGAACCGGAAACTGGTAATCATGACAGCCCTAGGTCAAGCTGATACGTCGTTCTTAGTCGTCAATCTCATGATCAAATTAATCAGAAGTCGAAAACATTGCAGGAATGAACAAAAAAATTGGAGATTTTTTTTATGAAAGGTAAATCTACGTATTGAAATGAAACAACTTTTACGGATCTACTCGCGTTTATTTTACACATTACTTATTTAATGTTTATCCTGACGTTTCGAACCCTTTGCAGGGTCCGTGGTCACAGGGAGACAGGTGTTGGTCGTCTCTTAATTTATTTGGTAGCTTGTATATCTTCATTTAAATTTAATCAGGTGCGTTCCGTTTTGCGCAGAAAGAGCTTACAGTATCTTTTGGTCTGGTAGTATGGTGTGTTGGGGCTGGGATTTATTTGTTTGTTAGGAACAGGATAAACATTAACTTTTTCACCGCCCAACTATCCTGCACTCGATGTCCCGCTGTACGCCAACGTATAAATGTATTTTAATAAAGTAGGTACAAAGAAGAACTTCTATAGAAGTGCTGGAGTGGACGGCACGAAAATCTCGAACTTCTATAGAAGTTGTTGGCGGTAAAAAGGTTAAATAAGTAATATGTAAAATAAACGCAAGTAGATCCGTATAAGTTGTTTCATTTCAATGTGTAGTGTTTGCGTAAACTTTAGAAAACAATAAGTAAATCTACGTAAATATGATTTTGCATGTTGTCACAGTGTTTTTTACTTAGTTGCATGGCTATATTTCGGGAATATACACTTATTACCAAACTCCTGTAAATGTCTTAATCACAACAAAGGCAATACCAGTTTCTGCATCTTCATGCGCCAGTTAATTGCCCAATTACAGAGTTAGAATTGAAGAACTTGTGCGAATACATCTCTGAATAATTTGTAGGTATATAAAGTTATACAACTTGTTGATTTGCATTCACGCCATATTCATAGCAGCAGTCGTATTGCTTATACTTATTACAAATAAATTATAAAAAAAATATGAAAAAATAATAATCATATTTTCAAAATCTGTAAATACGAATCGCACGTCTGCGTAGCACTAAAAAATAAACGCTCGTTCGCGTACGCCCGCTCACCCGACCACGCGTAGGTAGCAACAAGCTCGAGCTTCGCGGCGCGCCCGCAGCTTTGTCGGCGCGGCGAGCGCCGGCGGCCGGCGGGCGGCGAGCGCACGCCGCACGCATCAAAGCCAGTGTGCCGCGCAACCCCGAACGAGTGACACATTTCTTAGCCCTAGCGAATTTGGAGCGAAACGTGTTCTTAGGTGTGTTGTTTGTGTGTGTAAAAAAAGTAAAATGACGGAAAATTATTCTAACGTAGAACTTGTGGAGATGGTGCGATTTTACGCAATTAGTGGGAACAGTCTACGTCGAGCTGTGGTCATGTTTGTGGAAATGTTTCCAAACAGACCAACTCCATCGCGCGAGGTAATGCTTGCTGCCACGCAACGACTGAGGGATCATGGCCAGTTCAACGTTCCTCGACATGCGCAGGGTCGCGGCAGTGTGGGCCTCTCAGTCGATTTGCAAGAGCAAATACTCGAATACTTCGAGAGGGAACCACGTGCCAGTACTCGTGATGCTGGCCGCCACTTCAATGTCCACCACACAACAGTCTGGCGGCTTCTTAAGTCAACAGCACCCGTTCCACTTCAGAAGAGTTCAAGAATTGAACGAGCAAGATCATGCCGCCCGGGTCACTTTTTGTCACTGGGTACTAGAACACCGAGAAGCCAGCATTCTATGGACGGACGAGTGTATGTTTACGCGCATCGGTGTTTACAACGTCCACAATGAACATTGGTGGGCTCACCGCGAACAGAACCCGCATAAGACCAAAAAAGATTCGTTCCAGCATAGGTTTAGCATCAATGTGTGGGCTGGCATTGTTGGTGGACATTTACTCGGGCCCTATTTCATCGAGGGTTATCTCAACAGCAACTCCTATTTGCAACTTTTGCAGCACGTAGTTGACGTAATGCTTGACGACGTGCCACTAGCTCTTCACCGGAATCTCTTTTACCACCAGGACGGGGCGCCTCCGCATTATGGACGCCAAGTGTGCGATTATTTGGACGAAGTGTTCGAAACCCAGTGGATTGGTCGAGGTGGGCCAGTGCCCTGGCCTCCGAGGTCGCTAGACTTGACTCCTTGAGACTTTTATTTGTGGGGAGACATAAAAAGAATGGTTTATAAAGACGAAATCACGAGTGTTGTGCAGTTAAAACAAAATATTTTAATGGCTTTTGAGAGTGTAAGGTCAAATGGTAGTGTGCTGCAAAAGTTACCTAGAAACTTAAGGCGCCGTGCTCATTTGTGCATAGAACGTGAAGGTGCCCACTTTGAGCAGTACCTGCGAGTATCTTAAACATGATCAGTAAGTACCTAATAATAGTTTATTGCAACAAAGTATACTTATGCGTAAGAGTAAGCCACTTTACCACAGAATACATAATAGTACCTACAAGTTTACGTAAGTTCATCGACTTAATGTCCGCCCGCTGCGCTCTTATGTACCTACTACGGTCTGCACCCCTATTCTCGTCAGTCGACGGTCGCTATTCTAATTTACACTGAGATCATTTTATTAATCAATCGGTTCCTTATTACTTTCTCCGTCTTAAAAGTATTTTTTAGTCATTAAGTGTACCAATTACGATCAGCTGTAAATTTATGGCGGGAATGCAAATCTACAACCTGTATTGTTCAGAAGAATACATACGACAAATTGGCGCCCAACGTGGGGCCTAAGCTTTTAAATTAATATTTTCGTATTGAAAATTGAACTGTTTTTGGAACCTTTATAAATCGCGCCCCTAGAAAATGCCGCTTTATCTATTTTTGTTTTTTTTTATTATTATACAACCTTATTTTTAGTTTATACGAAAACCGAAACACGGGTCAAATATTTTCATTTAAAGAATCAGTAGATACAAAAAAAAATATATATATTGAAAACTGACGAAGTTACAAGCTTTTTGTGATATCCCGTTGCGTTTTTAGTAGGGTATACTATAATTGAGATTTTGTAAATATTATTTGGTCAAAATGTAACACGGTATAAAAAATATTGAAATCGATTCTATTACTGAATGACTGAATCTGAACAAACAGTTTTCAGGTTTCGTATTAACTAAAAATAACATTGTAGATAATGTTCTGAGGATAAACACTTAGGATAAACACAAGTACTAAATCTATGAACACAAGGGATTAAAAACCAAAGACAAGGCAAAGTTTAGTAACTAACTGGCTGTTAAAACAACACAAATAAGAAGACATTCAGACCAAAGAGGAAAGTAAAATCAAAACTGTTTTTTGACATTGTCATGTATAACTAGAATCGGTGACAAGAAATTCTTCAAACAAATTTTTCTATTTATGCAAAATGTCTATTATAAGAAACGCACTGAAACCTCTATTCCGCCGGCCAGTTAGTACCACAACCGTGTTGCACCACCCCCGCAGTTTAGTCAAACTGAAGAAATTGCAAGGGGAGTTCCAATGCGAAGATGGGAGACCTATCTGGCTGAAAGCGGGCTTCCTTGACCGCGTTCTGTACTCGTCGACTATCGTAGGGTGCTTCCTCGGTGTTTTTATGGTGCTTTCCGTGGTCTACGATAACGCCAAACCGCCATCTTGGAAAGGTAGCACTTGCTAGTGTTTGCGATTATCGGGTTTTGAGATAAAATAAATGATCGTAATTTAAGATGGATTTTATTTGGTTGATTTGGCTGTCAAACGGGCGTCCGCGTGGCATGCTGTTTCATTTATATAACCCGCGCCACGTGCGACGGGCGTCTTGCCTCATGCAGCGCTGCTCTATGAATTTACACGAAAAAGACAAGCCAAGCGGGCGCCCGCGCCGCCGGCGCCGTGTGCCCGCTTGACGCAGCGAACGGCCTTAGATGCAAAGCGGGGAAGCGTGTTTAAGAGCGTTTACGCCGCACACTAGCGCCGCCAATGAAAAAGAAAACATATCTAGTAATTAGAGATAGAAAATCAAATTATGCTCAACAAACTATCTGAATGAAGTAATTTAGCATTTTTACGTCACCTAATGAACACCTGACATGTTATGGTTTAGTTAAATATGGCGTTATAGTTAAAAGTGGCCGTAACGTCTTTTGTTGAGCATAATTTGATTTTCTATCTCTAATTACTAGATATGTTTTTTTTTTATTAGTGGCGCTAGTGTGCGGCGTAAACACTCTTAACACTGAATTAGCTGTCCGCCGCCCACTAAAATAACTCTGCCTTGCTCCGCACAGTCCGCAACTCCGCTCCGCATTACTCCCGTGCTCCGCTGCGCTACAATGGACAGGCAGTCTAATGGCCCTAAAAGCCGGTCATCTAAAGATGTAGGTAGGTAATTAACCTTTTTACCGCCAACAACTTCTATAGAAGTTCGAGATTTTCGTGCCGTCCACGCCAGCACTTCTATAGAAGTTCTTCTTTGTACCTACTTTATTTTTATTTTTTATTTTTTTTATATTAGAAGGAGGCAAACGAGCAGGCGGGTCACCTGATGGAAAGCAATCACCGCCGCCCATGGACACCCGCAAAACCAGAGGAATCACAGATGCGTTGCCGGCCTTTAAGGAAGGAATAGGCTCGTTTCTTGAAGATTCCTAAGTCATATTGGTCCGGAAATACCGCCGCTGAGAGCTGGTTCCACAGCACTGTAGTTCGTGGTAAAAAATTACGTGAGAAACGCACAGTAGTAGATCGCCATCCATCAAGATGGTGTGGATGGAAAGACAGTCGATTGCGTGTAGTGCGGTGAAGGAAATCAGCGGCAGGGATCAAACCGAACAATTCCACAGAGCACTCCCCATGATAAAGGCGATAAAATATACAGAGAGATGCAACGTCTCTCCGAAGGGCCAGTGGATCGAGCCGACCAGAGGTTACCACGTCGCCGACAACTCGAGCAGCTCTGCGTTGAATGCGGTCAAATGGGAGGAGTTGGTACTGAGGCGCTCCAGCCCAAAGATGGGAACAGTATTCCATATGAGGCCTGACCTGTGCTTTGTAAAGCTGTAAGCGATGGGTCGGCGTGAAATACTGTCCCGCTCTATTGAGCACACCCAGCTTTTTCGAAGCTAATTTAGCTTTTATTAAAATATTTTTATTTATTAAAATAAATTTATACGTTGGCGTAGGTACAGCGGGACATCGCGTGCAGGATAGTTGGGCGGTGAAAAGGTTAACTTCCTATCGCGCGGTGAAGCGAGCATACGCAAGACGGCCAGTTGGTCGCCCCAGGTACCGCTGGGAGATGAGGTCGGCCAGGACTTGTGTAGGTACTCCACGCAGACGACTGGCAGGGGGTGGCGTAAGACATAACCAGGCTCTTTATTCTCGGAAGCCGTTTGGGTCGCTGACTAAGCATTTGTTAAGGTTAAGAAACTTTCGCCAAGGCTGGTCAAATCGGATGGATGGCCAAAAAGGTATCATCGCATGGTTCTCGGTGCTTCGGAAGGCACGTAAATCCGTTGGTTCTCTGGCTACATTAGCAGTTGTTAACAACCACCAATCCGCTCTGGGCCCGCGTGGTGATTTATGGCCCGTTCACCCTATACATCCATAGAGAAGACTCGTGCCCCAGCAGTGGGAACATAATATAATGAGCGGTGAGTATAAAAAATTTACAGATTTCGCTGTCCCCGCAAGAATCGGAGCATTAAAAATGAATACAAAAATTTACGTATTTATATAACATAAATGAGATGATCATGTTGATAACATAGAAGTTGAATAATAACAACTTTTTATTGAGATTACTTCCCTAAAATTACACAACTACATTACTCACAAGTCTAATTATAACATACGAATGTATAACTGCTCACCACAGAGAGTAACATAACATTTTCTTTTCTTTTGTGAAAGTGAAATTCATCGGGCGCCTTTTGGCGGATTCATTCTCACTTTCTCGACTGGCATCATCGTCGTTATCGTCACTATCCTCGGCGGCAAGATCGAATTTAAAGAATGTGGGGGCACGGCATTGTCCCCGGCCCCGCCAAGTCGAGCAAAAAAGCGGCACGGCCGTAGCATCCTTTTCTCGAAACAGGGGCCCGACCGCTTTGACTTCTTGTGTGGTTTATGACGTCATCTTGTCGTTTCGTGCCGCCTATGGAAGCAATATCGAAAGCTATAGCCTTTAGCTTTTGATATTGCTTTCATAGGCGGTGCGAGGTGGCAAGATTACGTCATAAACTATACGCGTAGACAAAGCGATCGGTTAGGCGGTCAGGGGGCAGTTCAGGCCATTTTCGACCCCCTATAAATTCGTTGTGGATAAGAGTAGAAGCCTGAATTTTCAGTTACCAAGCAGGCATTTTATAAACACGGTATATTTCAAATTTCATTCAATCTGAACCAGTAGTTTAAGAATTATAATAACTATTCAAAGTTGCTTAATTTTGTCACTCACTTACTCACACACTCACTCACTGACTGACCGATCATCAAAACTCTAAGGCACTTCTAGCAGACATAGAAGCTTCTTTAGAATACAATTAGTGTTTAGTGTATAAATCAAGGAAAAACTAAAATATTTTGCAATTTCGGTCGTTTTCTAAGTACATTAACTTTGGTCTTTCGGCGATCGAGTTAGAAGCTATTTCCTTTCTTCTGCTCCCATCTAGCTAACTATAAGTACATATTTCAGTCCTTATTTGTTATTTTCTTTTCCTTAATCTGTAGATATTTATTTATTCTCAATTCTTTCTTTATATGGACCTACTCCCCTATTACTCCTTACTTTTTACTCTTCACCCAAGGTTGCCTGGAAGAGATTGCTATAAAGCAATAAGGCCGCCTACTTGTACTCTCTTCTCTGTCTATTGTCCTGTTTTGTAAATGTTTATTTCTTAGTGTGCAAATAAAGTGTTTATTATTATTATTAACTGCATCAATAACTTTCTATTCCTTTATAAATATAGACAGAGTTACATTTGCAGTTAATGAATCAGTGTACTTGTATATGTATAAATTAATATTTAGAATAATAGGTGTAGAGAAGGAGGTACCGGAAAGGAAAAAAGTAGGACTATCTACAAAAATAAATGAGATGCCATCAAAACAAACTTGTAAAAGAACCAAGTCTCGCAACTCAGTTGTTTTTCTACCGTAAAAAGTTGTGAGATCCATGTAATACCAAGTCGGTTAATTTATTCAGTCCCTACTTAAGGAACCTTCTGTCTTAAGTTATTACGTAATTAGCTAACCTAACAACATCTTATAGTGACCATATCAATATTAAAAAATTTAAATAAATAGATTTTTTGCATGCGTATCTTTTGACGCCATTACCATGACGATCGGTCAATAATCATAGAAGCTACATCACTTTATACGGAATTACCAGTTTTTCTATACAATACCAAATCTAAAGGGACCACCTACAGGTCACAATAAAATTATTAACCGATTTTGACTTTTTTCATTTTTCCCTAAGTCGGTTTTTTTTCGAAATATTTACAATTTAGTGAACAAACACCCCCCAGAAAACATTAACATTTTTTAAAATTCCAAAAAAAGTTATCAGCCGATTTTTAAAATTTAAACGCTTACACGTGTCTCGATAAATTCCTCAACTCTTGATTCTATTCCCACCTAGATCCTGCCAAAATCTAAACGTATGCCGATAAGGCAGATCCCAGTGAAACCTTATAATCAATACAATTAATTACCTAATGACTTACCTGTGAATCACGAATAAATAATTTAAAAAAAATATTTTTTTTAAAATTCAAAATAAAACAATACAAATACATAGCTTATTAATTTATTAGTGCAATAAGGCATTCATCACAAGTTTAGTACACTCTCGTACTAGCACGCTCACCGAAATGCAATTAGTGTCTTAACACCCAGCGAATAGAGTTCTAAACATAACATACATTTGAGTAAATTAAATAATACTTTGTGATATTAATTCAAATTAACAGCTTTATTCGATATTTCATTGCATTTAATGATTGTTTGAAAACATTGTTATGACTGCAATTAAAAATAAACTAGTTGAATCCAATGATATTATATAGACATTATACATACTTTCATAGAACCTAATTATTAGTGATAATTAGGTTCTATAGAACTAGATCTCTAGATCTGCTTATGGTAGATGAGATTATGTCAATTTCTTTATTTACTAACCCTTTCGAAGGCCATGGCATCAAATTGAACTTTATGCACTTGCGATAAGATTGAAAATCAATTAAAAATTGTTAATGTTTTGCCCGTAAAATGGTTAATAGAATATTTGACATAAAAATAATGACAATTACCATTAAATCTTGAAATATCTTGTTTTAATTATTTTCAAAACATACTTAAACAGGTGCCTTTTGCGACTAACTAATCGTTTGGAATAATTCAGCAACATCAGTTTTCTTTTGTATGTAATATCATTAGATACACCTATATATACAAGATGTATTTTAATAGTTAAACAAAACATTACATATATAACTATAACATTTTATTATTTTATGTTATCCCAAATCTTTTTTGGATAAAGCAGTCATTCAAATAACGCACACGGCCATAAATAACATAACAAGGAAGGACTGAAATATTTTGTATTAAACCAGACATTTGGGTTAGATCTCAAATCTGAGTCCTGCCCAGTTTAAAAACAGTTAACGTTGATAAAAATTGTTACGCCACATCAAAGGAATATTCATAACATACTTACGCGAACAGAATTAGTAAGTAACCAATTTCAACATTGTTTAAAATATTACTTGAACAACACACACTATATGCGAACGTCTGCCACATCACAATGAGAAAAGGAGTTCCTTTTAAAGTATTTATTATTATATCTTAATCAATGGCTTCGCGTTTAGCATTAAGCCAATTTAATGTACATTCACACCACACGCCACATTTGACCTTTTTATTTTATTATTTTCTTATTTTCTTGTGTTATGGCTTCTGGAGTGTCTTTCCAACACACATAATTCCGCCAATGTCGAGTGATTAACGAGACACGTTATGATTTTGAATATTGGTCGGTAGAAGTAAAAAAATTATTGGCCGGTAGAAGATATGAATTAAAACTTGGTGAATTGAGTTTCTAATCTACTGAGTAGACAGCACCTAAAACAAAACACAACACATATAAAGACATCACAACACAGTTAAAAGGGAGGTTTTTATTTCCGCATAAGGATTTCTTTTTCATTTTTTCACTGACGCTTAGCCTATGGATTAGTCTTGTGAATGTCAGATGATTTTTTGGACGTTTGGCTTTTTGCTCGGAGTTTTTTAGTGAATTGGATTAAGATTTTAAAGAATATTTAAGTGGTAGATATAAGATCATAATAAGTTTAATATTATTACTAGTTTGTTTGTATGTTAATGTCTCGCAAGTTTCATTGAGGCAGTTTATGTTAATTTTGCAGCTTCTAATTAAAGTCTGCTAAAATATTTTTCTATTGTAAAGAAGAAGTAGCTTATGATGCAATATGTAAAGAAATAAAAAAATAATTATGCAAATGAATTTAAATGTAGCACGTTATAGCTGTGTGAATCAAAGAAAAAACAATTCTTTAAAATCTTAATCCAATTCACCAAAAAATCTCTAAGCAAAAAGCCAAACATCCAAAAAATCATCTGACAAATTAATTTAATTCAATTTCTTGAAAGATGGCTCTCGCTACTATTTAGCTAGTGTCTAGTTTTAGGACAGGTTATTAGTGTTTTGACATTGTCCGTAACTCTGCTTAAAACTTTAATAAGCGTTGTGCTTGTACACGAGATAAAATGTCTAACACCGAGACCCAATATTGAGGATACAGGATCATCTGACAAATTAAATTTTATTCAATTTCTTGAAAGATGGCTCTCGCTACGATTTAGCTAGTGTCTAGTTTATGGGCAGGTTATTAGTGTTTTGTGTCCGTAACTCTGCTTAAAACTTTAATAGGCGTTGTGCTTGTACAAGAGATAAAATGTCTAACACCGAGACCCAATTTTGAGGATACAGGATCTGACAAATTAAATTTAATTCAATTTCTTAAAAGATGGCTCTCGCTTCGATTTAGCTAGTGTCTAGTTTTAGGGCAGGTTATTAGTGTTTTGACATTGTCCGTAACTCTGCTTAAAACTTCAATAGGCATTGTGCTTGTACAAGAGATAAAATGTCTAACACCGAGACCCAATTTTGAGGATACAGAATCATCTGACAAATTAAATTTAATTCAATTTCTTAAAAGATGGCTCTCGCTTCGATTTAGCTAGTGTCTAGTTTTAGGGCAGATTATTAGTGTTTTGACATTGTCCGTAACTCTGCTTAAAACTTCAATAGGCGTTGTGCTTGTACAAGAGATAAAATGTCTAACACCGAGACCTAATTTTGAGGATACAGGATCATCTGACAAATTAAATTTAATTCAATTTCTTAAAAGATGGCTCTCGCTTAGATTTAGCTAGTGTCTAGTTTTAGGGCAGATTATTAGTGTTTTGACATTGTCCATAACTCTGCTTAAAACTTTAATAGGCGTTGTGCTTGTACAAGAGATAAAATGTCTAACACCGAGACCTAATTTTGAGGATACAGGATCATCTGACAAATTAAATTTAATTCAATTTCTTAAAAGATGGCTCTCGCTTCGATTTAGCTAGTGTCTAGTTTTAGGGCAGGTTATTAGTGTTTTGACATTGTCCGTAACTCTGCTTAAAACTTTAATAGGCGTTGTGCTTGTACACGAGATAAAATGTCTAACACCGAGACCCAATTTTGAGGATACAGGTGGCTACTGATTGATTCTGTTGGGATACCTGAAACAATGACAAATAACCAACAAACTAAACGTGTTAGTGAAGCAAATAAAATGTATAATTTCATATTATTAGACATAATTTAAGAACACAATACATTCACAAAATCAGAATTTTTATGGATTTAAAATTAGTAGGCCGCGGTATGTACGGAGGAAAGAGGGAGCATAATAAGCAGGGGTTATTTTTGGGGCAATTAAAAAATATTTGTTCTGTCGAACGCTCGTCGAGTCCACATTCGCACAGGGAACTGACTTTCACCCTAATCTTTGCTAGAAATACAGGAGTGCACACATGTCCCAATCTAAGTCTGCACACAACGGAGGTTTCTCTTATCGGCGCCGCCGAATTTGTAAAACCATGGTATACGGGGGATGTCCGGTTGGATGGCGGCATAATGTAAACCATTAACAATTTAACTTTTTTCCCAATAGCCAGTCCAATTCGAGAAGAGGATCTGACAAATTCAAAAGACTAATCCATGGCTAGTCAGTGAAAAAATGAAAAAGAACTCCTTATGCGGAAATAAAAAAGGTAGAATGTGGCGAACGCTACAATATGTAATAAGTAGTAATGGTACAATTGTACGGTAGAATGAATTTAAAATGCAGTCTCACGAGCCAAGTTGTTCTGTGAAACTTTCTTAATTCATTAATTATCTTAATTAATGGCTTCGCGTTTAGCATTTAGTCATTTTCAAGTATTTTTTATTATTAGTAGTAAGGGTACAATTGTTCGGTAGATAGAAATTAAAATGGAGTCTCACAACACGTGTTATTACGGCTTCCCGTAATAACACGTGTTGTGAGAACTCGGGTGAAACTATCTTTTTTAAACTTATTTATTGCAACAAAATTCAGTCCTTGACAGATGTTTAGTAAGCCTATAGCGCATAGATGTTGTTTACTCTATGGGCATAGACACTGTTTAGTATTAAGTCTACGGCGCATAGACAATTTGTTCAGAGTAGGGCACATAGACAGTGTGTTTATTTTGTATTAAAATTTAGTTTATTGAGCAGATAATCTGCTTAGTCTATGGCGCATAGATTGTATGTCTAGCTAGCCTGTGTCTAGTCTATGGACTATGGCGCAGAGACATTATAGGTGTTTACTCTAAGGAGCATAGACAATGTGTTTAGTGTATGACCCACAGTGTCCCTCTACACTGAGCATAGACACTGTTAGACCCATAGTGGATGTGTCAATGGCGCATAGAGTGTGTTTAGTCTATGGCGTCAGCGGGCGAGCGCACGTCGTCGATCTTGAGTATCATCTTGACGAGTTGCGTGGCGAGTGCGATCTGCTGCTTCTTGGAGTGTAGCGACTCGATAACGTTCATTGCTTTCATGTCGTTGGAACCTGACAATAAACCAAATTTAATTTAATTTATATTTAAATTCTTAAGAGCGTTTACGCCGCACACTAGCGCCACCAATGAAAAAAAAAACATATCTAGTAATTAGAGATCGAAAATCAAATTATGCTCAACAAACTATCTGAATTAAGTAATTTTGCATTTTTACGTCACCTAATGAACACCTCACATGTTATGGTTTAGTTAAATATGGCGTTATAGTTAAAACTGGCCGTAACGTCTTATTTAACTAAACCATAACATGTGAGGTGTTTATTAGGTGACGTAAAAATGCTAAATTACTTCATTCAAATAGTTTGTTGAGCATAATTTGATTTTCTATCTCTAATTACTAGATATGTTTTTTTTTTCATTAGTGGCGCTAGTGTGCGGCGTAAACGCTCTTAACATGAAACCTTTTGTGAATCTGCATGTTTTACAGTCTACCTGTGGCAAGCAAATGTTACAAGGCGTTAGGAAGAGTACCGAGTCCAAAACTACATCTTTTTAGTATACATACATTTCATTAAACCCATAAATTGTATGTTTAGGTCTTTCCGCTTTACCAGCAGACACTTCGCGCGCCGACAGAGATGCGTCTAGTCTCAAGTATTATTACTTTATCTGTGCTAGTGTGACGAACTGGCAGCAATGTTGTTTTTAAAACGGGCGGGACGCGAAACCTATTTGCGGATTTTACTCTAAAAACTAATTAAATTATTTTTTTATATCTACATTTACAAGTTAAGGCGAATAAGTGCGAATAGTTATTCCGTGTTTTGTTCCCGTCATGTAAACCTCATTTCAAATTAGAGTAAAAGACGGAACGCGATATTCAAAGCATATTCTCTGTATAATTGTAAGGTACTATGGGCATGTCACTTACACTATACATGATTTGACTCCAAACACCCTGTATAATGAAATATTAGGTCCTTACCTATGAAATTGACGTTTTTTTCTCACGTATTAAAAGGTCTAAAAGTTCTAAAAATCGGTTGTTAATATTATTATACACCTTTAATTAGGACTATGTTAGTTAGGCTTTAGTAATAACAATGATTATTAAGTGTCTTTAACGCCCAATATTCTTTTTTTAAATTGACTACTTTATATGTTCGCTGGATTGTCTTTTTGTTTTATTGTAGTTTTGAAGGGACTTGATTTTTTTTCTGTTTAATGTCTGCTATATTTAGCTAGTGAAACAAACACACTACTCTACAATTTGTATAGTGTTAACATAAATAGATGTTAAGAAAATTAAAAAAAACTTTAGTATGAAAAATAAAATCTTCATACAAAACGTCAATTTCATATGTAAGGACCTATTATATAAGCTCCACTAGAATGTACTGACCTGTGCCCATGCAGTCGACGCCGAGGCAGGGGTTATTCTCAGCCACCTGCCGCGCCTTCACCTCCGACAATGCATCGATGGGCGACAGTCCGCTGCAAACAAACACACACATATATTATTTTAAAATTACTCCCCCCCTCCCTGCTCCTTTTCCAGTAAGACAGTTCTTTTAACGCTTATTGGGTGTATTAGCGATGATAACTTGTGCCGCCCCCCTCTCATCCTCCTTCCCAAGGCCAAACTCTAGCAATTACATCGTCTCGCTCCTCCCCCCTCCTTCATCCAAACTAAGACAGCTCTCTACACGTCTAATAGTCCAGTCTGTAGCGAAGACAGCTAGCCCCCCCCCTTTCATAAATAAGACAGCGTTTTAAATGTCTAATGTCTACTGAAATTATAGTCTGCCCCCGACACTAGATCAGACTTCTTTTTGGTAGTGTACAGGGCCAATCTCTCTACTTCTGTTATCTTCACGATCAGTGTGTGCATATAGTGACCTATTTCCTGCCAGCGGCGCTATCTCAAGACCGTTCGACCTTTCCTACTTACTTACCTAGTTACATATTCCTTAAAAAGTTGTGTTTTAGTCCAATAAGGTATATTTATGTTGTGATTGCGATTAGTATGTCAACTGTGACCTATTTTCTGCCCGCAGCGCTACCTCAAGAGCGTCTTCTTTCTTCAATTCCCAAACTGCTGGACCTAAACTTCCTGAAATACACAGCTCCAACACGCATACAACCTATCGCCGGTAGCTCCCATAGTCTATGTATAATATTGGGTATAGATGTGCCTCCCATAGAAAAAATGGGAAACTAGGTTCCCTGTACAATAGATGGTGGTAGTAGACGTTTGCGCGCGCGTTTAAGCTTCTTCCCGATAGATGGCGCTAAAAATATATATAACATTTACAAAAAACTAGTTAACATTTTTTTTTGTGTAATATTAATTGCAATATTGATATAAACATATTAAAAACTTATAAATGGACATAAAAATCAAAAAGTTATTAAATAATTTCCGAAGGATCGAACCTAGGATTTCTCTATCACTACTAAAGCACGATGAGTCGTCGCAACCGCTCGGCTAAAGAGCTCTTTATGGAGATGACGAAAGTTATGGCTATAAGAAAGTTACTAGAAAATAACTAAACGTAGCTTATTAATTTAAAATGCTATCTATACTACCGCCATCTAGTAACATTATATGGATAACTAGTTAGTGACTTGAGGTTCCTCTTACGGAAGATGGCGCTGCCGTGTATGTTTTTTTATTATTATTCAATGTATGGAAGACTAGCTGTGCTCGCGACTTCGTCCGCGTGGAATAGTGACTTTCGGCAGCATTTTTAATTTTTTAGGCTCTTGTTCCCGTTTTTGCAACATTTTTCACTGATGCTTCGCTCCTATTGGTCGCAGCGTGATGTTATATAGCCTAAAGCCTTCCTCGAAAAATGGACTATCCAACACAAAAAGAATTTTTCAATTCGAATCAGTAGTTCCTGAGATTAGCGCGTTCAAACAAACAAACTCTTCAGCTTTATAATATTAAATATAAAAACACAATGTTGAAAAAATTTCCACGAGCAGGGTTTGAACCTGCACCCTTCTGACATACCGGGTCAGGTGCTCTTCCAATTGAGCTATCGTGGTTCTAACCAGCCCGCCGAAACTATTCAACACTATTTACTTTTTACTTTGAAAGCCAAAGGCGCCCATTCAATGTTAACAACTACCGTCATTAACATCCGATCATAATATTTTTACAAATACTAAAGATCAGTTAAGAAGTAGGCAAGCTATTTATAAATGTTTATATAATTAAAAAAAAAATATGTTAAAAATTATATAAACATTTATATTAAATATAGATTCACCCCTCTGGTGTGTCCACTGACCTGTTCTCCGCCAGCGCCAGCGGCACCGCCTCGAGCGCGTCCGCGAACGCGCGGAAGGAGTACTGCTCCAGCGACGACAGCTTGTCCGCCGCGCGCCCCACCGCCAGCGCGCACCCCACCTCCGCCGCGCCGCCGCCGTACACCACGCGCGAGTCCTGGCACCAACACATACTAAACTAAGAGCCTTCGCCAGTTTTGCCAGTGGCCGATAGTCAAAAGTAACACGAAACGGTTCAAAAAGTAACATTTTTACGAGAAAAGTAACATTAACTATTTTTTTTTATTTATTATTATTATATTATTATATACCACTTAGGCACTTGATTACACAAAAAACTTTCTATTCCATTCTTAAGAGCGTTTACGCCGCTCACTAGCGCCGCCAATGAAAAAAAAAACATATCTAGTAATTAGAGATAGAAAATCAAATTATAATCAACAAACTATTTGAATGAAGTAATTTATCATTTTTACGTCACCTAATGAACACCTCACATGTTATGGTTTAGTTAAATAAGGCGTTATAGTTAAAAGTGGCCGTAACGTCTTATTTAACTAAACCATAACATGTGAGGCGTCCATTAGGTGACGTAAAAATGCTAAATTACTTCATTCAAATAGTTTGTTGAGCATAATTTGATTTTCTATCTCTAATTACTAGATATGTTTATTTTTTCATTAGTGGCGCTAGTGTGCGGCGTAAACGCTCTTAAAGCTTCGAAAAAAAGAAAATCAATGGATCCAATGTTGTCTAATTCAATAAGTAGGTACCTATACCTATTACATTTATTATTATTGATTGTCACATACACTAACGAAAGTGACTTCCCTGAGCTCCAATGCTAGGTATACTACCGGTATGACCGAGGTCAGTGCCTTCCTTCCTTCAGAAATCAGTAGTATTAAAACTTATTTATCGAAGTAATAAAAGTAAACTTTGTTTTCAAAGTTCGCTAGCTACCTTCGCTACCTCGTAAGAAAGAGAAGAAAATGGACAAAAAGTAAATAAACAAAAGAAGATGAAACTATCTTGCGTTCCGTTTCACGATTATCTTTGTATGTTGGAAAATATTGAATTATAAGTACCTATAAAAAAAAAAAAAAAAAAACGTGCGCATTGTAATTTTTTTACCACCCGTAAATTACCATGTTTTTTTTGGCAAATAAATGATTATCTTATCTTATCTTATCTTATCTTATATTTTTATCAAGTTCTCAAAGTAACGTAAAAGTAACATTTTGAGTCGTGTAACATTGAAGTAACATGAGATGCTCAAAAGTAACGGAAAATGTTACAAAAGTAACATTCTGGCAACGCTGGCCTTCGCACACTGCGTCGTATCGTAAGCGTATAGTAACACGCGCGTAGGACGAGAGCAATACGAGCGCGTACATGTTCAAACAAGTCCGCACACGAAGCGGTGCTGCAGCGAATCGTAGGAGATGTTGTCATTACGATAGTCGTAGCGTACTGGCGTAAAAAATACTGTTCATAGCATTTAGCTCTCACAGTATTGAACGTTTTTGAAACGATCACCTTGTAAACGATATAATAAAAAAATAAGTTCAAATTTTGAAAATGGAACTCTTTGCCAATAATATTGTGTATTTATTTCATTCATTTGTCATTTGTTGTACGACTTGGCGGCAAATTGAAAATTATTTGTGTTATCTACGTTTTAATTTCTCTAAAAATTTTAATTGAATTTTAATTTTTTAAACTACTCACGACTTTTAACTTCAATATGACTGAAAAAGTGACATCTGTGACCGTAAGCGTATTGTTCTACAAACGAATCGTCGAGTAGACGTATCGTTTTGTAAGATCTCAGTTGAAATCATGGCGTCAACGGTACCAGATGTGTTGGGTGAATTTATAGACTATCCTTTTTTCTCTTCAGACGAGGAAATGAATGAAATAAATACACAATAATATTGGCAAAGAATTCCATTTTCAAAATTTAAACATTTTTTTTATTATATTGTTTACAAGGTGATCGTTCCAAAAACGTTCAATACTGTGAGAGCTAAATGCTATGAACAGTATTTTTTACGCCAGTACGCTACGACTATCGTAATGACAATAAACATCTCCTACGATTCGCTGCAGCACCGCTTCGTGTGCGGACTTGTTTGAACATGTACGCGCTCGTATTGCTCTCGTCCTGCGCACGTATTACTATACGCTTACGATACGACGCCGTGTGCGAAGGCTCTAAGTAACACAGCCTGTACGGTTTACTTTTTTTTTAATTTATTCATGGCCATGGATACAAGTCCTTCAGTCGAAAACTTAAATTTAAAATAAGTTTCTGCAAATGTTGGTTACAATATAGAACATTACATTAACGTTATAATCACATTAAACTTTTTCTACTGTACTTATTATAAACTTATATACTATAGAATTGAAATAAACTGCATTAGATAAAAGATCTTGGACACGGCGGGGAACACTCAAGACAGTTTTGTTCCGTAATGGCAACAATTTCACTCACAAGAAGAAGTCGTTGAATATTAAAAGCTGTACAATCAAATAAAATATGGTGAATATCCGAATTGTCTTTCAAACAATGTGTACATTTGCTATCGGTGATGATTTTAAGACTATATAGAAGGGCAGGAACTAGGCAATGTCCATATCGCAAGCGATTCATCACTGTGATGAACTTCCTGTCGCTGTACTTGAAGTTGTTGTACCATAGTGCAGTCGGTAGGTCCTTTTGCAATTCAGCGCTGTACGGTTTACTCCGCACATTACGCTTGATCAGCCGTTTGAGTGCATTGCACTTCATAATAGCCTACTTTACGTAATTATGTTTTGTTTATACAACCTTATTGTTAGTTTATACGAAAATCGAAACACGGGTGAAATATTTTTATATAAAGAATCAGTACAAAAAAAATATATCTTGAAAACTCACGAAGTTACAAGCTTTTTGTGCTGTCCCGTTGTGTTTTTTAGTATGGTATACTTTATTTGAGATTTTGTAAATATTATTTGGTCAAAATGTAACATGGTATAAAAAATATTGAAATCGATTCTATACTGATTCTGAACAAACAGTTTTCAGGTTTCGTATAATCTAAAAATAACATTGACTAACACCAATATTTTTGAGTCTCTAACTAACTCGACTATTTTGAACTACTCAATAAACGGAAAATCTTTTACTGTGGGTTTCCTTCTCGACACCGCAACATCTCTGATACTTCATCAAGACTCGTACATCAACGTCATCAGATAAATGTATGGTGAACTGTCGCAGCGTAGTCAACTAAGCGCTGCACCGTACATCAAATGGTCCTTCGAGCCGGATATAACTGTCCCACTGCTGGGCAAGGGCCTCCATCATTGGAATCAAGTCATCGGTACAATTGATGGGTAATGGCTTAATCACCACGCTTGCCAAATGCGGGTTGGTGATCACAAACCCGGGCTATGCATCCCAAAAATCCGAAATATATTTTGCCCAACCTAAAGTGTTGAAACAACTCCACGAGCGGAATTCGAACCCGCACCCCATGACTTGCCGGGGGCCCGACCGCCTAACCGATCGCTTTGACTTCGTGTGTGGTTTATGAAGTCATCTTGTCGTTTCGTGCCGCCTATGACAGCAATATCGAAAGCTATAGCCTTTGGCTTTTGATAGTGCTTTCATAGCCGGTGCGAGGTGGCAAGGTGACGTCATACGCGTAGTCAAAGCGATCGGTTAGGCGGTCGGGGGGCAGGTCAGGTGCACTATGCTATCATGCTTCAATCCCAACTCGCCAAAACTAATCAACATATTATTATATATATTTTTTTTCAATTTGTAATTTGTTCGCAGCAATATTTGCGTAATATTACATGTAAATAATCACAGATATCTCATCAACAGTTCCAACGGTAAAGGCGTACCTGCACCAGGCTGCGCACGATGCACAGCGCGTCGTGCACGGAACGCTTCGCCTCGTCCACGATCATGCGGTTGCCGCCGCGCATCAGAAGGGTCACCGCGCGAGAGTTGGAACACTGCTCGATGACTAACATCTCCTCCTTGGACGTGCCGAACGCTGGGGGGAAGAATATACAGTTATTCTATTGGTTAGGACTCGTTGGAGGAGCTCGATGGCGCTGTGGTTAAAGCGCCCGGTCTGCGAGTGCCGAGGTTAAACTTTTTACCGCCAACAACTTCTATAGAAGTTCCAGATTTTCGTGCCGTCCACGCCAGCACTTCTATAGAAGTTCTTCTTTGTACCTACTTTACGCAAAGGCCGGTCATCGGGTGGGTGACCAACAACTTGTCATTTCGAGCTTCTAGTGCACACAATAAGCATCATTTACTCAGCTCAATCCAGATCCTTCTACCTAGCTAAGGAAAAGAACAAAAAAAGTTTGAAAGACTACACTATAAGCATCACTTACTCAGCTCCCTTACAAGTCCGGCCGACCCCAGCTTCTCCTTGGTCAACTCCTCGAACCGCGGCACGATCCTGCCTCCCGTGGCGATGGCTATCAGCTCCATCTCGGGTCCCCCCACCCAGCGCACGGCGGGCAGGCCGGAAGATAGTAGGAGGTGGTTAGCTTCATCGTCGAAGCCCCATTGGCAGATGGCTAGGGTAGCTCCGGTGTCCTACGAAAACAATTGGGCTTGGTAAGACGATATGGCGACGGTTACGGGTAGCCGCTGGATGCGAGCAGCACAAAACCGGTCGGTGTGGAGATCCTTGGGGGAGGCCTTTGTCCAGCAGTGGACGTCTTTTGGCTGAGATGATAATGATGACGATGGCGATAGGCGCTAAAATGAATATTTTTTGCAAACCCTTTTCCTGGTTTCCCGTTCATTCGTCTTCATGGACCAATACTATCGATGGTTTTGGGTTTAATCAATGTAATTGCTGTAATTCAACAATCTATACCGATATCGATAGTATGTCCTATACAGAATTTTCTAGCGATGTGCCGAGTCGCTGTTTTGGTGGATCGAGTCAACTCGAATCGGTATATACGGTATTCGAATCACGACTCGAGTCTGCGATACGAGTGCAGTACTCGAGTTCTGTCTAGTATTCGAATGTCGATTCCAGGACTCGAGCCTGGCAATTCGAGTCCGTTACCGATTTAAAAACAAAAAAGAAATATCGAAAAGGAGTACACTCTAGATCGCTAGATTTTTCGCCAAAAGTAAAAAAGGTGTACTGCTAACAATGCAACAACTGCTAACAGCTATCGTAATTATACCTTGAAACAATATCCAGGAACTTTTCGTGCTCTTACTGGCTATTTGTCGCCACTCTGTTGTTCTATGCTGACCCTAATACATTTTCTCCTGTATAAAAATTTCAAAAAACATACTGCTATTTGTAAACGCCCTGAAAGTATATTATATAGGGTCTAACAATATCAATAAGCGAATGTTTAATGGGAGCATCTATACATCACACTGAGCATGCTCACCAAATTTGGTCCAAAACTACAGGCTTGTTACCGAGATAATCAACAAAACATTATACAATTTACGAAAATATACACCCTTTCAAACCCGTACAGCTGTACTACACGCACACAAAGATAGCCGTGTGTGTATGAATGTCATACAATGGTTTTTCAATTGTGTGCGTGTATCTGTGTACACTATCTTTTTATTGACGCTTGCGTACGTGTTAGTAAAGATACAGCATGTTTCATGATGTGCATTATTTTAATTGATTTAGTTTGTTAGAACACTATAAAACTGGAGCCCATTTTGTGTCATTGTATTTAGAATGATGTACCTATAGATACCGCCCTTAAACGTTCGCTTATTGATTTTGTTAGACCCTGTATAATGCTATAGTAAAGGCGTTGGTTATCTTACCTTGACCTGCCGCACGATCTCCAGGAACTTGTCGTGTTCGTACTGGCGCAGCTGGCGGTACTCGTCAGCTGAGCCTACATGAAGCTTATGCTTGGTCTTGGGCTTCGGCGGCTCGAACGGGCAGGTGAGGATGGCTAGCTTCACATCCTGTGGAAAGGGAAAACGTTTACACTTACGAGGAGATCGGTTCAATATGTTTATTTGAAAATAATGAGAAAAATAAATAAACAAGGTTTTTTATTAAAATTCAAAACGAACTCTACAACTTTGCTGTTCATAAATAATAACAACAGAAAAATCAATTATAATATGTATTACATCTTAGTCACAAGACAGTTATTAAGAGCGTTTACGCCGCACACTAGTGCCGCCAATGAAAAAAAAACATATCTACAAACAACAAACTATTTGAATGAAGTAATTAAGCAATTTTACGTCCGTTGTTGTTAGTTATTAATTGCCCGATTAAATAAATGAATAATGAATTATTAAATATTTTTTAAAGTTATGTATTTCCTGTATAATATTAAAAAAATCGAAATACAACAACATTCAGTTTAGGCTATACATAGGCCACACCGAAAAGATCGGGAATGGAATACTTTTGAATAAATTAGACATAGAATCTTTTTGGTATTTGAAATTTAGTATTCCTTCGAACTTAATTCCATTTTTGAAAAAAAAAAAAAAAACATTATTTAAAAGAAAGAGTGGTAGTCATTTCCAATTAAGAAGTCAGTGAGAAAATGGAGCTTACGCGGGAACATTTCCGTGCGATAATTTTTCACTACTTTCACCGAAGTTTATCTCAAGAACAATGACTTGCCGAGCTTGTTTCTATTTATGAACTTGAAGCACCTAGTAAAACTATATCGCTGGTATTCTGAGTTTTGTCGAGGACGTTCATCTCTTACCACAGTTCCCTCTACTGGTCGGCCAAAAACAGCGGTAACACAAGAAAACGTCGATGCTGTACGCCAATTAATACAAGAAGATAGACATGTGACATACGAGCAGATACGGCCTTCTCTCGGCATTGGTATGACAGTCATTCAAATAATATTGCTTGATGAACTGGGTGTCAGAAAGTTAGTTTCCTGCTGGGTGCCCCATCGTTTGACCGAACAAAAAAGTCGGCTCGTGTTAATTGGAGTCGGTCTGCTCTGCAACGGTTCGATAGAGGGAGCTCAAATGCTGTTTACAATATCGTCTCGGGTGATGAATCGTGAATTTATTCATATGAGCCCGAAAGAAAACTCCAATTGACTGCTTGGGTCTACGAAGGTGAGGTCAAGCCAACAAAACTAGTGCGCTCTCGTAGCGTGTCAAAAAAAATGGTCACTTCGTTTGTATCGAAAACAGAGGACATGTGGCTACGATTCCTTTACAGGAACGGAGAATGGGTACTGCTAATTGGTACACAGCAGTTTGTTTGCCGGAAGTCATACGAGAACTTCGTAAAAGTAATCCGAATCGTCGCATAATCCTTCACCACGATAATTCAAGCTCCCACACTGCTTGGTAAACAATCGCGTTTTAAAATCAGGAAAGCGTGGAGTTGAAGGACCATCCTCCATATAAGTAGCGGCACGTAAGTCTAGCGCTGACCGTTTTTGCGCAGAAGTCAAAATTAAGGTATCACAGGGGGCTGGGGAAGGGCGGGCGTGCGTGCGTAGCGCCAATTGGCTCTTTAGTCGCATTCCGTGCCCCACATTGGTCGCGCGACAATACTCATGCGCAGCTATCCCCACCACGTTTCGTTCAGCGCTAAACTTACGTGCCGCCACTTATACAGCTCTAACCTGAGCCCCAATGATTACTTTTCATTCCCAAGAACGTAGATGGTCACCGGTTTCAAGGTCCAAAGAGGCAGTCGAAGCTTACAAATCGGCCGTTTCGACTATGTCCACTTTAGACTGGAATTACTGTTACAATAATTGGTTTGAACGAATGCAAAGGTGCATCGATTATCACAGAGAATACTTTAAAAAAACAATGAAAATAAATGTTATTGTATTATTTTTGTAGTTTTTTCTATTCCCGATAATTTTGGTGTGGCCCTTGTAAGTAGCTCTTATGTATGTCACTATGCCATCGGTTGGTAAGTCTACACAGGGTGGGAGATCTTGTACTAAGAAGAACCGGCAACAAACTCAGCAAAATTATTTCTTTCACTATAGAAAAATTAATGAAATGTGAAATCTAATGTAAAATCTGGCAGTCGAAGACTCACCTTCAGCACTTTGGGCATCTGCGGGTGACTCATTGTCTTATCGATAATGACTCCCTTCACCAGAATGGAATCCTCCATACGCCCCCCCACTTTACCCTCCACTTTGATCAGCTCGAAGTTCACGTCACGCTTCTCCAGGTCAGCTACGGATAAAATCGCCTGTGAAATAAAATTTATGGTTGGACAAATGCACAAAAACGGAACAGAATTATATAATGATAAGGACAAAGCGCTTTTGTAGGACTTAGTAAAACAAGGACAGGACCACTACTGATGCAGCCTTCCACAGCTTCAGGAAACACCCCAGGTCGAGACATTTGTAGCTGAGGGCAAGGAGTGGATCTGGATCCTGGGAGATTGCCTTTTCGCAAATATCAGCTATGAATCCATCAGAGACAGGTGCCTCCTTGGGATTAAAGCTATTGGTAGCGGCGTTTAATTCGATAGAAGTGAAGGCGGGATCTCAGTTGTTATTAGTCTGTCTGTTACAGCCTTATGTACAGCTAGGTCTGTAAATGGAACATCTTTCGGGTATTATTATTATTATTATTTCTCTTGGGGACGTCGCCAGCCGAACGGACGATCAGCCTGCGTTGTTGCGGGCCATTTCATCCTATTCCCCGTTCTCCCTTTTTAGGGAGTTAAGGTTAGTCCAGCTTTCACGGCGCCCCGTCGAATCTTTTGGTCTCTTTGGTAAATCTTGCAATCTGCTCCACCTTCAGATCCCTTAGGTCCTCTATGTGTAGTGTGTCCGACCCCATCTTTCGGGTAGAAATTCTTGTTAACTTAATCAAGGTTGCCATGACAACCTTGATTAAGTTTTCCTTAGTATCCTTGTTGACTGGGAATGTTTTTATGGACTCCAATTAAGCTAAGGCCAGAAGTCACATTATACTTACATCAACAGCGATCTCAGCCATCAGCCGGTGGCATTTCACCACCACTTTGCTGCCCAGGGTTGTCATGGCAACCTTGATCAAGTTCTCCCTAGTGTCCTTGTTGACTGGGAACGCTTCACTGATGGAGTCCAGGTGAGCTAGAGCCATGGCTGCTGCCATTTCGAAGCCGTCTGCTATGCGGATCGGATGAATGCCTTTGTCAATGAGGTGGGAGGCTTGCTCGAGAAGGGCACCTGTGGAAAGAGATAAATTGAAGTATGAAAATGATGTATTGTGCTTGATGATGTATAAAAATGCATTTCTTTACAATATTATTACAAAGGAATAGAATTCTATATTAGCAAACAGGATGTTTTAACTTACCAGCCAGCACAACAACACCAGTAGTCCCATCACCAATCTCATCGTCCTGACTCTGAGCGAGTTGCACCATCAGCTTGCCGATCTGGTGTTCGACATCCATCAGCTTCAAGATCGTGGCTCCATCGTTGGTGACGGTCACCTCGCCGTCAGGTGACACCAACATCTTGTCCAGACCACGGGGGCCGAGCGATGTGCGGAGGATGCCGGCGATCTGGCGCGCAGCTGATATGTGAGACTGGAAAGACGAAATATTAAGAACAGATGTTGATGACGTAGTTGTTGACATTGAATAAGGCCCCTTTGGCTTATAAAGTATTAGAGGGTTATCAAGAAAAACATTTTTGCTTGTAATTTTTTTAAGTCCTGCACCCTTTGCTACACTCTAACCTAAAGAATCATTATGTTCATTTCTATACTGTATACAGCTGAATACCTCAGACACAGCCAAGGTAGATTTCATTGTAAATCAATATCTTAATTTTAGTATCATCATTGGTAACCAGCTGGATATATACCCACAAGTTTAATCTTATTTTATGGATACCAAATTACTTGGGACGCCCAAGGTAACAGTGCCATAGAACGATTGAATTTCTATTGTGCCTGGTATAAGAACAACTAATAATAACAAATAAGGATCTTACATATTTATTTATTATTTCTAAAAAGGCAGCTTTTAATAATGGTACTATCATAATTAATTTATTTTATTTTATTTATTAATGCCAGTTTAATTTGTATGTATTTCTAGATTTGGTTTTATTAACTCAACTTTCTTTAAAACAACACCAAAACAAAGAAAGCCAATAGATTTAACATAAATATTCCTCCATTATATTAATATTAGCATAATTATTCGGTTCCTTTTCTTTAATACATAACACAACATAGGATAAATTGGCATTAAGATAAGTTTTATTCCCATATAGCAGGAATCTTTAATAGAACAAAGGTATACCTAGGTTAAATTAAAATATTCAGACCAAATAGTTAATTAATTAATCATAATATTTGAGCTCTAGCTAAGGTTAAATTTAAGGTTAATGTTAAATAAGATTTTAATTATTAAGAAATCGTGATAAATCTTCGTGTGTTCGTCATGTGACTCAACATATCAAGACACCTGTTCCAAAAAACATGAAAATAAATATGAAAATCAATATTTTACTACTAAAAACGGGTGTTTTTGAGTATAAATTAAGCTAAACAGCAAGAAAAAATAAAGTTTCATTGATAAAACACTTTTATTTCAGACTTTTGGCAAAATAAAAATTGATGTTTTTATTTGTAGGTTATTACTTTTTCGTTGTTTTTTTTATACTTTAATTAATTATTAACTTTTTACAACTGCAAAAATACAATTGAGAATAAATAAAATGTATAAATTCATTGGAATAATAAAATTATTTTACCTTCAAGGCATCTGTACCGGTTAGCCGTTTTTGCCTTTCTTGGTCTCTCAAGATAATAAATGGACGCCCATATTCATCGAAGGCTACCGTTCCTGGGAACATAGCCATTTTTCACGATAAAATCACTTCACAGATTCAAGATGCAAACAGATTTTAGTTAGTGAAAATCTTTTTCAATATACAATGGGCTGAAAATGAATGATGAAGTGACATTTATTATTTTTGACTTTTGACAATTTGATGAGTTTAACTTTTTTTTTATTTGTTCATGACCATGGCCACTAGTACTTCAGTCGAAAACTTAAATATACCCGATTACATGGTTTGGCCCGATACCCGAATGAAGGTCCCGGGTTCAATTCAATTGCCAGGTTGGGCAAAATGTACCTATTTCGGATTTTTCGATGCTATATTTTAATTGTATTTTGTACTAACATAGCCCTTAAGTTCCATTGTTACTAACCATTATAAGTCTTTGTTACTTGAAATTAAATTAATAATTACACTAATATCATAAATGCAAAAGTTTGTGTGTATGTCTGTATATTTGTTCCTTCTTCACGCTGCAACGGATGGATGGATTTAAATGAAATTCGGCATACAGATAGTTTATAACCTGGATTAACACATAGGATAGTTTTTATCCCGATATTCCCACGGGAATCACACTATAAATATACTAAAAACGACAATTTCATTTTCCAATACAAAATGATTTGTTTGTTTTGTTGTCATGGAAACCAAAGAGAATTTAATCACTTGACGGAAACTGTCAAAGCGGTACGAAGTCCGCCGGGTCCACCAGTAAATGATTTATTAAGTTTACTCAACAATCGCCAATTCTGTTACCTAAATAGGATAGTTACTAGTGGCCGCTCGCGGTTTCATCCGCGTGGTTTCCGGTTTCACCCGCGTGGATCCCGTTCCCGTGGGAATATCGGGATAAAAAGTATTCTTTGTGTTATTCCCGGTTATAAACTATCTGTATGCCGAATTTCATCCAAATCCATTCTGTAGTTTTTGCGTGAAAGAGTAACAAACATCCAAACAAACTTTCGCGTTTATAATATGAATAGGATATAATATGCTCATGAGAGACGGTGAACGCCGCGCCCCGGTCCCCTACTTTCTTCTTTAGTGACTTAGTTGGTAGGTACCTATTTCAATAAAAAATGTAACTCCTTGAATCATAACATACCTACCTATTAAGCTAATGATTTGTCTATTTTAAATAATGTGAGATCGCCTAAATCCAATTCAGCAGTTCCACAGGGTTCAATTCTTGGTCCTTTCTTATTTTTAATTTATATTAACGACTTGCCTTACTTTGTAAAGACAACCATGAGATAGTATTGTTTGCAGATGATACCTCACTTTTATTCAAAGTGAAACGACGACAGCCGATTGATGACGATGTGAACAATGCTGTCTCAAAGATAGTTCATTGGTTTAGTGTTAACAATTTGCTATTAAATAAACAAAAAACCAAATGTATAAGATTTGTATTACCCAACGTTAAGGAGGTAAAAACCAGTGTAAAAATTAAAGATAAGAATGTGGACCTTGTGGACACCACAGTGTTTCTAGGCATTACGTTGGATGCAAAGCTACAGTGGGGCCCACATATAGATAAATTGTCGAGTAGACTGAGCTCTGCGGCTTATGCAGTAATGAAAATTCGTCAGATCACTGACATTGAAACAGCTAGACTTGTTTACTTTAGTTATTTCCATAGCGTAATGTCGTACGACATTTTACTGTGGGGCAATGCTGCCGATATTCAAACTATCTTTGTGCTGCAGAAGCGGGCTATTCGAGCAATTTATAACCTAAAAGCTGGTAATTCTCTTAGAGAGAGATTTAAAGATATTAATATAATGACAGTTGCATCACAATATATTTACGAGAACCTAATGTATGTTTATAAAAATATTGAAACTTTTTCTAAAAACAGTGATATTCACAATGTAAACACTAGAAATAAAAACAAACTAGCAGTACCTAATACTAGGCTCCACAAAGTAAATAAATTCATTTAGAGGCCTGTGTGTACGTTTTTACAATAAAGTTCCTAGTAATATCCAAAAACTAAATATTAATAAATTTAAAATCGCTATTAAAGAAAAGCTTTATAAAAAAGTTTATTATAAAGTGTCTGATTACATTGAAGACAAAACAGCATGGGTTTAAAATGCTCCAATCTATTTCTAATCCAAAATATTGTTAAGGTTTTTTAAACTTGTATAACTTGGTAACGTAACGGCATATAATTTTGTAAATGTCGTTACATATTGAATTAGCTGTGGAGTTTCTTGCGCCCATTCTTCTTCACAGCTAAAAAATAGACGTCCTGAATGGGTAGCAGGTAAAAAAATTATGGACGATTCAAAAGCACTTTTCTAATGTTTATTTGAATAAAGAATATTTGACTTTGACTTTGACAGTATCGGACGGCGATAGTAAGGGATTTTTTTACACAAACAAAATTATTCTTATACCAAGACTAATTAAATAAAACAACTTCAACTAATTTACTTCTCTATTTATTTAAAATATCAGTCACCTTACACGATTTAATTACATTTATCTTACAATCTAACTTTGCTAAGAACCGAATTAAACTCGTAAGTGCTGTTTTATTAGAGCAGCGCCATCTAGTGACAAACGATGTGAGTTGCAATGCTGCCACACAAATGTCCGAACAATGAATTAAACTCTACTGGCTTATATTTTACAGCCCTGCGATGAGTTTTATTCCCTTTGATGCTATACAATTCTAGTTTACGCCAAGTCGAATGGTTTTAATAATACTCGCCCTATGAGAGCGAGTTTTTACAATATTCGGTCTAGAACAGGGATGGGCAAACTTTTTCATTCGTGTGACAATATTTACGAACAAAATCTATGGCGGGCCAGGCTATATATGAATTTTTTGCTGTATTTTTTCAATAAATAAATATTATTTTATGAAACTTAAAATATCGATATTCGATCAGTCACGGGCCGTAGTTTACCCATCCCTGACCTAGAAAATCGAGATCCAGCTATAGCAATCCGCTTGCTATAGTGTGGCTCATTTTGGCACGGCCACTATCACCAACCCGAAATCAGAGTTTACAGATAATTAGTGGGAAATAGTGGATAAATCTCAGAATTAGTGGGGCCATGGTTCAAAAGTTATAAGGGATTACAAGGTGGCCACCTTGTATCTCTGAAACCACGGGTCGTAGCGAAGATCTGATTACACCAATAATTAGTGGATAATTAGTGGGAATTAGTGGATAAATCTCAGAATTAGTGGGAGCTTCTATGAAAAGTTATATCAATTTTTCATTTTCCCATAGTAGATGTACAATCGCGTACATGAAGCTTATTGATAATTTGAATTAACAACTTACAATTGAAAGGTATAAAGAGTCTAGGTAAGAATCTAGGTATATACAGTGAAAGTAAGTAAACGAGAGAGAGAATCGGATACATGTATGGATATAATTGTACATGACATTAATTTAATATCGGGAACCAAACAAAAATAAACTAGTTAGTATATAAATGCACTTCTTTAAAAATATAAAAAGGTTCATTTGAATGCTTTACAATTTAGTTATTAACCGACTTCAAAGAAAAGATGAGGTTCTTTTTTACTATTAATTATTGATTTTGCTTATAACACAAGGGATACCAACACACTTTTAAAATGGCTTTTATAATCTATCAGGCTAATAAATGTTATCTGGGGATTGAAAAGTCGAAAAATCTGTTAATACATTTTTTAAGCATTTAATGACGCCTTTTTTATCGATACAGAATCAAACATACGTACACACATATCAAAGTTTCGTCGTTCATTCACAATTTAATTAATTCAAGTAATAACTAAATGCTTATGTGCGCAACTGCACATGTTGTTTTTGTATGGAAAAAAGAAGTTGCTATAACTTTTGAACCATGGCTCCACTAATTCTGAGATTTATCCACTAATTATTGGTGTAATCAGATCTTCGCTACGACTCGTGGTTTCAGAGATACAAGGTGGCCGTGCCAAAATGAGCGCTCATTTTGGCACGGCCACCTTGTATCCCTTATAACTTTTGAACCATGGCCCCACTAATTCTGAGATTTATCCACTAATTCCCACTAATTGTCCACTAATTATCTGTAAACTCAGATGGCGGGTTGGTGATGGTGGCCGTGCCAAAATGAGCCACACCTTGCTATAGCACACTGTCGGGGCGCAGCGGGGCGGGGCGGGCCGCATCGCACGCAACTAAAATCCGCGGCGGAATATGCGGCCCGCTGCGCCCCGGCAAGCATATAGTGCTATAGTTCATATAAAATACACACGAGCGATTTGAGCGGATTTTTGTGCTGCGGCCCGACATAATGTGCGCGAACCTTTAGTCAACAACTAAATTAATGGATTCGAAGCAACGCCATCTAGTGACAAAATTATAAAACAAACTTGTCACTGCATAGTCACTCAGTCAGTTAGAAGAGGTTGAAAGTAGCGCGTAGAAGCGGTTTGGAATCTTTATTTACACGACCTGGCCATAAGCCGTGTAGCGAAGGATCAATTCACACGGAAGAGGCAGTAAGCATCTCTGTCAAACCATTTTAAGCGTTATTTCGACTAAATAACGCGGGGCGGGGGGGTTCCAATATATGGGAAATTGAACCCGAGATTGAAGTACCCCTATTCTCAGCATCTGTCCAGTGCTGAGTCTGGCGAACGGTCATAGAGGAAAGCGCAAGTCGTGTAGATCCCAAAAGTTATCCTTCACGTAGTTGCCGCCTGTTATTGGTCTGATTCCCTAAGAAACAGACGTAACGAAAACCTCTAGTCGAAAACTCTACTCCCATCCAAACCCCTACCTTCCTTATCCAACACACCGTCCCCTCCCATCCCTATGTATTTTGATATTTTTTTCCATCTCTCCCCCCTCCTTTCCAATCCACTACATCATATCCCAACCCAGCGACCCGGCAGCTCCGGGAAAAACTGTTAAATGAGCGCGGTAAGAAAGATTATAGTACCCCAGGAGGTTACCGATAACACCGGAGAGTCCCTCCCTGGGCCATCTAGTGGCCCAGGCTGCCCCTCGTATTCTGGGGGAGCGCAAATATTAACAGGAACAACAAAAAGTACCAACAAGAACCCATGCAGACAGGTGCGTCCAGGAAGGTCTCTCTAGGAGCCCCTGGGGGACGACCTGATCCAGATGAGCAAAGGGGAGGGCAGCAAGAATAGCGATGGCGAGACGGGGCGCCCCGAAAGCTGGAAAGGGAAAAGGATGAAGTGGCCCGCAAATAACGCGGGTGGATCGTCCGTTCGGCTGGCGATGTCCCCACAAGAAATAATAATAATAATACTAAATAACGTTTAGTACCGATTCAAAGAGTTGAACGCATGGCAGCTCGCGGCGCCGGCGGCGGCGCCGCGTAAAGACAAGCGGCCTTTCAAGTTATATACTACTAACTACACACATATATACACACCACACTAATAAATAAAACAACACTTTATAATTAATAATTTTCATTAAACCTATAATAGTTAATTAAAACACGAATCAATTTTCTCCAATCATCCTGTAGTTAGTACGCAAGCCAAATGCAGTCGGTAACAATATGCTTGCATGCGTCCGGCGCGATGAATAACTCGCTGTTTTTATAAATACACGACACCATGTCTTCACTTTTGTTTTGTGTTATATAGAATAAGAAAATGTTTGCGTCCGAACCGAATGTGCAACGCCTAGACAAACCGTTTAGGTTTAAAGGCGTAAAGTTGTCTAAATATATAAGTAAAATTGTATTTTCGATAAATAAATTAAAAAAAAAAAAAACTATACGTTATCTAATAGAGACAAAGCTTAAACATTTTAACAGTAAATCTTCCACTGCCGATTGCTGCCACTTCGGTGTAAATTGACCCTAACAGCCTGGACCACGGAAGAGCGACCAGCAGCGGTGCGGTGAGAGAGTTCCTAATACATTGCGTGTGATGCCAATAAAATTTTGTGCAGTGAGCATTTAGAACGCGCAATGAAGAAAGAAATCGCTCGCTCGGCCGCCGCCGGGCCGGTCGCCATGTCGTTAGCCAGTCGCTGATGTCGTTGTCGCTAGCCGCTTTGCCCATATAGAACTTAAACCACACACACACACGCGCGCATAACTTCTACTCTCAAAGTTTGCATCCTCGTCCATCACAAATTCACACTGTTTAACGAGCGAAAGTCTACTCAGACTTCTTCGCTCGTTTACGCCGTTATATATCAAATCGTTCGAAAGCCAGAGCTTTACCTTCTTCCTCATATTCCTCCTTCGTCATACAGAACGAATAGAAGTCTGGATCTCTGAACATATACTTGCCCCCTTCCCAAGCGTACGTTACAGGGTTATCTGGCAAGAACACATTCACATCGTAGTGATCTAAAGCTAGAGCACGCACTTCATTGTACACTCTGTCTCTGAATCCGGCAAACATTGTACTGCCACCATACAAAACAATATTCTCCAGTAAACTCTCTGTATTCTCTTCCGGACAAGCATTGATTGAGTTAATTATGGCTTCGGGTATTCCCATTTGTGGTATCCCAACATCTGATGGATGGAAAAGCAGCTCAGGAATGGAGAAGCGTTCATTGTTCAAGCGTAAAGTTTGCTGTTCCAAATCCTCGTTTGGTTTGACGATGTCGCGTAGGTAGCCACGCCGCAGCGTGGTGTAGTCAGGTAAGATGTAGTCCTTGACGATTGTGTTTGCTGATCCTGGGAAATGATAAGGTATAATTAAAACTATGGACCATCATGGTTATCTTATTAGGGCCTGCTGAGGCTTCCCTCTCCCAATCGCACTTGGACAAATCAGCAGCTTTTGTGTAAAGGTCAAGGTGTTCATCATCATCATCATCAGCCCCTCTCGACCCACTGCTGGGCATAGGCCTAGAATACCAACAATAAAAATACCAATGTCATGGTGTTACTTAGGTGTTATTTTAATTTAATTTTCTGTCATAGCAGATTTGCGTGACTGTGAACTTTAACTTTAGCATTATTCTTTGATCTGATGGAATAACAGAAACCTCAAAATCACTAGATCAGTCCTTAACCTTGGAACACTAACATCATCCATAGGATACAACCGACAGGCCAACGGAAGTGGAACAAAACAGAAACACTAAAAAGAAATAGTATCACTCTGGTACCCATGAGATTAGAGTTGGCACCAGAAACAAAGATTTTCTGACAAGAATATAAGAGGTAGATAAAGATGATCCAAGGTCTGTTCTGAACATAAGTGGCATCTCACAGGCAGCCATTTATTCCTCCATTGGTAAGCTGGCTAATATCTCAACTGAAGGTTTTAAGTGTAGGTAATAAGGCCAAAGGTGGAAACGTACCTCATCTACTAAGGAACACCTAACAAAAGATACAGACATTGATTTAATGGCAACACATTTATATAAGATGGTGGAATCTTCCCAGGCTGACTTAAAATTTTCCTTACAAAGGGATCAAACCCCCTGCGGGTTACACAGATGTTAGACCAGAGAGGGCTCTAATCACTTGACCACAGAGGTAGTTGTCTTTTACCTGTCAAGCATGAGCTGTGTGATGTTGAATGTGTTGAGTGGCGTTTTCATGTTGAATACATTCATAATTTTCACTTATCAATTTAAAATTCAATTGCCATAAGTAGGTACATACACTTTGTGATTTGCACAAAAGAAGACTCTAATTAAAGAAAGTATAGTCATTATTTACCTTTCTTCTTAGCAATCTCCATGTCGCCCATGAAGTTCTGTGATACAAAACATGAATCCTCCTTAACCTGGTTGATAACATAAGTTTCATCCATAACATTCAACTGTCTGTATGACAAAATCTCTTTCAAATGGTTTGTCAATACTTTACCACCAACATCTATCCTTCTTATGCCTTCCCGGTACTTCTTACCATTGATGTATGGAACAATATACGTATAACTATAACCAGAATCCACAACTACAGTACACTGATTATTATGAGTCTTTCTGTAGTGATACTCTGCTAAGTCTGTAGCATTAATCCTCAGAAGAGATTGGCAATCGTATTCTTCAAAGAAAATTTCAGTCATAGCCTCCTGTATTGATGCAAAATTGTATACAGGCTCAGTTATTATCAAAGGAGTATCATTGAAATTCACTGGAGAGCACTCTTTGCTGAACATGTAGTCCCAAACAGTCTTTTGTGTGTCCCAGTTGATAAGAAAACCTTTTTGGAATGGTAGAATGTAGAATAGACCAGAGGCATCGCGACATTCTTCGATTTGAGAGCCTATGAAAGGGCGACGCCTCTCAGACTTCGCTTTCATAATGCAGTTAGGTACAACCTTCGGGTCCATCGAGGAGAACCCCACCTTCGCTGTATATGCACCATTATCGACAATATAGCAAGAAGTCTCAGTCATTTTGCAATAAGTATAAGGTTACCGGCAACCACAAAAAGTGTTTTGAAACACACTTTCAATTTCAAAGGTTGTTGTAGGCAATCAACTTTGAGAATTCACATTGCGTTGTTCATTTTAAACGTAATAATGTTTGTTTTATTTCAACTTCAACTTTTTTGTTTATGGCAACTGGGTCATTGCATTTCACAAAAATAAACAATACAATTTTTTAGGCAAGCAATATATTTTTAATTTACATCAATTTGATTAGTCGAAGGTGTTTAGCTCATACAGCCTAATCGTCAGTTAATTATTATTGATGATGCGAAGTAATGTGCAAGGCTGATGTATGAATGATTGATGTCGACGTCGTTGTTTGAACACGACTAGAGTAACTAGTCAGGGAGACTTAGGGCAAACCCTATTTATCAACCAAACCGAGTAATATGTACAGCGAAGAGCATCAACATGTATACACTTTTGACTAGTTTGTCTCTTATTCTATTGTAATAAGAGTTACGTTGTTTACATGTTAGCATTAACATGTATACACTTTTGACAAGTTTGTCTCTTACTCCATTGTATTGAGAGTTACATTGTTTACATGTTAGTGCTCGTGACTGTACCCTTCGATGACAATGGAAGTCCGGGACCTTTGGGAGCACAGACGTATAATACGTCTGTGTTTGGGAGTGTAGCTGGTAGTTTAACCGGTGCACTAAGGCGTGTCCCCGTGCCCTACTTGATTCTCCGAGGGGTTCGGATCGAAGCCACTCACTGCACAGTTTTATTCAATGGCACTTGTCTTTTATATTAGTTTTAATGCTTCTCGCATAAACAGACATTTTGTGAAAATATAAAAGCTCTCGAATTTAGGGTTTCATTCAACCAATGAATTATAAATTTGCTTGTTACATATTATTTTAATTTTTAGTGTAAGCTTTTTATTATAAGCATGGTGCTTATGTAGGTATAGTCGACAATGAAATTGCTTTACCACCTTAAAAGTGAGTTTTGTTTGCGTATAATAAAACAACAAGTTCTATTTTTGTTTAAAAGACCAAGTGACAGATACGTTGTCATCATTGACAATGAGCCTTAGCGAAATTTTATTGTAATGGAAGTTTTTGTCAAAAGTGATAAAGCAATTTCATGGTCGACTATACATACAGTTACAGTAGGTATGAGATTTATATAAGTTAAAAAAATATAAACAAATCTTGGCTTCGTTAATGCGATTGAATGAACAAAGTCAACATTATGAGCTGCGTGTGCTGCCTAGTATTATTAATCTGTGTAATACTAGGCAGCTAGTTCATAAAGTATAATAATACTACGGAAATTACGGCTAGTTTACCAACTCGAAGGTTCTATATTTTAAGATACTTACAAATAACAAAATGAATAAATAAAATTATATTTTTATAACATAATTTTTAATGGTTCATTATGATACAATTTCTAACTTAGCCTAGTTGATCTTGATTGAAGAAAACAAGCACTAACACTGAAAGCACTTGATACCTGGAAAATAATAGAAAAAAAAACAATTAATAACATTTCAACCACTTCACTCCTTTGAGTGAAGTTACTTCTTAATTACTTATTCTGTGGTTATATTAGTTTCAGGATAAATGAATTTCAAATTCTTTAGTTTTGGGTATAATTAATAATAAAATAATAAAATGTTTCTTTACGTTTTCAATTGTGGCTTACAAAAATAGGTGTTGACTTCTCTGTTGGGTACAAACAAAGCGCCTGTGTCAGAGAAAGCCACTCTTCCTTAGCTTAGTTATCGTAACTAGATACCACTAGAACATAATAGTGTAGGGAATTACATTTATTATTAATTTGTACATAGTTTGAATCGAAAAACAAAAAGAAAAACAGATAATTTTGAAAATGAGGCTAATTTAAGACATACTTAAGAACATTATTATACGTATCTAACTAAAAAGAACCTCTGTGCGTGCGTGCACGTGCGTGTGTGTGTGTGTCTGTCATTCCTTAAATTTATATAAAAGTATTTGCCCTGGGGCCCCACCGCCTAACCGATCGCTTTGACTTCGTGTGTGGTTTATGACGTCATCTTGTCGTTTCGTGCCGCCTATGAAAGCAATATCGCAAGCTAGCCTTTAGCTTTTGATATTGCTTTCATAGGCAGTGCGAGGTGGCAAGATGACGTCATAAACAAGCAAGCCAGCTTCCAGCAGGGGGGGTACTACTAGTATAGAAATTAATATCAAAGACGTAACCAAGCTTCTCTTATCGTTAATAATATAATAATAATAATAATAAAAGCCTTTATTCGCTGACCTTTAAATTTTACAAAATTTTATAATAAATGAATATTTAAACTTAAAAATATTGTTCTTAATTTAATAGTTGTTGTGGCATCGCCATCCTCTAATTGGTCAGGTTGTCCTTGACATAGGCCTCCTCTAGGCATTTCCACACTTCTCTGTCACGCGCTGACCTCCTCCAGCCTTTTGGTAAATCGTCATCCCATCTCTTTATTTGTCTTCCTCTTCTCCTTTTCCCGTCCCTTGGATACCATTCAGTGATGTCTCTAGTCCACTTCTTTGTTTTGGATCTCCACATGTGTCCCGTCCAGCGCCATTTCAGAGTTTTTGTCTTTTTGGTCACGTCTATAATTTTCGTTTTTGCTCTGATGGTTCCGAGTGTATTTCTGTCTGATAGACGGATACCCAACATACTGCGCTCCATACTCTGTTGACAAACTTTTAATTTCCGGGTTGAAGCAGCTGTGAAGGCCCAAGTTTGGCAGCCGTATGTCAGTACCGGTAGTATACAAGTATCCCAGACCCTCTTCTTCTCTGCTACTGGTATATGTTTGTTTTTCATTATTTCCTTTAAAGACCAGTACCTTGCCCAACTGTTATTCACTCTTCTTTGTATTTCTTTGGCAGTTTGATCTTTTGGTGTTATTAACTGGCCTAGATACACATACTCATCCACAAACTCAATCACTCTGCCATCCACCGTTATCCCGGACCCTGTACCATTGGTCATAATCTTAGTTTTTGAAGCATTCATTGTTAGGCCGGCTTTCAATTGAGAGTGATTGTAACATGATTTGTAAAGTTTGAGCGTCTTCTGCAAACAGCACTAGGTCATCAGCGAATCTTAGGTGGCTTAACATGGTACCATTGATGTTTATTCCTGTCTCCCAATCAAGGTTCTTAAAGATTTCTTCTAAAACTGCTGTAAAGATCTTAGGTGATAGTGGATCTCCCTGTCTTACACCTTTTTTTACTTTAAAAGGCTCGCCAGTTTTTTTCAGTTGGATTTTCGCCGTGCTGTTTTTATAAATCATGTGTATTATTTTAATGTATTTATTATTTATTCTTTGGTTAGATAGGGCTTTATACAACTTGTTGATTTGCATTCACGCCATATTCATAGCAGCGGTCGTAATACTTATACTTATTACAAATAAATTATAAAAAAAATATGAAAAAATAATAATCATATTTTCAAAATCTGTAAATACGAATCGCACGTCTGCGTAGCACTAAAAAATAAACGCTCGTTCGCGTAAGCCCGCTCACCCGACCACGCATAGGTAGCAACAAGCTCGAGCTTCGCGGCGCGCCCGCAGCTTTGTCGGCGCGGCGAGCGCCGGCGGGCGGCGGGCGGCGGGCGCACGCCGCACGCATCAAAACCAGTGTGCCGCGCAACCCCGAACGAGTGACACATTTCTTAGCCCTAGCGAATTTGGAGCGAAACGTGTTCTTAGGTGTGTTGTTTGTGTGTGGTAAAAAAAGTAAAATGACAGAAAATTATTCTAACGTAAAACTTGTGGAGATGGTGCGATTATACGCAATTAGTGGGAACAGTCTACGTCGAGCCGTGGTCATGTTTGTGGAAATGTTTCCAAACAGACCAACTCCATCGCGCGAGGTAATGCTTGCTGCCACGCAACGACTGAGGGATCATGGCCAGTTCAACGTTCCTCGACATGCGCAGGGTCGTGGCAGTGTGGGCCTCTCAGTCGATTTGCAAGAGCAAATACTCGAATACTTCGAGAGGGAACCACGTGCCAGTACTCGTGATGCTGGCCGCCACTTCAATGTCCACCACACAACAGTCTGGCGGCTTCTTAAGTCGGAGCAACAGCACCCGTTCCACTTCAGAAGAGTTCAAGAATTGAACGAGCAAGATCATGCCGCCCGCGTTACTTTTTGTCACTGGGTACTAGAACACCGAGAAGCCAGCATTCTATGGACGGACGAGTGTATGTTTACGCGCATCGGTGTTTACAACGTCCACAATGAACATTGGTGGGCTCACCGCGAACAGAACCCGCATAAGACCAAAAAAGATTCGTTTCAGCATAGGTTTAGCATCAATGTGTGGGCTGGCATTGTTGGTGGACATTTACTCGGGCCCTATTTCATCGAGGGTTATCTCAACAGCAACTCGTATTTGCAACTTTTGCAGCACGTAGTTGACGTAATGCTTGACGACGTGCCACTAGCTCTTCACCGGAATCTCTTTTACCACCAGGACGGGGCGCCTCCGCATTATGGACGCCAAGTGCGCGATTATTTAGACGAAGTGTTCGGAACCCAGTGGATTGGTCGAGGTGGGCCAGTGCCCTGGCCTCCGAGGTCGCCAGACTTGACTCCGTGTGACTTTTATTTGTGGGGAGACATAAAAAGAATGGTTTATAAAGACAAAATCACGAGTGTTGTGCAGTTAAAACAAAATATTTTAATGGCTTTTGAGAGTGTAAGGTCAAATCGTAGTGTGCTGCAAAAGTTACCTAGAAACTTAAGGCGCCGTGCTCATTTGTGCATAGAACGTGAAGGTGCCCACTTTGAGCAGTACCTGCGAGTATCTTAAACATGATCAGTAAGTACCTAATAATAGTTTATTGCAACAAAGTATACTTATGCGTAAGAGTAAGCCACTTTACCACAGAATACATAATAGTACCTACAAGTTTACGTAAGTTCATCGACTTAATGTCCGCCCGCTGCGCTCTTATGTACCTACTACGGTCTGCACCCCTATTCTCGTCAGTCGACGGTCGCTATTCTAATTTACACTGAGATCATTTTATTAATCAATCGGTTCCTTATTACTTTCTCCGTGTTAAAAGTATTTTTTAGTCATTAAGTGTACCAATTACGATCAGCTGTAAAATTATGGCGGGAATGCAAATCTACAACCTGTATATAAAATTATGATGTAAGGAATCGAAGGCTTTGTTATAATCGACAAAACTAATATAGTATATTTTCCCATACTCGTTTAGCTTCTCTATTAGTTGTTTTACCACATGCATATGGTCTATGGTGGAAAAGTCTCTACGAAAACCGGCTTGCTCTTTAGGTTGTTCTTCTTCTAATGTTGTTGCTATTCGTCCTAATATTATTTTGGCAAAGACTTTGTATATGTTGCTCATCAGACTTATTGGTCGATAGTTGTCGATTTTGTTTTTATCGCCTTTCTTATGAATTAGGACTATTGTTGAGGTTGTCCATTGTTTTGGTATTTGTCCTGTATATAGTATTTCGTTGAATAACGCCGTTAAGGGTTCGTCTATAACATCAATTACTTGTTTTAGTAGTTCGTTTGAAATTTTATCCTCTCCTGGGGCTTTAAAGTTTTTCTGTGACATTATTGCTTTTCTTGTCTCGCTCGTTAGAATACTTGGAACTGCATCTTCCTCCGTTGTATCACTCGGTAGTATATCAAAAGTTTCATATTTATCCGTGTTATAAAGGTCCTTGTAGAAGTCAGTTGCTATTTTTGAAATTTTTGATCTGTTTGATGTTTGTGAGTTGTCTTTGCGTTGTATGCTTGGCATCCATGTTTTGTGTTCTTTAAGTTGTTTTAGGGCTTTTTTGATACCTCCCGTTTTTTCGATTTCATTCCTTATTGTTTCCCTTCTTGTTAATTGCTGGTGTTCTCTGATACTTGTTGTGATCTTTTTGCTAATATCTTCTATTTCCCTTATGTTGACTTTCCGTTCAAGTATTAATTCTCTTCTTTTCTCCATGAGTTCCCTAGCTTCTTCTCCCACTTTGTCCTTCTTGCTTTTTTCTATTGTCAGTTTTTTCCCTATATCCAGTATCTATTTTTCTAATATGTCATACTTTTGTTGCATAGCTTTGACCAAACTAATTTCTGGGAGTGATTCTTTTAATTTTACAACCATTTCTTCCGATGTTTTTACAGATATGTGCATACTATCACCTGCTTTACAGTGTTTTCTTGATCTTTTTGTGTATTTTGTATTGAAAGTTGCTCTGACCATCCTATGATTTGTACTGAAGTTTAGCTGGTTGATTACTTCTACATTCGAGAGATGTTGAGACATATTAGTTAATACAAAGTCTATTTCATTTTTATGCTTGCCATCTGGCGAAATCCAAGTCCACTTTCTCTTGCTGTGTTTTTTGTAGAAACCGTTCATTATTTTTATGTTGTATTCTAATGCAAAGTTTACTAATCTCTGTCCATTTTTATTTCTTTTTCCTAAACTGTAGCGGCCCAGTATTAATTCTTCGCCTTCCTGCCTTTTCCCTACCTTGCTGTTAAAATCTCCTATTATAATTTTTTGTTTATGAGTTTTTTCCATAGTTTCGTGCAGGCTTTGGTAAAATTTTTCTTTTTCTTCCTTTATTGTCTCTTCCGTTGGAGCATATATCTGGATTATGGATATTGGTTTTTTATTTTCAGGTAGCTTAATATTTAGTACGGCAATTCTGTCAGATATACCTCTGAATTCTTCAATGTGTTGTCTATATTCTCTTTTGATTATAAATCCTACGCCGTACATCCCTTTCTTTTCTCCATGGTAGTAGAAAATGAAGTCATCATACTCTCTAATTTCATCTCCCATACGTCTTACTTCACTTAATCCGATGATGTCCCATTTTACGTTAGTTAGCGCTTGCCTTAGCTCTTCTAGTCTATCTTCTGTACTTAATGTTCTTGTGTTTAAAGTTGAAATGTATATATGCCTATGTTCCGTTGTTCTTTGGTTCTGAGGATTCTCTTTATTTTGTTGGTCTAAATTTTGTTGTTTTAAATTTGTTTGTTCTGACTTTTGTTGTTTTAACTTAGTTGAAGCTGTTTTCTGTTTTTGATTTTGTTTATGTTTATGTTTATGTTTGCCTTGAGGGTGTTGGTCTAATATCCCACGGGGACCAGCCGGGTTGGGATATGTTTTGTTTGTTTGGTTTTTTGGTTGTTGTTGTTTATTGTTTATCCGGTTGGCGATGCCTGCTGACTGTTATTGCCCGCTTGTTGTGCGGCTGAGTGAACTGCTTCTTGCTTCATGTAAAATATTGGTTTTAGTAACTTTGTTTGGAGCTTTATTTAAGTTTTCAGCAGCTGGTCTACCTGTGGGTGGCGTGGAAGGTAGTCTTTTTCTTTTTTCGTTGTTCTCTTTATCTTTGATTATTAACTTGTCATACCGCTATGACAAGTTAATAATCAAAGATCCGCATGTATGCTATATTTCCTTTTTCGGTCTCTTCCTTAACTTTAACTTTCAACTCACGCCGCTTTTCTAATACTTCCTTTGGGTAGTCATCTGTAGCGTAGACATCCTTTGGAAAGTGCTTGTTATTTTTTAATATCTTCCGCCATTCTAGTATAAGTTTCACTAATACCGGTCTCGCTCTATTTTCGCTTTTCTTTCCAATTCGTGTGACTATGCTAACCTCCCACTTGTCCCATTCTCTGATTTTTGCTTTTTCACTCATTGAGTTGAGAGTCTTTAGGACTAAGTTCATGAGGTGGTTATTATCTTTTTCATGTTCAGCGATTCCATGTATTATGAGGTTAGCTTTTCTGTTTTCTTTTTCCAAAAAGTATGTTTTAGTTTTCAAAGAATTAATTTCTTCCTTTAGTTTTTTATTTTCTTCTATTAAGGGTTTAAGTTTTTCTTCAAAAGTTTTTGATAATGAAATCGTCACTTTTTGTGTTATTTCGGCTGTTTGTTGCTGCATTTCGTCCCTTAATCCTGTCCAAAGTAATTTCATTTGTTCCTCCATCATTGCTTGCAGTTGACTTTTTTCCCCAAAATCTTGCGAATTCATTTTGGTGTGGTATCACTCACTACGCAATGTACGACGAAGTCCAACGTACAATGTATATCGTATGTTCTGCTTTGATGTTGGCAGCCTTGGACACTAGTGTTTTCTTGTCTATAATATAACCTCAAAATCACGTCTTAGTTTTTGCTTGTGAACATTTCACTGGTTATGGCATTGTTTCGTCACTTTTTGTGGTGTGTTTTATGATTTCAAACTAGTTCTGCGTGATTACTGTGTTTTGGCGTCGTTACACTTAATTTTTGCACAAGATTATTTTTAATTTGCGAGAGCTATGAAATACGTGTCTACACTTTATTGCACAGGAACCGGAACTTATTACGTCTCTTATCGTTAGATACCTTTAAATCGGCAGGTCCTGATAATTTGCCTCCGATTTTTCTTCGTAATTGCGCCAAAAGTATATCTGTACCTGTTCATCTTTTGTTTGTTAAGTCGATCTCGGAGTGTTATGTCCCCTCAGTGTGGAAATCAGCTTATATTACACCAATCCATAAGAAAAGATCAAAATCCGATATAATGAATTATAGACCGGTTTCTAAACTGTGTATTCTGGCTAAACTGTTAGAAAAAATTGTGCATAAATATTTATATGTTACGTTAAAGACAGTTTTTACTGAATGTCAGCATGGCTTTCTTCGGGGAAGATCCACAACATCTAACCTTATTTTACTTAATGACTTTATCACAGACTCGATGGACGGAGGTAAGCAGGTAGACGTAATATACACTGACTACAGCAAATGTTTTGATAGGATTGATCACAATTTACTAATTCAAAAACTGGCTAATGTTGGAATATGTGGCGACCTCTTAAGGTGGTTTACATCGTATATAAACAACAGATCTCAAGCTGTAGTTATAAATAATTATATTTCTAGCTGGGTTACGGTGCCTAGTGGGGTGCCGCAAGGCTCTCTTCTAGGCCCTACACTCTTTTTAATATTTATTAACGATATTGAAGCATGTTTCCATCATTTTCAATTGCTTTGTTTTGCTGACGATATGAATATATTTAAAGAAATTGCAAATCTATCTGATGTATCCGACCTTCAGTCTGATTTAGCTCGTCTGGATAACTACTGCAAGCAGAATAAGCTGGACCTCAACCCTTCCAAATGCTCCATCACAACATTCAGCAGGAAAAGTAACAATGTTCCATCGCAGTACATCCTCAAGAGTCATATTTTACACAAGAGTTCTGTTGTACGGGACCTAGGAGTCCTTCACGATTCAAAGCTTCTCTTCAATGGCCATATTGATGCAATAGTCATATCAATGACATGTTATCCTTGGGTAACATTCATTGCTATGCAGACGACAGTACAGTTCATCGGCGTTATTTGGGTCACCCTGCGGCAAAGCAAGCCGATATAGTGGAGTCAAGACGTAAAATTGTCATTGAGCTGGACGAGGAATTAGACCGCATTTATAAATGGGGCTCTGATAACCTCATCCAGTTCAATGCCAAAAAGACACAGGTCTGCGCTGTCACTGCCAAAACGTCCGCATTTCTCCCCCAACCCTCCTTCCAGAGCAACCTATTACCCATCCAGACTGGTCTCAGTCTCTTAGGTATGGACATACACAGTGGCCTCAACCCGAAGAGCTATATTGAGAGCATCATAACCACAGCCTCACGTAAACTCGGAATCCTGAACAAAGTGAAGCGGTTCTTCACGCCTGAGCAACGCTGTCTTTTGTATAAGACTCAGGTGCGCTCCTGCGTGGAGTATTGCTCTCATCTTTGGGACGGATCTGCCAAGTACTTGCTCGAAGCTCTTGACAGGTTGCAGAGACGTGCTGTCCGTATTATCGGTAACGATGACGTTACAACCAGTCTGGAGCCGTTACAGCTACGTAGGGACATTGCTTCCCTTAGTGCTTTTTACCGCCTTTACCACGGTGAATGCTCTGAGGAGCTCTTTAACCTCATTCCTCCCTCTCCATTCCTTTCCAGATCGACGCGTGCAGGTCTGAGAAGCCACCCTCATACCGTGCTGACCATCAAGACACGTACCAAAAAGTTTGGACAATCGTTCCTTTGCCGAACTGCCCGTATGTGGAATGCGCTTCCCGCACACGTGTTTCCCTCCTCTTTCTCTCCCGGGTTATTTAAGCGGGGCGTGAAAAAGCAGTTATGCAGGCCGCCATAGTGTGAGCGTTCGGCATAGCGTGGTAGCGCTGTGATGAACGCTTTCACTTCTTGGGCTTCACTGGCTGCTTTTCATCAGGCAGGGTGAAGCCATTATGGCGTGTCACAATAATAAAAAAAAAAAAAAAAATTGTCAAGAAAGCTTCCAGAGCTCTTGGGTTTGTTATGAGAATCTCTGCAAGTTTCAAAAATATTAAAACATTAAAAATATTATATTGTACCTTCGTAAGAAGTATCTTAGAATATATATATTGATCATATTGAACATTTGCAGAAGAAATTTATAAAGTATCTTTGTTTTCATGCTAAAATCCCGTACAACTCAGATAAATATCTGCAATTATGCAAACAATTTCATCTTCTTCCTTTGTATGAGCGGCGTAAAATAGCGGATATTGTTTATTTTCTCAAAATTGTAAATAATATGATTGACTGTCCTGAACTCCTCTCCAAAATTAAGTTTATTATACCTACAAGATCGCCTAGACACTACACTCTCATTTATATACCATTAGTTTCGTCCAATTACCGCCAAAATTCATTTATGTTGCGAGCGAGTAGAAGCGTAAACCAATTATGTGAAGATTACGATTTTGATATATTTCATTCTGGCATATCCTCAGCGAGGCGACTAGTAAGCAATCCTCTCTTTTTAAGGCAAGCTGTTTAACATAGTGATTGTAGCGCATCATATGTTGCTGTGTGTTTATATTGTTTTAAGTACTAGATTGGGTTTGTTAATGTTCTCACTAAAAATTAGATATTTAAGTTGTTTTGTATTAGCGAAGACCTCTTATTGGCTATCAGTGTTTATAATATTATTGTATTAAATTTCATAAAGCTGTTGGTTTTCCAAATAAAATAAAATTAAAATAAAATAAAATAAAATAAACTATACACATAGTCAAAGCGATCAGTTAGGCGGTCGAGGGGCAGGTTAGAAATGGTTGTGTTGTGTGTGTTTCGGGATTATCCCTACAGATATTTACCTATAAGAGTTCCACTGTCAATTACATATAACAATGGTTAACGAGTTTGGCTTTTATAAAAACAAATATTTATAAGTTTTTTTAAAGTTGTGTAGCCCATGTGAGCAAAGCCGCGAGCAAAAGCTAGTAAGTAAACAGCCTATAATTGTCCCACTGCTGGGCAAAGGCCTCCATCATTGAAATCAAGTCATCGCTACAATTGATGGGTAATGGCTTAATTACCACGCTTTCCAAGTGCGGGTTGGTGATCACAAACCCGGGTTTGTGATCACCAACCCGGGCTATGAATTGAAAAATCCGAAAATACATTTTGCCCAACCTGGGAATTGAACCTGGGACTTTTGGGTATCAGGCCGAGCGCTCTGCCACTCAGCAACCGAGGCGTTAAAGCTAGTATTCTATATAATTTATATGTGTGCTGGAATGTAACAAATAAAGATATTTTATTTCTATGCTGTATGGCTGTAAAATATGTGTGACTCATTCATCATACTTATATCAATCTATACCACAAGTTTTTAAGCAATAAATAACTCATCGGAAGATGAATTATGATTTCACTTTTCCTTATTTTTTTATACTTACTTAGTTTACTTCTTGAGAAGCTGGTGGCGAGCGATGAGGTAAGGTGCTGAGAGGCCGGAGCCAATGAACAAGATGAAGTAAAGTGTGAGCTTGTAGCGGTTGGTGATACCGAAGGGCAGGTTCTGAAACATTTTGTTGTTTTTACAATCAATAATAAGATTTATCACTAATGTGTTTTAGAAAGTAGATAACAAAAATACTTGAGCTAAGGTAGATGCTTTGTAGATGTACCTAGATAAATGGTTTTTATGAAGATACACATTTACCTAGCATGTTAATTATTTTTAATTCTCTATTCTCAATCTTTTGTTTTGACCGTTTTAAGGATTAACAACCAAAAAGGTTTGTGTTACAGTAACAGAACTAACAGACATGAATATAAGGCTTTAAATCTTGAAAAAAAATGGGCATAGAATTAAAAATTATCAGTAATTTTAATCTTATTTTAGGAACGTGTCACTCAGAAAATAGAGCCATATTTGAATAAAACAAAAGTATATTGCTAGTTTATTAAAATTTAAAGAGTTATGTAATGTTGTGACAAATAATTTGAATTTGGAACTCACCTCGCCGGGAATACCACCGTGGGAATGACACCTCACTGTGTTGATCATCACATTCCTGCCAAGCTTGTTAGAAATACGAGCTAAGGGGGTCAGCATTTTGTTATTTTGGAGTAAATCACACGAAATGAAAAAGTCAACTTGGAAAATTCGATAACCTCTCTCGAATGTTATTTTTTTTTTTAGAAAAGCTACTAAAACGTTCATCAACTCACAAAAATGAACTGGGTGTTCCAAAAATGGAAATTCCTGAACGCTCCCTTTGCGTTGTGTTCTTGAAATGAAACCAAACATTTTAATTTTAATTTTTATATCATCATAAGTAGGTACTTTAGAATATTGTTTATTTATCTACATTCAATATATTTTTTTCAAGTCTTCTGTTCTTAACCTGAAAGGGGAAAAAAAGTTCATGTTAATTGCAAGTACCTAATCAATAAATGACATAGTTACAAGGTAAAAACTGTTTTACTATATTACATGGGTACACGAAACGCGACAATAATCGTCCCATCAATGGGACATCCAATGGGACTACGGAAAAGAAGCGTATTGGGACAATATACTGTTTGCCTAGTGCGAGTTTTATATTTAAACGAAAATTTGAATGGCATTAAAGCAGCGCCTCCTGGTGACAAACGAAGAGAGTTACAAGCCATACAATATAGGTACAGACAGCAGCAGATTAACCTACCACAAATAAATTTTGAACCTTATCATTTGGGTATAAAGATCAATATCGATTAGAGAAATTTGACAGTTTTGGATAGGTTGATGTGTTGGCGTGTGTACAATATTACCCGTTTTCGTTAACGTGTTCGATTACCAAATAAAACTAGCTCTAGGTTATCTACCTACCTGTCATTTAAAAACCAGTAGAAAAAAGGCAGGGACACGCTTGCGTGACGCCATTCGGCCATTCCCTCTAGAAACCCTTTAACGGGGTCACACCGTGGTGTGAATCAGTGTGATTTCAAAGGCTCAAAAAAACATCCTAGAGTGATTGATAAGCTGCTTTCGCACGATCGTCACTAGATAGCGTTACTTCGATCCTATAGTTCATTTTAATCGATCGAATGTAAATAAAACTCAGGCCTTAATTTATTAATCACCGACAAATGCTTTTGGGTCGTGTCTCCGGCAATATTGAAAGGTTCCTTAACGCGAGTTTCATTCACCAATTGATCACGGTAACGGAAACGAAAAATTTTATCCCCAACGAAGGGAAGGGAGTTTTTTACCATAGACTTATTTTTGTGAACGTTTAAGTTTAAACGATTGACAAATAAAACTCGCACTAGGCACCCTGACTTATTATTTTAAAACATAACCGCAACCATCGAATGAATATATTCGATCACGTTTTTTTTAGTTGATGGCTTCGTGCGGATAGCACATTTAGCCAGTGTCAAAGTAATTTTTCTTACAAGTAATACAATAAAATAAATAAATAAATAAATAAATTTTTTATTGAAATACGTTTACATCTATTGTTTACAATGAGCTCTAAACTAATAATCTAAAATAAATTAAATGCTGTTGCCTGAGCTAGGTAAACCCTGTTTTTCAGGCGAATGTGGGCTTACTCTAACTTTAATATAAATCAAAACTTATATGAATAATATATAACAGTTTAAACGCTAAATTACAATTTAATATAAAGACAAATAAAATAATAATAAGTTAATACACACAGAAATAAATAAACAAAGAATTACTTCACGACGGTCAATAACCCCTCCGTATCGTCGTAGGTAAATTTTTGTAGTTCTTCCAATATTTCCTTCCTGTTCCTGTATAATGATGATGATTGATAATAGAAATGAGAAGTGAGAAATGATATACCCCCCAAACCCCTCGAGTATCTCAGTAAAGATGTGGGGCTTTATTAAGTCCTCGGGCGTACTTCTTGAGAGAATTTGAAAAGTAACGTTGCACTGTTTTGTTTCATTTGCCAACACTCATGCTCACTCACGAACACTTAACGGTTAATAATCCACCATTTCGTATTTCACATTAATATTCGACATAACACATTTTAGAAAACAAAACAAAACCGCAGACATGACTCTTCACTTTCCCGCCAAGAAGTCCTCGATCACGTTATCGAAAACTTGCACTATTTTAACCTTTTTACCGCCAACAACTTCTATAGAAGTTCGAGATTTTCGTGCCGTCGTCCACACCAGCACTTTTATAGAAGTTCTTCTTTGTACCTACTTTAATAATAGTAGATTGTACACCAAGGGGATAAAGCACTGTATTATGTCACGGGCGCGATATTTGAATCCTGAGCGTAACGAAGGACTCCAGATTTAACTCCCGAGCGTAGCGAGGGGGTTTTGAGTTGAGAAATGGAGTCCTGAGAGCAGTGAAGGATTTAAGCGCGCCCAAGGCAAAATCAGTTTTATCCCTGAGGAGTATACTCTACTTTTCTCACCTTTTGCGAGACAATAAAAACCAAGGCTACTAGAAAAAGTATTTTATTTACTAAAATACTATTTTCATTACTAATTATATATAATTGGCACAGTAAATAACAATAAAAAGTAAATTAAAAATTAAAATTGATGTTTGATACATTAGTCCAGTTATGTTAAGATATGGTTATATTTTTTGGTACGCTTATGTTAGTTGAGGTGGAATTTATTTGAGTAGCAGCACCCAATACATCAGAACCTTGCGTGTGAGGGTCGTTTGGCACAGTAAAGGTTGGGGAAGGTGGTGCTTGAGGCAGTGGGCGTGGGATATATTTTGAGCTAGATGGCTGTGGTGGCAAAGGTTTCCAAGGATCATCAATAATGGACGTAGTTTTCAGATGAATGTTGTCACCAATACGACAGCTTATCTTGTTTTTGTTTTGTATGGAATTCTCTATGTAGCCCTCCGCTACTGCATCGGATTTCCAGCCACCATGACGTTTTATCTGGGCCATATCTGCTCCTGAATCTGCCAACAGACTTGCCGATGTTCTCCTCAAACAATGACCCGTATAGAGCTCGGAATTTTGCAATTTGAGGTATTTTGCAATTTCTTTTGGCATGACGCTGGTTTTATTCTTGCCAATGACTTGCCTGGTGCATTTGCCATTACTGTAACCGATAAAAAATCTGTTGGTGTTTATATTAGAGGGGCGCAGAGCTTGGTACTTTTCAACAATTCTTGCATAATCTTCACGAACTATGAACGAACGTTCTCTATTTGTTTTGGTATCTGGTAAGTTAATCAGCAATAAATCTGCATGTTTTTTGATATCATTGACTTTTATGTTTACGAGTTCATTTCCACGACATGCGCCATTCACTCCAAAAATCAAGGCTACCTGTAACAAAAAAGATAGATACACTACTACATTTTTTGACCTTTATATTATAAAAAAAGATTGCGACAAAACCTTAGAATGTGTATTTTTTAAATGTGTGCCATTTAAATACCCTTTTATTCATTAACTATTTTATAGAGCTATTATAGGTAGGTACTAGAAACGTAACTAAAAAGTAGGCAGTACTCATACTTACTTTCATGGCCAGAAAGCTGTGATCAGGAGCCTCATTCAGAAAAGTTTCCACATCTTGCGCTGTCAATACTTTTGACTTCTTTGCTCGATGACCATCTGATTTCCTCTTTAAAAATGCCAATAACTTGCTATATGTATATATAATGTCGTGTTTGATGCTTATTGTTAACCTGAGCATCGAATAGATACACCACAGGCTGCTGGACTTCTTTGTACACGATAAATACTCGAAATAAACAAGAAGCACTGACTCCGACACAGACTTTGCGCCTTTTGCAGTTTTCCATTTGTGGAAATCGTCGTAAGCTTTCAAGTATTTTTCCTTCGACTTCTCTGGTAGTAGGTTATTAACAATACCTAAAGCGTCTAATTTAATGGACTCCGGAGTTAAATCACTTTCGTCACTCGACATTTTCTTAATGTTTTATTCTATCTTCTTTTGCAGTTTTGTCTGATACTGATTGCACCGTATTGATATACTCGCGGCTTTTGTTTTAAGTATTGATTTTTTTTCGTTCGGCTTGCCGTGGCGTGGCCAGCTCGATTTTCAAATAAATGAGGCGCGGCGCGCGCCGCCGTCCACCTCCTCGCCGTCGGCCACCAGCAGCTGCAGCAGCCGCGCGCCGCGCGATTTTGACGAAATTAGACTTTAAATGCATAACAATAAGAACTAAGATAAGTGAGAATCACATTACTGCCCGGCGGGTTATAATGAAATTCAGTACAACATTACACCCCGGCAAAAGACAAGGGCTATAATGATTTACTTTGAGTAAGGTTTGCAACATATATAATGAGGCATTGTCGAGCAGGTGGTGTGAAATAGTAGATTGTACACCAAGGGGATAAAGCACTGTATTATGTCACGGGCGCGATATTTGAATCCTGAGCGTAACGAAGGACTCCAGATTTAACTCCCGAGCGTAGCGAGGGGGTTTTGAGTTGATTCCCGAGCGAAGCGAGGGAATTAAAATGGAGGTCCTGAGAGCAGTGAAGGATTTAAGCGCGCCCAAGGCAAAATCAGTTTTATCCCTGAGGAGTATACTCTACTTTTCTCACCTTTTGCGAGACAATAAAAACCAAGGCTACTAGAAAAAGTATTTTATTTACTAAAATACTATTTTCATTACTAATTATATATAATTGGCACGGTAAATAACAATAAAAAGTAAATTAAAAATTAAAATTGATGTTTGATACATTAGTCCAGTTATGTAAAGATATGGTTATATTTTTTGGTACGCTTATGTTAGTTGAGGTGGAATTTATTTGAGTAGCAGCACCCAATACATCAGAACCTTGCGTGTGAGGGTCGTTTGGCACAGTAAAGGTTGGGGAAGGTGGTGCTTGAGGCAGTGGGCGTGGGATATATTTTGAGCTAGATGGCTGTGGTGGCAAAGGTTTCCAAGGATCATCAATAACGGACGTAGTTTTCAGATGAATGTTGTCACCAATACGACAGCTTATCTTGTTTTTGTTTTGTATGGAATTCTCTATGTAGCCCTCCGCTACTGCATCGGATTTCCAGCCACCATGACGTTTTATCTGGGCCATATCTGCTCTTGAATCTGCCAACAGACTTGCCGATGTTCTCCTCAAACAATGACCCGTATAGAGCTCGGAATTTTGCAATTTGAGGTATTTTGCAATTTCTTTTGGCATGGCGCTGGTTTTATTCTTGCCAATGACTTGCCTGGTGCATTTGCCATTACTGTAACCGATTAAAAATCTGTTGGTGTTTATATTAGAGGGGCGCAGAGCTTGGTACTTTTCAACAATTCTTGCATAATCTTCACGAACTATGAAAGAACGTTCTCTATTTGTTTTGGTATCTGGTAAGTTAATCAGCAATAAATCTGCATGTTTTTTGATATCATTGACTTTTATGTTTACGAGTTCATTTCCACGACATGCGCCATTCACTCCAAAAATCAAGGCTACCTGTAACAAAAAATAGGATTGTGAGTAAATAGATAGATACACTACTACATTTTTTGACCTTTATATTATAAAAAAAGCTTGCGACAAAACCTTAGAATGTGTATTTTTTAAATGTGTGCCATTTAAATACCCTTTTATTCATTAACTATTTTATAGAGCTATTATAGGTAGGTACTAGAAACGTAACTAAAAAGTAGGCAGTACTCATACTTACTTTCATGGCCAGAAAGCTGTGATCAGGAGCCTCATTCAGAAAAGTTTCCACATCTTGCGCTGTCAATACTTTTGACTTCTTTGCTCGATGACCATCTGATTTCCTCTTTAAAAATGCCAATAACTTGCTATATGTATATATAATGTCGTGTTTGATGCTTATTGTTAACCTGAGCATCGAATAGATACACCACAGGCTGCTGGACTTCTTTGTACACGATAAATACTCGAAATAAACAAGAAGCACTGACTCCGACACAGACTTTGCGCCTTTTGCAGTTTTCCATTTGTGGAAATCGTCGTAAGCTTTCAAGTATTTTTCCTTCGACTTCTCTGGTAGTAGGTTATTAACAATACCTAAAGCGTCTAATTTAATGGACTCCGGAGTTAAATCACTTTCGTCACTCGACATTTTCTTAATGTTTTATTCTATCTTCTTTTGCAGTTTTGTCTGATACTGATTGCACCGTATTGATATACTCGCGGCTTTTGTTTTAAGTATTGATTTTTTTTTCGTTCGGCTTGCCGTGGCGTGGCCAGCTCGATTTTCGAATAAGTTCGATTTTCAAATAAATGAGGCACGGCGCGCGCCGCCGTCCACCTCCTCGCCGTCGGCCACCAGCAGCTGCAGCAGCCGCGCGCCGCGCGATTTTGACGAAATTAGACTTTAAATGCATAACAATAAGAACTAAGAGAAGTGAGAATCACATTACTAGCCCGGCGGGTTATAATGAAATTCAGTACAACATTACACCCCGGCAAAAGACAAGGGCTATAATGATTTACTTTGAGTAAGGTTTGCATGATATATAATGAGGCATTGTCGAGCAGGTGGTGTGAAAATGTATTTGAACAATAAGCATCAAACACGACATTAAGATAAATACATATAGCAAGTTATTGGCATTTTTAAAGAGGAAATCAGATGGTCATCGAGCAAAGAAGTCAAAAGTATTGACAGCGCAAGATGTGGAAACTTTTCTGAATGAGGCTCCTGATCACAGCTTTCTGGTCATGAAAGTAAGTATGAGTACTGCCTACTTTTTAGTTACGTTTCTAGTACCTACCTATAATAGCTCTATAAAATAGTTAATGAATAAAAGGGTATTTAAATGGCACACATTTAAAAAATACACATTCTAAGGTTTTGTCGCAATCTTTTTTTATAATATAAAGGTCAAAAAATGTAGTAGTGTATCTATCTATTTACTCACAATCCTATTTTTTGTTACAGGTAGCCTTGATTTTTGGAGTGAATGGCGCATGTCGTGGAAATGAACTCGTAAACATAAAAGTCAATGATATCAAAAAACATGCAGATTTATTGCTGATTAACTTACCAGATACCAAAACAAATAGAGAACGTTCGTTCATAGTTCGTGAAGATTATGCAAGAATTGTTGAAAAGTACCAAGCTCTGCGCCCCTCTAATATAAACACCAACAGATTTTTTATCGGTTACAGTAATGGCAAATGCACCAGGCAAGTCATTGGCAAGAATAAAACCAGCGCCATGCCAAAAGAAATTGCAAAATACCTCAAATTGCAAAATTCCGAGCTCTATACGGGTCATTGTTTGAGGAGAACATCGGCAAGTCTGTTGGCAGATTCAGGAGCAGATATGGCCCAGATAAAACGTCATGGTGGCTGGAAATCCGATGCAGTAGCGGAGGGCTACATAGAGAATTCCATACAAAACAAAAACAAGATAAGCTGTCGTATTGGTGACAACATTCATCTGAAAACTACGTCCATTATTGATGATCCTTGGAAACCTTTGCCACCACAGCCATCTAGCTCAAAATATATCCCACGCCCACTGCCTCAAGCACCACCTTCCCCAACCTTTACTGTGCCAAACGACCCTCACACGCAAGGTTCTGATGTATTGGGTGCTGCTACTCAAATAAATTCCACCTCAACTAACATAAGCGTACCAAAAAATATAACCATATCTTTACATAACTGGACTAATGTATCAAACATCAATTTTAATTTTTAATTTACTTTTTATTGTTATTTACTGTGCCAATTATATATAATTAGTAATGAAAATAGTATTTTAATAAATAAAATACTTTTTCTAGTAGCCTTGGTTTTTATTGTCTCGCAAAAGGTGAGAAAAGTAGAGTATACTCCTCAGGGATAAAACTGATTTTGCCTTGGGCGCGCTTAAATCCTTCACTGCTCTCAGGACTCCATTTTAATTCCCTCGCTTCGCTCGGGAATCAACTCAAAACCCCCTCGCTACGCTCGGGAGTTAAATCTGGAGTCCTTCGTTACGCTCAGGATTCAAATATCGCGACCGTGACATAATACAGTGCTTTATCCCCTTGGTGTACAATCTACTATTATACGTTGGCGTACAGAGGGACATCGCGTGCAGGATAGTTGGGCGGTGAAAAGGTTAAAGTCCTAGTATATCCTAATAATCCCGGGTGCCTAGTTTGACTTCTGTTTACTATCCGTATTCATTCAATTACGTTTACGAAAACAAAAATTAGTATGGCATTGAAGCAGTGCCTCCTGGCGGCATACGAAAGGAGTTAACATTTTGCCATACAAATTCTTGTTTTCGATAAGAGCGTTTACGCCGCACACTAGCGCCACTAATGAAAAAAAAACATATCTAGTAATTAGAGATAGAAAATCAAATTATGCTCAACAAACTATTTGAATGAAGTAATTTAGCATTTTTACGTCACCTAATGAACACGTCACATTTTATGGTTTAATTAAATAAGACGTTTCGGCCACTTTTAACTATAACGCCATATTGTTAAATATGTTTTTTTTTCATTGGCGGCGCTAGTGTGCGGCGTAAACGCTCTTAACGTGATGGAATGGCGAATATGAAACTCACACTAGGCACCCTGTTCCTAAATTATGTCGATCCATTGACGTGAAGAAAGGACAAACAAACACATTTGTACATACTTTTGATTAGCATAACATGAGCCGCAGCTTAGATAACATGCAATTAGCAAGTGCATAGTAATCCGTAATCATAAAATTAATTGCTCGTCTCGTATACCGACCCGTAATTTCTTTATATGCTCATCGCACCTTCGAGCAATTATTTAAATGTGCATTGTACTGTTAGTGTCTTAACATGTACAGTCAACATTAAGAATAGCTATACACTTTGCTATTTAAAATGCTGATTATCGTAGATCATGAGTTCTTATAAACATTCGATAAATTTTATATATTTTTTTAATTTTGCATTTACACTATATATATAGTATAGCCCTTCTGGGGTCTTCGGGGACCTTCTGGGACCTCGGTAACGCAGCAGTCAGACCATTGGATTTGGACCGGTTATCCAAAGGTCGTGGGTTCGACTCACACTCGAGCTTCCTGAAACTGAAACACAAATGTTGAAAAAATTTCCACGAGCAGGATTTGAACCCGCACCCTTCTGACATACCAGGTCAGGTGCTCTCCCAATTGAGCTATCGTGGTTGGCAATTGGGAGAGCACCTGACCCGGTATGTCAGAAGGGTGCGGGTTCAAATCCTGCTCGTGGAATTTTTTTTAACATTTGTGTTTTTAATTTGTTCGCAACAAAATTTGCGTTAAAAATTATATAAACATTTCCTGAAACTGGTTGATTTTTTTTTGTAAAATTTTATCTTGTAACTAAAAAATACATATAAATAATATTAATGTATATTATATTTATAGTATATAGAATAGATACAGTCATAGTCAGTTAGTATTATTATTCATAGAGTTTTGTCATCTTCTTTAAATAAGTAATTGGCACCGACTCCAAAAAAATAAATTATGCTTCCTAAATTAAAATATTCCTGATAATTCATGAATACTAATAACTTGTTATTTGAGATTATTACGAGTAATTTTTGCCTTGTTTATGAGTACATAACTACATGTTATTTAATAAGACAACTTTATTTAACGAATGTGATTGTTCTAGAGCTTCTCAAATAACGAATAAATAAAAACTAAGTTCATTAACATACAACAAATTATAATAACATTCAGTGCAATTTTGAATGCTCAATAAATATTTTTCTTTATACAAAACTTTTTCATTCTTAGAGCCTCTAAATTAATTGCAACATATGTTTTTTTTTAGTAGGATAGACCATTCTGAACACTCATTCTATGATCTTTAATAAACAAATGTGTCATGAACATATTTATATGTATAAATCATCAAATGGTAAAATGTAAGGGTGGATGGGTGGTAGACTAAAGAAATGACATGTATTGGACAATTCAAAGTGCTTAGTAACTAAGTTTTTGAATAAAGACATTATGTTATGTAACAAAATAGAACGTCTAAAGCACCAACGAGAAGAATACGATTTGTTGTTTGTAACGTATAAGTGGCGGCACGTAAGTCTAGCGCTGAACGAAACGTCGAGCGAGCGAAACTCATGCGCAGCTATCCCAGCTGCGCATGAGTATTGTCGCGCAACCAATGTGGGGCACGGAATGCGACTAAAAATGGAAGAGAAGCGGCCGAAATCTGTCAATGGCAATCCAAACTCACATTCTATCTTTTTGAATTTTTCATTGCTTAGGATACAATCCGTGCAGCCTTAAAAAAATTACGGTCGAATATTGACCACTGGGCGACCACTAGTACCTTTAATTCTTCCTCATCTGGTGCCACAGGACCAGGAAAGGCGCGCTGATGCCAGTGCCGACATACCAGAACAGGTTTAGGGTGAGCCGTGTCCGGTTGTGGATGTTGAAGGGAAGGTTCTGGAATTAAATACAGACCGAATTATTTATGTTTTGAATTTATATGGCATTGAAGCAGCATTTTCTATTGACATACGTTAAAAAAATATTTATATTATTTTTATTTTAGTTTATTTGGGAAACAAACAATATAGAAATACATGCAGGTATTACAATAGACGTAACATTTTACTTAGTAGATTTAAAATGTTTCCGTACAAAGTGTCGTTTTCGTTAACGTGATCAAATCTATATTATATATATAAAAGTTTGTTTGTTTGAACGCGCTAATCTCAGGAACTACTGGTTCGAATTGAAAAATTATTTTTGTGTTGGATAGTCCATTTATCGAGGAAGGCTTTAGGCTATATAACGTCACGCTGCGCTCAATAGAAGCGAAGCATCAGTGAAAAATGTTGCAAAAACGGGAACAAGAGCCTAAAAAATTAAAAATGCTGCCGAAAGTCACTATTCCACGCGGACGAAGTCGCGAGCACAGCTAGTGTAAAATAAAACTCGCTCCTCAACGGTGCCTACTCTTGAGGATCTTGATAGCGCAGTGGTTAACACGTCCAGTCTACGATTGCTAAGGTTAAGCAACTTTCACATAGACCGGTCATAGGATGGGTGACCAAAATTTTATAATCCCAAGCTCCTCCGTTCTACGAAGGCATGTAAAACCATTGATCGCGGTTTCATTAGCAGTCGTTAACAACCACCAATCTCGACTGGGCCCGCGTGGTGGTTTATGGGCCGTTCTCTCTGTGGTGTCTCCATCTATAGGGTAGGGAAGGCTCGTGCTACATCATTGAGAAATATGTGATATTGTTTTCTAAGCTTTATTCGAACCTATTTAAGGTCGTGAATGTACATTCAACCGCAGATCAGACGTCCAGTAGAAGCGGAGTTATGCTATGTCCGTAACTTTATAGTTGTCAGAGCGCATTTTATATTGGTCATTGAGTCATTGAAGATGTGTGGTGTACGGTTGCTGGTGCATAAAACATTGTATTTTATACCTTATATTGTTCTGACGGTAACGTCGAATGTCGCTTAACTAATAATATTCTATAAGATAGTATAAAATGTAGCCTTTTTCTAAAAGATTTTACCTTATTAATAACATAGTTAAATCTAATAGTTAAATAGTCCTGTTAACCCATACAAAGACTAATACCCATGCTTGTATTAGAAATGGGTTCACCTAACGGAGAACTCTTATTTTTATTATTATTATACTTGTATACTTTAACTTTATTTTTCTTAGACAATTTCGGACTTAGATTAGTACTGTATGACATTGTGAAAATTGAAATTGGTAACTGATGTAATTTTTGCAAACTTAGACATTTATTTTTTATTTTTTTGTGAATTTGTGATTGTCTTTTATTTTATTTTTTTGTCTGTTTATTAGTGATGGAAAGTGTCCTTTTATGAGGGGGCACTTTCCAATTTTTTTGACGCTGTAAGGGAGATAAGAGCTGGACACTTGCTGAGTTTCTTGCCGGTTCTTCTCAGTACAAGATCTCCCGCCCAGAGTAGATAGACTTACGAACCGATGGCATAAAATGACGTTCATAAGAGCTATTTGTAGCCTAAACTGAATAAATGATTTTGAATTTTTTAATTTTTTTTGGAGCTATGGGGGGATTGATTGTACCCTCACGATCCGATCTGAACTGCTCAGAGACGCCAACATAATTTAATTTTTCGCCCGAAATTGTTTTCGCGCTTAGCATTTTGGCACCCCCTAGAGCGATCGCTCCGTTCTTCTTGCTCTACCCTAGGGCCGGCGCTGATGGAATTCCCACTGAAATCCTCTGACTGTTTCGATCACATACCTGTCGCCGTTTGGTGACGCTGTAAAGGACAAAGGGCATTATAGCCGGCCAACAGCAAGCTATCTCCAGCTCTAGGCTAGGGTAGAGCGAGTAAAGCGGTCTCTCTAGACGCCTAGTGGCCAGACGCGCCAAAATGCCAACACGAAAACCATTTTAAACAACTTTTTATTTTATTACTAGCGGCCGCTCGCGGTTTCACCCGCGTGGTTCCCGTTCCCGTGGGAATATCGGGATGAAAAATATTCTATGTGTTAATCCAGGTTATAAACTATCTGTATGCCGAATTTCATCCAAATCCATTCAGTAGTTTTTGCGTGAAAGAGTAACAAACATCCATCCATACTTACAAACTTTCGCGTTTATAATATTAGTAGGATGAAATGAATGACTGTTAATGTGTTTTTCCGATCAAGGAAAAGGGCTCTCTCCAAAGAAAAAACATGGATTAAACCACTGATTTCTCGCATTTAACTTTAGCATCTATCCATGTTCGGCTGCCGACATCCGACGCTTCGAATTACGACCGGTCTTAAAACAATGGATCGTTTGGTATGATGTTTACAATCCAATGCTTCATCGAACAGCCGTAATGCTGGAAACAATGAGCTATAATAAGACTGAACCCAGCTTCTCCTTGGGTAAATTACAAAGTACTAACACACATTTTTATTTCTTCAGGAAATTTGATATTTTTCATAAGCAGCTACAAAATGTAAATGTGACTTGTTAATAAAGCAGGTCACTGTACCATGCTAACTTTATGCTATTCAATAGCACCGCATTGAGCCCCAGTGATGGTTTATAGCCCGTTCTCCATGTGGTTATTCCATCCAAAGGGAAGGCTCGTACCCCAGCGGTGTGGGGACAAAAAATATTTGCTGGTTGTGTGATGAACTGATAGTCTAAGTTTCAAAATACAGTTTGTTCTGTAATCTGAGGTCTAAGTAGGTATGCACGCCAATACCTAAAATAATATGTGGCTAGCTAGCCTAGTCAACAATCAACAATAAATATAATTATACGACCACGCAATGTTCATTTCGTGTCCCTATAAAATTATCGACGTTTTATACAAAAACCATAAATTTTATTAAAACCTACCTACTTTTATAGGATAAAAAATTAAAACAAAAAAAAACACGTTTTTTCTTTTTTCTACAAACGAAACACGGTACCATATAGCGTGCATTACATTGGTTTAATGCTCTCAGATTACGTAACATAACAAATATAATAGAAAAATGTACTTACTTCTCCAGGAACACCACCATGGGAGCCATTCCTCACAAAAGTCTTCAGCACATTCCTTCCAGCCTGGTGCGAAATCTTTGCTACAGGACCCAGCATTTTGACTTGATACCTCGAACAGTAATTCAATTATTGTGGCCAGGTAGACCGATAAGATATCAATATCGATGAAACTAGCCCTCTCAGTGGTGTGACTGATAACGTCCGATTGTGCAGGTATATCGGCTATAATACGACTGCGTTGTATTGGCTGTGCGTGCGGCGCGGCATATGCCAAAGCGTTTGATAAACGTGTGCGTTTTAGCGTTTTAATAAAAAGGAAAACAGCATTGCTGAAAAATGTTGTATGCTAAAAAAATATTTACCTATCTACAATTAGAAAATTGAAACAGTGTGTTTATTGTTTGTCCTTCTTTCAATACATAAGGGAGCAACAACGGATCGACGTGATTTTTAGCACCCAAAGATAGACGAAGGGAATGTGTCCCCATTTGGAGGAAATATTTTTAGGTTTTGGATGGTATACGTTACCCAAGACTTAGGTATTTGAGCTAAGCTAGTTTCACTAAGTAAAAAATTTAAAGGAGACGAACACCATGAATAAGAAGCATTGATCGTGGTAAAAATGATGGCGCTGATTGTTTTTCCTCGCCCTGGAAGTTGGTTTGTTAAAGTTTGTAATCATTATTATTATTTAAGTATTATTATTAATTTTCAAGTAACAAACACTCATAATGATTAGTAAACTATCAACGGAACTTATGGGCTATGTTAGTACTTATTACAATAAAGATTATAGTATTATATTATTTTATAAAATCGTTCTGATTGAACCTAAACAGCACACGCAAAAGCTTGTAATGAAATGGTCCATTCCAAAATCAACAGTTTGTAGTTGAGAAAAATTTGATAGGACATTCACGATGGTTTCAATCTCTGATTTTCCTGCAAAATTTTAGCTAAGTATGGCAACATCTGCATGACAAACTGACATAAGGCGTAAGAGTTTCAAAATTTATAAATGGCAACGTTGATTCTGCCATTTTAAAAAAAAAGAAATAGTCGGCCACGCTTGCTACAGAAATTGTTTCACATTTTGGGGAATAATTCCCCTTTGTTTCGTTCCAATATTGCTGTAACTACCTCATTACCAGAGCAAAACATAAAATTCACAAGTCAAAATTCGAAATGGCTGATTTAGACGATTTCTTTGCAAAGAAAGATCGCAAAAAGTCGAAGGCAGTGAAGAAATTCGCCACCTCTGATGAATTAGCTAAGAAATTAGACGACCCAAAACAGAAATCAGATGTACGGCCTAAGAAAGAAAGGCCTGCTCAAGAAGGAGAAGAGGGTGGAAGAGCTGGGGTAAGTTACCCATTTGTAACATTGAATTAGCGAAGATTACTGCAACTCAGTCGGTCAACTGTCAGGGCCTTTTTCTATGTCAATTTGCGAAGGTATCTTTATGTCTACTAGAAAATGCGTAAAGAATATCATAATGTTGGTATTTGCTTAGTCAACTGTAAAACGTAGAGTTTCGTGTGATTGAACATAAACAGTTTTACAGTAATCTTCGATCGTCATTCTTTAGCATAACCTGCATTTTTGGGTCATGCCACAACATCACATTAACAATGAAAACGTTTAACATTCAACTGCAGATAAAAATTAATCATTCTTCTTGGTATCTTTTGATTATCCATAGTTGGTACTATATTTTGTATATAAGAGACATCAAGTTGAAATCCTGTTTGTTCTAGATAAGAATAGTCAACAAAACAATTTAATGGAGATTAACATTTTAATACTTTATTAAAATGTTAATAGATTTATGTTAAATTAATGTTTCATGGATTCCAACATGTTTATTCTTAATTCTAATTAGTTTAATTTAAATGTGGTGTCATTTATCTTTGGATGTATCTTTGGCTGTTCTATTATTATTCTTAAACTTCATAAAGGAAGACAACAGCAACTCTCAGATAATAGTTGATATAGGTATAAATAGAAATACTAAGTGTAAGTGTCATTTCTCTGCCTACCACTAATCCTAAAGATAAAGGTGTAAATCTGATAAGGCATAATTTAAATAAAAATACAAAATATCTTACTAAAATTTAAAAATACAAAATATCTTACTAAAATTTAAAAATACAAAATATCTTACTATCTATCTAGCTCCTTTCAGCTAGAGAAAATACGTTAACCCGTGGAGCAGCATGTCAAGTCAAAACTGATATACAATGTGTTTTACAACTAGAGCACTTTGCGCTCCACGGGTTAAATATAATTTTTCCTAGTTGTTTTTATAGGATGGCAATGGACATTAAAGAATACAACACCAGTCAAGATCAAAGCATAACTCATTTATTATTTTAGTACCCACATAGAACATGATATTGTGATCTGTCAATTACAATCAAAATACACAATATACCTTTCTCTCATAAATGTAGTACAATCAATGTAATCATATGGAATAAATTAACAATTGGTTTAATCAATAGAATTAGGTATGCCAATTATATCAGGCCATTGTTCTGGTGGCGGAATGACAATTGGTGGATCAGGGGAAAGTGAGCCAGATCGGGAAGCCAGTTGGGGTGGTGTAGAATTATGTCGCTGTCCCGCAGCCCGAGCCAGAAACTGATCAGCATGCCGGCGATGCAGCTCTCCATCTTCCGTTCTCACCATGTATGAGGACCCAACACATATTCGACACGAACTCTTTGCCATTTCTCGCCTGGCCCATACGTGCGAGCCAACACTGGTTGGTCTAAAACAAAAGAACTTGTAGGAGTCTGTTGTGCCGCTTCTTCTAGTTGCTCTTCTAGCTGACTCGGTACCGAATCAGGGTGTAGTGAGGAAACGGCTGTCCTATAACGGTGTCCATTTAACATTTTAGCAGGTGTCTTATTGTTGCAACTGTTGGGGACAGTACGTAATGCGTATAATGTTCTAGATAATTTCTCACTCCATGGACAGTTTAAATTCGACATCTTCTTTAGTTTATTCTTAAATGTTTGTATAGCTCTCTCTATTTGGCCATTCGATGCTGGATGGTAAGGCGGAGAATAAAGATGTCTTATGCCATTCTTCTTTAAAAAAGTATTAAATTCTCTGGATGTAAAGTTTCTGCCATTATCCGAGACTATAATATCTGGTAGACCTTGTGAAGAAAATATTTTCCGAAGTAAAGTTATAACTGCTTCACTAGACATAGAAGGTACGATTTCTGCTTCAAACCACTTACTGTAACTGTCTATCAAAACCAGAAAGTCTTGCCTTGAAAAGGTCCCGCAAAATCAATATGAAGGCGACTCCAAGGTTTCTCTGAAGTAATCCAAGTTTGAGGGTTCTTAGGTGGGTTGTTCCTTACTGCTTGACACTGTTCGCATTCGGCAACACAGCGCTCAATTTCCTGATCCATCCCGGCCCACCATACATATCCCCGAGCAAACGCTTTCGTTTGAACAATTCCAGCATGGGGGTTGTGCAACAATTTCAACACTTGACTCTGAAGTGATTTCGGCACGATGACTCTATTGCACCACAATAAACAACCTTTACTGTGTGAAAGAGCCTCTCTTGTCCAGAATGGTTGTAGCACTGTGTCATTATTAGAACGCGGCCAGCCATGTAACACATGGAACAAAACTTTTTGTAGTCAACCATCTTGCTTAGTCTCTGATGCTATTCTTGAAGCATCAATATTCCAGCCTTCTGGTTGTTCCTCAAGCAACAGTACTTCTTTTACCGCCTTCTCAATTTCGATAGCAGAATTTGTCATAGTCCACCTACTCAAAGCATCAGCGTTACCCAATGATTTACCAGGTCTGTACTTAATCTCATATTCGTAACAGCTGAGTTTCAAAGCCCATCGTAACATCCTCGGGGAAATTTGATCCGGTATTAATTTATTAGGGTTAAATAATCCGACTAACGGCTTGTGGTCCGTAATGATACAAAATTCACGGCCAGCCAAAAATTCATTAAATTTTGTTAACCCAAAAATAATCGCAAGAGCCTCTTTATCTATTTGACCATACCTTCTTTCATGAGGTTGTAGGGTTCTAGAAGCCATCATGACGGGCTTTTCTAATCCATCGTCCATTACGTGTGCTATAATAGCACCAAGGCCATAGCTTGAAGTCACATATCAATAATAATTCTCTGTTTAGTTCATAATTGACAAGCGTCATATCAGACGACCGAATCTCTTTAGCACTCTCAAATGCATTGTTTTCTACTTCACCCCAAGTCCAAGGTCTTTTTGATTCTAACAAGCGATACAAAGGCTCAAGCAGAGTCGCTTTATCTGGTATAAATTTTTCATAAAAATTTTACAAACCTAAAAATGATCTCAAGGTCTCTTTATTCTTGGTGCAGGTTTATCTTTGATCTCTTTAACTTTTAAGGGCGAAGGGTGAAGGCCATTAGCATCAATCATGTGACCCAGGAACTGGATACTATTAGTTGCAAAAACGCATTTCTTAATATTAAGCTGAAATCCCAAATCACTTAGTCTCCAAAGAACAGCATGAAGTCGCTGATTGTGTTCATCTATATTCCGCCCTGCTACGGCTACGTCATCAAGCAGACATGCCACGCCTTCAAGGCCAGATAACGCGTTAGACATGACACGCTGGAAGATAGCTGGCGCCGCATTAACACCAAACGCTAGGCGGTTCATTTTCATCAATCCGAGCGGAGTATTAAGTGTTAACAGAGTAGCTGTAGCGTCATTAACCTTTAATTGCATATACGCGAATTTCAAATCAATTTTGCTAAATATACGACCACCACTAAGCTGAACTAAAGACTCGACTGCAACCGGAAGTGGGTATGTATCAACTTCAATCGCTGGGTTGACTGTTGAACGGTAGTCTCCACATATACGAAGTGATCCGTCAGCCTTCTTAACTAGTCTCAACGGAGTCGCCCACTCTGAATATCTGACAGGTGTGAGAATACTAGTTTCCACCATGCGAGTCAATTCTTCCTCTACTTGGCGTTTTAAAGGAAACGGAACAGGGCGCGCTTTAATAAAGCGTGGCGTTGCGTTTGGGCGGACGTGTAAGGATATTTCAGGACCTTTATATTCACCAAGCGTCTCACTGAATAAACTAGGATACTTATGCATCAACGAATCCGTTTCTAGGTCATTCCAGCAAACTCCTAATACTTCAATATCTAATGCTGGAAACCAGTTTCGGCCCAGTAGGCTGGGGCCGTTACCAGACACAATCAAAAGTTCGCACTGCGCTTCTTTATTGCCCAATAATACACGAACATGTGTAGCCCCCAAAACCTTCAGCGGGTCACGAGTCCACGTCACTAATTTTATATTAGTAGATTTCAAAAGCGGGGGCGTGTGCCATAATTTTCTAAAAGTCTCTTCAGATATAATTGTTCTCGACGCACCGGAGTCCACCTTCATAGTCACATGAGCGCCATCGAGATACACATCAGCTGTGATAGGAGGGCTATATTGTTCAGAGCATATATAAACTCCCATCATCTTTTCAGGAACACTTGAAAACGCCTCTTCACTATCACACTGAATATTATTCACCTTTGCCCGCTTTTTCACACAAGCAGACGTTATATGCCCGTATTTCTTACAGTAAAAGCATCGTGCTTTGATAAACGGACATTGTTCACCGACTTTGTGACTACGTGCACAATGCCGACACTCGTCTGACTTGATTCTACCAATTTCCATAGGTTCATTAACCGTGGACGGAGTTAGCTTTGTTTCACCACTAACACTAGGGTACATATCACAAAACGTCGTCTGGTAATTCAGGCATTGCTGCACCGCCATCTCGTATGTAAGGCCTTTGAACTTTAACGGCTCTCGACGCAGACGATCGTCGCGCACACCTAGCACTAGCCTATCTCGTAACTTCAAAAAATTCAAAATTCAAAATCGTTTATTCAGTTTAGGCTACAAATAGCTCTTATGAACGTCATTTTAAGCCATCGGTTCGTAAGTCTATCTACTCTGGGCGGGAGATCTTGTACTGAGAAGAACCGGCAAGAAACTCAGCAAGTGTCCAGCTCTTATCTCCCTTACAGCGTCATAAATATTGGAAAAAGCCCTATCATAAAGGACACTTTCCATCACAAATAAAAACACAAAATGTAAAAACTGGCGCTTTAAGTCCACAAAATTACACTGAGCGCCTAATAATCCGATAGCCGCCACATATTCCTGCACGCTTTCCTCTTGGGATTGTTGACGTTTATGAAACTTCCCAGCTTGTAATATTTTGTTAACTTCCGGTTCAAAAAATTTGTCCAAAATCACTAAAATGTCTTGGAAAGATACATCAGTAGGCCGCTTAGGTACTAACAGTGATACTATTAATGAATAAGTCTCTTTTCCACACTGAGAAAGGAACAAAGAACGTGCTTTGTCAGTCACTCCCACAGCATCTAATGCACAAATAAGTCTCTCTTTATATTCACTCCACTTATCGGTTTTGGGATCAAATTGTCCTGGAAACACTATATTCGCTATATTTGACGCCATAATCCTTCACAAACGATAATTTTTCCTCGTCGCCAATAAAGAATACAACACCAGTCAAGATCAAAGCATAACTCATTTATTATTTTAGTACTTACATAGAACATGATATTGTGATCTGTCAATTACAATCAAAATACACAATAGACATCATAGATATAGATCTTGTAAGTAAGCTTTCAATGATGAACAGAAATGAATAAATCTCTCTTCTTTGAATAAATTTGTAAGTAATATTATGTTTCTTAGAGGATACCATCTTAAGCTATCAAAAACTATCGCATAACAACCCACGCAAACACTATCCTGGCAACAGAGTAATCAAAGCCTGGATCAGATTACCTGAAGTAGTATCAGCACAAAACATAAACTAATTTAAGAGCAAGAATCAATTTAAAAAGGGGTAAAATGTGAAGATGAGAAAAGGATACTGATAATAATAATACTAATAATTTTCGTAAATATTATTTATGTAGGTATCTAGTTATTACAAGAATTTTCCTGATGTACGCTTTTAAAGTACACAAACAACATTGTGTGACTCATGAGTTGAATTGACATGACTGGCTAATTTAAGATTTGCAGAGTATATGTATATCTCATTTGATATGAAGTTGTGGTAAATCCTCTTAGTGTTATTTAAAGTTATTTAAAATTATAAAAGGTAAAGGTTTTAACCTTTAACTGGGGACATGACAAATTTATAACACCATTAGGGACATGACGTCTCACAGGGTACTACTTTCCAAGTGAAATTTTGTATAAAATTACATTTGGATGATTCAAAATTGTATTGATATTTAACTATTGGAATGTAATAAAACAAATACAAATAAATTTAGTCAGTTTTTATTATGACTTTATAAAAAAAAACTATAATTAACTATTAGTGATACTTTTTAGACTTAATTGACATGAGATCCTTTTTTAGCATTTTAATAGGCCTTACATAAATAATATCATCTTGATTACTTTCACTAAGCTGTAAAAGTTCACAATCGGAAACCAAGAACTCTTCAAAATCACCTTCACTGTCAGATTGGTCTGAAGCCAGCATGAGGGCATTGAATTAATCTTCAAACGATGGTCTGTCTGCCCGTAATATTTTCTCTTCGATGAACTCGTGGGCTGGGATTGACGTTTCCTAGCGTTTTCTGCCATTTTGCACGAAAATAAAAACATAGTTGGAAAAAAAAATTGCAGGGTCCCTGTGATCACGGACCGAGTAGATCCGTAAAAGTTGTTTCATTTCTTCTGCATTGTTTAGTTTGTAATCATTTATCAAATAAATTTATTTGTATTTGTATTATATACATAAAATACAAATTCTAGAGGATTTCTGACAGTTTGTAGTAGTATCATGTGCAGGAGTGTGTACATGTTTATACTCAGTTGGGTTCGTGGTAGGAGCCTGTTTCAAGTCCACCTGGCTAGCTATTATCATTTAAAATCGCCATAACGGCAACAAATAAATAGCATTGTTGTGTCCAACTGTTAGAGATAAGATAACAAGTTCCTTCGTGGTTGAGGACTCCTGGTGAAGTGTCCACCTTTCCCCCACTCTCACAACCCGGGGCCCGACCGCCTAACCAATCGCTTTGACTTCGTGTGTGGTTTATGACGTCATCTTGTCGTTTCGTGCCACCTATGAAAGCAATATCGAAAGCCTTTAGCTTTTGATATTGCTTTCATAGGCGGTGCGAGGTGGCAAGATGACGTCATAAACTATACGCGTAGTCAAAGCGATCGGTTAGGCGGTCGGGGGAGTTTTTTAGAGACGCCCTCGGGTTGATCCGATCCGAACCCCTTTGGAGAATCTAGTAGGAAACGGGAAACGCACTAGCGCGTAATGCCATTCCCTATAGAAAAGCTCTGACAGTGTTTTGTTTCACAACCGTGTGAAACAAAACACTGTCACATACAGGGAGGCGACGAGACATATAAAAGGTTATAAATGTTTATATAATTTTTAACGCAAATTTTGTTGCGAACAAATTACAAAAACACAAATGTTGAAAAAAAATTTTCACGAGCAGGGTTTGAACCTGCACCCTTCTGACATACCGGGTCAGGTGCTCTTCCAATTGAGCTATCGTGGTTCTAACCAGCCCGCCGAAATTATTCAACACTATTTACTTTTTACTTTGAAAGCCAAAGGCGCCCATTCAATGTTAACAACTACCGTCATTAACATCCGATCATAATATTTTTACAAATACTAAAGATCAGTTAAGAAGTAGGCAAGCTATTTATAAATGTTTATATAATTTTTAACGCAAATTTTGTTGCGAACAAATTACAAAAACACAAATGTTGAAAAAAATTTCCACGAGCAGGGTTTGAACCTGCACCCTTCTGACATACCGGGTCAGGTGCTCTTCCAATTGAGCTATCGTGGTTCTAACCAGCCCGCCGAAATTATTCAACACTATTTACTTTTTACTTTGAAAGCCAAAGGCGCCCATTCAATGTTAACAACTACCGTCATTAACATCCGATCATAATATTTTTACAAATACTAAAGATCAGTTAAGAAGTAGGCAAGCTATTTATAAATGTTTATATAATTTTTAACGCAAATTTTGTTGCGAACAAATTACAAAAACACAAATGTTGAAAAAAATTTTTTCAACATTTTCGGCGGGCTGGTTAGAACCACGATAGCTCAATTGGAAGAGCACCTGACCCGGTATGTCAGAAGGGTGCAGGTTCAAACCCTGCTCGTGGAAATTTTTTTTCAACATTTGTGTTTTTGTAATTTGTTCGCAACAAAATTTGCGTTAAAAATTATATAAACATTTATAAATAGCTTGCCTACTTCTTAACTGATCTTTAGTATTTGTAAAAATATTATGATCGGATGTTAATGACGGTAGTTGTTAACATTGAATGGGCGCCTTTGGCTTTCAAAGTAAAAAGTAAATAGTGTTGAATAATTTCGGCGGGCTGGTTAGAACCACGATAGCTCAATTGGAAGAGCACCTGACCCGGTATGTCAGAAGGGTGCAGGTTCAAACCCTGCTCGTGGAAATTTTTTTCAACATTTGTGTTTTTGTAATATAAAAGGTTCCTTAAGCCGTTAAGGAACCTTTTATATGTCTCGTCGCCCCCCGTAGGGAAGTCCCGTAATGCCTAGTGGCAATCAGACAACTTCCACCTGTTTCCCTATCATTGTTTAACATCAGGTGTCCATAAAAATTAAAATAAATTAGTTAATTAGTAAATTTATGGTAAGCCTCCGTAGTCGAGTGGCTCGCACGCCGGTTTTCTGGTGTTGCCATCTTCAAGGTCCCGGGTTCGATTCCCGGTCGGGTCACTGTTTAAAAACCAGCTTTTTCTGTATTTTCTCGAGGTCTGGGTGGTTGTGGTACCGTCGTCGTCGTACCTCATTTCCATTACACGTGTTTAAGCTACTGTCTTTGGAGTCAAAGCAATGTATGTGATGTTGTCTTATACTTATTTTTTATGGTTACTTCCAGGAGGAGGAGGAATGGAAAGAGTACGAGGAACCTGTGAAAGATTACACGGGGCTCAAGCTGCAGGTGCTACAAGGGGGCAACGGAGCGGCCGAGTCGGGCCGCGACCAGACCTCGGAGGACTGCGCGCAAGACGGCAGCGGCAAACCCAGGGGGCCTTGGAAGAAGACTTCTAGCGACGTAAGGACCTTATATCTTATCTTAATGGAGCCTGCTGAGGTTTCTCTCTCCCAGTAACATTTCGACTCATCGGAATCTTTTGTGCAAAGGACTCTAAGTAGGAGGTTGTTTTAGGACAATTATTCCACCCCCACTCCTTTTTGGAAAAAAAAGAAGGGAAGGGACCATTTACGTATCATTGTGCAATGCAGAGAGAGGCTATAGGACCAGTTGCTGAAAACAAGGAGCGACTTTGTCAGCCCTCCATGGGCTGTGTAAGGATATTTAGATTAAGGAATCAGCGTTTGTGTTGCTGCTAGATGGTTGACAAATGTCTTGATTTCTTCCGTGATTCGGAAGACACGGTAAGGTGTTGCTGTAAGGTGGCAGCAGTTGATACCAACCTGGTAAGCAGTGAGAAGGCGACACTTCCACCGAATACTGTGTCCAAGAGTATGAGGGCTACATGGAGATTACAAGGGGCTCAAACCGTAGGTGCTACAAGGGGGCAACGGGGCGGCCGAGTCGGGCCACGACCAGTCTTGGGAGGACTGCGCGCAAGACAGCAGCGGCAAGCCTAGGGGCCTTGGAAGAAGACTTCTAGCGACGTAAAAACTATTTACTTATTATTGTGCAATGGACAGACTAAAGAAGCAGTTGCTGACAGCAAAGAGTTGTCTTGTCAGCTCTAGGTAAGACGTTTTAGGGTATTTATTAAAAGCATTGTAAGAGCTTGCAAGCCAAGGGGGCCTTGGAAGAAAGCTTCTAGCAACGTAAAAACTATTCACTTATTATTGTGTAATGGAGAGACTAAAGGACCAGTTGCTGACAACAATGCTTTCAAAATTCAAAAAAATTCAAAATTCAAAATCATTTATTCAGTTTAGGCTACAAATAGCTCTTATGAACGTCATTATGCCATCGGTTCGTAAGTCTACTCTGGGCGGGAGATCTTGTACTGAGAAGAACCGGCAAGAAACTCAGCAAGTGTCCAGCTCTTTTCTCCCTTACAGCGTCAAAAATATTGGAAAATGCCCTATCATAAAAAGACACTTTCCATCACAAATAAAAACACAAAATATAAAGGACAATCACACATATAAAAAAAAAACAAAAGAGAAGATATAATAATATCTACATTTGCAAAACATCAGTTACCAGTTAAAATTTTCACAATGTCATACAGCACTAATAAAGGTCAAAAATTGTCTAAGAAAAAAACAAAAAAGAAAACAAAATTAAACTATAGTTAATAATAATAAAAATAATAGTATGCAAGAGCAGACCAGCCTCCACAGGCGGCACCCGTTCACGAGTATGACATATGAATCAGCCATCGCTTCACTCAACCATGTCTTAGGGAATGTAACGACCCGACGCACACGCCACCACCGCAGAGACACTAAAGAGAGCATGACACACTCAAGATACTCTAAATAAAAACCTAATGAAAAGTTTAACGTAACATAAATATTATTTGTAAACTGTAGGACATTGCTGATAAAGGCTATCATATCAGCGCTAAGATATTTTTAAAGTAATTATTGATCCCAATAAAATAAAATAAAGAGTAGTTTTATTTTTTATTATAACCAAGCTGTTTTGTCATCTAAATATTCTTTGACTGTATAATAACCTTTCTTAAGTAAAGAAGATTTTACATGTTTTTTAAACTTATCTAAAGGTAAATCTTGTACAGTACTAGGTATTTTATTATAGTAGTGTATACCTTGCCCCAAGAAAGAGCCAAGAACCTTTTGCAACCTGAACAGTGGCATTACAAGTTTTTTCTTATTTCTAGTATTGAAATTGTGTACATCACCGTGTTTAGTAAAAGAGTTGATGTTGCAACGCACAAAAACTATGCAATTATAAATAAACTGAGATGCAACTGTAAGAACACCAATTTCTTTAAAAATATTTCTTAAAGTAGTTCGGGAACCTAGTCTATAAATGGTTCTTATTGCTCGTTTCTGCAAAATAAATATAGATTCAACATCAGCTGCTGTAGCCCACAGTAAGACACCATACGACATGACACTATGAAAATAGCTAAAGTAAACTGTTCTAGCAGTTTCAACGTCTGTTAATTGTCTAATTTTTCTGATAGCATAAGCAGCAGAACTGAGTTTACCGGACAATTTCGATATATGAGGATTCCATTGAAGTTTTGAGTCAAGTGTTATACCTAAGAAGACTGTTGAGTCTACCAAATCTAATTTATCACCGTTTATTCTAATATCAGTTGGTTCAGTTTTAACATTAGGTAGTGTAAATTTAATACATTTTGTTTTTTTTTGCATTAAGCTGTAGATTATTAACAGTAAACCAACTGAGTACTTTTGCTAGAGCATTATTTACATCATCATAATTATTCTTACACCTATTAACATTAAAAATGAGTGAAGTATCATCTGCAAATAAAACAATTTCACAGAAGTTCTCCACAAAGAATGGCAAGTCGTTAATATAAATTAAAAACAGGAAGGGCCCGAGGATTGACCCTTGCGGAACTCCCATTTTTACAAGAGATCCAGATGATTTAGTTCCATTGATATCGACAGTTTGTGTCCTAGAACTGAGATACGACTCTATCAATTTAAGTGCAAAATCATTAAGACCATAGTAGTGCAACTTCATCACCAGAGTCCTGTGCTCAACGCAATCGAAAGCCTTGGATAAGTCGCAAAAAACTCCAAGAGCGTTCTGAGACTTCTCCCAGGCATCGAATATATGTTTTATTAAAGCAACACCTGCGTCAGTAGTGGAACGACCCTTTGTAAAACCATATTGTTTCTTATGTAGAAGCTTGTTTGAGTTAAAGTATGCCATTAATTGTTCGAGTATAAGTTTTTCATAAATTTTACTTAGTACTGGTAATATTGAAATTGGCCTATAGTTACTAGGGTCTTCTTTGTTTCCTGATTTAAATAAAGGTATAACCTTACTGAATTTCATAAGTTCTGGAAAGATACCCTTATTGATACAGTAATTAAAAATGTCTGCAAGATAGGGCGCAATAGAAAATATAATATTCTTAATTACCTTAATACTTATGCCCCACAAATCACTAGTGTTTTTCATTTTGAGTGATTTGAATGTTTTTATAATATTCATAGAATCAATGTATTCAAATTGAAAAGACAGATTAGATTTTGGTACATGTTTTTTGAGTAAAGATTGTGCAGCTTCTGGTGATGAATCTTAATTTGAAGTTGTTACTACTGGTATATTTACAAAATAGTCATCAAAAATATTAGCAATATTTAAATCCGAATTGACAAGGGTGTTATCAACTTTCAGAGTGAAAGTATTGTCCCGTGGTTTAAATTTACCTGTTTCACGGTTTATTATGTCCCAAGTGGCTTTAATTTTATTGTTAGAGTTTTTAATTTTGTCTTTAATGAAATTAGATTTTGCTAATATGCACACTTTCTTAAACATTTTAGAATAATTTTTTACATATTCTGTAAAACTAAGGCTATGGTTACATTGCCTCAAATTATATAACTCATACAGTCTATTTCTACTGATATAAATACCTGCTGTAGCCCAATCACAGAACTTAAGTTTTTGGGAATTTTTAATTGTTCTAGTAGTAAAAACTTGGTTGTATTCTGTTTTTATAAAATCAAAAAGATTACTATATAGTACATCTGGGTCATCATGTACAAAGGGTAACGCATCAATTTTACAAACTACATTATTTTTGAAACACTCCATTCGTTTCTTTGTTACTGGTTTACATTTTACTATTTTTGGCTCATCCTTAATATCAAAATCATAGGTCACTTTTAAACCACAATGGTCAGACGTAAGATTATCAAATACTGATTTAGAAACAGGGTCATAGTCTGAAAAAACATTATCAAGACAAGTGGCAGAATGTGAAGTTATTCTAGTAGGTTCGAGAAATAGATTCATAAGATTAAAGCATTTAAATAACGCAACAAGACGAACACTCATTGAGGTAATTTCTAGAATATTTATATTAAAATCTCCACACACTAAAACAAATTTCTTTTTTAATTTTAATTTTCTAAGTACATCCTCCATTACTGATTCGAAAATACTGAAGTTGCCCGATGGGGGTCGGTATACACACACTATTACGAAACTATTGAACTCCACACACGATAGTTCAATGTTACGCTCCACTGAAAGGTTTACAATATCGTTGCGATTTTTGTATTTAATATTACTTCTTACTAGTATTAGGGAACCGCCGTGTATGGCTGTGCTTCGCACGTACGCGCTTGCTCTTTGAAAATTGTTAACATGGAATGACGAGTCATGACTTCTTAGCCAATGCTCAGTTATACAATATATATGAATAGTCTGACTTTTTGCAAACAGTTCTAATTCTAAGTCCTTGCCAGCCAAGCCCTGAATGTTCTGATGGACAATATTAATGAATGTGGACTTGGCTTTTGTCTTAGACCTTAGTTTAAACCAGAGGTTGTTACCTTACTACTAGTTTTAAAAGTTTCATTAGTAGAACTACTAATGGTTATGTTATTATGTATAGACTTAGTTATAGCCGCTGTAACTGTATCCTGTAAATTATAAGCTAACAAATTAGCTATTTGAGTCCTAGACTTCTTAGAAAGATACATAGTATCTGAAGTCAAACTAAAATTATTAATAAATTTATTAATATCAAAAAATAAAATAGTGTCACTATGACGACAAATCAAATTATATAATAACTTTGTAAGGTTATTTAGATTAAGGACATGTTGCAGGGGTTTAAGCGTACAGGTTGCGAACAGATGGGTGACCCAATACAAATGTCTTGCAACTCTTTGGCGATTCAGAAGACACGGTAAATAGTCCCGGTTGCTTTTTTTTTTGGAGGTTTGCTTATTGCTTCAGACGGTATTTTCAGCTTCACCGGGTTTTTTTTGGGGGCGGCGAGAAACTTAAAGGGTTCCTCAAGCCGTGTGGTTTTCTGGAGGGAACGGCATCACGCACTAGTGCGTGTCCCCGTGCCATACTAGATTCTCCGAGGGGTTCGAATCGGATCGAAGTCCCGGTTGTTGCTGTAAGATGGCAGCAGTTGGTACCAACCTGGTAAGGCACTGAGAAGGTGACAGTTTCACCGAATACTGTGTGCCCAAGAGTAGGAGGGCTACATGGAGATTACACGGGGCTCAAGCTGCAGGTGATACAAGGGGGTAACGGGGCGGCCGAGTCGGGCCGCGACCAGTCCACCGGACTGCGCGCAAGATGGCAGTGGCAAGCCCAGGGGTCCTTGGAAGAAGACTTCTAGCGACATAACCCAAGTAGCATTGGGGGTTCTATAGCGGTTGACTTACGGTACACATTTATTCTTTAAGCTGTCTATGTGAGCTGCACAAGAGCTGTATAGCATGCTATACAGCCCTTGTACCACCCATTTGGGCACAAATTTTTCAGCTTTGAGTGTACAAAAGGTTCACGGTAGCAGTATAGTAGATCTTTAATGGTAGTTTAAATAGAGAACTGTGGTCTTAAAGCTGTTGAACGGCACTATATTAGATTCCATGTGGTTATTCATACAGACAAGTGAGTTATAATAAGTAACAAGTGAACAATTATACAGCCGATTATCCAAAACCCAAACCACAAGTGTACCTAAAACCAACTATTAGGCCGCTTTTTCCGCAAATAATCACTTTGGTACCACATTTTTTAATAAATATTAATTTGTGATAACTTACGGCCATGGCCATCGTCGAATCGTGTCTAACAGCCATTTTGATGTGATTTATTGTTACTGATAGTACACTGTGTTTATATATGATATTGTGTTAATATTACGGGGTAATGTAAATTTACTGTAAAGTATATACATATTTATAGTTAAAATTTTCACGCGCCTCGGCTATATGCCTTTTTATCAAATAAATATATCGAAATAAGCAGATACAAACAAAGCAATATTTCATATTTTTGTTTTATTGGCATTTAAATCGTTGTATGGTTTTGTATTTAAACATCAACCATAAAATTAATAACGAAAACTCCGTGTTAAGTGACAAAATCATAAATTAATATAGAAATATTATAGGTTATTAAAAGTGAAAATGGTGGTCATTGTCTCCATCTACAGTGAACCATTATAACTCAAAATTAGTGTTGTGACCTCTTTAAAGTTTCACGCGTGTACCATTATAATGACGTCAGCTCTAGAAAGGTTCACATGTGTACCAATAGAGGATAACAGTGTGGTCCTCGTGAACAAATAAACTGCTATCAGTGCTACTAGATATCAAAAGTGGTGCGTGTAAATACCTTTCATGTACATGTGAACTCATTAAACGCTTCTTTTACAGAATAATTTATTAGCTGATTAATATATCACAAACTAGACCTGCTAACACTAACAACTGAATAGCGCTTCATAAAAGGTTATATATAACAGCTTTGGGCTGCAATAATGTTCACATGTGTTATATTATAATGCCAGCAATCTAACACCGTATATGTGAACCTCTGAACAGTCTATGCCGAATTTTACTTCTCTTAAACCGCTCTTGTTCAGCTTTGAAAATGAAAGCTGGCTAGAAGAGTAATGTTGTCCTGACAAAACGCCAATAGTTACATAATAGGCCACATTTACACCCCTATACATGCCTTACACAGGTATAGGTGGACATGTTCACTTTATTGCAGCCGATGAACCAACTGTGACCACTGTAAATGCTAAGAGATCACCAGTGAAATAAATGTGGCCTTTTAAAGAGAATAAAATGCTACTTGGGAAGAACCATTTACATAATATTGTATAATGGTGAGACTAAGGGACCAGTTGCTGACAGCACAGAGTTGCTTTTTTTAAAAGCATTGTAAGAGCTAGCCCCACTCCTTTTTGAAAGACGCAGTGGCAACCTTGTTGTTTTATTACCAGCTCATATACGTCACCACTGCTGGGGCACAAGGCTTCCCTATGGATGGATAGAGAGGACGGGCCATAAACCACCACGCGGGCCCAGTGCGGTTTGGCGGTTGTTAACAACTGCCAATGCATTCCAAACTAATTGCTTTACGTGTCTTCCGAAGCACGGAGGAGCTAGATATAAAATATTTTTGGTCACCCAATGACGAACCGTTGCGATCGTTGCAGTAATAGCACCGAGCACGTTTACCACTGCGCCATCGACCTCCTTCACCATCGAACAGGATTATTTATTTATCATTGATATGTTTGTATGTTTTCATTCACTAGTTCTCAAGGTTGTTTTAGGACATTTAATTAAAGCATTGTGGAACTAAAACAAAATTTTTTTCAACTAAATATTTGAAATTTGAAATGTTGGAAAAAATTTAAAAATTTTCAACATTTGTGTTTTTGTAATTTGTTCGCAACAAAATTTGCGTTAAAAATTATATAAACATTGTGGAACAAGATAGAATAGCGATAGCGCATTCGGGTTGCGACTGGAATGAACAGAATTCAAGCTGATTTTAAACTCATTCGAGCGAAGTTCCAAGTTTCCAACCAATCGTACACGGTTAGTTGGAGCTTCGTGCGAACGACTTTAAAATCGGATGTTAGTATGAAAATGGTTTTAACGACGTCGCTACGATATCGTTACGATTTTTGTTATGGAAATCGGGGGACTGGGTATTTGCCGTTTACTATACTACTATGATAGTTTTAGAAGTTGGCTCGATGTTTTGGTCAAAACCATCAGACGTCAACAGCTTCTGCAAAAAGAATGGAGAAACTTATTTTTTCTTTTATTCTTTGTTCGTATCGCAGGTGGAAGCGGAGCAGGCGCCGCCGCCGCCGCCCCCGGAGGAGCCGAAGCCGCGCGACACCAAGCCGGCGATGTACGTGCCGCCAACGCGTTCGCGCCCGCTCGACCAGCCGCTACGGCGCAACCAGGCGGTGAGTAACGCAATACCATTTAATGGCATACTCTATACACCGTTAATATTAAATAATAAATAAATAAAATAAAAATAATTTATTTCAAGGTTTTTTTTATCTCATTTATGTTAGGAATGTTGATATTACTTTTTACAACTTTACACAATTTCATCATCATCAGCTCATTTTATGTCTCCACAGCTGGGGCACGAGCCTTCCCTATGGATGGATTTGTTATTTATTTATTTTTATAGTTATTTATTTTTTTCACCTTTTTTTGTCTTAATATTAAAAAAACACCCGAATTTTTAATCGAAAATTCTCGCGTTAAAATATCTGCTTTTTTAAAAATGTCGGTGGGCTTTTTGTTCGTTGAAATGTCTTCTTTCTGATGGTGTAAAAAAAACATTACTATGGTAAATGTTCTCAGAAAATGCAAAGAAACAAAGTTAATATTTAATTTATATGCTTAAATTATATGCGTAGATGCCTATTTTTTGCTATTTTAAGATAACTTATATTATCTTATGTTTATTTAAATATAATTTTACGCAAATATTGTTACGAACAAATTACAATTTAAAAAAAAAGACAGTGTTGAAAAAATTCCACGATTCCACTATTCCACGCGGGCGAAGTCGCGAGCACAGCTAGTTATTATTATATCACTAGTTGACCGGCGCGGACTTCGTACCGCTTTAACAGTTTCCATGACAACAGAGCAAACAACAGTTTCCATGAAAAACGAACAAATCATTCGTCCGCTTAAGAACACCCGTATCTCATGATGGACCCCTATAGCATCGCCACCTACCGGGTCCAATTGTAAATCTAAACCATTTTCGAATCCACTTGAACACACACAAAAAATTTCATCCAAATCGGTATAATACTAGCTGAACCGGCGGACTTCGTACCGCTTTGACAGTTTCTATGACAACAAAACAAACAAATCGTATTTCTATTTATTTATCATTATCAGTGTTTCTCTTTTCTCACGATTGCTATCTGTCTAGACGTGCCCGTTGGCCGACTGTAAGAATTATATAGCCTGTGCTCGTACTATGTAGTGATAAAGATTATTATTTGTCTTTTTTCAAAATATCTTATGTTAAAATGTTTATATAATTTTTAACGCAAATTTTGTTGCGAACAAATTACAAAAACACAAATGTTGAAAAAATTTTCACGAGCAGGATTTGAACCCGCACCCTTTTTTTTTTTTTTTTTTTTTTTTTTTTTTTTTTTTTTTTTTTTTTTTTTTTTTTTGGAGAGAGACTGCTGTTTGCCGAGGGGCATTTCCAGCTTCACCGGGCTTGTTTTAGGGGCGGCGAGGTACGTAAAGGGTACCTCAAGCCGTGTTGAAACGAAACACCTTCAGAGGATTTCTAGAGGGGTACGGCATCGCACACTTAAAAGTGCGCGTCCCCGTGCCCTTCCAGAGTCTCCGAAGGGTTCGGATCGGATCGGACCCGCACCCTTCTGACATACCGGGTCAGGTGCTCTCCCAATTGAGCTATCGTAGTTCTAACCAGCCCGCCGAAATTATTCAACACTATTTACTTTTTACTTTGAAAGCCAAAGGCGCCCATTCAATGTCAACAGCTACCGTCATTATATTATCTTATGTTATTGATAGAAACACGCGCCGGACATACACAACGACGACACGTTCCCCGTGCTGGGCGCCAACGCCAAGCGCGGCGGGTGGAGCACCGCCGGCGGGGGCGCCGCGCCGCATCCGCCGCAGCGGCATCCGCTCGCGCTCGGCAACCGGTTCACCTCGCTGCAGGACGACAGCTAGCCAGGTCGGTGCACCACATATAATCACATACACCAAAGACAACACTTACACAGTAGGTCAGCACAAACACCCACACACACTAGTTTTCACAGCTGGCCCAGGTTAGTGCACACAGCAGGTTATACAGGTCGCCAGGTCAGTACACGCCTCAGTCTACACAGGTAGCCAGGTCAGCATTAACTCCCACACACACCAAATTTACACAGCTAGCCAGGTCGGTGCACCACTTATAATCACATACACCAAAGACAACACTTAAGGTGGAAACATACTACTAAAACGTGACGCCACGTCACGCCATCCGACGCGTGTCAGTACTAATCAATCCCATACATTTATTATGGTCAGTTGCACATAGAAAACACACCATGTGATGACACGCACTCCCACGCGGAAACATACAGTCGATCTAGATCGGCGTGTTGCCGGGAGAGGGGGTACACACGCCACCCGACGCTTGGCACGCAGTGTGTTTCTAGTTAACACCCGACGCCACGCGTCTGTCATTCGAGAACATTCCTGGTATTAAGATATTTAAGGTGGAAACATACTACTAAAACGCGACGCGACACCACGTGTCGACACCCGATGTGCACCGTGCACATTACCGACACGCTACGTGATGCTACAACACGCTTCGCCAGTGTCATAGTATCCTGATGGACGTAAGTGACAAAAAAAATCTTAATAATTCACCTCGCTGCAGGACGACAGTTAACCAACCAGGTTGGTTTACCACATACACAGGCACCCAGGTACAGGCAGGCCCAGGCACATACACGCCTCAGCCTACACAGCTAGCCAGGTCGATATATACAGGTAGCTTACACACCTAGCTAGGTCAGTAAATACACCAGCTATATACATAGCTGTGTATATAGCTGTTTATAAAGCTACCCAAGTCGTGTATATGTCGTAGCCATATCGTAGATTTGCTCACTTCACGAAATGCTGGAGAATTTCATGAAATGGTCGCATTTCATGAAATATTTCACTGTCTATTGGCCACATCATGACGTGGTTTGGGCAGATCAATGATAAGAAATCGTTTCTCGATATGGGCAACTAAACGCGCGGCTACTTCATGAAATAGTCAATTTTAGTGATCATATCGTAAAATATTTACATTACTCACCGTTAGAGGCGCTGATATCGTTTACTTTTTGATTTCGATACAATCGATTTGTACAATCTTATGCCGCAGCGTAGCGAGGGCCAGTCACGGAAGGGGGGAGCCTTCCGTGACTGGCCCTCGCTTCGCTCGAGAAAAAAAAAATAACCTATCCAACAGTAGGATTTCCTACATTAATTATATGACCAAACGTGGAAGGGCATATCATCAAACGTTGACGCTTTAACGAGATGATCAGTTATATCATGAAATACAACTATTTCATGAAATGGTCGATTACATCATAAAGTGATCAATTTTAAGATCCGGCCACGACATATACACACATGCCGTATTCACACGCCTTACTTACACAACTAGCAATGGCACCCGCATCACGCTGCAGGATGACAGGTAGCCAGGTCGGTATCCAAAGGAAACCACGTTAGGAATCACCCAAAGTGCCTCCAAGATTAAGATTCTACTTACTACTTATAATAGTTATGGCACCACATCTTATTTATCAAATAAAAATCTTTTATCGAAGAACTTAATAATAACAATTTGAAAATTGTTACACATAATGTATTTTACACTGTAGCAAATAAAGTGCATTTCCCATTGTCGGCAGGTACCAGAAATCAGCTCTGCGAAGCGCAGAAGTAAAGTGAAGTGTCAATATGGACTTGTAAGCAAAGCCTGGGCATAGCATACACATATACATTCTATAACGTCAAGATAATAGAACAACAGTGCATTTCCTAAGGACTCGAAGTGTTGCCACTATTAGCGAAACCGACGAAACAGAAGACAGTTGCTGTTACGAAACAATTTAATCGCTTAAAATGTAAATTAAAATCTCTATAGTGCAATACTTTGAAAAAGCTTGGCCGGTATTTTTATTTTTTAATTTTTGTAACAAATTTTGGAGAGGTTTTAACTTAACTTAAAATTGTAGACAATAAATTATTGCCTGAAGTGTATGTAAGGCGCATTTAAAAAAAGTTTAATAAATCAGTCGAACGTGTTATGTTGGCGTTAGCACCATGAATTAATTCTCATTATTTCAGGTCTAGCTAAATAGTAGCAACTGTCTTAAAGTACGGAAAATGGGAGTGTGAAATACATACACTTGTTATTTTTTATGTTTATATTGAAAACTTATGGCAGTGTTTTTAAGCGCGTGGTATATAGGAAGTTTAGGAAAAAAAATTGATTAAACAATATTATAAACCGATAATGTTAATAGTTAAAAAATAAAGCGTGGACACACAAGAAACTTGTAATATTAAGAACACCAAAATAAATATTTAATAAAAATAATAAATCTTTTAAAAAAAATGCGTATAATTCGGCTGTATACGGAAATGAAATGCGTTTGGTTACCTAAAATTGTTTTTGATATTGCTGTTACATGATTCGGCAGATCATTCGAAACATGATGTACCATAGTAATAAATTATGTATTTAAAACATTGGTTTGTTTCATTGTTTTTTTGGAATAGAAATCCTGAAGCAGGCTACCCACTTGGAGGTGAAGCATATAACGGTGGAGACTGACTGAAGCGTATCATCGTAACGTAACATGTTGGATGCGAGCATTCGCATGGTCAGTACAGTGAGCCGAGCCGCTCGCGCTCAGAGGTCAGGCAGTAATCAGTCAGTCAGTCAGCAACGACGTATGACGTATCAAGCTCGCCGAGAATGGGACGTTACGATGATCGCGCTATGGTCAGTCGCCACCATAATGATTTTGATACTGTATCAGCCACAGACCTAGACTTATTGGCGGGAAAGTGAAGAGTCATGTCTGCGGTTTTGTTTTATTTTCTAAAATTTGTGTTATGTCGAATATTAATGTGAAATAATGGTGGATAATTAACCGTTAAGTGTTCGTGAGTGTGCATGAGTGTTGGCAAATATAACAAAACAGTGCAACGTCACTTTTCAAATTCAAGAAGTAAAGCCCCACATCTTTACTGAGATACTCTAGAGGTTGGGGGGTATATCATTTCTCACTTCTCATTTCTATTATCATTCATCATCATCATACAGGAAGGAAATATTGTTTATTTATGTATTACCTACTTGTAAGAAAAATTACTTTGACACTGGCTAAATATGCTAATCGCACGAAGCCATCGACTAAAAAAAAACAGACCTATATTTAGTATATTTATGATAAAAGGCAGTCTTAGCACCAAACAGCATTCATTTACCAAAGCTTCAAGCTGTGGGAAAGTAAGAAGCTGTAGGTATAGGGTATCAACCAAGATACACATTATGAAGAGTGGGATTTGAACCCACCAGCCCCCTAGACAAGTGATAATGCTAATAGAATAGAAATGAAATAGAATGATTATTGTACGGGATTGATATATTTAATTTATATTCTATTAGCGTGGTCGGAAACAGTATTAGCCCAGAAGCCTTATATGGACTATAGTGTGGGATTATTACCCGCTTTTGGGCAATGATGTTATAAAGGAGGATATATGTTAATTATGTGCATAGAAAACAACCGCATAAAAATCTAACCAGTTCCTACTTTTCAGTTTCCTAGGTACAGTATTTTAAGAGAAATTGAAGTTTATAACTTTTTCATACTAAAAGTACGCGTAGGTATAAGCCGACAAAATTTAGTTGGTTCCATAAAAAGACCAAGATGGCGGCCAATTTTAGTTCCATCGGAATCGGTCATTATACAAAAAAATACTGTACCTAGTAAACTGAAAAGTAGGAACTGGTTAGATTTTTACACCCACAAAATCTTGGCAGTCATAAACTCTCTACTCTACTTGCTCCATTCCTGTGAAAAAACCATGTTTAGGTATCAACACCGTGACCCCAGCGGGATAACCATATTAGCGTTATATCTCAGGATGTACTGTAGCTAGAGTTCTCGGTTTTGTCTAACAAATTTTCTCTCAGAGTCAACAAAATCTTCCCTAGATTTCATGAATATAGCATTTTTTCTTACACCTCAACTAGAACTTACCTTTCGGAGGAATTTTGACGAAAAGTAGGTATTTGATTACTCGGTATCTACAGAAGGTAGAATCCTGGAATTTTCACTGATGGATTCATAATTGAATCAAACAAAATCTTAGCACAAAAACTATATCAGTAGCGCGTGTCTCGTTCCTGCTCGTTTTAGATCAAATAATTTTTACGAGCGTGACCCCAGCGGGATACCCTTTAACACGGGATATCTCGATAGCTATTGGTCAACAAATTTTGATATTTGCTAACAAACTTAAACAATATCAACTAAATCATGGCGAAATTTGAAGCCGATCTGAAGGGGTTATCCCGCTGGGGTCACGGACATTTCATGATTTTATTACAATTTATTAGTATTACCGCAACAGAATATATAGTTACAAATATTATGTGAGTTCGAAGAACTGCTCGCTTAACATCCGCCTCGCTGATGGTACACTGGTACAGAAAAGGTCCAGTTCAAACTGCTTGCTAAGTAGGTTAAATTTGGCACACGCACGCCATGTAACTATTCTGCCTGTAATTGGTATTCGCTTTCGGTAAACAGATGGTAGGGTTACTCCTAAAATTCCTTTGAGGAACTTTTAACGAGAGCTTAGCTAAAAGTTGGGGACAGTCTATCTTAGCCGAGGCAATTTTAAGCAGATATGTTATAACAGCTATCTCGCGTCTTAGTTCAAGAGGTAAAAGGTGGTGTTTCTTACAGACATTTAGGTAATCCGAGGAGTTAAAAGTATCCTTTAAACGGTAGCACAGAAATTTCAAAAATTTATTTTGTATGTTCTCAAGACGAGTAATATATACCTGGTAATTCGGGTTCCAGACTTGAGATGCGTACTCCAGGTGACTTCTAACAAATGTGCAATATAATATTTTCAAAGTTTTAGCTCTAGCAAATCCTACTGAACTATGGGCCCTATACGCTTTAGTTGCAACACTGTCAACATGACTGTCAAATAGTAATTTGGTGTCATGCATGACACCAAGATCTTTGACATGAGTTTTTCTTTCAAGTGCATGACCTTTTAGGGTATAACAATATGAAGACTACAATGTCCCTCTTACAGCTAAAAGTAACAGAAAAACATTAAGATGGGTTGAGGTCCAGTTGGTTAAGACAACAATAGTGGTCAAGACGAGACAGATCTGCCTGAATGGCGTCGACTTCTTCCTGTGATGAGATGGCAGAAAAAACTTTCATATCATCTGCAAAGCAGGAAGACTAGATGCGTGAAGACATGAATTAATGTCGTTCACGAAAATAACAAAAAGTAAAGGTCCAAGCAGTGAACCCTGGGGAACACCGCTAGGGATTGATACCCAGCTAGATATGTAATTGCTTATTACCACAGCCTGTGAACGATTACTTATGTATGACGAGAACCACCTGAGCAGATCGCCTCTTATACCTATATTTTGTAGTTTGATTAAAAGGAGCTTACAATTAATTCTGTCAAATGCCTTACTGTAATCGGTATGTATAACGTCAACCTGTCTCCCTTTGTCCATAGCAGCAGTAAGGTTATCGTATAACAATACCAAGTTGGACACTGTCGAACGCCCCTTCAAAAAACCATGCTGAAAATCACTAAACGAATTTTTAAGTGTAGCGTAAAGATTGTAAACAATTTTCTCAAGTTCTTTTGAAATTAAACAGAGTTTGGAAATGGGTCTGTAATTCAAAATGTCTGTTTTATGTCCTTTTTTGTGAACTAGGGTGACATCAGCTGATTTCCAGATATTAGGGACAGTACAGACGGATAATGATTTTTTAATGGAGGCTCAAGGTCATCCAAAGAGCAATGGTGAGCTATACTTTGGGTTTCTCTGCGTGATCGGGTCAGAAATGAGGAGATCCACAGAGGAACAAAGGTTACCGAGATAGCCCGAAGAGTTGCTAAGCTCAAGTGGCAGTGTGGGCACACCAAAGGTGGACCGACGACGATCTGGTGAAGGTCGCGGAAAGCCGCTGCGAGCAGCACAAACCGGTCGTTGTAGACATCCTTGGGGGAGGCCTTTGTCCAGCAGTGGATGTCTTTAGGCTGAGATGATGATGACAATGATGGTCACCAGTCACCACAATTCATGTTATTGAATAATTGGTTAAGTTTGTCGTTAAAATCCATTTATTTCTTTATTTCTTAAATTATTATACTTAATAAAATGTCTAAGACTAGAATTTGTTTGAGCAATGAACTTATTAAATACTAAAATTCTCCTCCAGCCTTCTCAAATGGTCCACACTGGATTCTTGTGTTGGACTATTGTGACTTAAAATATTGTTTTTGTACAAATCCAAGTTCCTTTGAGCAGTCGCCATGTTGGTATAAACTTCGCGCGGCAGCATTCGGTTTTGCGCGGGCATTTTGACGTTTCCCGTCAAGTTAAGGCTGCGTTCCATGTTGAAAACTCTTTCATTGGGGTACGAAGGAGGTGGAATTAGGAAAGGCGGTATATCTGGTTTGGGTATCGATCGAAACATGTTTCTTTCTACGATTTGGTTGTGCGTGGGCACGTTAGCCATACTGCTGATAGATTTCATCCACTGCTGTTGTTGTGTGGGGGGCAGTCTGTTGGGGTAATTGAAGATCCATAGGCGGTCTCCCACGAACATAGGACGTGGGGAGACTACACCGAGACTGCTGTAATATTGTTGTGCTAGAAGTTCGACGTCGTTTGTGTATTTCCGTTTCCATTTTGTCCGTCGGTTTTGGAACCATATTTTGATCTGTAACAGAAAATTTATTTGTTGTTTAACTGACTTTAATCCATCCGAAAATCTAATAAGCTTGTGGTAAGTATGGGTTCAAGTCAGTATTCTAACGGAGGTATAGGGATTGTCGCATTTAGCCCGTCTATCCATGGTCTATCCGTTCGGATACTGACGCTTCGATGGCCAAACGGATAGATGAATTAAAAATGTAAAAAAAACACACCAGCGGAATCTGAACCCACACCGGCTGGCACAACGATAGCCTAACTATTAATGCGCCCGACCCAAGTCATTAGCTGTAGATTTAAATCTCGTTCGTAAAAATATTTCCCATACTCGAGAATAATTGGCTCCTATGTTTCATCAGACGTTTCACATTGCGATAATTTTAGAGTGATTGATAATGATAATATAGCATTAAGGCATCTGTCATGTCTTCATGGCTTGGATACCTTTGCCAATTGGTAATTCATCCGTAGCGAGTTGTGCTAGCTGCCAACGACGCCGCTTATGTGTACCTAGCATTTATACTAAATATTGTGTCTACCTATGAAATTGTCATTTTATTCCTCATCATCAGCTCATTTTTATGTCCCCATTGCTGGGGCACGAGCCTTCCTATGGATGGATAGGTTCAAGAGAAAACTGGAGCATGGAAACTGGTAGCACCACTTGCTATACAGACGGCTCCAGAAAAGAGTCGACAACGCTCTCCGGCGTGCACATTAAATGTGCAGACGGGACGGAGATAAACAAGTCGATACCGTTAGGAAGATTCGCCAGTGTCTTCAAGGCGGAAATATACGCAATAATGGCATGCGCTGAGATGGGCGAAAAACTTTCTATTACAGGAAAGATGGCTATCTGCAGCGACAGCCAGGCGGCGCTGAAGGCACTAGGCAGAGAAGAAACGACATCAGCAATCGTCAAAGAATGCAAGGAATTATTAAAAAGACTGGCCGAGAGAACGGACCTGACGATAGCGTGGGTTCCCGGACACGAGGGAAACACGGGAAACGAACAGGCCGACGAACTAGCCAGAAAGGGAGCAGAGGAAAACCTGGTGGGACCGGAACCTCGGCTGCCAATAGCGCATAACATCACCAAGGGAGTAATCAGCCACAGCATAACATCAGAAACCAACCGAAGATGGAGGTCCTCGAATGGTATGAGACAGTCGAAAATCTTCATCAAAGGAATGGATAAGAAAAAGACTAGCAAACTAATGGGACTCTCCAGAGAGAACATGAGGCTAGTCATAGAAATCATAACAGGACATTGTCGGCTGAACAGACATCTGACAGTGATAGGAGTGAAAACCGACCCCATATGCCCGGAGTGCATGAAAAGCGAGGAGACTAGCCTCCACCTACTAGCTGAATGCCCGATGTACTCACTGATTAGATGGGAGCTCTGGGGGTCGGACACATTACAAATAGAGGACCTAAAGGATTTGAAGGTGGAGCAGATAGCAAGATTTACCAAAGAGACTAAAAGATTCGACGGGGCGCCGTGAAAGCTGGATGAACCTTAACTTCCTCATAAAGGGAGAACGGGGAAAAGGATGAAGTGGCCCGCAACAATGCGGGTGGATCGTCCGTCCGGCTGGCGACGTCCCCATGAGAAATAATAATAATGGATGGATAGGGAGAACGGGCCATAAACCACCACGCGGGCCCAGTTCACATTGGTGGTAGTTACGGATTCTTTACTCCATTTCGAAAAACGCCTCGTCGAATTACACACCTCGTCGATTGTTTGTTTGAACGATGTGTTATTTACCCGAAAGTTGTTACGTCGATGGTTCATTTCATCGAATGTCTTTTAGTAGACGGTTTAAATAATCGGAATACTGTTGGTCGACATAACATTTCGTCGATGGTTCATTTCATCGAATGTCTTTTACTGCTAATGCAGCCGGGACCAACGGCTTTACGTGCTTTCCGAAGCACTTTTTTTTCTCATTAATTATTATTACTTCTGAAACTTTATAAAGTTAACGCGAAAGTTTCTCCCTGTGACGACGGACCCCGCAAAGGGTTCGACACGTCAGGAGATAAACATTAATTAAACCTAATGTATATTAATAAACGCGAGTAGATCCGTTCAAGTAGTTTTATCACAATAAGATTATGTTACTTAGGTTTCAATAACAACAATGATTTTTAATTTTGTGTCTTTATGGCCCAAATTCTTTTTAAATTGCCTTATTTTTTGTTAGCGGAATTGACCCTTTGTTGTTATTGGGACTTGTTTATATTTATTTTGAAGGTCTGCTATATTTAGCTAGTGAAACAAACACACTCCCCTACAATTGGTATAGTGTTAACATAATAGAAGCTAAAAAAAAATGAAAAAACGTTAGTATGAAAAATATAACTTTATAAAAAATCTTCATGCATAACGTCACTTTCATAAGTAAGGAACTAATATATTATTGTTATTATTATTGTTAAACATACAGGCACTTGAGACAACTTGGTGCCAAGGCCGAATTACCTATATTTGCTACCTATTCGATCACATAAAACGAAAACGAAAATTAGTATGGCATTGAAACCGCACCCCCTGGTGGCAAACGAGGAAAGTTACAATTCATTATAGAAATTCTCGTTCTCGTTAACGTGATCGAAACGCAAATGAAACTTCTGTTAGGTACAAGACCAACTGGTCTAATAGTTCGTACAAATCCATTGAGTAGTTTTTACGTGAAAGAGTAACAAACATCCATCCATACTTATAAACTTTCGCGTTTATAATATTAGTAGGATATACGCTGTATACCAGGAGGTCAATTCTATTAGAAAACTGCAACTGCACGTTTACGCCTGTCATTTGTCGCCTGTAGGAGTAGTGCCATGGAAATAGACGTATTCTATTAAAATTCTCTGCACCACAACTACACTACAAGTGCGCGACTACTACACTACAGCTGCACGAATCCTGCAATAAAACTAAAAGAACTAATGTTACAATACGCTAAATACGTAAAATGCTTATAATACGCTGTGCAAAAGTTGTTCACGATCTACTTCAATAAACCTGCACAAAAACTGCACCAATACTGCTGTCATTACTACACAAATGTCAAAATATTTTAATGGAATACGATTATTTTGCAGTAAACGTGCAGGTGTAGTGCAGTTTTGTTAGTGGAATACCTATTTCCGTTACTTCTCCGTCCCTGCAACACTACGGCAGCAGCGCTGCCTAACAGAATACCGAAACGACAAAATTTGCTCATTTTGACACACGCGACGCTGCAGTTTGGTTGCAGTTATTTAATAGAATCGGCCTACATAGATAGATACAGTGACATGTACCTGGTCGCATCTCCCCACCCCCAAGACCCGGTCAATGCAAGCCGAGGACCCTAGCGTTTAGACGCTCTCACGGGTTGTTCCGCTCCCGCCCGAACCCTCGGAGAATCCAGATACCATGAGTGCTTGATACCATTCCCGGTTAGATTCCTTTTGATCCGGGTGTCGCAAAAGGGCACCAAAAATACACTCTAATTTTTTTTACAAAATGACGAAAATCACAGCTTTTAAAAAGAGAAAGAATTTTTTTTCAAAAAAAGTTAAAATTTTTTTGACAAAAACAATATTTTGGTTCGTTGTTGGTATGGTTTTGTATAAAGCCGACACTTAAAAAAATTTGCGATGTTTTAGTATGGGATGGGAGTTTTGACTTGGCTACGCTACGCTTCGCGATTGTCTTAAAAAGCGAAAATTTTTACAGCTCTATGATTTTCGTCATTTTTGTGAAAAAATGTTTTTGCTCGAAATTTTTGACACCCTAACCACCCTTTTAGTTTCTCGCCGCCCTCAAGAAAGTCCGGTGAGTCTGAACATGCCGTCTAAGGCACACAGCAAACTCTCGCAATAAAAGCAGTGAGGACATAAAGTCTGATGATGATGGACTGTGGGTCTACGGACCTGCGTCTCTGTAAGCCGCAACTGCCGTGCCAGCCTGCCGCGCGCTGCTACCGACAGGTATCGGTTCTTCTCGAACTCCGCTTCCAAACTCTTTATCTGTTGGGCGCTGAACGCTGTCCTTGCTCGCTTGCCTCTGGATGAACACGATCCTGCAACAACATATAAGAAAATAGAATTTTATTGCAGTATAAAAAATTGCCTAGTATACAAAAACTTATGTTAAGTAATTAATGTTCGAGTAGGTATATTATTAGGAGCTCGATGGCGCAGTTAAGCAGCTTTCGCAAAGGCCGGTCATCGGATGGGTGACCAAAAATGTATCATCTCGATCTCCTTCGTGCTTCGGAAGGCACGTTAAGCCGGCTGCATCAGCAGTATATATTTCATGGTTCTGCGGCCTCAGCCAAGCATTCGTTAAGGACAATTTACTCGCAGTATAGTATTTATTTTTTATTATCTTTTTGGTATTTGTTTTTTTTTATTTATTTTAATTCTTATTAGTGTAATTAGTGCAGCCGAACTTTAAGTGTTACATTTTGGAGCATGATGTGCTTACATCTAGTAGGTCGCAATGTAGCATAAGCTTTTTTTTACATTATTTAGGTATATGTAACATAGATAACGTTGCAACCAGTTTTGTAAGCTAAATAAAAAAAAAAAAAAAAAGCAGTAGTTAACAACCACCAATCTACACTGGGCCCGCGTGGTGGTTTCTGGCCCGTTCTCCCCCTATCCATCCATACTCGGACTCGTGCCCCAGCAGTGAGGACATAAGCTGATGATGATGATGATATTATTTTATAACTAGTGGTCGCCCAGTGGTCGAAAGGCCGTTATTTTATTAAGACTGCACGGACTGTATCCTAAGCAATGAAAAATTAAAAAAGATAGAATGTGAGTTTGGATTGGCATTGACCAAATTTTGGCCGCTCCTTTTTCATTTTGTTTGTGTGTCTAATGTTTGTTTTTATTACCTATTGATTAAATGTATTTTTATGCATAATAAAAAAAATAACATTCTGTACTCCTATATACCTATACCTAATCTAGAAGTGTGCGAAATTTCATACTCCTCCGTCCGCGCAATTTTCGTAAAAAGGGGTAGGTACATAGTTTTTGCTTCACGTATTAATATATAGATTATTCAAATTATGTAAAACGTTAGCTTAGATACATACAATTTTGTTGCGACCCTTTAGAACTGCGAACTTTCGAAAGCCTGGATTTGTGTTTACCGGTGCCTAGTGCGTGTTTTATTCAACCTTTTAGTAGAATAGAATATTTATAATAAAATACTTTATTGTACACATGAACACAGTAGCTGTTACCTTTTCAAGGATGTTTCTGACAGTTAAAATAAGAACTGTTGTTTATAATTAAAACAAGGCTGTTTATGTTTTTGTTTGTTCCTGAAATAACGATTGATGACGACTGTTACATTCGTATGAAATCTAAATTTGCATTGCGTGCGTTTAATTTTAACCACACGTCATAGAATTATAAAGTTAACTATATTTTATGTGTAGTGTTTGCGTAAACTTTTAGAAACCAATTTACTATCTATTATAATTATAAAGTTAATATACCTTAAATTACAATTAAGTTTACGCTTAGGTAGGTACAATAAGTGACACTAATAATAACCACAGGTAATATCAAACCAATCATTGACTCCCTTTAACTGAATGAGACTCGCGGAAGTCATTCCAGACAATCGCTCGTCGAAATGGAAGCGGACACGGCGCGTCATCACCCCGCGTCTATTTTCAATAAACACCTCCCCGCCATGAGTAATTAGTGGCAATATATCAACGTGTCATTCCGTAGAGGCCATATTCGATTTCTAACCGCGGCGGCGTTTAACATCGCGAACGCACCCTAATGATCCCGCCAAAATTAACGTCAAAAATGTAGTCGGAACTTTTTTACCACTCTCTGGCAAACGTGTTAAAGTTTAAACTGCCTACAATATTACTCTCTCGAATGAAAAGACAATTTTGTAAGTCGAGATAAATGCGCTGAAGATTTATTAGTTATCTGGCGGTCGTTAAAGAAATTACAAAGAACATACAACGTCGGAACGGGTTGTATTTCAGTTTTAATGATATAATGAGTGTGTGTGTCATTTTAACTGCTCTGAAAATGTTTTTGAGACTGTAAAACATTGTATCCGGCCGGTGCGGTGCCCACTTAATAGAGATATTTTCGTTGATATTGGCGTGCACAGAGAACAATTTTAATGTTTGAATTTGCAATGTTTACAGTTATTCCATCAGTCACCTTTAAATATTTAATTTTTTTCAAATGTAATTTTATGTTTATTTTACATAACAGGATGTTTCACGAAGGGTGTTCCAGGAGCCTGGTGTTAGAGGCCTAACTATCAATTCAATATCCGCTGGATGTTTAGCGAAATTAAATAGATTTTAGGGTTTTCTTTAAAATGTATTTTTCTCGATTTAGTAAGAAATAGAACGGACGGTTAGATCCAATAAAACATGGCTATCTTTTAACTGCTAATAGAGACAGATTTTTTACTAGTGAGCCTCAGGTAAGTTTAATTATAATATACCTGTAGTTTAGTATCTATACTATAATTAAACTTAGGACTGATAGCTGCTGGGGCGGGACGCGGGATAGTCCTGGAGTGGCAACCGCGTACCGGAAAGCGCAGTGTGGGCAGGCCTCCAACAAGGTGGACCGACGATCTGGTGAACGTCGCGGGAAGCCGCTGGATGCGAGCAGCACAAAACCGGTCGTTGTGGAGATCCTTGGGGGAGGCCTTTGTCCAGCAATGGACGTCTTTTGGCTGAGATGATGATGATGATGATGATGATGATGATACCTATAGTTTGGCAAGAATTAATTTAGAAACAAAAAGGTACAGAGTGCATATAGTGCGAGTTTTTTCACTAACACGAAATAGTTAACTATTAAAACGAACGAAAACTGTAAAAACTATTAAATGCATGCTGGTTGGTGATTGGCCACCGAGACGAAGCGCACTATTGCTGATTTATATAGGTATAAGCTTTTTCCCTATAAGGCCCAATCTGATGGGTAATTTACAATAATGGCGAATTAATTTTTACTCAAATTTTGTTGCGTACTAATTACAATTTGAATAGCAGGTGTTGAAAAAAATTTCCACAATCGAGATTCGAACCCGCACCCCATGGCATGTCATTGTCTTTCGAATAATGCCGACTGTGAATGTCAAAGTGCGTTTTACCCGGTATCAGTAAATAATATATAGAATACTGTAAGTAGTTTAAATATTGTAAGTTTGATATAGCTACAATTTATATTTTTATCCATATATTAATTTATGGCTATGGCAGAATAACAGGGTTTGTGGGTCTCCTGCAAACACTGAGCCATATACCTTTTTGTCTATGTTTTTTTTTTTGGCAAATAAATATACTTTTTATTATTAATATACTCTTTATTTATTTTTTTCCTTAAAACTAGATTTTTACAATATTTTAATATAAAAACAATAAAACATTATAAAAACCTAATCCTAGAGTACCGCCAGCAGCGAGGCAGGGCCCAAGCTACCGGTGGTCAGGGCTGCAGAGTGAGGAACCTCCTGACAATACGTGCCATGTCAAGGAGTACTGCCTTTTAATATTATTATTATTATCCCATACTACTGAGGAACTGGCTATCTAATCTCTAAGTATGTCGTTAATGTATGTTACGGCGACAGACTTTGATATCCATACGTCCCATCTAATACTGAAGTTTGGAAATCAGTGCTCTAAACCTTCGACAGTTAGGTAAGTGCTGGTATTGTTACTTACTAAGCAGACTTATAAAACAAGCTCTACTATTAACCACTCATAACATTTTTATGTAGGTACCTACCCCCCGCTAGAAATCGAACCTGAGGTCGGACCTCGGTGGTCTATCTAACCACTACACCACAGACGCGTAGGCGAAAACAGGTTTAATTCCTTGCCTGTGTCCTAATCCTACTCCCGTCCTAGTCCTTATACTGTAAGTAAATTCATTAACGACAACCAATAAATCAAATCACATACAATTAACATACCAAGTACATTAATTAGCACCAAGAATAGTCGGGAGCTGTGTTCTCTCAACAGAAACAACAAAACACGCTTCACAAACTTCAGTGGCAAAGCAATTAATGTCAATTTATCCACACTTGTCAACGAGCGGTGACTTTATTTTTTCACGCGTTCCTCAGCCAGCGCCATTGTTAAAAAAATATCTTCATCCGTTCTTGACACAGACTAAATTATTAGAAGAAAGTTTTTATGTCACCATTCAATAAAGTTACATTTTCTTTGACGGACACTTTCAAAAAAAGAATTGTTGTGACGCATTCGACCGATTGTCTTTGGAACAGCTTCTGTCTCACTCTAGCGATTCAAGTTTACAGCTTTTTAATGAGCTTAAACCACTTACTAAATTTCACCGGGCAGACAGTTCTTTTCATGTTGCTTTCCCTTCTTTTTTTCAGCCAGTAAATGATTGCAGGGCAGAGAGATTTAGCTAACGAGACTGGGGAGGCGTGAAGATTTATCTTTTCGTAACAAATTTAGAAAATGAGACATCAGTGAACGTTTAACTACACTCGTGTGAGTAGAAGGCGCGCGCGCATCCTCGTCGGTCGATAGGAACGGCTAATTTGAGTCTGAGAGAACAAGAAAAGGGTGAGAGTCGCCATGTTAAGATTGCGTCATATTGATTCAATTAATAATTAAAATTATCTCGAGGAGCTCTATGGCGGAGGAGCTCGATGGCGATTGCGCCGCTGAGGGTAAGCCACTTTCGCAAAGGCCGGTCATCGGTTGGGTAACCAAAATATTATCCTCAGCGCTTCGGAAGGCAGGTAAAGCTGTTGGTCCTGCTCCCGGCTGCATTAACAGTCGTTAACTAACAACCATCAATCCGCGCTGGGTCCGCGTGGTGGTTTATAGCCCGTTCTCTCTATCCATCCATAGAAGAAGGCTCATTCCCCAACAGTGGGGGCATACAATGAAATGGTAATATTAAAATAATATTTAAAATTAGTTTTAAATCTAAAATCTCTGTACGCCTCTGTAGTCGTGTGGCGAACGGCTTTTCAATTTGGCAGGGTTCAGTTAGTATGCTTTGCTTTGCGGCATAGCCCGATTTATGATCATCAACCCGCTTTTGGCTAGCGTGGTAAAAGTTCTTGAGCATTCCAATGCTAGGGTTGCATTGAGTACAAATAAAAGTAGTTTCCGTTAAATGAACGCACACAAACCATAACCAATTGAATGGAATAACGCTGGCCACAACGCTTCGTCTCTACCTGTTGGCACAGAAGAAATAATAGTACCTACTTCCGTTGGTAAGGACGATAAGGCTTATTCTGTGCCTAAATTGAATTGTTGGTAAGGACAATAAGGCTTAAGAAATTATTCTGTGATTGGTGGAAAAACATTTCACCAGGATGCCTATAGTGCGAGATTTTTTTTACATTCGATCACATTAACGAAAATTTAAATTTGTATGGCATTGAAGTAGCGCCCTCCTGGTGGAAAACCAGGAGAGATAAAACATTTTTTTATGTCATCGAACCTATCCGTTCATGCTACATGCGTGCTACATTAACTATTCCGTACGTGCTACTTACCGTCGAAATCGACACAAACTTAAAAAAAAATAGCTTAATTTGTTTATTTTGAGATGTTCTATAGCTTTCGTTGTTCTAAAGAATTTGAAATATCTATTTAAAACTTCAATTTTAGATGGCGATTGAGTAAATTTATTTTTATTGCAACATTAATTTGAAATTGTCATTTTGTTTGTCAATATTGTCATTCAGAGCGCTTCTTAACATTTTTAAGATTTGATGCTAAGTGATGATAAGGCCTAAGAAGGTGGTCGCGCACTTCACCCGGAATCCTCAACTACTGAGGCACTGGCTATCTTATCTCAGCTGAACGGAACACTAGGTACAATGCTACAAACATTGATATTAAAGCGACATATTTAGATAAGATGGAAGCTAGCCAGGTGGACAAACAAGCCCTACCACCAACCAAACAGAGTACACAAATATGTGTCTTCCGTTGGGAATCGAACCAAGGACCACAGAGGTCCCGGGACATCACGTTACAGTTAATTATTTTGGAATGTGTACTTAAAGCTAGTAACGCTTTGAAATGATCTGTAAGTTTACAAGAGTTTTTTGAAACAAAACAAAATAAATCATCACTTGACATCAGGAGAGTTTTGAGTTTTGTTTACTATCCGTATTAATTCAATTACGTTTACGAAAACGAAAATTAGTATGGCATATTGAAGCAGCGCCTCCTGGCGGCGGGAAGAGTTACCATTTTGCCATACAAATTCTCGTTTACGTAAACGTTAACGAATGGCGAATTAAACTAGCACTTGGCACCCAGATAAGATAAATGATGAAACGAAGGAAAAACTTTAGTTAAATCTTGGAAATAAAAAAAAACTAACGAGCTACTAACTACTTTACTATTTTATCTACTTTACGATAAACCGGACTTACGTAAGTAACGCCTAAGTAAACGTATGTTTACTTGCCTAAAGCACAAAATGAAAGCTATTAAAGTATAAAAACTACACAACAAAAATAAAAAATTCAAATATGAACTGGCTGTAACAAAAAGTTTCAACATATAAATCAGCGTAATACGATCTTCTCCTCCCAGAAAAAGCTTAAAAAAACTGAAGACTTCGCGCCTTTCCGGACCGTTTGACGTAAGTAACGCCAGTCGCCATGTTGGATATATTTGATGCAATTAAATTGTTATCTGAGATCACTTTGAGAGATGATTCTGTTTTGTTTAACAAAGTCTATAACATCGGTTCAATAGATGTGTTTATGATATGATGGTGTGGTTATTTATCTACATAGCTCGGCAAATGACTCCACTCGACCTGATGTTAAGTGGAAATGGAGTCCAGATGCGAAGACAACTGGTGTAGCGAGAAAACACCGCAACATCAACCCGCTTCGCACGACTTTAATTAAATGCACAAAAGGGACCATCTTTCTCAGGTCATAACGCCAGATCAGGACGCGCCGAAGCGCATTCTTCATCCGGGATTGTGTCTCGAGCGAGTTGCCCCGTGAACACGTTTAGTCCACTACCTAATATACAGATAGGTTACCGGAGCCGTAAGCTCGCTCACTTCTAGTTGCATTAAGAGTCACCGCAACATCGCATCGTCACCTTCACCCTGCCGGCCCACAAGGTGCCTCTTCACGCCTCGTTTGAGGACCCCCATAGGAAGGAGGGAAAACGTGTTCTGGTAGACATTCCATCTTTTGGAAGAGCGACAAAGTGTCACCAAATTTCTTTCTTCGAAACAGTAAAGAGCGGTCATTCCGGAGAGCAGCACGCGTACTCCTATGGCGGAAGGGAGAATGTGGGATAATTAAAAAAAAAGGTTTTGTTCTTAACTGAAGGTATCTATATTATTCTTATTCTATTGTTTTCTGACTTCGGTGTTAACAGAATAAAACAGACAAGCGCCTCTGCGGTCTAGTAGTTAAGCACAACAGTGCACACTCCGTAACCGTAGGTACTTATTGTTGGCGGTGAGAAACTTAAAGGGTTCCACAAGCCGTGTGGTAGAATTATTCTCAGAGGGTTTCTAAGGGGGTGTCAGTTTAAACTTTAAAGTAGTGTGTAGCAGGGTGTCTCCAAAAAGTTTAGTTGTGGCACAGAATAAGTAATAGTAGGTATCTATACGTTGTGGTAGGGCTTGTTTGTCCGCCTGGCTAACTACCACCATCGTATATGGCGACATATTTTGAATTCAGTTCAAATAAAAAAAAAACATTTTAAAAGGGATTTTGAGCGTAGGCCTTTTAACCTCCGATATTTTAATTGTAGGTATTCTAATACGTTAGCCGTAACGGAGCTATAAGATTGAAGCACGATTCGCATTCAACCCAGCATCTATCCGTGCAGCAACCGACACTTGGTTGAATTTGGGTACTTAGTTGATTGGTAGTCCGTAAAACCAATTTAGCCAATCGCAACTAGAGCAGTCGTGTTGCAATTGTACAATTAACAACTGGGTTGCTTTTTCGGTAATATTAAGCTTGCCGGCAGCAGACGGCGCCGGCGGCGGGCGCCGGCGCCGAAAACGAGAATATCCATAGCGAAATTTAAACTTTTTTTAATTTATTTATTAATCTAAGTAACAGTACTAAGCATATTGCATTTTATATTTTCTGCCAAACTGTGTAATAATTTGTCGGCAGTAGTGGGGTAAGGCCGTCAAAATTGTCAATTTTTTTTTGTGACATTTTGTCGTTATTTTTAATAAGTATTTTGTGTTACAAATTTTTCGAAGCTAAGAGTGTAAATCTGATTTATAACTATGACTATTGAGGAGTTAGATATTTGTTCTCAATATAAAACCGTTTTAGCTGCGAGAATACTTTGTACTAACTTGTTTTACTGACAGTTGAATATTATAAAATAGTTTTTGCTTTTGTGTTATGATTTTTTGTGTGACGTATTTTTACCATAATACTTATTATTTAAAAGGTCGAGGTAGAAAACGCACTATTAAACTGACAACACTGTCAGCGGTACGGATTTTAAAAAAAGGCAGCCATGTTTTTTTGTCGGATGAAGGTGTCACAAATGAGCGTAACGTTTTGTCAGTGCTAAAAAAATATATTTCTACCGTGATTGTGAGCTTAGAGACAAATATTTTAACATTATTACATCATATTTATCAGCAACAGGGTATACAATTTGCTATAAAGTAATAATTAGTACCAAATTGTACCAAATAACCAAATTATAACCTAAAATTGTTGAAAAGATATTGCTTCTGGGTTACGTTTGTGTTACGTTTGTGTTATGTTACGATAACACAGAAGGAACACAAATATATGTGTTCCGCGTTCATATTGATTATAAGACCGAATTGATATAGTACTCCCACACTCCTACTTTTACCATACATTTACTAACATTCATTCTGTTAGGAATTGTAAGATGTTTTAAGCGCTCCTTTACTTTTTGTTCAAAAATGTTTACTAACATTACCTTACATTTGTTGACATTGTAATAAAATGTTTGTAAACATTTTCTAACAGCTGTATTGAAGCAAACAGTAATTTTCGTGTGATTTCGTAGGCATTTTTGAAGGTAGTTTATAAATTTAAAAATAAATAAAAAATTAAACCGACTTCAAAAAGCCTGTCAACTGAAAGAAAAAGTAATAATAATAAACGTCCTGAATGGGGAGTAGGTAAAAAATGTATGGACGATTCAAAAGCACTTTTCGTAAGTTTATTTGAATAAAAAAAATTACTTTACTTTGACTTTAATATCTTTAAAGTACCTACCTTTTTGAGCTCAGTGCCATTTTATAGTTTTTTCTTGCTCCTGGTTGGCACCGACCTCAAATATTTTAATTCGTAAAAGTAGTCTAAATAAAAATACTTAATCTTCCGCTACTAAGATGCTTTTTTTTATAACCTACTTCCCCCTAGGCACATTGTATAATTTAATTGCCAATATGAAACAAGCTTTACCAATAAAATGTGTTACTTTTGGGTTACATTTGTGTCACGATAACACAAAATAGGTTGTGTTACTCTTGTGTTACATTTGACAATTTTGGCGGCCTTACCCATTGGACATTTAAATTATGTAAATTGTAATGTAGGTATTACTTTAGTATATATTTATATCATAATTTCATTTAGTGCCATCTTCATGCTGAAGTTTGGAGATCAGTTTTTTTTTTTGAGTTTTTGAGTTTTTGACTTTGTAATATATTAAAATATTATTATTAGTACATACCTACCAACATAAACCCCTTATTTGTAGGCGTTATGTGGCTGTAGAGTCTAGTGTCTTTCTTCTGTGGTAGAATGTTTTTGTGGGTTGGGTTATTTATCACTCGTCAGTTTCCCTAATTAGTCAGTGTCATGAACTCGTCAGTTTACCTCATTCGTCAGTATCGCGAAATTCGTCAATAAGTCAGTTTCCTTTTTTGACAGTTTTTTTAACTCGTCACTTTACTTAACTGGTCAATTTATAAAATTCATAAGTCTAATACAGTCATGTTAATATGTCACTTTTATAAATGTTTATATAATTTTTAACGCAAATTTTGTTGCGAACAAATTACAAAAACACAAATGTTGAAAAAATTTCCACGAGCAGGGTTTGAACCTGCACCCTTCTGACATACCGGGTCAGGTGCTCTTCCAATTGAGCTATCGTGGTTCTAACCAGCCCGCCGAAATTATTCAACACTATTTACTTTTTACTTTGAAAGCCAAAGGCGCCCATTCAATGTCAACAACTACCGTCATTAACATCCGATCATAATATTTTTACAAATACTAAAGATCAGTTAAGAAGTAGACAAGCTATTTATAAATGTTTATATAATTTTTAACGCAAATTTTGTTGCGAACAAATTACAAAAACACAAATGTTGAAAAAATTTCCACGAGCAGGGTTTTTTTTTTTTTTTTTTTTTTTAATTTTTTTATGTCACTTTTACCTCAATACCAAATGACACTAAATACGTGAACAAAGCATTCTGCAGCGTAACGGTGCTTTAAATAATTATTTTAAGTAAGTTTATCTGAATTTAAGGTTCCACCGGTCTCATACCCACTGGTCCCGGGTTCGATTCCCAGCGGGGGTACATGTTTATGTACTCGGTTTATTTGGTGGTGGGGCTTGTATGTCCGCCTGTGCAAACTACCTACAACCATCTTATCGAAATATGTCGCCATAAAATCAATGTTTGAGCATTGTTGTGTTCCGGCAGCAAGCTGAACTCTGAAGCTTTACTCAAGAGTAAAGATAGCCAGTGCCTCAGTGGAGAGGATTCCAGGTGGTGTGCTCTTCCACCTTCGACCTTTTCATGAGGTGAGAAGAAGGCCAAGCGCTAAATCGAAAAATGTTTAAAAAAACAAAGGGATCTCTTCTAGACAACCAGATGGAGAACTTAAAGACAAAAAAAATCCGAGGAGCAGAGTATACTCGAGTCAAGCATATGAAAACAGTACCAGTAGCAGTACCTACTTATAAAGTTATAAAATAGTCTTGTTAACCCATACAGAAAAGCAAATGAATACGCCTGTTTTTAGATTTGGGCTTACTACAGTTTTAGTCTACGGTCTAACGGAACTATGAGGATTGAACCAACGATTTCTCGCTATCAACTCGAGCATATCTATCCATCGCCCAGTGGTCGAAAATTTTAATTTTATTAAGGCTGCACGGATTGTATTCTAAGCAATGAAAAAATAAAAAAGATAGAATGTAAGTTTGGATTGGCATATTGACAGATTGCGGCCGCTCCTCTTCCATTTTTGAAATTTTTGAAAAGAGTAAAAGAGTACACGGTAGTGTTTGTAATGTTTGTTTAATTGATTTAATAATGCATAATCTATATTCTATATAAATAAAAATGAATCGCTAAATGTGTTGCTAATCGCAAAACTCGAGAACGGCTGAACGGATTTGGCTGATTTCTTTTTTGTTGTGTTTGATGAAATCTGAGGAAGGTTCTTATGGAGAGAAAAAACGAAAAAATACGAGGAAAATAGTAAAAACAACAATTTTCTTTTCCCATACAAACCACTCTCTACTTGACCGATTTAAAAAATTCTTTCACCATTAGAATGCTACATTAGCGCTGAGCAACATAGGCTATATAAAAAAAAAGAAGATCAACCCGTGCGAAGCAGGGACAGGCCGCCAGTTTAAAATAAATATTAACATTCTGTACTCCTTCTCTATATAAACTATAAGTGAAATTTCATACTCCTCCGTCCGCTCAATTTTCTTAAATAGGGGTCCAAAGTTTTTGCTTCACGTATTCATCATCTCATCATCTCATCTCAGCCAAAAGACGTCCACTGCTGGACAAAGGCCTCCCCCAAATAATCATGGGGGGTATTTGCCGTAATCGCCACGCTTGGCAGGCGGGTTGGCGATCGCAGTAGGTTGAGGGTAACCTCAGAGAGATGCTGCTGCCCATCCTCTGGAATGGTCCCTTAGTCGGCTTTTACGACACCCACGGGAAGAGATGGGGTGGTGCAATTCTTTATCCCCGGCACCACACAGGGGAGTATTCACGTATTAATATATAATAAGCAAACAGCATAAATCGGTCGTTGTGGAGATCCTAGGGCTGTCCGGCAGTGGACGTCTTTTAGCTGAGATGATGATGATGATGATCTATCCGTTCGGCTACCGATGCTTGGCTATTGCTATTTTGGGTATCTGAATGGATATCACCAATGAAAGCTGATGCAAATAAAAACAATAATGTACCTGATTGTTGATAATCAAGCCGCTTGTCTTCCATATAGTCTTGTTCACCGGTACCGGAACCGTCCACATCAACATTCTCCGAACTATGGTTACTCTCGTCAGAGTCACAGAGCACCTCACTATCCCTAGTTGAGAAACTACAAGCACTTGTCGATGGGCACTCTTCAACTTTATCATAAAACTTATCGGCCAGCAAACTATCGATTGAAAACGCTAATTTTGTATCTGTTTTATCAATTGTTGATGAAACAGGATTTTCTTCTTCGATTTCCATGCTGGCTGGAGGATTCATAATTATTGTCAAATTCAAATTTCGAATTTCGAATCTGGCCTCCGTTGTGAAGAGTGAACCAACGAATGACGTCTCACTTTTTCGCTTCGCATTCGACTATAGTGACAACTAACTCACGCGCAACAATAATTTAGACTAATTTGAAACCTTTACGAAGCGTTTTTGTCAAATCGCACCGCTGAAACGAATGTGAGACGAAGAATGTTAACTGCCTCTTCTGAAAAACATATTTGATGTACAAACGAGCTGTTGCACCTTCAATTTAAGGCTATAAGGTCGAGATTTCTTTGCCAATAAATTTTCTCGAGTGACTGATTAGAATGAAGATGGAAAGCTTCGGCTAATGGGCGTCGTTTCTGGCTGACAATTTAGTATAACACTTTTAGCGCTCCTTGATTGTAGTTTGGACTCTAAAACTTTGATGTAGAGTTGAAATTCGCTTGGGGACAGTTAATACGATGCAAATAGCTCACGGGATGCTATCCAAGATATAATTAGAGATGGACCAATGGCTGTGAAGGGGCGTGGCAGTGTGTGCCCGCGCACTGCGATCAAACACCGATTTATTTATATCACATGAGATATGGGAACGCTCATTAATTGTGATAATTATTTGGTTAGTTCCTTTAATTGGTCGTCACGTGTTGTGTAAGTAGACAGAGGACGGATTTATAATGGTGTTGCGATCGCTTAATAGATTTATAACGCTTAATAGATGTTGCTACTATGTTTGGTGCGCAGATTTTAGGAGCGATTTGAAGATGCTCGAAATAATGGGCGCAGTACCTAAAGATAGGTATTTATTTATTTACTGTTATCCTTTTTTATTAGAATAGGTAGCCAAAAAGTCATACTTACTTCTACATATTACATACATAAGGTACATACATAATCATACAAATAAGTACCTAAATAATCTAACCAGAGCTAGGCTTGCCATAATATTTTAAAGTGAAGTCCGGACTGATATAAGGAAGACGCGAAAAAAGGGTCTATTTACTAAAAAGTCATTAAAACTGGCAGTAGGTAAAGTTAAAGCAAAATAAAAGTAAGATCTTTACTAAACCTACCTAGTTTGCGTTAAATCCCTTTGAAGTATTTGTTAACACGAAAGTTTAAAGTATAGTTAAGTTACGTTGGGCGCGTACACAACACTTAGGTACCTAAGTTTTATCGCATTAGCGCGCGGGACAAAGAAACACTATATGGAGCAGTGGTTAACGCGCTTGTTCAGCAACTTACGCAAAGACAACGGTTATTGGATGGGTGGCCAAAATGTATCATCTCGAGCTCCTCCGTGCTTCGGAAGGCACGTAAAACCACGGAATAGTATATGTGTAAAAACACACTATGCCGAAGGTACGCGACCGAAGTTCCGCGGCTGATTTTACGTCCCGACGTATTCGGCTGATATGACACACCATAAGTGCCGAACTTACGCCCCGCTCTCGGATCTTCGTAGGCAATCGAAACGAACTTCGGTCGGGTATAATGTGTGCTCTATAATTCTATAATAAGTTGCCGCTGAACTTACGCCCGACCGAAGTTAGGCTGTACGCTATAACGCAACGTAATTTCGGTATTATGTGTCGTCAGTAATTCAAATAGCATTGCAATTTAGGGGTGTCCACTTAGATAATACATCGATGTTTCTTTTCGATGCAATACATCGAGCCTACGCATCGATGTTTTGCGATGCATCGGTTAAAAATATCGATGTTTTCTCAACGTTGAGTACTTTTTAACTGTAACTAATAAAACTGACTTTTCATGCAAACCTTCGCTGTTCCAGTTTTTGTTTAAAAAAAATGCATTGTGCAAAAAATTAATCAGAAATTCTACTAAATAATTCCATTTCCCTATTTTCAGTGTTCTCTTGGAAGACTTTGCAAAAACAAAACTTTTTTTTGGCATTACCTTTCAGTCTATTTCGTTGCTGATTGACGATTTGTGCCGCTTTAGAAAATAAACGTTTTGATGGAACGGAGGTGCCTACCACAGCCTGTCTAGTCAAATCAAATGTAATTAATATTCTTCTCTGTATCAACTAACCAATAACCATGATGAACGAAGAACGAATACAACATTTCTTTTTAAATTTCATGACTTGGAACCAAGTCCTTGAGCGGACTTTTAATTTTCTATTGCGCAGTGCTGCCAGTGTAAATTTCTAGATTCCGTTGCCACCGAACACAATGAAAAGTTAGTTACACCACTTGAAATTAGTTAATTAACACTGATTCGATGGTATATCAAAATACATTGATACATCGAGTAAATCAATAGTTTTTCAAAACATCGGATCAATGCGATGTATCGTATTGTAAACATCGAATGAATTCGATACATCGATGTATATCGAATATCCCTAGGCGTAATCATGCCGAACTTTAGTCGCGTAATTTCGGCATAGTATGTTCCTACACTTAAACTGTTCTGTGCGTAAAACCGTTGGTCCCGGCTGCATTAGCAGTCGTTAACAACCACCGAACCACACTGGGCCCGCATGGTGTTTCCACAGATAGAGACTCTTGTCCCAGCAGTGGGGAGATAAAATGAGCTGGTGATGAGATGATAAACATTTTGTATATTAATCAATTATATTTATAAATGTTTTATGCCAGCTCTTTTCGGATGAAGGTTCCCATAAAACAGATACCTACATTCTAAAATAGGCAGTTAAGTTTAAACTACAACTTAACTATACCTACCTATTGATATTTTTATTATTAAAATTTTAGCGTTTACAATTTTACTAGAAAAAATCATATTGTTTTCTAAAGTTTACGCGAACACTACACATTGAAATGAAACAACTTTTACGGATCTACTCGCGTTTATTTTACACATTACTTATTTAATGTTTATCCTGACGTTTCGAACCCTTTGCAGGGTCCGTGGTCACAGGGAGACTCGTCTCCCTGTGACCACGGACCCTGAAAATAAACACGAGTAGATTTTTTTTTTTTTTTAATATTAGAAGGAGGCAAACGTGCAGGCGGGTCACCTGGTGATAAAAAAAAAATATAAAAAAAGATAAAATAATAATAATATATATTATATATCCGTAAAAGTTGTTTTCATTTTAGAAAAATCAACCAATCTCAGGGAGTTCGAGTGGGAATCGAACCCACGAGGGTTCTCGGTAGCTCAGCGGTCAAAGCATTGAATTGGTGATTGATTGATTTTTTTAAAATAAAATATTATATTGCTACTAGCTGACTTGCGGACTTCTTACAGCTTTGACAGTTTCCAAGACAACAAAACAAACAAATCATTTGTCCGCTAAAGAACACCCGTAGGCATCCCATGATGGACCCCTATAGCAGCGCCACCTACCGGGTCCAATTGTAAATCTGACCATTCTCGAATCCACTTGAACACACACAAAAAAATTCATGTAAATCGGTCCAGCCGTTTAGAAGGAGTTCAATAACATACACACGCACAGAAGATTTACATATATAAAGATAAAGATTGAATTTAATGATTTGATTTAGCCCATAATAACAGGACATGCACGTTTCCAAAAAGTGGGTAAGTAGTCATTACAAAGACTATTATTTACTACCTATACCAAAGAAATAGTTAACTCACCGATCACGTTCCGTTTTACGCACAAACCTCATCATTTCTAATAATTATTAGAAAAACAAATGTTAACAATAATTAAACCAATAAATTATGGCAAAAACGCCACGGCCTCTGCCTTTACGCATAACCGACATATTTTGTCATAATTAAAGAAAACGGTGGCGCTTCGCTTTTTTTTTTGCTCATAGTTTTTTTTATCTGTGATTGATGCCTCACTTATAGGAAGCAATAACGGATGCATGGTTGGGTTCTGTAATTATTGAGTAGCTAAGTAGGTAGTTACCTGCTAAGATTTTGTTGTAAAAGTAAGCGATGAATCGCTACTGTACACAAATAAGTAATGACTGTGCACAGTAGCGAATGTGCTGAATTACTATTGTGTGGAATTCAGATTGTGCAGAATTGCGAATAGGAAGAATCGCTATTGGCATGAATATCGAATAATTCGTCAGATCGTCTGTTATGTAGATAGGTATATCATCATCATCATCATCATCTCAGCCAAAAGACGTCCACTGCTGGACAAAGGCCTCCCCCAAGGATATGAGGGGTTTTGCCGTAATCGCCACGCTTGGCGGGCGGGTTGGCGATAGGTATATAAAAGACAGGATTATTTTTTTGTTTTGAAATGCTTATGTTACGCAAGCACTACACATTAAGGTGCAGGCACAGAAGAGATAATGTGCTGGTTTGATTTCCGGTCATGGAATTAAAAAAAACACTTTGGGAAATATAAAATTTATTTTTATATTTTTATTTAGAAATATTATATTGTTGCTGGCTGCGGATGGCCTATTAAGCCCTATAGATTGAATATTCTCAATGAGTTTGTAGAGGGAATGCCATCACGCGGCGTGTCTCTGTCCCCTACTAACTCTCTCGCGTTCAGATAGGAATTGATATCCCGATATTCTACCATTAGCCCCTAAATAGGAAACCAGTGCAATATTCGCAGGTCGGTCGCCGCGTTACCCTACATCGTTTCCGCATGCTTGCCGACGGCGCTCGACCTTTCAACTCGCGCGCATCTGTAGGGCCACCATATTTGATGGAGAAAGATACGAGATCAATAAATCTGAGTGATTGATCACCAGTGATCGGAATGAACGGCTAAAATACCTAAAGTTGCTGACAAGACATTACTCAGAGTGGTTAAATCCACCAAAATGTTGTTAATTTATTTTTATCGAATCCCTGATCCCGGAAATAGTTTTACTTTTTAGTATAGTCTGCACTAACATGAAATTACTCGTATTGCTGTATTTCATAGCAATTCCAACGTAGGTACGACTTTAGTGGAGAAAAACACGAGATAGCTATATCTGACTGAATTGACAAGGGCGTAGCTTACCTACCTACTTAGAATGAAATAGGTACTAAGTATTTACGGAGTGCGTTTAAATTAAAATAAAACGACCCAATAACTTTGATTTTTAACGTAGTATAGGGTAGAAACTTATGCTGTGTAAGATATTTATAATAAAATAAATAAAATAAAAATAAAAATCTTTTTTTCAGACCATTGTGATCCATAGATTATTAGTCTATTAGTTACATTATAACTTATAGACTATGTTAGTATATGTTAGTATAGTACACAAAATGATTAATAGTAGTTTATGCAACTGTCATATAATGAAGGGTATTAAAACACGAGTGTGAGTTTCATAATAGTAACGAGTGTTTTAATACCCGTGTTATATGCAGTTGCATACACTACTTATCTTCACTAATGCAATTAGTCAAACAACAAGAGTAAAAGCTGACTATAGTTTATTTATAATAATTGTTCAAATTTTGGATGGTACAATTTTGAAAGTTAATGTTAATTATTGATCCAGCAGCTGTAGCGGTCGCGGGGCAAGCAGTAGAGCTCGTAGACGGAGTTGGAATATTTATAATTACTTCATTCGTCTTGTTTTCTATACTGTTCAAGATCGTATTTGAGACTTGAATTTTATTCATTAAAGACTCATCAATGTAGCTTTCAGCCACAGTAAAAGACTTCCACCCCCCGTGTCGTTTCAGTGCGTTCAAATCACCACCGCTATCTATGAGAAGGGTCGCCCCAATGCCCCGTGTACAACGCTGGGTTAGGCAGATTAAAAAAACTTGCGATAGTTTTTCCCAGAGCACCAAATTTATTAATACCAGTTCTTTGATCGACGCACTTCCCCGATCTATAGCTCAAGAAAAAGGCAGGGTTTCGACAGGGGGTGGGTCGAAGTTCCATGTATTTTTTACATACGGCATAGCAGTTGCCCGTCACAACGAAAGAACGATCTATTTTCGTTTTTGTTTTCGAAACTTTCACCATGATTGTACTGTCGTCTATGTTAGAGACTTCATCGAACTGGATGTTGTATAGCTCTTGCCTTCGGCATGCCCCCATTATGCCTAAGATTAGTGCAACCTGTAACAACAAACGATATAATAAGCTTGAGGTACATAGCCAAGGCAAAAACTATGATTTATGAAGTAGTAAAGTGTAGGTACCTACTACCTAATTTATACACAAAGCGCTTAAACGGAGTGTCTAGATAACTTGCGTGTGTAGTACGTAAGTACTAGGTAGATTAAATAACAGAACTAAAATACACTTACCTTTTCAAAAAGATACAAAATATCTGGTGAATCTTTCAGGAACATCTTTATTTGACCTGATGTAAACGTCAAGGACTTTTTTTCCTTGTGTCCTTCTGAACTGCGTTTCAGGAACGCTATGACTTTTGAATACTTCGTGATATCAATATTGTTGTAGATACTCAGTGTGGACTTGAGCATAGAATATTTAGCCCACATAGAAGATGGCTTGAATTTGTCGGAGAGGTCTTTGAGATACACAAGAATGACATTTTCAGAAAATAATGTAGTTTTCTTTTCGATCTTCCATGCCAAAAAGTTATTATATTCTTTTTCATATAATTTTCTAGATTTTTCTGGCAAAAGATTGTGAGTTACTTTTGTTGCCAATTCTAGAATATCCGGAGGCGTACAAATATCATCGTCGCTGTCCATTTTTAACTTTTAATTTGTATTTTAAAAACAAAACACATTGCAAAACATTAAATTCACGCGTACGTGTATTGTCACAGTGAACTTGCCGCCATTAAAATCTAACCAATGAGAGCGCAGCTGCGCGCGCAGGGCCAATCAGGAGCGAGCGCGCGCTGTTCTTTTTTTATTTAATTGGCACAAGATCTTACCAAAGAGTTTTGTGTATGTAAGTTTAGTAGTTTCGACGAAGTTTTCACGTATAACCCAACTGTTTTCAATAGCCAGCCTAATATCAAAATTTTATACAACTTGTATGAGGATTTTGACATAAGGCTCGCCAGGTTAATTGGTCGCGTTTTATTGATGTTATAATGAGATTTTACGATATCGATGTGGATATTATACCATCATGTGAAATTGCTTAAATTGAGTGTTTTGTTAGTTTGTATAGCGCAGACGCTATAACAGTAGTAATTATAAGTCAAGTATTGGAAACATAAGTAGAATGTTACAACATTAGTGTAGATAAAAGTAATTAAAAGTAATTGACGCCCCAATTGGTAGGCTCATCGAACCTTTGCCACATGTAGCTCGGTGAACCTGCCAACCAAGACTGAATCCAGTCGATCCCCATGGATTACTGTCTATTCTCATGGCTGTGTAACTAATATACTGTTATTTGTCTACTACCTACTTTAAATAAATAATTAAACAATATATTCAGAAGTTTAGAACTCTTGCAAGGCCCGTCCGTTGTTGAAGATAAGTAAAGACACAATAAAGAAATGTTATTTTCAAAATTCGGAATTCTAACTTTAACTTATATCCTTATATTTTTGAGTTATGCCGGCTTGTAAGGAAACATGCTTACTACTACTACGTACACATAAACATAATAATTTTAACAATGACTAAAGTACCTATAGTACTTTTTTCGTCTCGACTTGTTCGTGTTTCATGGTAGCATTTATATAAGGTCACATTTTATCTACTGCAAATATTTTGACAAAACATCTAATTATATCAGAGAAATAAGGCCCTAGCATAAAAAAAAATTCAAGCTAGTTTTTTTTTTAATTTTTTCTGACACAAAAATTGTAGTATTTTTAAGAGCGGCCTCTCTATCGGCTCGTTTGAATGAAACTACGGGCACGTGTAAGCGGTGAAGGCATTGCGGACTCTCTTTTTCTGCTCCTTTGAATTGAAACTACCGCAAGTGCTTTATTTTACTTTTTAATCAAAATATCTTTTGGCGTTTTTCTTGAAAACTAGCGCATAAAAATTTTAAGAATAAGAATAAGAAACATTTATTGACCTGCACAAATACAAACAGATGAGAAAAATAAAAATAAAATAAAACAGAAGAACATCTTAAAACAATTAACACAATCACAAAAAAATAGAAATAAAATAAAAGAGAAAGAACACTATAAATAGGTAATATTTTAGGTTTTTTCATAAAAATTGTTTAAATTAGGTTGTTGAAGTTATCCTCAAAATATTTGCAGTTGATAAAATGTGACCTTAGATAGATAAAATCCGTTTCATTGGGTCCAGAATTTAATTCCCAGTACGGGCAAGTGTGACTGTACCAATAACTTATACTGTGGGCCGGCAGAGAGTGGCTGATGCTGCGTTATTTCACGCTGCACCAGTTGTCTTCGCGTCTGGACTCCATTTCCACTTAACATCAGTGGAATCAGTGTAGTCATTTGCCGAGCTATGTATATAAAAAAACTTTCTTTTACTTAGACACTTTCTAAAACACAAATTCACAATGCTTTATAATAATAATAATAATAATAATTAGTTTTAGCTAATAGGCCTGACATCGTGCTGATAGATCGATCGCAACGCCGGGCAGTGCTTGTCGATGTCACCATCCCACATGACGAGAACCTTGTAAAGGCCGAGAAGGACAAGGTCAGCAAGTACCTTGACTTGGCTCACGAGGTAACCACCATGTGGGATATTGACTCGAAAATCATTGTGCCGATAGTCGTGTCTGCGAACGGTCTGGTAGCGAAGAGTCTCGACCAACACCTTAAGAAACTCTCGCTCAATGGTTGGATCAAGGGTCAGATACAGAAGGCGGTACTCTTGGACACGGCGCGGATAGTCCGAAGGTTCCTGTCTCTGCAGCCCTGACCACCGGGAGCTTGAGCCCTGCCCCGTTGCCGGCGGTACCCTAGGCTAGGTTTTTTATAATATTTTTATGTTTTGTATGTGCTTTTGTATTTTACTTTTATATTAATATTATAACAAACCTAGGCTAAGAAAAAAAAGAAATAAAGAGATAATAATAGTAATCCCGCGGAGATGTGGGGGGTCGCGGCTTTTTAAATGCCTAGGACCTACATAGCTGTCGCCAATTAGCTAAACATTATGACGAATATCTGTGTAGAAGCTTATACAGAATTACACGCTGAAAGTAATGCACTGATACTGTATTGCCTATATGTAATACGATAGGCTTTGTTTATTACTGATTATCTGTTACTGAATACTGATCTTATAAGATAGGGTGGTGTTCCCCCCTGAGTGGCCTCCAACCTCCCCTTATAGCAACCCCCCGAGCCTCGCATCTGGTAGTCTGATCTGATTCAGATTCTGATAGTGGTCACTGTTCGCAAACAGGCCGATCGCATCGGCAACTGGTAAGACTGATGGGTACACATTGTAATGTCTGGTAAATCTGGTAATGCATGCACTGAGCAGAACAAATCACTTACCGATGTTGTTCCTGCGCCGATCGCCAGCCTAATGCCGGGCGAGCGAGCGTGCCAGCTAACGTCACGGTTTCTCCCTCTCTTTCACTCTAAGCGTGACGTCACCGTATGCTATAGCTAGTTAAGTTGAGTTTATTGAATTTACTTCGCATTCGCGACATTCCCACCAGGGCAAAAAAAAATAGAAATAAAAGACATTATGTGATTTGACTAATTAAAATTTTAATCAAATTGATTTCGGCCAAGTAATAATTTGTTACATAAAGATTATAATTATATGGTTGATTCTACTGCTCAAATAATCTGATCATTAACTGAGACGTCCACTCCTTAACCTTTTCCCTAGCTCTGACTGCCGATATTCTTGGTGATCGTTTTCTGTTGTCAGTATCGGTAACTGTTTCAATTTCAACTGGCAATTCGGGTTCACTACTGGTTGTCGATTTCCCGACTTCAGTATCCGTTGACTTGTAACTGCTTCTGAGTGGATCACTTTCAACTTGTACTGGTTGTTCAGGATCTGGTAAAGGATCTGTGCTCTGATCGTCAATTTCAAGCGGAAAGAGGTGGCCGATGGAGCGAGTAAAGGTTTCTCCTGATGATAATTTGACTCTAGCTACTCTAACTTGTCCATCCGAACCCTTTATTAACTCTGTTATTTTACCAACCCTCCAATTTATTCTGTTGCTATCTGATTTTAACTGAACTGTTTCTGCTATCTTAGGGGGTCTATTAACAACAACTCTGGGTTGACGATGTTTGTCGCTTCGCTCACGAAGACTGGTCAAGTGTTGGTTGCTAAACATCTTCGCAAATTCTAAAATGACTATTTGATCACGCTTCCAGCTGTCAATCAGATTGGTCTTGGTTACAGTAGCTGGTTCTAAATAATCAATGTCTGAAATTTGCATAGTAACTGGGCCGCCTACACGTAGGAAATCGGTAGGAGTTAAAACGTGCTCTAACTCAGCACCTACTGTTGTCAAGGGTCTGGTATTTATTACGGCCTCAATTTCTTTAATTACTGTACATAACTGATTGTGATTAATAAGGTGTTTTTCTAATGTTCGCTTTAAACAGTGCTTAACTAATCCTATCAGACGCTCGTAAAAACCTCCGAACCAGGGAGCTAACTCCGGGATGAACTTCCAACGCAATTTATTCTGAATACAGTAATCGGAAGTCATCACATCAGCTGTAAGTTTAAACTGTGTGGCATTATCTGATACAATCAGATGAGGTAAACCTTTAACTGCAACAAATCTCCTTATTGCTAGTAAACATTCTTCGGCAGATAAATCTTTAACGACTTCCATGTGGATGGCTCTTATTGTTAAGCACGTAAAGAGACATACCCATCGTTTCTCTCTAGTGGCTTCATCAACAAAGAGTGGTCCGAAATAATCTAGGCCCGTACACGCCAATGGCAGACTGAGCTTGTAACTAACCCTATGAAAGCTAAGACTAAAACTAAGGAGCTAAACTACTTTCGGTCTTATTTTTTTTTGAATTAATTAGATTAAATAAATCGTTTAACCTACTTATACCTAACGGCACCAAATATAACGATATAAGTGAGATGTAAATAATGAACATAATTACCTACCTAGATTACCATAAATTAACCTACTTAACTCCTAACCATTATTATTGTAATAATCCAAAACCGAGAATAACCTACTTGTTTCAATCACATCTAAAAGATCATTTTGGCCAAGTGATCGTCTAGTGCACCTACGAAGGTCCGCAATAACCTAAGAACTTTAAGGAACTTAAAGGCAAGACCTAACAACCCTTTCTTTACTACCTGTAAATGAATTCATGACCCTTATCATTAAAACAAAAGTAACAGATCACCTACTATTATAAACTAACAACCAAAGCGATGGCCTACGCCGAGCTAGATTAAGTAAGTACCTAAAATCATAATAACATCGCGGTCTCCCATCCCATTACGAAACTATGTAAAATTGCTTAACATTTAATAATTTAATCGTTTTTCTATCCTGTTTGATAGAATATAACATAAGGAGCTTCAATTAATACTCTGAATACTCTTTAAACTTGTAATTTTGATAAAATATCTTAAATTTAACGCAGAGGTTCTGATCGTAATAATGCAAAACAAGATGAAGTAAAATACAATTATTTTAGCATCTACATTATACAGAAATAAAACAAAACTCCTATAAGGAAACTATTAGTTGCAATTACTATTTTGTTTTATGCGGACTCTAAGATCTAAACTTATTTTATAGTTTTATCTCATCATTTCTACTATAAATAACTGTAATTAATATTCATTAATACGACTACTTTCCTAATAAACATGTTGGTTAATAATTAACATATGCAATCGGTCACGACTCTCATTTCGAATTTAATAAGAATAAATCTAACCTCTATTCTTGTTACTCACGAGTGACGACGAGTTGACGCCTAACTACAATTTACTAATATTTACGTAGGTAGGTAAGGTAGCTATCTATTTACTATATTGAGGCAAATGTAGCTCGTAGTGCATACTATCAGTGTTCATTTCGCCCTAGCGTTACTTCGAACAACCACGAGTGTTTGCTTAAACATAATCTATCACCGAATTTATTTGTATAGGTAGTATAAATGATCAGAATGATCATTGAAAAGCTACATGGACTCCACCTTCCCCATATCCATCCACACCCACTCGTAAACTAATCTTTATTTAGACCATTGCCTATATTTAATGCATATACTAGTATTTGACCAAACATAGGCAACGAAAGACCCATACAAAACAATTCGGTCACGATGCTTAGATCTAGCAATCTCTAATCACCTGTGCAGTGCCCGATATGATACTAGAGTGAATATTTAACTCGTGATTTTAATCTTTATTTAAACCGTTGCTTATAGGTATTTAATGCTTGTACATTGAGTATTTGTACTAAACAAAAGTCACTCAAATACCTACATTAGGCACTGAACCAGGGTTTATTAAGTAAATAGATAATATAACTATTACTTAGTCTTATAAACAAAACAACATTCCATAAACGGGATTTGAACCTTTGGTTCCACGAACGGGATTTGAACCCATCCGATTTGTAGTTTATTCGCAACCAACTTGCGTAAAATTATCCGCCACACTTGAGAGGATAAATTCACTTTATTTCATAAAGTTCACAAGCGAGATTCGAACTCACTGGTTCCACGAACGGGAATCGAACCCATACGAATTGTAATTTGTTCGCAACACTCCACATAAAATTAAATGTAAATAATCATACATTCACTTTATTTCATAAAATCCACAAGCGGGATTCGAACTCACTGGTTGCACGAACGGGAATCGAACCCATACAATTATTTTTAAATACCTAATTATAATTATGTTCACTTTATTCCATAGTCATTAAAATATAGATTTTATCATTTAAATGTAGTTTGTGTTATCAATCGTTTATGGCCTTTGATGGTAGCATATCTCCTTGAAGATGATCTATAGGGACGGCTTTTGCTTGCCCTTAGCCAAACAAAAGATATCAACAAATTATGTCGAAGCCATTTTGGCATATAGAATTAGAAACCTTAATTTCCTCAAATTTAGTTTGTATTGTAATAATACCATCTGTAGGTAGATATATTCATTTAAATGACAACAGAATAAAATAAACCCAATGAACAATTAATAAATAAGATAATCTTAAAAGAAATGTCTAAATTATCCGACGTCACCAAAATATAGATTTTACTATTTAAATGTAGGTTGTGGTAGCAATTGTTGCAGACTTTCGATGGTAGTACATCTCCTTGAAGATCTCTACGGGGACGGCTTTGCTTGCCCCAGAATCTGAACAAAGATACCGTCAACTATATGTATAAGCCATTTCGGCATAACAAAACTGGAAACCTTAATTTCCTCAAAGTATTTAAGTAGGTAAATTTCTAGTTAATTTAAGTGACATCCGAATAAAATAAACCTAATAAACTACTAAGCACGGTTATCACACATCCATCGACACACATAACTTGACCCTACTTAACTAAAACACCACCACCAACTTATTGAATACCTGATAACGTGTAACGCTTTATTATTATTAAGGCAAACGAATATCCCTTTTTTTTTTTAAACGGTTTTATTTATGACAACCTAGCTTATAACAGTTTTTGGATCATAATAAAAATTTGAGTTATCCGCTGGGACCTGAGATCACCTACTCCATTCCGCAACGCGAAACAGTATATAAAGCAACACATTATTATTATACCTACCTACATAATGTTCACACAATAAACTCTCATTTCGGTTACCTACCTACACACATACCTATATGCTTACCTACCTATATCTTAAATCATCTAAAACGTAGGTAGGTACTTCGAAATAAAACGTACCTACTCCTAACCAACCTAATTCCCTTTTATAATGTAAGCCGTTCCTAACCATTATGCAAAATCTAACACCCTATAACATTCCTGCTTTTCTACCTATTTCACGATATCGCCGTTAATCAAACACAACACTTTCAACATAATATAAAATTCACAAAATAAATTAAAATGTTTAGTGAGATAGAAATGAATATTAATTAAGTACACATAAACAACAGAAACACAAAAATATAAGATTGAAAGGATAAGGTTTTAATGGTTGGATTTTCTCACTGCCGCTCGTGCAGGCTCACACGAACGATCAGATATCTGACAGCTAAAGGTGTCTTGGCCGCAGTGAGAGGGTTTGTGGGTGAAGGTAGGTATATGGGGTTAGGTAGGTTTAAAGGTTGGATTTTCTCACTGCCGCTCGTGCAGGCTCACACGAACGATCAGTTAACTGACAGCTAAAGGTGTCTTGGCCGCAGTGAGAGGGTTTGTGGGGGAAGGAAGGTACATAGGATAACATAGTCACAACACATAAAAGAAATACAATGATAATCACAACATTTAAAAGACATGCAATAAGTTTCAAAATTACTACAAAGTTTATAATTTACACAGTTTAAAATCAAATTAAAGTAGCAAAGTTTTACTTACAGTTTCCAGAGCAGTCTGACACACACACTACTGAATACTTAATGACCCCACTCCCAATGTCCAGCCTCCTTTTATACCCGCCGGCACTAGGTATCTTTCCTTACCCCCCTGCTGTCTTCCTATTGGTCCTAGACTTCGAGTGATTATATCTCGCTAAATACTGTTTCAATCAAAGTTTTATTAATATTTACTTATGTTGAAAGTTTCCACCGTCAATTTCCACTTACCAACAATACCAATAACATGATAAATAGCTTTAAATTCCTCAAAAGAAAAACACGAGCAATAAAGTGTTAGTATAGCCATGCCAAGGTCCACATTGCCGCTACTCCCCGCTGCGCTGGCTAGTGGCGCTAGCTGTATTCATTGATAAATCTCTCTGCTTTTACTCATACATAGACAATCGAAAAGACTAGCATATCGTATTATTGGATACAGATTACTGCTACTTCCTGTGCAGAGGCGCCAGATTCTGATGCATTCCTTGGCAGATTTAGGGATGCCCAATGCGATGTAATTCATCAGAATATCGATACAGCATTACATTATATTACTTATTATGATTTCTATTATTACGATATTAATGTCGTATGAATGTATCACATTTAGTATGTTTATAATAAAATGTATATGTGTCCCAATTAGATAAACAAAATATGATGGACTAAGACGTAACATTAGATATCATTATTATAATGTGATGAATGTGAATGATTTGAACAAACTTGTATCAAAGACTGTACAAGTACCAGCCAGCCGACTTTGTTTAGCTTTGTAGATAGATTTTGATTATTTTAGATGTAGTCTCTGTATGTAGATATCGACAAATTTGTTAAGATCAACGTTTAGGTTTTTGGTGTGTTTCCGGTGTGTTTTCACTGTGTCGAATAACATTTACACATGTCTTATTAGAGCTCCGCCAGTAAAGTTAAATGTTTAAAATAATCTTATTAAAACCCATGGCGGCGGAAATGTAAAATAAACCATGAATTATTTATTAAAACTATAAATAATACTAGGTACGAATTTGTAAACTCATTTTGAAAAGACATCATAAAAATAAACTGAATTTTAGTAAAAATAATATTGTGCATTGACACAAACTCATGCAACACATTATGATACGATATATCGATACAAAATATATACTTTCCCTTTTTTGGCATCCCTTTATCCATAGACACGCGAAAGCTACTGCTACTCTCCGCAGGGCGGCGCCAGAAACATTCATTCATGTACCTCTCTATTCCCTCTGCTTTTACTACGGTTAGAATACTGCTACTATTTCCGCTGGATGGCGCTTGCAGTATTCATTGATCGATCGCCCTCCCATCTCAATTATGAATCTTACTCACGACTCAGTGCATTACTTACATTTTAAATAACCAAATGATTGTAAGTTGTCATATTCTGACCGGGTTCATGTGAGAAACTAAACCTACGTTCGTATGACAATGTAAAAACCTGTAAAACTACTTATAACGCAATAGTTATTTATAATTCATGAAATACAATCTGTAACATTAAAGTACAGATTTCTATTGTATTCTAGCCTCCTTATAGTCTACCTAGGTTAGAGTGAGCGTAAAAGTTAATTAAATTAATCATTAAAATGAATCTTTAACATAAATATCTACGAAAGATATATTTTGTTTTGACACTGTTGATTTTCATATTAACGCCATCTATTACATGATGCGGAAACTACGTAGGTAGGTACTCAAGTCGAACATGACGAAACATTAGAAAGCGTAGTTAACAGACCTACGATAAGCTACGCTTATTAGATAGTGTATAAAGATTTCTTAGAACGACGCTAGATGGCTCGTATGTATCAATAACCATTTTGCTTATAAGTAGGTAACAAAGTCTCATTATTGCTCGCTTGAAAAGTAAAAATAACACTGTTAACAATAATGTAGAAAGGTTGATTCTATTTGATATTTAAAGTCCTAGCAAGTAATGCTTAATTTTATTTGAGTACCTATTGTTGATTAATCTATCAGTTACTTTTATTTTATTTGCCTGTTACAAATTTAAAATTAAATAACATTTAGCCTGAATTCTATCCTAGATTTTATAATTTTTATTTATTCATTTAGAAAATGTTCTAGTGACGTATGGACCGTTACAAGCTTCACTCTTGCTGCTGGTAAGTCGGGCATAGCTGGTAGTTTGAAAGGACCACCACCGTATTTTACACACTGTGGGCACTTTCTAATAACTTTCTGAACTGTAGACCTACCCTATGTGGAACCCAAAATTTCTGCCTTAATAGTGCTAGTGTATGAGAAACTCCAACATGATAGTTTTTCTGATGTAATCTAGTTATGATGTCGTGCGTAAAATCTGCATTCTTCGGAAGTAGAATGGGTTCTTTCTGATCATGTGTCAAATCCGTGTTTTTAAATCTACCTTTACATCGTATAAGTCAGTTACAGTCTTTGTATAATTTAAGACACCTTGATAAATCAGTAGGAAGACCTTTAATTTCCTTAGGGAAATATTCCGTTTGAATTTCTAATATCTGTTTGATTTCATCGTCGTCATCATTATCTATTATCATCTCTTCAATCCTACCTGAATCTGATCGGCCCATACTATCTGGAGACATTGTATTCGGAAGACCCTCCCCGGCCACAGAAATTTGAGTGTTAATTACATCTGTATTAGGATACGCAGGCCATTGTTCTGGATCCCTCGTCAAAAAATCAGGACCCGTGAGCCATCTATTGTAAGAGTCTACTCTATCTGCGCTAGTACCTACGTCGGATGGATTTAGTTTGGTTGGTACATATCGGATTTGTAAATGGTGGCTCTCCTTAATTTCATTTATTCTTCGTGACACAAACGGCGGAAGCAGTTTGTCTGATTTATGCCAACTCAAAACTATCTGACTATCAGTCCACAAAAAATGATTTCTGATTTTTAGCCGTAAGAATTTCAATACGTATTTTAAAAGCCTACACCCAATAAGTGCTCCCAGCAATTCTAGCCTCGGAATTTGTAGGTTATTCTTGTCCTTTAAGGGCACTAATCTAGACTTGCCAATAATAAAACTGACAATATTACTAGCGCGTAAAGAACTGCGTAAATAAATTATCGCTGCATAAGCTTCCATAGATGAATCAGTAAAGCAATGCAGCTCATACTCAATTGGTACCGCAGATTTATCCTTGTTTAGACCATGCGCGTAATAACGATCAATGGATATATCTTTTAAATAAGAAAATTTTGAAGCTATATTATGTTTCCATTCAGAAAGTAAGTCATCACTCAACTTTACATCCCACTTAATTTTTGCTGTCCATAATTTCTGGAAGAATAGTTTTGCTGGGAGCATCACTGGTACTGCTAGCCCACAAGGATCATAAACTGAAGCAATAGTCTTTAGCACGGCTCGTTTTGATTGAACTGTATTTAAATCATTATTATTTAAGGTTGGTTTCAAATATAGATGATCATTGCGCATGTCCCAAATCAAATCTAATACTTTTACTGTCCTTTGATCTCTAGCTTGAAATTCATTTGGTATAGACGCAACTAATTCTTTCGAGTTTGAGTTCCATTCGCGCAAATTCATGGACAAACTATCGAATGTTTGTTTAGACGCCCTATATAACTTTTGCGCATCTGAATCTGTCCGCGCTCCCGTTACTATATTGTCTACATATATATCGTCTGCCAGTTGTTTCATAAGGTCACTATTTGATGTTGTTAAATGAAACCTAATCGTTGCATTTAGTAGAAACGGGCTTGATATAACACCGAATGGAACACGACAAAACCGCAAGTGCAAAACATTATCTGGGTGACTATCAGATTTTATATCTTTAAACCAAAGGAATCGTGTTACGTCTCTGTCTAAATCTTGGAGGCCTAATTGTAAAAAAGCCTTTTCAACATCTGCTATTATTCCTATAGGATGTTCTCTAAATTTAATCAACAGTCCCGTAAGATCTTCTAACATCAATGGTCCCCGATGTAAGCACTCATTCAAGCTTCGGTTATTTGCTGTTTTAGCCGATGCATCATAAACAATACGAAGCGCTTTTGACTTATCTCGACTACGAACGCAATGGTGTGGAAGGTAATGACCCGGATGAGACTGTGACACAGTAGGATCAGGCACTAATTCTATGATCCCTTTCTGTAACTGCTCATGAATAACATGATCGTAAGTTTTCATTTCTGAATTATCTAGCCGCTTTACTAAACTTTTGAGACGACCCCAAGCTAACCCCAAATTACTAGGTAGGATTGGCGGTCTTTCAGCCCACGGCCACTGAACATGATATCGGTTGTCTTTAAACTGAACGGTATTATTGAAATGCTTAATTGCCTCTTCATCGTGTGTAGAATTTGGAGAATCTGTAATACCTATAGATTCTAGGTCCCATAATTTTTTGACATCATCTAACTTTAATGGCAGATCAGGTTCATTTATTTGGTTGCTACATAATCCATCGGATTGAAAATAAGTCAAAACGGTTAACCGATCTGAACTGTCAACATTTCTCGCAAAGTTTTCCCGACCACACCCAACCAAAATCGGAATTAACTAAGAAAAGATCTCGTTTAACAGTGATCTTTTCATGCGACATGAACGAATGATAATAATCATTTCCGATTAAGTTATCTATTTTATCACCAGAAGAACCATCATCTGCTAATGTAAGATTCTTTAATCTGATATCGTTCCACACTTTAGATTCATCATTAAAAACCGGTGTATATATGCTGTGTGTGATATGAGGTACTACGTTTGCATGTATGAGCCGTTTAACACCAATTCGAGTGGTCATTCTAAATTGTACTACAGGACTTTCTAACTGATGTGGGGATTTGGAACCAAACGTAAATATTGATAAATTTATTTTTTCAACTGTGGGTAAAGAACAATGGCAAATATCCATACTAAAAATTGTCTGATACAAAATATGAGCGCACATAAACAAAAAATATGTCTTAAGATTCAGCGTTACTTGTAGATTCTGTATGTAAAGTTATTTTTATCTGAGAAAGCCGGAAAAAAAAGATATTGTGGTTTGATTTTTGGTTAGGCTAGGTTAGTTTTTTTTTCTTTATTATGACATTCAACAAGACACACTGATACGAATTTGTCAGTTTCAGTTCAGTGTCAAAAGTAACTTAGTCTAAAGTCTTAAGTCATAAAGAAACTTGTATATACGGAAAGTCTAGGTGCTGTCTACATTTTAAGATGCCATGGCATGCAGTTGTGTACTTGTTGTAAAAATTAAAAGGGTTTATATTATGTGTCACATAGCGGTAAAGAATAATATTAACAAAACCGAAAAAACAAAACAACTAACTGAGAAAGAGTGCGGAGCAATCTGTCCGTTTGTTATCTGTCAAAGTGATAGGTAGATAGGACAGGACTTCACTACAACTTGATTCGATACTTAGGTATAGTATCGATACATTACAGTAATGTAATTGGTTATTTTAACTCAATACAAATACGGTAGATGTTTGAATGGCATTAAAGCGGCTTCTATAGACAACAATCACCATTAATATGGTGGGAACAAGAAACTTACTTACTGTTTCGAGGGTGGAAATCGATTTTCGATTGATCAATAACGTTCAATTGAATATTAAAGACGATAAAAAATAATTGTATTCACATCCCGATTTTCAACATGGCTGATGGATTAAGAAAAAACACATCTTTGATATTCTTTTAAAAAACTCGATTTAACGCCGGCTTTCAAGGGAATATCTAGATGTTTGTAAAAAAGTGCGAAAAACAATAAATTCGTTTGGTGTAAATAACATCAATGGGCGCTTTTAAAAAGTCAGACAATTTTTTGCCATTGTTCTTTAGTGACGTAGCAGTAGACTCTGTTATGTATGAGCGCTGACTACCGCAGTCAAGTAATAGTCTGCATTGTAACTGTTCGGAGCTTGTCTCGGCATTATCTACATTAACTAGGCATGTTTGTAAAAATGTAGTGCTTACTTCAGACTTGACGTGCAAGCCATCAGTATGTGTTGATTTTAATGGCTCTTTCAATTTAGTAGGACATAAGGCTCGATTATGAGTACCGAACTTATTGCAATGCCGACATTTTCGTTTGGAACGGCAATTGTCAGCCCTGTGCCCTTCACCAAAGCAATTGTAACAACGGTTACCTAATTGAGATTTTCTGTCTTGGACTGATTTGAAAACATTACATTGATCATTGAAATGATCTCGTTTGCAAAATATACATCTATTAAATTTCTTTTTAGGTGGCTCACCGGCTCCATTAGAGGTATCATGTGGTCTTTTACGAGGAGGTAGTTTGCTTTTATAACTGTTATCATATTTAGGCTTATCTTTTCTAAAAGTTGGGTATCTGCGTTGTTTACTATCTCTCACCTCTTCAGACTTGACATGTAAGGAGCCTAGTGTAAAATGGTCGGTTTGTTTGGTTTCGAAATTTGTTGTATCTGTATTGATAGGGCCTACTGTCGCTTTCTTTATACTGTTCGATGTCTCTCTAGCCGATATTATATACTCTAAATATTTTCTAATACTATCAATTGATTCGTCTTCGCCACTAATTTTCATTCTCAATTCATAAATAAGGTCTTCAGGGAATTTTTCCATAATCATAACCCGTAAGAAGCCCGTAAGTGATTGTGATTGACATCTTCGCCCAAAGAACTTAAAACCCTAAGATGTCTTTCGATTTCATTGAGAACATGTCTACAATCTTTAACTTCATTAGTCGCAGCGGTTTTAATCCTATAAAGTGCCACATAATGAGCATCAATAATCGCACCAGGTTTTCCGTACCGCTCTTTTAATGTATTGACCGCTATACTATAGTTTTTGTTTGTTCTGTCTAATCCATCGATCGCCTGCTTCGCGTTACCTTCAAGAACTGACTGAAGATACAATAACTTATCGACATCGTTGATATTCCGATTGTGAACGTTTGATGAAAACTGGTCCCAGAATTGGTACCATTTGAGGACGTCGCCATCAAACTTGGTTAACTCCATTCTCGGTAATTTGCTAGTAATGTTAACGTTCTCACTGCTGGTTGAAAAAGATGCACGATTCCGGTTATTGCGTCTGATAGTAACTTCTATTTCTGACAGTAAGTCTTCGGCCTGAATTTGGATTAACGTATATTGACTGATTTCATCAACGTTAGGTTCTTTTATAAGTGTACAGTAATTATTAATCTCCGAAACAAACCTTTGATTTGCTCCCTTAAGTTTAGACCCAGCCAATTCTAATGCATTATAGCTATCGTCACAATCTGATAATTCTTTAAGAGAACACTGAGCAGAGTTCAAGTACGACTGGACAGAATCATAAATTAGTTTTAATCGAGTTCGGATGACGTCTTCCATTTTAAATACTATTCGTAAATGACCCATGAACAAGATTGTAGATTATTATCTTCTTATTGAGATGTTTGAAAATCTAAAACAAAAATTTACTAAGTAAATGTAAAATCTCTAAAACTCCATAAAGGAATGCTTATTGTTATACTAACATGGTACGAAACATACTTAATAATTAAATACGAAATACGTTTGTTTGCTAGGTAAAATGGCAAATCAAAGTAAGGTGTAACTCAACCGTATTCTTTGTTTACGTTCGCAATTTATAGTAGAAACTAAAAGGAGAATGCCAGGTATTCTATTCTACTCTAATAATTTCCAATGTAAGATCATTGTATAAAAATAATGTTCACAGCAAGATGATAACACAAAGTAAGTACATTCAAAGAATACATAATGCGATTATTGTAAACACAAAATAGTGAATAGTTGCATTGCTTACCTACATAACTTTACACACTTACACTTTTTTTTTTAATGCTAAACACTGGTTAACTATGGCACTAATTAAGAATGTGATTGAACACTAACTTCACGTAAAACACTCATTTAAATCTGTAACTTAATTATTTTTACACTTCTATACGATTTGCCTTTAATCTACTTAACTTACTTAAACCATTTTTTACTGTGAACATCGCTTGCAAACACAAAATCGAACTACCCTCTTTGTTGTAAAAAACAATGATTTAAAAGAAACAAATTCGTTTTGAATGCTATTTATAGAATCCCAGCACCTCCACCATGTCGCCAATTAGCTAAACATTATGACGAATATCTGTGTACAAGCTTATACAGAATTACACGCTGAAAGTAATGCACTGATACTGTATTGCCTATATGTAATACGATAGGCTTTGTTAATTACTGTTACTGAATACTGATCTTATAAGATAGGGTGGTGTTCCCCCCTGAGTGGCCTCCAACCTCCCCTTATAGCCACCCCGAGCCTCGCATCTGGTAGTCTGATCTGATTCAGATTCTGATACTGGTCACTGTTCGCAAACAGGCCGATCGCATCGGCAACTGGTAAGACTGATGGGTACACATTGTAATGTCTGGTAAATCTGGTAATGCATGCACTGAGCAGAACAAATCACTTACCGATGTTGTTCCTGCGCCGATCGCCAGCCTAATGCCGGACGAGCGAGCGTGCCAGCTAACGTCACGGTTTCTCCCTCTCTTTCACTCTAAGCGTGACGTCTAGCTAGCTAGTTAAGTTGAGTTTATTGAATTTACTTCGCATTCGCGACATTAGCCGTGAGGTGTGCAGTCTCAGGGATTATTTACTTAACAGTGAGTACGGGATGCATTTAGATGTCGTGGCAGTTGATAGACACTTTACGCCGCTTTCCTTGGCAACAGAAAACTGGCGCAAACCAGTAGTGCTAAGCACTCTCGATCGCAAGGAAATATGGAAGAACAAGGTGCTACACGGACGCTACTATAGGGCTCTAACCGGGTCTGATGTAGATTTGACTGCCTCGGTGAACTGGCTACGTTTCGGTGACCTCTTTGGGGAAACTGAAGGTTTTGTCTGTGCCATTGAAGATTAAGTTATCAAGACGAATAACTACCGGAAATATATTATGAGGGACGGTACGGTCGACATCTGTCGGGCATGCCACCGTCCAGGAGAATCACTCCGACATATTATTTCTGGTTGTTCTTATCTTGCTAACGTAGAGCATTTGCACAGACACAACCAAGTAGCCAGAATAATTCACCAGCGACTTGCTCTTGGATATGGCCTTGTTGAATCGGAGGTGCCGTACTATAAATACGCACCTGCGCCAGTACTCGAAAATGGTCATGCAACGCTCTACTGGGATCGCTCTATCATTACGGACAGGATATATATTGTCGCCAATAAGCCTGATATCGTGGTGGTCGACCGATCCCAGCGCCGGGCATTACTGGTTGATATCACCATACCTCATGATGACAACCTCGTGAAAGCCGAGAAGGACAAGCTCAGTAAGTATCTTGACTTGGCTCACGAGGTTACCGCCATGTGGGATGTGAATTCAACCATTATTGAACCGAAAGTCGTTTCTGCAAACGGTCTTTTAGCCAAGAGCCTCGATCAACACCTAGAGAGGCTCTCGCTGAAAGGTTGGGTCAAGGGTCAGATGCAAAAGGCAGTACTCCTTGAGTTCCGTGTCAAGGAGTATTGTCAGGAGGTTCCTCATTCTGCAGCCCAAACCACCAATAGCTTGGGTCTATCCCCGCTGCCGCTGGCAACCTAGGTTAAGTTTTTTATAATATTTTATAATTAAATATGTTTTTATATAAAATATTGTACAAAATTTTTCTTAAGATGTTTATTTAATAAAGAGAATAGTAATAATAAATATCTTTAAGAGCGTTTACGCCACACACTAGCGCCACTAATGAAAAAAAAATATATCTAGTAATTAGAGATAGAAAATCAAATTATGCTCAACAAACTATCTGAATGAAGTAATTTAGCATTTTTACGTCGCCTAATGAACACCTGACATATTATGGTTTAGTTAAATATGGCGTTATAGTTAAAAGTGGCCGTAACGTCTTATTTAACTAAACCATAACATGTGAGGTGTTCATTAGGTGACTTCATTCAGATAGTTTGTTGAGCATAATTTGATTTTCTATCTCTAATTACTAGATATGTTTTTTTTTTCATTAGTGGCGCTAGTGTGCGGCGTAAACGCTCTTAATGGCCTCTATCAAAAAATATGTTGTTATTTTGTGCTACATGATTAATATTTATCTCCTCTCCTTTTTTCAATCTTTATAAACTCTACTAGCTGTGCTCGCGACTTCGTCCGCGTGGAATAGTGACTTTCGGCAGCATTTTTAATTTTTTAGGCTCTTTTCCCGTTTTTGCAACATTTTTCACTGATGCTTCGCTCCTATTGGTCTCAGCGTGATGTTATATAGCCTAAAGCCTTCCTCGATAAATGGACTATCCAACACAAAAAGGATTATTCAATTCGAACCAGTAGTTCTTGAGATTAGCGCGTTCAAACAAACAAACAAACAAACAAATTCTTCAGCTTTATAATATTAGTATAGATTACACAACCGCTTTCATGTTCCTATCACTTGTATGCTGATGATCTACAAATTTACACACAAGCACCACTATTAGACCTTTATCGTGCTGTTGAGGTTGGAGCAAATCGTTTGGTCTCGATGTCAATCCAAGTAAGACCCAGACAATCATCATCGGCAGCTCCTATTTTGTTTCGAGGATCGATTTTGGACTTCTACCTTCTGTTAACTTCGCCGGCATTAATATACCATACTCAAAGACAGTGAGAAACTTGGGTGTTGTTTTTGACCAGTGTCTCACTTGGCATTCGCAAGTTGATGCTGTTCGGAAAAGGGTATTTGCTGCGTACAGTTCACTCAATCGTCTTCGTAACTTCTTGCCAATTAGCACAAAGATCACTCTGGCGCAAACTCTCCTGCTGTCCATCATTGACTATGCTGATGTTAGCTACGCTGATCTTTCGGAGGAACTTCTAAATAAACTGGAGCGTTTGCAGAATCTCTGTATTCGGTTTATTTATAACTTGAGCAAATACGATCATGTCTCGATCTATCGAGCTCAGCTTAAATGGTTGCCAATTCGCCGGCGTAGAGACTTACACATTCTTTCCTTTCTGTATACTGTCCTCTTTCTACCCACTTCACCTTCATATCTTCAAAATTGTTTCTCCTTCCGTTCCACTTCCTCAAGCCTTACCTTGCGTTCTGCGTATAACCTAGCTCTTGTGACTCCTCTTCATTCAACTAATTTCCTTTCCTACTCTTTTTTTGTGCATGCTGTCCGGTTATGGAATTCTTTGCCTGAGCGCATCAGAAGTGCTCGCATGTTGGAGTCGTTCAAGGGTCTGGTTCGGAGTCATTTTCTGAATTCACCTTAGCTATGTTTATTTATTTTATGATTTATATTGTTTAAGCTCTGTTTATTTTTGATTTTATTTTTTTCTTTTGTATGTACTCTTTTTTGATATTATTATTATAATTTAGTTTATTTTTACTTGCACTCATTTTTATTTTCTCATTTTTATTATTTTTCGCCCAAGGTTGCCTGGAAGAGATTGCTTGTTAGCAATAAGGCCGCCTATTTTGTACATTTTTTTTTCTTTTCATCAATTTGTCTGTATCTGTTTTTTTTTGTGTGCAAATAAAGTTTAGTATTATTATTATTATTATTTACAATACAAATTTACATAGAAAAAATCCCAACCAATCAGCTTAGTTTTATCTTGCAAGTTTATAAAATTCCGGAATATTGGTCACCCTACTAACTGTAATCTATGAGCACGCCTATAAATGGTTTCGGTATGCGCACCCAAACACTTTACACGTGTAAGGCCCTTAATTAGGGCGTTCCGGCGCTTAAATGCTTCATCAATATTTTTTACAGGTATTTAGGGAAATATTTAACATTTCTAGTGACGATAGTGTGGTGCACCGAAGCTGCGAAGGTGTCAAAGTCAAAGTCAAAGTCAAAGTCAAATATTTTTTTATTTATATAAACTTCAGAAAAGTGCTTTTGAATCGTCCTCAATCTATTCAGGACGTCTATTTTTTAGCTGTGGAGAAGAATGGACGCAAGAAACTCCACAACTTTAATGTATTATAAAATAGTCGTAAAATAGACAGCTAAAAAATAGACGTCCTGAATGGGTGTAGGTAAAAAAAATTTTGGACGATTCAAAAGCACTTTTCTAAAGTTTATTTGAGTAAAAAATATTTGACTTTGACTTATTTTTGGACGATTTAAAAAACCTTAACAATATTTTAAAATAGAAATACCTGTTGGAGTGATTGGAGCATTTTATACCCAGCATAGGTTTTAAAATGCTTTTAGATGATAGATAGATATTACTTTTATTACAACACTATAAAACATAATCACATAAACAGAAAAAAGTTATTAATTTACAATGGCGGTCTTATCGCTTTTAAGCGATTTCTTCCAGACCCGACTGGTTGTCAGTGCTTTTGAATCGTCCAATATTTTTTTACCTACTACCCATTCAGGACGTCTATTTTTTAGCTGTCTATTTTACGTTTATTTTATAATACATTAAAGATATGGAGAGAGCTAATAAACTGTAAAATCAGAGGTGAAACTATTAAAACATACTAGAATAATGTGTAATTTATAAATGAAGCAAAATAATAATGATGATAAATCTATAACCATAATGATGATAATATTAAATATGTATATAAATACCATAATAAATATAAAATAAACCTACTTATACATAATAGTAGTCTCAGGTAGGAAAGTAGCGGAAAGGTAGAAGTTTTTCACAAGCTCTTTAAATGTGTGAATGGATTTTGCACGCCTGGTCGCAACTGGAAGCGAACTGGAAGCGAATGTTTTGTCTTCAATGTAATCAGACACAGATGAATAGTCGAAACCGAGGGAAGTTGATACGGCGGTTTCGATACCAGGGGAAGTCGATACGCAGTGAAACGATACCGGGGGAACAAATCCCCTCATCCAGCTCTTGCCAGCCACCTAATCTGAGTTCAATCTCCATCATCATCATCATCATCTCAGCCAATAGACGTCCACTGCTGGACAAAGACCTCCCCAAGGATCTCCACAACGACCGGTTTTGTGCTGCTCGCATCCAGGGATTCCCGCGATCTTCACCAGACCGTCGGTCAAAAAAAAACTCAAACTCCATAATAATACAAAACTCTAACCGCCTCTGCTGGTCTAGTGGTTAAGACCACCGCACCGGTCCCAGACCCCGAAGTCCCGGGTTCGATACTCAGCGGGGGGTACATGTTTGTGTACTCGGCTTGGTTGGTAGTATACAGGGTGTCTCATTTAAGTCGGTCAGTATGGGAAAGTCTGAAACTATAAGACATACGAAGATCTGTTCTTAGGAACCATGTCATCGATTTTAAAAAGAAGAAAAACCCGGTTTAGAAAAAAATAAACTTACACTATTTCTATTTAGATATCGATTGTGTAGGTTTTAAGCAGTAAATGGCTCTATAAAACATGATGTCTAAAATGAATAAAATGCATTGTTTTCACATACTTTAATTTATTTTAGTAGGTGTTCGAAGTGACCACCGTTTTTTTCAACAAGTTCAGGCATGTAAAATTGTCTCTATGGTTGTTTGTACCTCTTTGCTGGTTTTGTAATTGTAAGATTTTACCTAAACGTTTTCAATATTGTATTGAAAAAAACGAACCTACTAGGCACTATGTGCTCACCCGTAAGAATGAAAAAAAAACTCATATAGCGCCTCAAGTCTGGGTGCGTAGTTGGCTTTAATTTGCTTTAGCTATGCTATCGTTAACGAAATCTAATGGCGAATGAAATTCGCACTAATTAAGCACCATGCTGTTGAAGTGCTGACACAAAGAGTGCAAGACGCTGAGTGCAAGTTTAACTTATAATAATTACTATACAAATTACACAAACACAAATTTACAATACAATTTAACACTAATTGGTTGACTGCGGGGCGTCTTTTGAGCCAGTTGTTTTTAAATGGTTAAAGTGCTGTGCTGTATCGTGTTCTGTTTTTATTGAGTTAATGTGCTATGCTTGTAATGTAGGTATATATAACCCTACATTAATTTGTTGCTATATGTGAGGACCTGTAATTGGCTTTTTGTTGCTATTTTTAAGTTTCTACTTTGTTTATAAGCTGTTGGTTTTCCAAATGAATAAATAAAATAAATAAATTATCAGGCAGGCTTTTGAAACAACTGATAAGTGCCTGTATTTTGTTATAAACCACTGGTTATTATATATTTTCATTTTATTATTTAATTGGCCATACGATCGCGTAACGCAAATGAATCAGGGTGTCTAGTGTGAGTTTTGTTTATTATCCGTATACTTTCGATTACGTTTAGAAAAACGAAAATTAGTATGGCATTGAAGCAGAGCCTCCTGGCAGCATACGAGATGAGTTCCGTAAAAATTTTGCCATACAAATTCTCATTTTCATTAACGTGATCAAATGGCGAATGAAACTCGAACTAGACACCCTGTTGATGACGAATCTCTCTTCTGTGAGGACGACTCGGACACAGTATAAAATCTCTCTTCTGTGACAGCAAGTATATTGGGACAAGCAGGGACAAGCAGCACCTGGCAACAAACGGGGTGAGTTAAAATTATACGTCACTAGAGCGGCAAAATACACACAATGTATTGTCACAGTTTAGTAAGCATAATACTGTGGTATTGTGCTAACGGCCCGGCTCGCGACTTCGTCCGCTTAAACATTCGTATCAAAGAACCCTATGACAGCGCAGCGCCACCTACCGGGTCCAATTGTATGCATGTTTTATACATATATAAACCTTCCTCTTGAATCACTCTTATCTATTTAAGAAGAACCGCATCAAAATCCGTTGCTTAGTTTAAAAGATCTAAGCATACATACCTACATAGAGACGACAAGACGACGTAGTCTCGCACGCAGGTTTGATGACTTCCAGCCTATCGAATAAGCCGGTTTTCGAAAAGGCACCATAGACCACATACATACGCTGCGGCAGGTTATACAGAAGACCGAAGAGTATACCAGCCTCTTTGCTTAGCGTTTGTGGACTATGAAAAAGCCTTCGATTCAATTGAAACATGGGCCGTGCTACAGTCTCATCAGCAGCGGTGCCAAATTGACTACCGGTACATCGAAGTGTTGAGGTGTTTGTATGAAAGCGCCACTATGTCAGTCCGTTTTCAGGATCAGAGCTCGAAACCTATCCAGTTGCAGCGAGGAGTGAGACAGGGAGATGTGATATCTCCGAAACTGTTCACTGCTGCACTGGAAGATGTTTTCAAGCTTCTGGACTGGAAAGGACTCGGCATCAACGTCAACGGCGTATACATCACTTACCTTCGATTTGCTAACGATATAGTGGTCATGAGCACGGCTGAGACTCAGGAAGACCTCGGCAGTGCCGAGCATTGTACCGAGTCGGCACAATGCTTGGTGACCTCAACAGAGTCTCTCAACAAGTGGGTCTTAAAATGAACATGGAGAAGACGAATATCGAACTCACGTGTCGTACCGTACCCACTCCTCTGAAGGTTGGGGACTCTGCCCTTGAAATTGTGGACGATTATGTTTACCTGGGACAAACGGTCCAGCTAGGTAAGTCCAACTTCAGCAAAGAGGTCGATCGTCGAATCCAATTAGGCTGGGTAGCGTTTGGTAAGCTACGAAATATCTTCTCGTCCGAATACGGCAGTGTCTCAAGACGAAAGTCTTTGACCAGTGTGTGTTGCCAGTGATGACATACGGGACTGATCGTGGTCGCTCACTATGGGCCTCATATAAAGGCTCAAGGTCACTCAAAGAGTAATGGAGAGGGCTATGCTCGGGGTTTCTCTGCGTGATCGAATCAGAAATGAGGAGATCCGCAGAAGAACAAAGGAAACCGACATAGCCCGAAGAGTTGCTAAGCTCAAGTGGTAGTGGGCAGGGCACATTGCTCGCAGGACTGATGGCCGCTGGGGCGGAATAGTCCTTGAGTGGCGACCGCGTACCGGAAAGCGCAGTGTGGGCAGGTCTCCAACAAGGTGGACCGACGATCTGGCGAAGGTCGCAGGAAGCCGCTGGATGCGAGCAGCACGAAACCGGTCGTTGTGGAGATCCTTGGGGGAGGCCTTTGTCCAGCAGTGGACGTCCTTTGGCTGAGATGATGATGATGATGATGATGATGAAAGAGTCCCCGTCTGCGACAACTATAATATTCAATGTATTTATAAATACTCATTTATTGATTTTATTATACAAAGGTATCGGACAAGGAAATATTTCACGTTGCATTCAACATTGCTCAAATTAAATTTTCGGATCGTAGAGTTTGTTTTTTTCAGTTTTTTCTCTTTACAGTTATTTTTTTATGTTAGTCCAGTTTTTACGAGTATATAACTGTTTTTTAAATAGTTGTTTTAGAAGTCGGGTTATTTGTTTTATTTTAAAATTTGGTTTATTTCAAACTTTTTAGTTTTGTAAAGTAATATAACCAAGCATTTGAAAACCTACTTATAACTTTTTTTTTGTGTATAATATTAATTATGAGATTAATAAACATATTAAAACTTATAAATGAACATAAAAATCAAAAAGTTATGAATTTCTTTCTAAAGGATCAAACCTAGGATTTTCTAAAACTAGCACGCACGATGTGTCGTCGTCACAGCTGCTCGGCTAGCTCTTTGTAAATATGACGAAAATTGAGGTTTTAAGAAAGTTACTAGAAATTAACTAAACATAACTTATTAAGAGCGTTTACGCCGCACACTAGCGCCGCCAATGTAAAAAAAACATATATAGTAATTCAGTAGTTTAGTTAAATATGGCGTTATAGTTAAAAGTGGCCGTAACGTCCTTTTTAACTAAACCATAACATGTGAGGTATTCATTAGGTGACGTAAAAATGCTAAATTACTTCATTCAAATAGTTTGTTGAGCATAATTTGATTTTCTATCTCTAATTACTAGATATGTTTTTTTTTTCATTAGTGGCGCTAGTGTGCGGCGTAAACGTTTAAATGCTATCTATACTAACGCCATCTAGCGACACACAACCAGTTAGTAACTTGAAGTTCCTCTTACGGAAGATGGCGCTACCGTATATAAAATTTTTGTAATTATTTAATGTATGGAAGATTCACTCCTCTAAACCCGATTATGTTTAAGATATAAGTAGGTATACCTAATCAATATCATTCAATGAACTCATTGTAACTAAGTATATTAAATTTGGATAGAAATAAAATAGGAGATATTTTCTAACCCAGTCAATGTAGGTATTTAATTGGGCTTATACATAGAGGGAGGGAATTTTTTTTGCCCTTAAGCTATTGCTCGCTACGTTGTACATACTTGTACACGATGGCGTCCGTCGGTACCGTACTTTTACGTGTCATATTTTGTGAGCGCCGTCACTTGTCTTATTCCCGTTTCCACATTCCGGATTTTTTTATAGTCTATGTCACTCCCTTCCGCAACAGTCAAACCACACACATACAAACATACACACATACACACTTATATACGTACACACACACGCACACACACGCACACGCGCACGCACTCGCACACGCACACACACGTCTTTACTGAGATACTTGAGGGGTTGGGGGGTATATTCATTTATTATCCTTTCTCACTTCTCATTTCTATTAACATGCATCATCATACTAATGACATGGCAGCATTGTCTATGACCTTAGTCGGTTTCTCAAGGAATGAACTACACTTTTAAAAAAAGAGGTTTTTTGACAGTGTCAGCTGTCAGTGAGTCAGTTACTTTTTGACACTTCGCTTTGACACATCGGCGAGTGAGCAGTGTGCAGTGTTGTGATTTCGTAAAAGAATTCGCGTATTTGCGAATTATTAAACGAACTTAATTATTTTGTTGCGAAAATTGTGATTACGAGACCACGTTCGTCACCCGTGATCATGGAATGTTGGCGTATGGCAGTCCAGCTGGAAACAAATCAGTGCTAATGTCACTTTACTTGTTGCTAAAGCATCTTGTCGAAACGTACTGCTGGAGAAATGTTTGTTGTTTACGTTTGTTCGCGACGTATCAAAGCAACTTACGTGGACAGGGCATGTACGTAACGAATGATGCTTGACAACTTTTTAACTTATTAGAAACGGTTGCGTATCTAATCTGCCAAGATGCGTTTAAATTTTAAGAGACTGACTGTCGTCGGTGCAATTTTAGTGTTAACTTATGTTTTGCTCACCTATTCCTCTGTGATGAACGTGCCGGCCGCGACAGTGAGAAGTAACGTGGTAGATATAGAGAACAGGATAAATACCCTACAGAAACAGGTACACATGCAAATGACAGAGAGTGGTAAACTGTTGAAGAAGATTAACAACCATTTAAAGGTGCAAACAAACTTCAGGAATTATGAGATGAACGGTCTACAGGGAAACGAGCTGGACTCGCCTAGTGAGTACTATTTATTTATTTAAATTAGAAGCTTTCTACACTTGCAGCAAAACTAAAATATCATGACCATCATTCTTAACTGATATATTCTTATATATTATTATTATTAACTTAAATGTGCATATCATTTAAATTATTAGAACATTAAACAGTCCATGAAGTATCAAGTTTCATACAAAATGCTATATCCGCTATTTCTTGCAAATGAAGTGAATCAGTAAAATTAAAGGAACTAAGATTGCATTTTATAAAGTCATATTTCATTGTTTTAATTTAATTTTTTCTTTTTTTTTCTTTTTTGTTTGTACTGGTACCCAATAAACATTTATTCTTTTCTATTCTATTCTACATTCTGAGCATTACTTGACATAATTAAACAAATAAAAAATATCTATTGCTTACCAAAAAGTATCACTTTGGTTTTTAAAATGAAAAGCTTTACTCTGGCATTCTCTCTTAAAATGACTTTAGAGTAACATGGAACTGGAAAGTTGTAATAAAATGGTTTTTAGAATAAGTTTATAATAAGTTAATGTTAGAATAAGTTTGTAGATATATGCTTACATACTTATGCATGTTCATTTTTCAATTTAGTGCACAAACTATTAAACCAACAAACACTAAATAGGCTTCATAAGATAAGACCTCACTACCAGATTAATATTCAATCTAACAGAATATATTAGAATGTATTTTGAGTAAATTAATCTTTGACCTTGTATAAATACCTTGTATCGTAGATATCTACGATAGATGATTTTGGTGGCCTAAGTAAAAATTGTATGATTCACAAAGTGAGAAGCACACACATAAGAAAAAAAAACTAAAGTTACAGACTGTCTCAACTATGCTGTCTAACTATTTGATTATCTGGCGTTATATGACCTGACGTAGATGGTCCCTGGTGTTTGCGTAAGGATATCTGACACCTAACTTTATGACCGTGAGGTTGGAGGGGGGGTCAGTATAAACTTTAAAGTAGTGTGTAGCAGGGTGTGTCTAACTATTTGGATCCGAACCGAACTCCTTTGAGAATCTAGTAGGTCATGGGGACACGCACTAGTGCGTGATAACAGCATCAACAACAGCGGAAACAGTTCCTCTAGAGAACCTCTGACGGTGATGTGTTTTACACAATTTGAGAAACCTTTTAAGTTTCTTGCCGCCCCCAAAAAAGCCCAGAAAAGTTGAAGATACCCAGTTTGAAAGAGTTTGCAGTCTGTAAACTCTCAAACTGGGTATTTTCTCTAAAACTCATTACACCACCAGTTCATTTTATATCCCACTGCCAGGGCAATAATTGTGCCAAGAATCCTACACGGAGCCATCGTATGGTGGCACAGAGCCGCAGTGGGTAAAAACAAAGCAGAGTTAGACAAAGTCCAAAGGCTAGCGGCCCTAGTGACTACGGGCGCGATGAGGACAACTCCTACAGCCGCGCTCGAGATCCTACTGGGGCTAAATCCTCTGGACTTAGAAATCAAGAGAAGAGCCATGGAACAATGGTTCAAGCTAAGAAGCACTGGCATATGGACCGGGAACTACACGGACAAGGGTCACGCCAGTATAGACAAACAAAACGGAGATAGGCTGTCAATGATCCTCTCCAACAACGACTTAATACGGAAGGAAAGGATTTTTGACAAAAAATACAGAATACACATAGGTTCAAGAGAAAACTGGAGCATTGAAACAGATGGCACCACCTGCTACACAGACGGCTCCAGAAAGGTGTCGACAAAGCTCTCTGGATCCGGCGTGCACATTAAATGTGCAGACGGGACGGAGCTGAACAAGTCGATACCGTTAGAAAGATTCGCCAGTGTCTTCCAGGCGGAAATATACGCAATAATGGCATGCGCTGAGATGGCCGAACACCTCACTATTACAGGAAGGATGGCTATCTATAGCGACAGCCAGGCGGCGCTGAAGGCACTAGGTAGAGAAGAGACGACATCAGCAATCGTCAAAGAATGCAAGGAATCACTAAAGAGACTGGCCGAAAGAACGGACCTGACGTTAGCGTGGGTCCCGGGACACGAGGGAAACACGGGAAATGAACAGGCCGACGAACTAGCCAGAATGGGAGCAGAGGAAAACTTGGTGGGACCGGAACCCCGGCTGCCAATAGCGCACAACATCACCAAGGGAGTAATCAGCCACAGTATCACATCAGAAACCAACCAAAGATGGAGGTCCTCGAATGGTATGAGACAGTCGAAGATCTTCATCAAGGGCATGGATAAGAAAAAGACCAGCAAACTAATGGGACTCTCAAGAGAGAACATGAGGCTAGTCATAGAAATCATAACAGGACACTGTCGGCTGAACAGACATCTGGACAGTGATAGGAGTGAAAACCGACCCCATATGCCCGGAGTGTATGGAAAGCGAGGAGAACAGCCTCCACCTACTAGCTGAATGCCCGATATACTCACTGATACGATGGGAACTCTGGGGGTCGGACACACTACACATAGAGAACCTAAAGGATCTGAAGGTGGAGCAGATTGCAAGATTTACCAAAGAGACCAAAAGATTCGACGGGGCGCCGTGAAAGCTGGACTAACCTTAACTCCCTAAAAAAGGGAGAACGGGGAATAGGATGAAATGGCCCGCAACAACGCAGGCTGATCGTCCGTTCGGCTAGCGACGTCCCCAAGAGAAATAATTATCCCACTGCTGGGGCACATGCCCTTCCTACGACTACGTATTTTCCAAAGTACTGGTGATACATTTTATACCTTAGCCATCGCAGACTGGGTTCGTTAACAGTGGTTAACGAACCCAGTCTGCGATGACTAAGGTAGGCGGAGTGCCGCCATCAAGGTCTGCAGGGGATGGAAAGTGCCAAAGACTGCAACACCTGGATTAGACTGGAAGAGGCCTATAACCTCAAAGGGTTCCCCAATAATAAATTAATAATATTTATGTCTACTTGAATACGTAAAAACAAAGAAAGGAAAATTATTATGAAGCAGAGAGTGAAATGCATGTGTCATGTGTTACTGAATAGTGACACCTGTAGCAACAACAGCTGTGACCACAATCACAGCAGACAAAAGACTGGTCCATATGGTGTTAAATTTTAGTTTTATTTATTTATTTGCTACACACACAGTTAGTCAAACAAAGAGTTCAAATTTTGTTTGTTTAAATGACTTTTTTTCTCTTTATTCAGGTGTTTCATTCAAAGAAATCCTGTACGCACCTGTTATTAGTGCAGATATTTGCTTCGTGTGTAACCATGTATATTATAACTGTCACCAACTGTGCAAAGGCCTCCATCATTGTTTGATAGCAATCATATCATAGTCATCACTTCAATTGATGGATAATGGCTTAATTACCACTCTTTCCAAATGTGGGTTGGTGATCAAACCGGGACCTTCAGGTTTTGAGCCAAGCGTTTTGCTCGGCCACCAATCTATAAAATTGAAGCGATTTTTAACCTATTTTATTTGACGCACTGAAATTGTTTGATACAAGCAGTTTGCCCGCGATTTCGTTCACGTTGATTTCGTATTTCTGAAAACCAGCATTTATTTTTCATAGTTAAATATAGTATATTACCCACAATGGTATGATTCTAACAGTGATAGAAATTTTGGAATTGGACATGTAGTTTCAGAGATGACCCTTAAACTTACAAACTTTATTTATATTTGACGACCTCCTTGGTCGAGTGGCTTGCACACTGGTTTTCGTGGTGTCGCCATCTCTGAGGTCCCGGGTTCGATCCCCGGTCGGATCAATTTAGAAATACCTGTTTTTCTAAATTGTTTCGGGTCTGGGTGTTTCCTATGTATAATAACTATGTATTTAAGTATATTAAGTATGTTTTATCCGTTGTCTAGTTAACCATTTCTCGAGTTTCTTATAGAAGCTTTTCTTGGGGCTAGATAATTGGTGTGAGTGTGGGAAACATTTATTTATTTTACATTTACATCATTTATATTTAAAAAGCATTCCATAATCCATAGTGGCTACATTCTATCAGGCGGGCTGTTGCTTATATTATACCTACTCATAAACGAAGTTAATTAACTTTTTAATTGATAATTAATTTTATCAAACACCTTTAGTGGAAGACTAATCGAATTCGGTGATAACATGATATGCTTCTAAAGTGGGCGGATATAATGTATAGGTACATAATTATTATTTATTTGTTTGTTTATCTTGGTATTAGGTTTGTTCAATAGCTGTTGTGTTACCACATTGCGTTGCGCGTATCAGCATTTAGGTTGTCAACTTTTTATTACGTGTGAAATTGTGTAATAAAAAAGTTTGCAGAAACGATATGAACATATATTTTTTTAAATGTTTATATAATTTTTAACGCAAATTTTGTTGCGAACAAATTAATAATTTCGGCGGGCTGGTTAGAACCACGATAGCTCAATTGGAAGAGCACCTGACCCGGTATGTCAGAAGGGTGCAGGTTCAGACCCTGCTCGTGGAAATTTTTTCAACATTTGTGTAATATTTTTTTTTATTAAAGAGTAGAATAAAGTCGCATTAAATTTACGCTGGGCTTGATGCCAGTACTAAAAACACTGTTCTGTTATCTAAAATATCTTCTTACGTAGGTACTTATGTCTAGGTTTTCACTATTCGTTCACGTTAAAGAAAATTTGTAACGGCAACTGGAACAGCGTCTCTTGGTGACGAACAAGGTGATATTTTTTGTTAACGTATATAGTCAAATCTCGAATTATACTCGCACTTACTAGGCACCCAGGCCTCCTGCGCCTAACGCCTCGGTGGCCGAGTAACAGAGTGCTCGGTCTGACACTCGAATGTCCCGGGTTCAATTCCCAGGTCGGGCAAAATGTATTTCGGATTTTTCGATGCATATCCCGGGTTTGTGATCACTAATCCGCATTTGGCAAGCGTGGTGATTAAGCCATTACCCATCAATTGTAGCGATGACTTGATTTCAATGATGGAGGCCTTTACCCAGCAGTGGGACAGTTATAGGCTGTTCACTACAGGCACCCAGGAGGCACTGTTTCAATGTCATACAAGTTCATAGACTCGCCGTGTGCCCAGTGCAAGTTCATACGCCATTTGATCTCTTTTTTTTTGAGAGAGATTGCTGATTTCCTCAAACGGCATATTCAGCGTCACCGGGCTTTTTTGGGGGCAGCGAGGTACGTAAAGGGTACCTCAAGCCGTGTGAAAGGAATCACCTTCGGAGGTTTTCTAGAGGGAACGGCATCACACACTTAAAAGTGCGTGTCCCCGTGCCCTACTAGATTCTCCGAAGGGTTCGGATCGGATCGGGGTCCGGAACCATCCGAGAGGGTGCCTCTTCTAAAGGCTCGGACCTCGGCTCGGGTAGACCGACCGGGCCGTGGAGGAGAGAAGCGCCCAGGTACATGTCTGTATGTACCTGGTATAGAGCGCGTGTGAACCGGTTCTACGTACCCTTGTTCTACGAGTACGGTGTCTTGGGCCTAACTAAACTAGTGTGCATGTTAGTGTATTCTGTAAATGTGTAGTGGCATTTAGAGGATCGGGCGGGCCATTTGATCCCGTTATCAAAAACGAAGATTTTTTTTTATTTTTATTAGTGGCGTTCACATCTCTTGATGTTGAGATGTATTTTGCCAACTACAACTTTTATTGGTCATTTCGTTCGGAGAATGTTCGGTTAAAATAATTTTGTTTGGTTTTAAGTAAATAAATAAATAAATATGGTGGTTGGAAACTAAGCTATTAACTAACTAATTAGCTTGTTAAGGACAGCACAGGACACAGACATAAAAAGAGGATGCTAAAGGGTAGGAGAGAAGTTATAGATGTAATGACCAGGAAAAATATATAAATTATATAGTATAGATATGGACATACTTATAGTTTAATCTCATGTATATGTATGTATTTTATCAAAAGAGACATATGAGAGTAATCTAGGTGACAAAGAAGTGTTTGAAAGTTGAAACGAAGATTTGTTAGGCATTGAAACAGCGTCTCCTGATGGAATACGACGAGAGTTAAAACTTTGTCTTCGTTAACTTGATTAAATTTCGAATTAAACCGCGCACTAGGTAGGCAGCTAGAAGCGTTGCTTTAACCTTTTTACCGCCAACAACTTCTATAGAAGTTCGAGATTTTCGTGCCGTCCACGCCAGCACTTCTATAGAAGTTCTTTATTGTACCTACTTTATTAAAATACATTTATACGTTGGCGTACAGCGGGACACCGCGTGCAGGATAGTTGGGCGGTGAAAAGGTTAATGCCATGCAAATTCTCGTTTTTACAATGCCCATTTTCACCATTGACTCCTAAGTTTTAGGTGACGGTTTTGCTCCAACAACTGTCACCTAACATCGCTTAGGGGTTATCGTAAACTTAGGAGTCGTCGTCGGTGAAATCAGGGTGCTAACTCCTTTCGTATGCCGCAAGAAGGCGCTGCCGCTGCTTCAGAAATGCCATACTAATTTTTGTTTTCGTAAACGTAATAAGGCCTATGTCCAGCAGTGGACTAGTATAGGCTGATGATGATGATGATGAAACGTAATCAAATGAATACGGATATTAACGCATCTGTGATTCCTTTGGTTTTGCGGGTGTCCATGGGCGGCGGTGATTGCTTCCCACCAGGTAGGTCACCTACCTGCTCGTTTGCCTCCTTCTAATATAAAAAAAAAAAAAAAAAATTAAACAAAACTCAGACACGGCACCCAGGCATAAGACAGTTTCGTTTACAGAAGACTTTTAGTAGGCAGGCAACATGAATAGTCGCCAACCCTAATGTATCTGCTGATATGATACCCTCATTATACGAGTATAAGTGTGTATCAGTTATATTTGACTTTACAGGTCATTATGCCATTGCAATAACTATAACTACCTATCTGTTCAGAAAACTGAACTAATAAAGACGTTACGGCCACTTTTAACTATAACGCCATATTTAACTAAACCATAACATGTCAGGTGTTCATTAGGTGACGTAAAAATGCTAAATTACTTCATTCAGATAGTTTGTTGAGCTTAATTTGATTTTCTATCTCTAATTACAAGATATGTTTTTTTTTTCATTGGCGGCGCTAGTGTGCGGCGTAAACGCTCTTAATTAGTTATTATCAAAATGCATCGATTTAGAATAAAAATGGTATAGATATTAAACAGGGTAATAATGCTGATAATAACTGTAATGTGACAGTTTGCCACAGAAGTGGTATAAAACAATGTGTTATATCAAAACATGAAACGGGGACAAGTAATTGTCTGGTGGTACCTATGGATGGATATAATATTTTACCAACTTCTTTACCTTTAACCGCCTCTGTGGTCTAGTGGTTAAGACACCGGTTTAGACTCAGAGGTCCCGGGTTCGATTCCCAGCGGGGGGTACATGTTTGTGTACTCGGTTTGGTTGGTGGTAGTAGGGCTTGTTTGTCCGCCTGGCTAGCTGCAACCAGCTTATCTAAATATTAAGACCTTACCTATGAAAGATTTTTTATAAAATTATTATTTTTCATACTAACGTTTTTTTAATTTTCTTAGTATCTATTTATGTTAACACTATAAAAATTGTAGAGCAGTGTGTTTGTTTCACTAGCTAAATACAGCAGACATTAAAAAGAAAAAACATCAAGACCCTTCAAAGCTACAATGAAACAAAAGGTCAATTCCGCGAAAAAAAACGAAGAGGCTTTAAAAAAAATGGGCGATAAGGACACAAAATGAATAATCATTGTTATTACTGAAGCCTAAGTAACATAGTCCTAATTAAAGGTGTATAATAATATTAACAACCGGTATTGATTTTTAGAAGTAATACCTACATCTGTTGAAAAAATTTCAAATCCTGCTCGTGGAAATTTTTTCAACATTTGTGTTTTTGTAATTTGTTCGCAACAAAATTTGCGTTAAAAATTATATAAACATTTTATAAATAGCTTGCCTACTTCTTATCTGATCTTTAGTATTTGTAAAAATATTATGATCAGATGTTAATGACGGTAGTTGTTGACATTAAATGGGCGCCTTTGGCTTTCAAAGTAAAAAGTAAATAGTGTTGAATAATGTCGGCGGGCTGGTTAAAACCACGATAGCTCAATTGGAAGAGCACCTGACCCGGTATGTCAGAAGGGTGCGAGTTCAAATCCTGCTCGTGGAAATTTTTTCAACATTGTGTTTTTGTAATTTGTTCGCAACAAAATTTGCGTTAAAAATTATATAAACATTTTAGTAATACATCTATAAATAAGTGGGAAAAAAACGTCAATTTCATAGGTAAGGACCTATTATGTCACCATAACATCAATGTTTGTAGCATTGTTGATTCCGGCACGGCAGCTAGAGATAAGATAGCCAGTGCCTCACTAGTTGAGGATTCCGGGTGATGTGCGCTTCCACCAATTAGCCTTATCATCACTTAACATCAGGTGAGATCAAGGCACTGTGCTTACCCGTAAATATATTTAAAGAAAACGAGCAAGCCTTACAGTAGTCGCATATGATGTGTAACACAAAATACGGAAACTTTTCCATTAAGCAGTGACAGAAATTAACCTCAAAATTTAAAAAAGCTGAAATATTATTTATACTGAAATATTTTATTCGAATAATTATTAATTATTACTTACTTGGATTTTTTTATCAATGATCTGCACTTTATTGAGACTTATTAATATCAGTAAATATTTATCAATATAGTTTAAAAGTCTATTACACACGAAATGGCAATCAATATTACAATAGATCGAGAATAGAAAAGAATTAACAATTACATATATTTTTTTACAAATCATAAAGAGAACGCAGTAAATACTCATTAGAAGACATTTACAAAATGAAGCGCGCTTACGCGCTTCCCCGACTTCCTGTCACACTGTTACGTCCAACTTCCGTCACATTTCCCGAAAACACTCCCACAAATTGTATATAATAGAAGGCGAGCGGTAAGATGTTACACATCAAAAAACACTTCAGTAATCGCAGTCCGAACGCATTAACCACTATTTGTTAGCGCGTTACCCATATTGTCTAATAATAATTTGGATTGATCGATTGATTATTGACCAAACATGTTATTTTGCAGAGAATCTGGTGTTGCCGGTGCTTCTGATAGCTTGCGACCGAGTGACGGTGAAGAGATGCCTCGACAATTTAGTAAGGTTCAGACCGGATAAGGACACATTCCCCATTATAGTCAGTCAGGTGAGTTTACCTACATCCAATTGTTATTTGCAGCGATCGCAAATGTTAAGCCACCCAGGCGCGGTCGAAACTCAGATGGGTGAGCAAAAGTTTGGGATCGAATCAGCGCTATCTAGTGGCAAAAAATTAATATAAATTAAACACACAAACATCAAAAAACAGTGTTTAAATTTAAACAATGGCTAAATACGAATTGAAAATATTTTGTCTCTGTCTAAAAATTTTAGGTACCTACCTAAAATTGACAGCATCTGTATGTATACATTTTTAAACTTACGCGTTCCATAATTAAACAATTTTTTAAACGGGGATTAACGCAAACTAATTATTAAAAAAGGTATCATACCTTCTTATTACCCGACGTTTTTTTTTTTTTATTATTATACATAGCTCAGCAAATGACTCCACTCCACCTGATGTTAAGTGCGAGTTACAACGGCCGTGGTCACGGGTCCACCTTTTTTTAATAATTAGTTTGCGTTAAGAGCATTTACGCCGCACACTAGAGCCACTAATGAAAAAAAAAACATATCTAGTAATTAGAGATAGAAAATCAAATTATGCTCAACAAACTATTTGAATGAAGTAATTTAGCATTTTTACGTCACCTAATTAACACCTCACATGTTATGGTTTAGTTAAATAAGACGTTACGGCCACTTTTAACTATAACAATCATTTAGATAGTTTGTTGAGCATAATTTGATTTTCTATCTCTAATTACTAGATATGTTTTTGTTTTCATTGGCGGCGCTAGTGTGTGGCGTAAACGCCCTTAATCCCCGTTTAATTTTTTTTTTAATTGACAGCATCGTTTAAAGCATTGTCTAACCATCGGCATCGTTTTGTGGTAAAGCAGTTAAAGTCTAAAAAATAGCAAATAAAAACAATGTTGAGATTACCAAGTGCAATAGTCATAAAAAGGTGTTAATTTGAATATATATTTTTTTAAATTTATTTATTAAACAAAACTTATCACAATAATACAAATATTAGTGCAACAGAAACCAGAAAGGTTTATTCGTACACTAAGATCGTCTTTACACATTTTGTACGCAAAAACTTATTGTAGGTAAGTACAGTATTGTCTTGAAGGCGGTAAGCACAGAAAAATCAGTAAACAAACTAGGTATTTAATGACCGAAGTCTCACGCGCATCTAGCTAGACGAACATTTCCGACGGTGTCCGAGCCGCCCGTCGTGCGATCACAAACAAATAGATAAGCCGTAGGCTAGGTCACCCACTCAGTAGCGAGTATACAGTATGTTACAGATTACAAGATTCGATATTACTCTGCTAATTTTGAGATGACTATGACTACGCTATGTTACAATAGAACCAATCCTGTTATATAAATAATCCTGTTAGGTGAGTCAGCGTGAATATCCAGTAATCTCGAGCTCCTTCGTGCTTCGGAAGGCACGTTTAGCCGTTGGTCCAGGCTGCATCAGCAGTCGTCCCCGTTCCCTGCTAGATTCTCCGAGGAGTTAGGATCGGGAGCGAAACAGCCCGAGAGCGCCTCTAGAGACTATAATATAGGACCTCGGCTCGAGTTTACTGGGTCGTGGGGGTGGGGAGAAGCGCCCAGGGTGCCAAGTGCTAGTTCGCAATTCGATCACGATAACATAAACGAAAATTTGTATGGCAAAATGTTTTTTATTTCTTTTTTTATACTTAGCACGGCAAATGACTCCATACCACCTGATGTTAAGTGGAAATGGAGTCCAGGCGCGAAGACAACTGGTGCAGCGTGAAAACAACGCAGCATCAGTCAACCTCACTCTGCCGGCCCACAAGGTGCTTCTTCACGCCTCGTTTGAAGGACCCCATATCATAGGAAGGAGGAAAAACGTGTGCTGGTAGACTATTCCATCTTTTGGAGGTGCGACAAAGAAACGAGTCACCAAATTTCTTTGTGCGCGATGGGATATGTGTGACAGTAAAGCGATGACTCCGGAGAGCAGCACGTGTACTCCTATGGAGGAAGGGAGAAGGTTAACTCTTCTCGTATGCCGCCAGGAGGCGCTGCTTCAATGCCATACTAATTTAGGTTTTCGTAAACGTAATCAAATGAATACGGATAGTAAACAAAACACGTAGTACTATTATTTATTCTGTGACAAAACTCACACTAGGACAAACACAAACTTACACTGTAGGCACCCAGGTACATGTTAGTTAGTACTGTAGAATCCGAGGGGACTCTACTTAAGATTTTGATTATTGTTTTTTTTATTTATTATATTTATCATATTTTACTTTATTTAACCTTTTCACCGCCCAACTATCCTGCACGCGATGTCCCGCTGTACGCCAACGTATAAATGTATTTTAATAAAGTAGGTACAAAGAAGAACTTCTATAGAAGTGCTGGCGTGGACGGCACGAAAATCTCGAACTTCTATAGAAGTTGTTGGCGATAAAAAGGTTGATTGATTGTAATTTTTAATTGTATAACAGCACAGCTAGACTTCTCTCTCTATATTTGCATACCAATTTTTGGTTAAATATGAGATGCTAAATGTATGTAAGAACTGGTTCCTACCATATTTACAGCAATAAAGAGCTATTCTATTCTAAGGCATTGGAAATTTACGTGGCGGGATCTTGATTTTTCCCAACAATTACAAAACATTTTATGAAAGTGATATTTGATGACATGATTTTTCATTTACTTGACTTCATTTTGCTAGTTGCAGAAACACGATTTGTCAACTTTTGTAACAGAGAAAAAAATATCAAAGTAACCTCTTTTAAAACATCGATTTGCATTTTACAGGCTAACCAGACCGATTTAAGCATCTAAATTTTCTTAGTAGATTAGTCTTAACACACATACTTCAATATATTAGTTCATTTTTTTAAACTTATTTGTACTTTTACTTGGAAAGAAAAAAACAGTTTTTCTTATGGTACGAGGGCAAACGCTCCGTATTAGATTAAGAGCGTTTACGCCGCACACTGGCGCCGCCAATGAAAAAAAAACATATCTAGTAATTACAGATAGAAAATCAAATTATGCTCAACAAACTATTTGAATGAAGTAATTTAGCATTTTTACGTCACCTAATGAACACCTGACATGTTATGGTTTAGTTAAATACCGCGTTATAGTTAAAAGTGGCCGTAACGTCTTATAGTTATTGTTTGCTGAGCATAATTTGATTTTCTATCTCTAATTACTAGATATGTTTTTTTTTTCATTGGCGGCGCTAGTGTGCGGCGTAAACGCTCTTAATTGTTAAGCGATACGTCGCCTTAACTAAAAAGGGGTTTATCGATATAAAAACAAAATAAACTATTAAGACGTATATTTTAAGTATTATAATTATTGGCATATCGAAGGGGCGCGGCGGCGCGGGCTGGCATACAATTTTCTTTATGGGGCTGGCGTAGAATCTCGATCCTCTTCTGTTTCCTTCCATGCGTGTTTTCTTAAATTCAACTACGTTCATACGCAGAACGCGACGGCTGCCAGTAGGCTCGCCCAACCAAGTAGTCCCGATTCTCGATCACTACAGTACTTAGGTACCTGGTATAGAGCGCGTGTGAACCGGCTCGTCGTACCCTTGTTCTACTAGTACGTGTGTCTTGGGCCTAAGCGATTGTGCAGCTGTGGTGGTTTATGGTTTAAGTGGTTGATAATAGGTAATTTGTTTCATTCATGCGTTACATTTTATCGAGCAGCTCATATCAGCATAGATATCGAACTAACTTTGATTAGGTATCAGTTTTATTCACACATTTATCATAATTCATGATTGAACTTTGAATTTTGATAAATGTTTTTATCGAACTGGGGCAAGCGATGAAAAGGATTTCAAAGTTTCAAAGGAGAAGAGTTAAGCAATCTCGAGCTCCTCCGTGCTGCGGAAGGCACGTTAAGCCGTTTGTAGCAATCGCACACCGGGCGCGTTAACCACTGCGCCATCGAGCTCCTCTCTCTATGACTGTATAGGGATGTTGAAAACAACAATAAATAATTATACAATTAAATGAAATCACGTAACAGTTCTTTAAAACATGGACCTATTTTTTGTATGACCTAAGCATGAATTTCTGTAACCTAGGAACAAAATAGTGACGTCATAGTTCACCATTTCCATTCAATTTCTATTACAAAAAACGAACGAACCTTACAGTAGTCGCATATGATGTGTAATATTTGACATCTCACCTTTTTAAATCAATATTACAATAGAAAATAGAGAGTTGACAATGACGTATATTTTTTTTCTCTTTTTTTTTTCTTTTTTTTTTAAATATTGTTTAAAAGTCTGGTTAAAATCAATATTACATTAGAAAATAGAATATAGATGTACAAATCATAAAGAGAATGCAGTAAATACTCATTAGAAGACATGTCACACTGTTATCCTGTTACACTGTTACGATCACATTTCTACGAAATCACTCCCACAAATATTATTACGACCTACAATGGACATTGGGCTTAAAGTGTCGATCACTGGTGGCTTCCCCGGCCAACACGTAACAGTTACAGGATCACACTGTTACGACCCCACTTCCGTCCCTTTTCCACGAAATCACTCCCACAAATATTACGACCTACATACAACGGACATTGGGCTTAAAGTGTCGATCACTGGTGGCTTCCCCGGCTAACACGTAACAGTTACAGGATCACACTGTTACGACCCCACTTCCGTCCCTTTTCCACGAAATCACTCCCACAAATTATAAAAGGCGAGCGGAGAGATGTTACATATCAAAAATCGTTTTAACAGTTGCTAAAGTGTTTCACTATTGACAAAACAGTTACTAGGTACCCAAGTATGTGAGTACGTCTAGCTTTGTACCGCCGGCGCCGCTGTTTGTAAATGATTAAGTATGTTTAGGATAGAAACACCGCACTTTAGCATTAACGATATCAGTGCACTTCTGATTACCGGCGTTAGTTAGGCTAAGCGATCGGTGCGCACGTCATCGTCACCATAACAGGAAATGTTACCAATAATATTGATACCGACTTATCTAAAGTGCTATAGTTGACACTAGAAAATAGGTATAGCGAATTCCATGCGTTATTGCTAGTTATTATTACATAACGAACACATTACATTGAAATTTAAACATTTCTTTATTACATCACCAGCTCATTATGTCCCCACTGCTGGGGCACGAGCCTTCCTTATGGATGGATAGGGAGAACGGGCCATAAACCACCACGCGGGCCCAGTGCGAGTTGGTGGTTGTTAACGACTGCTAATGCCGCCGGGACCAACGGCTTTACATGCCTTCCGAAGCACGGAGGAGCGCAAGATAATACATTTTTGGTCACCCATCCGATGACTGGCCTTTGCAAAAGTTGCTTAACCTTTTTACCGCCAACAACTTCTATAGAAGTTCGAGATTTTCGTGCCGTCCACGCCAGCACTTCTATAGAAGTTCTTCTTTGTACCTACTTTATTAAAATACATTTATACGTTGGCGTACAGCGGGACATCGCGTGCAGTATAGTTGGGCGGTGAAAAGGTTAACGTCAGCAAATCGCAGACCGGGCGCCTTATTAACCACTGCGCCATCGAGCTCCTCATTAAATGCGCTATGTTAATATAGTCCTGTTAAGCAAAAACGCCTCGAAACTCGATGGTTTTAATCGCCTCTGTTGTCTCGTGGTTAAGACCACCGGTTTAGACCCAGAGGTCCCGGGTTCGATTCCCAGTGGGGGTACATGTTTGTGTACTCGGTTTGGTTGGTGGTAGGACTTGTTTGTCCGCCTGGCTACCTACCACCATCTTATCTAAATATGTCGCCATAACATCAATGTTTGGAGCATTGTTGTGTTCCGGCAGCTAGAGATAAGATAGCCAGTCAAATTCAAATTCAAAAATCATTTATTCAGTTTAGGCTACAAGTAGCTCTTGTGAATGTCACTATGCCATCGGTTCGTTAGTCTACTCTGGGCGGGAGATCTTGTACTGAGAAGAACCGGCAAGAAACTCAGCAAGTGTCCAGCTCTTTTCTCCCTTACAGCGTCAAAAATATTGGAAAATGCCCTATCATAGCATGACACTTTCCATTACAAATAAACACGGAATAGATTTATCTGTTCTGTGCAAATAAACACAAAAAATATAGAAGACAACCACAACAAGTAAAAAAAAAACAAAAAAAAACTCAGTTAGCAAAAGTTTCAATTTCCACAATGTCATACAGGACCACTACAGTAGGTACTAGAGTACCTAATAAGTATAGTATAGTATAAAAGTAAAAAATTGTTTAAGAAAAACAAAGTCAAACTATAGTAAAAGTAAACAGCCTATAATTGTCCCACTGCTGGGCAAAGGCCTCCATCATTGAAATCAAGTCATCGCTACAATTGATGGGTAATAGCTTAATCACCACGCTTGCCAAGTGCGGGTTGGTGATGATCACACACCCGGGCTATGCATCGAAAAATCCGAAATACATTTTGCCCGACCTGGGTATTGAACCCGAGACCTTCGGGTATCGGGCCGAGCGCTCTACCACTCGGCCACCGAGGCGTTAAAAACTATCAAACTATGAGGAATACTAAAAATAAGTTAAGCATGCAAGAGAAGACCAGCCACGTTTTCCCTCCTTCCTATGATATGGGGTCCTTCAAGAGAGGCGTGAAGAAGCACCTTGTGGGCCGGCAGAGTGAAGTTGACTGATGCTACATTTGTTTCCACGCTGCACCAGTTGTCTTCGTGTCTGGACTTCATTTCCACTTAACATCAGGTGGAATGGAGTTGTAGGGGAAATTAGGTTAAAGTGTATCAGCATTGCATTGGCACAGTATGACGCACGCACACTCGCGCGTGTTTAGGTATAAAACCAAATGTGTTTAATTAATAAATCGATTCTTTATATCAACGTCTCGTGAGTATTATTTCAAGCTTCCTTACTCGCACATGCCCGTAATAGTACAGTCGGCGGCAGATCAACCTACCCAAATCTGTCAAATTTCTCCAATGAATATTAATCCTTATAACCAAACAATAAAGTTCAAAATTGATTGTAGAAATTTGACAGTTTTGGGTAGGTTGATTTGCTGCCGTGTGTACATCAGTTACAGAGTCATTTGCCGAGCTAAGTATAAAAAAAAGCCTCCACAGGCGGCAGTGTGTGCCTCAGTAGTTGGTGATTCCGGGTGAAGTGCGCTACCTTCCTTCCATTATCATCAATTAGTATCAGGTGAGAGGATAGGCCAAGTGCTTGCCCGTAAGATATAAGAAAGGTCCCGGGTTCAATTCCCTGGTCGGCCAAAGTGTGTTTCGAAATTTTCGATGCGAAGTCCAACAGACCGACGGATGGCGCCGGACGGAGTCTTAAGGCGACGCATCGCTAAACAATAAATCTCATACGTTTTGATACGAGCGTTTGCGCCCCGTACCATAAGAAAAATTGTTTTTTTTCCTTCAAATTAAAACTACAAATTATTTTAAAAAAATGAACTACAATTTTAAAGTGTGTGTTAAGACTAATCTACTAAGAAAATTTGATGCTTAAATCGGTCTGGTTAGCCTGTAAAATGTGAATCTATGTTTTAAAAGAGGTTACTTTGATATTTTTTTCTCTGTTATAAAAGTTGAAAAATCGTGTTTCTGCAACTAACAAAATGAAGTCAATTAAATGAAAAATCATGTCATCAAATATCACTTTCATATGTTTTGTAACTGTTAAGAAAAATCAAGATCCCCGCCACGTAAATTACCAATGCGTCGCCTTAAGTGGCTGTGTTTAGTAAATTCAGTTGTTAGCGTCCAACGCCAAACGCTAAACACTAAACACTGCTGTCCAGACGTGTGTAGTGCAGCGCAGTGCAGGCAGGCTGCGAGTGAGGGGAAAGGTAGGGCGCGCGGGACGTGGCTACTCGCAGTCCACTACACTACACACTAATCACTAATCAAAGTGAAAACAGGCCTTTAGTAATAGGGTCCCGTTTTACCCTTTGGGTACGGAACCCTAAAAAGCCTGTTTAAAAGTAACTTAAACTGGCGAGTATGTACGAGGAAGTAAATGAGAGTAGATGAAGCGAAAGAAGTATGTAAAGATCGTAGCAAGTCAAAGAGTGATCATTGCCTACCGCTTTGGGAGACAGGTATGGCATAGTGACATTCATAAGAGCTACTTGTAGCCTGTAGAACAGCCCGGGTTTGTGATCACCAACCCGCATTTGGCAAGCGTGGTGATTAAGCCATTACCCATCAATTGTAGTGATGACTTGATTTCAATGATGCAGGCCTTTGCCCAGCAATGGGACAGTCACAGTATATAGGCTAATTACTGCTATTTAGTACTGCTTTGTTTTAAACGTGTTCATGTATGCAAATAAAGAAATTATCTAAGTATATGTCGTTATCGTGACTCGGGCCAACGTGTGCAAAGCCATTAACTTACTTTGTAAGTCAAATGGAGTATTCTTATGTATTTGTATAAAATATAAGGTATATTATATAGGTTACCCTCAACCTACATGCGATCGCCAACCCGCCTGCCAAGCGTGGCGATTACGGCAAATACCCCCCATGATGATTTGGGGGAAGCCTTTGTCCAGCAGTGGACGTCTTTTGGCTGAGATGATGATGATGATGATATATATGTACTAGTTGTCGCCCGCGACTTCGTCCGCGAAGACTACACTGCCTACCACAGGAAACTGTTACCGGGATAAAAAGTATCCTATATCCTAGTCTGGGTCATGGTCTGTCTATGTGCAAAGTTTCATCCGAATCCGTTCAGCCGTTTTCACGTGATGCGCGGTCAAATAAACAGACAAACATACAAAATTTTCAAAACTGTTGGAACGTGTTCTGTTATCGATTCTAAGTATCCCCAGCCAACTTTTTTTTCGAATATCTTCCATGTTATGTACAGACTTTCGACCCTCTTTAGCTTTATTATATGTATAGATTAGCTTATGTTCGCGGCTTTACTCACGTGGGCAAGTTATGTTTGTACGGAACAAACATAATTTGCCCACGTTCTTCACACTTGTAGGAATCAGTAAACGCGTGATGTCTTGCGCGCGATTTCCATACAAACTTTCCACCCTTATTTCACCTCTCTAGGGGAGGTTTTTGAAAAATGCTTAAACACGTCATCCTTTATTTTTATTGAAAAATCTATAGGTAGATTAAAATATTCATTTTGATAGTTATTACTTTAAAAATAACGTTTTGACCCCATCACTTTCCGTGGGTGTCGTAAAAGCCGACTAAGGGACCATTCCAGAGGATGGGCAGCAGCATCTCTCTGAGGTTACCCTCAACCTACTGCGATCGCCAACCCGCCTGCCAAGCGTGGCGATTACGGCAAATACCCCCCATGATTATTTGGGGGAGGCCTTTGTCCAGCAGTGGACGTCTTTTGGCTGAGATGATGATGATGATGATTCACTAAACACTAATTGTATTCTAAATTTGAAGCTTCTATGTCTGCTAGAATTGCCTTAGAGTTTGATGATTGGTCAGTCAGTCAGTCAATGAGTGAGTGACAAAATTAAGAAACTTTGACTAGTTATAATTCCTAAACTACTGGTTCAAATTAAATTAAATTTGAAATAAACCGTGTTTATACAATGCCTGCTTGGTTACTGAAAATTCAGGCTTCTTGTTTTATCCATAACTGGCGTAAAGGTGAATTACAGGGTTTATATGAGGCATTGGCTCGCATGGACTGGTCTGATTTATTAACTTTAACGAGCGTTGATTCCGCTGTTGAGCTTTTTTATGACAAGTTGTATGACTGCATCAAACAGTTTGTTCCTATAAAGGATCACGTTATGAGTAATCGGCTACACAATTATCCAAGTTGGTTTACAGCAGAGATAATTAGCAATATCAAACAAAAACATTATCATTTAAAGAGGTACAAGATTGAGGGCAAGGAATTTAATAAGGAGCTTTTTAAATATTATAGGGAGTATGTTAAAAAATTAATCGGGATAGAGTATCGGCGACATTTGACGCAAATACAAAAAAATATTATCGATGATCCTGTACAATTTTGGCACTTTATAAAAGAAAAGAAAAAAGAGAGACATGGTATTGATACTTTTATTTGCGATGGTGTTGAGGTGCAGGGTCAAGCTGCGGCCGATTCCTTTGCCAAATATTTTAGCTCTGTATTTCGCGCTGAAAATCCAATACTGGATCATGTCGAGGCTGCTCGTGCAGCTTACACGCAGTGTGACGCTACTTCTGTTTCGGTGTTCTCAGTGAATATTAACGACCTTAAGCAAGCTGTGAGGCGCCTCAAGCCGCGATCCGCAGGGGGGCCTGATAGTGTCCCGGGCTTTTTGGTAAAGGACTGTGTGTCTGTTATGAGTACACCGTTGTTGTACATATTTAATCTCTCCCTTAGTCAAGCGACATATCCCAAAAAGATGGAAGCTATCGCGAGTCACACCAGTTCCAAAGGGTGACGGTGGAACGGATGTTACTTCGTTCAGACCCATTGCTGTGCTCTCGGTGTTTGCCAAAATCTACGAAAGCTTGCTTAATGTTCAGATTAGCAACCAAATTGGCCACTTGCTCCATGACAGCCAACATGGCTTTCGGAAGGCTCGATCGACCACCACAAACCTTGTGGCTCATGCGGATTACGTCCATTCCGTAATGGATGGAGGTCGACAAGTAGACATCGCTTATTTCGACTTCAAAAAGGCTTTTGATGTAGTCGATAATGACATCTTGCTGCGGAAACTGGCCATTGTCGGATTCATACCAAACTTGCTGAAGTTAATGTCCTGTTACCTCAAAAATCGGTGTCAGTATGTTAAACTAAATGGTTATGAATCTGCTGAATATTATACAAGATCAGGCGTGAGTCAGGGTAGTACCTTAGGACCTACTTTGTTTCTACTATTTGTGAATGATTTGCCTAATGCAGTACAGAATGCTAAGTGTCTTCTATTCGCAGACGACCTCAAGTTAAGTTTGGGAATCACAGATGCTCTGGACACTGAGGTTCTACAGAACGACATAGATTCTGTATGGGAGTGGAGCCGTAGATACCATCTTCCTCTTAATGCTAACAAATGTAAGATTATTACCTGTTTACGCAAACAGCATCCTGTAAACGTAACTTACAATATATCTGACGCTCCAATCGAAAGAGTATTTAATATTCGTGACCTAGGTTTAGAAATAGATATAAAATTTGACTTTCATACGCATGTGACAACAATCTGCAAGATGGCTAATAAAATGTTAGGCTTTGTTATTAGGACCGCGGCTCAGTTTGACAATTCAAATGTGGCTATGGCCTTATACAATGCATATGTTCGTAGCATGCTTGAATATTGTGCGGTGATCTGGGATCCGTGTGAGAATAAATATGTGCTCATGGTGGAAAAAATACAGCGCAAGTTTGCTCGGTGGTCATATAAAAAACGTTACGGGTACTACCCCTATTTATATCCTTCGATGTTTGTCTACGCTATGGTTGACATGGACACCCTTAAACTCAGGAGAGTAATGATTCTCCTGAAGCATTACTTGTTAGTTTTAAGAAACAAAATCGAAAGCCCGGAGGTATTGGAAAGAGTGCGCCTGTTGGTCCCGGGTAACATTCCGCGGGATGAGGGGGGCCTGCTCGCGCCTCGTCGTCGTCCGCGTCTGCTGGCGCGTCCCGTGACGCGCACCGTGAGGGCCGGCTCTGCGCCCACTGCCCGCGCGCTGCGGTGCATTGGAGACTTGCTTGCTCGGCACGACGATATCGACATATTCGCTGATAGTTTAGGAATGGTATTAAATAAATTTTATAGTTATAGTATTGACATTAATATGTAATATTTATTGACTTATTTGATTTGTTGACATTTGTGTGTATTCGTCAGTATCGTATTGTTTTGCGGTCTGGCCAATTGACAGAGTTGTCTTGTTTTTAGGTACTATTTTGTGTTGTATAACTTGACATCATATCTACTAATTATTATTTTCTGTTTTTTATTATTAATATTTTTGTATGTAATATTAGTGACTAAGTTTTTTTTTTTCTCTGTCTAAAAATAATCTTATTAGCGCCTTGGATGACTCATCTGTAAGCTTGTAAAATGTCTGATTTAAATAAATAAATAAATAAATAACAAAGTTATAAGGGGTCGAAAATGGCCTGAACTGTTTCAAGAAAAGGATGGTACGGCCGTGCCGCTTTTTTGCTCGACTTGGCGGAGGCACAGCCGTGCCCCCAGATACTATGCCGTCAACAAATTATACAAGTTTACAATGACTTAAAATTATTTTAAATTAGATGATGGATGATGATGATGATGATTTATATATACTTTACCTTCCCAGGACTGCGGCCACAATGCGACGCACCAAGTCATCAAGAGTTTTTCAGACGCTGACCCCACCATCACAGTGGTCCAACAGCCAGATCAGTCAGAGATCTCCTTACCAAGAGTCAAGGTCAAGTTCAGGGGATACTACAAGATAGCGCGCCATTACAAGTTCGCTTTGAACCACGTGTTTAAAACGTTGGGACACGATGCGGTGATCATTGTTGAAGGTAGGTACATGTATGGTATTTAAAGAAACAAAAAAATTTTGGGAGACTTTTTAGGATGAAAGTCTCCTCACAGAACAACAAATGTGTAAAAAGAGTGAAGAAATTGTTCGGAGACTTTTTAGGGAGATAAGTCTCTTCACTAGAAAGATGTTTAAAAAACACGGCTATCACCTAAATTAGCTAATCTACGTTAGCGAGTTAAGATAAGATTACTACACATAAGTATCTAGTGATGCTGCACACAGCTTTCTGGGTGCCTAGTGTGTGTGTGGTGTGTGTTTACTATCCGTATCATTCGATTACGTTTACGAAAACGAAAATTAGTATGGTATTGAAGCAGCGCCTCCTGGCGGCATACGAGAGGAGTTAATATTATAATGTTTATTTTCTGTTTTTGAAGTGAAAACTTCTTTAGTTTTAAGTTTGAATCTGTTATTTCTTTAATTTATACACCTTTATACACCTTTAATTAGGACTATGTTACTTAGGCTTCAGTAATAACAATGATTATTATTAATTTTGTGTCTTTATCGCCCAATTTTTTTTTTAATTGACTACCTTTTTTGTTTGCGGAATTGTCTTTTTGTTTCATTGTAGCTTTGAAGGGACTTGATTTTTTTTCTTTTTAATCTCTTCTATATTTAGCTAGTGAAACAAACACACTATTCTACAATTTTTATAGTGTTAAAATAAATAGATGCTAAGAAATTTTTAAAAAAAACGTTAGTATGAAAAATAAAATTAAAAAAAAAATCTTTATACAAAACGCCAATTTCATAGGTAAGGACCTAATATTAATACTATAGGTCTGTGCTTTAAACTTTCCCCCTCCGGGGTACATACGGGATAATTCCTACATACGCCTGTACATCTACCTATACAACATTGACAAATTTCTTCAATACATTTTCAAACATATGCATAAGGAATAAAGTTTAAAGTCTATTGAGGCCATTTGACAGTTTGTGGTAGGTCGATGTGCAGGCGTGTCGTGTATAGTCGACCATGAAATTGCTTTATCACTTTTGACAAAAACTTCCATTACCTACAATAAAATTTCGCTAAGGCTCATTGTCAATAATGAGAACGTATCTGTCACTTGGTCTTTTAAACAAAAATAGAACTTGTTGTTTTATTACATGCAAACAAAATTCACTTCTAAGGCGGTAAAGCAGTTTCATTGTCGACTATAGTTATTGTTTGTATTGTTAGAATATAGTTCTTGATCTCTCATCTCAAATGATCAAGGGTTGAAGTGTAAGTAAAAAAATATATTCTTGTCCACAGATGACCTCGACATATCTCCTGATTTCTTTGAATACTTTCTGGGGACGTATCCACTATTGATCAAGGATCCGAGTCTATGGTATGTATATATACACTCTGATAATCTCAATATTTGATTTAAATTTTTATCTTTTATTTTTAAGTGATAATTGCTGCACTTAAGCCGAATAAAAATATTTATAAAGTACAGTGAAAAAGTTAAATGCCTACCCTACCCAGCCAGGAATCGAACCTGGGTCTTCCGCAATCCGGGCGGCTGTACTGACCGTTATGCTACCGGGAAAGCTGACGTCAACACTGATTTTTTTTACAACTTTGATTTTTGACTGCTTTTTAGCTATCTATCCGACCGTTATTGCAACCGATTGGCTACGCAGATTTCAGGTTCGATTCCTGGATGGATATTTGGATTCTGAATATTTTATAAATATATCGGCGGGGAGGCTGGTTTGTAGTACGACGGTCGAGCAAACTCGGATTCGTCGATAACACAGTTCATCTTGGATCTTCAAAATAAAGACGCAGTCGTATTCCTTACAGTCACTTTTATGTTATTTTTATAACATCACAATTAAATAACTTAGAAACAGTTGCCCGATGTAAATGGATTTTAGAAACGAAGTGAGTTCTTCGCGTGCGTACTCTCCAACCGCTCCCGTTCAAATGTGTCCAGACCGTTGTCGCGCCAAGCCAACTGACGTTGACGTTTCGCGCACCATAGAGCATAGGCTGCGCAGACCACACTAAGTATAGGATGGACGTTTGGGGAATTGGACCTGGGTGACCGGACCCGACAATACTTGTCGTTTCTAAGCGATGCTAGCGCCATGTCTCCGACAAATATATTAAAATTTGAGTTCATTATTTAATATGGAAAAATTATCTATCCTTTTATTTGTTAAATGTTTCATTCTTACAATGAGCGTAACTACACATCACATCACCAGCACATTTTCATGTGACCAATGGCTTTATTTGCCTTCCGAAGCACTGAGGAGCTCGAGATAATAATTATTTGGGGTCGAACTGTGTGGAAATTAACCAATACTGGAGCAGATCTGGACAGAGCCGTTAAAATTAAAGGGACTTCATTGGTTCATTTCCACACAGCTCGGCTTAGCTTAGCTCAGCTCAGCTTCAATGGTGTCACCCTAACTACTGCGTCATCGAGCTCCTCAACTTACTTATAACGTACAAACCCAGGTGCATTTCGGCCTGGAACGACAACGGCAAGAAGGAGGTGATCGACCTATCCCGGCCAGAACTCTTGCACCGCACCGACTTCTTCCCGGGACTGGGGTGGACGCTGCGTGCGGACGACTGGATCGACCTGGAACATCGATGGCCAGAGGCGTGAGTGATTTACTGCTTTCACTCTTATTCCTAAGAGAATAAGGTTTAATATTTTGTGGCAACATAACTGGTATTGCCTTCGAAAAGGCGATATTCCTGAGTCTATGTTTTGTGAGGCGAATAGTCTCCATTTAGCTCCCAAGTTAGCTAGCTATCCAAAAGAAGACATCAACTGTGTGAAAGAGATAACAGTTCTCATGTTTTAAAGAGTGAAAGGGACAACAACTCTCACGTGTCTAGTGAGTAAGAGAGAGACAACTTTGAGTGAGGTAAGGGAAGTGTTGTAGCAATCCCGCTTTTGGATTTGTCTGGTGGCAATATAGCTGGCATTGCCATCAAAAGTGCCTGAGGCGTAATTCTCCAGTTTAGTTAGTTTTAGTTCGTTGTTAAACTCTGCTAACCAGCAACGCTGTATGTTAGCGAGCCTTCAACTGTAAGAAAGAGACAACAGTTTACATGTTTTAAAGAGTGAAAGGGACGACAACTCTCACGTGTCCATTGAGTAAGAGAGAGAGACAACTTAGAGTAAGGTTAGGTAAGTGTTGCAACAATCCCGCCTTTGGATTTGTCTCAACGGCAAGGTGATCGACCTATCCCGGCCGGAACTCCTGCACCGCACCGACTTCATCCCAGGACTGGGGTGGACGCTGCGCGCGGACGACTGGGTCGACCTAGAACCGCGGTAGCCAGAGACTTGAGTGATTTACTGATTTTCACTCTTATTCCTTAGTGAAGAAGATTCAATGTTTGGTAGCAAAATAGCTGGAAATGCCTTCAAAAGTGATGCCTGAAGCGTAAGTGTACAGTTTAGTTTGCTTTAGGTTACTGATAACGTTTGCTGTTGTTTAGATGTTAGTTTACTCGTTGATGGGCAATAAAGTTGTAATTTTTATTGCTTTACAGCCTTATTCCTAAGTGTATAGGGTACAATATTTTGTGGCAACATATTAGCTGTGATTGTCTTCAGGTGTGAGTCTCCTGAGTCTCCTTTTAGTTAGCTGATTTGGTTAAGATAGAGTCAATAATCTGATTGTAAGTTCAGCACAGCTGTGTGTCAAGAGAAGTTTTCAACTGTGTTAAAAAGAAAACAATAGGGTATTTGACTACAATGAAAATATTGATCAAACTGTTGTTAACTTAATAGTAAACATGTTTTTAAACTAATTTAGCCAGCACAAAATTTTAAAATAAGTATGATTTTTATAAAAAATCATTAATAACATGATAATTTTTTTATGATTGACCACGTGATAAAAACGCACGGGATGACGCTGAATATGGAGTGACGTCACCAGCTTGTTTACAGTAAATGTCAATCAAAGTTTTGTACGTTTAATTTGACAGCTAAAAGTTTGTTTACAAGCAGGTGACGTCACGACATCACGTGACCTGCATTCAACGTTTTGGCGGCTACTTTATTAATTTGAATTTTAATGGCGATTTTCATAAAAAATAAAGAAATTCATAACAAATTAATCAAATTGCAAATATATTATGCTATAATGAAACATTAGACATATTTTTCTAAAACCTGTCAAATACCCCATTCTCACGTTTTGAGGGAGTGAAAGAGTCACGAACTTCTACTTCTTTGAAAAAGACAATGTGTGGAAAAAATTCCACGAGCGGGACTCGATTGATTTTCCAATATTTGTAAAAATGACGATAGTTGTCGACATTGAATAGGGCTCCTTTGGCTTACAGAGTGAGTAGATGGTGTTGATTAATTTCGGCGAGTTGGATTGAGCCACGATAGCATAGTTGGTAGTGCACCTGACCCGGCATGACATGGGGTGCGGGTTCGAATTCCACTTGCGGAATTTTTTCAACACTTCACGTCTTTTTTCTAATTGTAATTTGTTCGCAACAATATTTGCGTAAAATTATATGTAAACTAGCGGCCGCCCGCAGTTCCACTCGCGTGGTTCCCGTTCCCGTGGGAATGTCGGGATAAAAAGTATCCTATGTGTTAACCCAGGTTATATACTATCTGTATGCCGAATTTCATCCAAATCCATCCGTCCGTTGCAGCGTGAAGAAGCAACAAATACACACACATCATCATCATCATCTCAGCCAAAAGACGTCCACTGCTAGACAAAGGCCTCCCCCAAGGATACATGAGGGGATTTGCCATAATCGCCACGCTTGGCAGGCGGGTTGGCGATCGCAGTAAGTTAAGAGTTAACCTCAGAGTGATGCTGCTGCCCATCCTCTGGAATGGTCCCTTAGTCGACTCTTACGACACCCACGGGAAGAGATGGGGTGGTGCAATTCTTTATCCCCGGCACCACACAGGGACACATACACACAAACTTTCGCATTTATGATATTAGTGTGAAGTTACTGCGCGCCCTACGCATGCCAACAAAATATATCCCTATATTAATGGCTTCATGTCGTCAGCAAATCCAGAAACAAAAAAATATAATTGTGATAACAGACGTTATTTACATGCACTAAGAAGTTAAGAACCCAAACTCGACCCTAATACAAGGAACACTATTGTTTGTAGATTCTTTGACGACTGGCTGCGCGACCCTCAGAACACCAATGGCCGGGCTTGCATCAGACCAGAGATCTCTCGCACCTTCACGTTCGGAAAGGTAATACAAAGTTCTACACAGAGATATTAAATTAATTGCTCAAAGTCAGTTGGATAAAAGTTGTTTCGATTTTCTATAACTTAGTTTAGCATCTTCACGTATTTTTGTATGACAACATAAATATTTTTTAATGTAAGTACTATATATACCTTTTTACCGCCAACAACTTCTATAGAAGTTCGAGATTTTCGTGCCGTCCACGCCAGTACTTCTATAGAAGTTCTTCTTTGTACCTACTTTATTAAAATACATTTATACGTTGGCGTACGGCGGGACATCGCGTGCAGGATAGTTGGGCGGTGAAAAGGTTAAGTTTTCTCATATAATTGAATGTATAGTTCTTATTTATTTATAATTTGTACACACAAACAAACAGAAGGTAGAACATAGTAAGAATAGACAAGTACAAACAAGGGCGCTGCTTATTTCACATTGAAATTTCTTCCAGCAGGCCCGTAGAAGGAGAAGACACAAAGAAAAGTAGAAAAAGTGTGCACTTCACTAAACAAAAAAAAGTATTTAAGACTAAACATACATACAATAACGATGACACACTCAAGTGGAAGGATAGTACTCCTTTACGTGCTTCTTAACCTTTTTACCGCCAACAACTTCTATAGAAGTTCGAGATTTTCGTGCCGTCCACGCCAGCACTTCTATAGAAGTTCTTTGTACCTACTTTATTAAAATACATTTATACGTTGGCGTACAGCGGGACATCGCGTGCAGGATAGTTGGGCGGTGAAAAGGTTAAACGAGTAAAATCGACGTGGACTCCCGAATACTGGGTAGTGTAGGTCATTCCACGTTCTTGTGAGAAAACTCCATTTTAAAATGTTTTCTACTAACTTTAATAAATAAATAAATAAACTCTATCCGCCATACAAATAAACAAAGATTAAGGTCCGAATAGTTATTCCGTGTTTTGTAAACGTAATTTCAAATTAGATTAAAAGAGACAAGGTAAGAAGTAAGTAAGTAAGAGTAAGAAAAAAAAGGTAAGAATTAACACAAAAATAACTAAAAGGTCGACTGTGAACCGCCGCTCCGACTGCGTATCACTGAAATCGGCCCGGTTAAAGACTAGGGTTGCCTGGACTCAGATAATAGGGTCTTCCGGACCCTCTGCGCGCCGCAAGGCCGAGGTGGAGTACAGGCGTGGTGGTTGCCTGATCTCAAACTTTTGTACAGTCGGCAGCAGATCAACCTACCCAAATCTGTCAAATTTCTCCAATTAATATTGATCCTTATAACCAAACAATAAAGTTCAAAATTGATTGTAGAAATTTGACAGTTTTGGGTAGGTTGATCTGCCGCCGTGTGTACGCCGTACGTACAGGCGAGCCGTTAGGGTACAACTGGTGTCCTCGTAGCTCGTACGGTGGAGCTACAATCAAACACTCCAAATCAATACAACGTACACACGAAAAAGAAAACTAATTTAAACCATCCCCTTTGCAACGAAAGAACCCAAAAATTACCCAATTGGCCTGGCTTTTAACCTTTTCACCGCCCAACTATCCTGCACGCGATGTCCCGCTGTACGCCAACGTATAAATGTATTTTAATAAAGTAGGTACAGAGAAGAACTTCTATAGAAGTGCTGGCGTGGGCGGCACGAAAATCTCGAACTTCTATAGAAGTTGTTGGCGGTAAAAAGGTTAAAGTGTAGGTAACAGGGCTGTATCCCACAGCCGCCTCGAAAATTAGCAAAAACGTGTGAGACTATAACAATAGCTTTATGCAGCGAGCTTTATTGAATATCTGATAAAATAAGCCGCAATCAGAAAAATTAATGATGAAACTGAAAAAATCTGGCGTTGACAACGCAAAAAGGAAAACATAATTTTAAATTCAAAACAATGACGTCAATGACGTCAGTCATAATAATTAGCGGTCAGAATACACAAAAAGAACTACGCTACCAACTATTTTAACCACCATGTAAGCGCCGTATGGCGACAAACTAGTAGCGGTGATTTAAGAGCGTTTACGCCGCACACTAGCGCCGCCAATGAAAAAAAAACATATCTAGTAAATAGAGATAGAAAATCAAATTATGCTCAACAAACTATCTGAATGAAGTAATTTAGCATTTTTACGTCACCTAACGAACACCTGACATGTTAAGGTTTAGTTAAATATGACGTTATAGTTAAAAGTGGCCGTAACGTCTTATTTAACTAAACCATAACATGTGAGGTGTTCATTAGGTATGCTAAATTATATCATTCAAATAGTTTGTTGAGCATAATTTGATTTTCTATCTCTAATTACTAGATATGTTTTTTTTTTCATTAGTGACGCTAGTGTGCGGCGTAAATGCTCTTAAACGCTACACTGTTATATTTCAGATTTTAATATTTTTTAACCATAAAAAGTATGGCTTATTGTCTTCGATCAATAATGTACTCTAGATTCCCGATGAGCGCTTGAAATACGGTAGGCGACTTTGGGGCCACCCACGGAGCCACAATGACGTCTGTGGCAATGACAGTAAATATTAAGCACAATAGTAGATTGTACAACAAGAGCATAAAACGAGCCATTTTACCCGAGCCGGTACGGCGAGGGTGGATAGTCACGTCGAGGGTAAAATGGGTTTAATACTCGAGTTTTACACTCTGCTTTTCACTTCGATTGCAAGGAAATAAAACAAGGATTATAGCAAATACAAGAAAATTTAATTAACTTTTATGATGTAATTAAATGACGAATAATTAGTTTCCCGCAACACAATTTTTCTTAATTTTTTTTGTGACGTTCGACTATGGTCTGAGCCATAGTGCCAAGTTATTATAAATATTTGCGTTATATTTTTTTTACGTAAATGCACGCCCGTATTAATCGTAAATTATTAAATTAAATTATATTAAAATATGTATACAATACAATATATATACAACCTAAAGATAGTAATACATATCTCGTGATTAAATTAAGATATAACCTAAATCTTATAAAAATATATCAATTAAATGAAGGTGTATTATGTATGTGGCTGTAAGGCCTAATTGCCTAAGTCTTAAAAGAAGAAATTACTTTATGCGCAAGAGCATAAAAACCCATTTTATGCAGCCTTCTCTCGACATAAAGAACAACTTTACGAGCATGAGAAGTGATAAAATATATTTTGCAACCTTAATTTAAATCTTTATATTAAAGATTTAAGTTTCACAGTAAGCTGAAGTTGTTGATGCTATCAAATGTTATTTTCAGATTTTGTTATTCGAAATTTAAATATATAGGTATGAGCAAACAGTACCACTTTCGAAATGCATTTTTGTTCCGAATTTTTTATCTAGTACATTAATGATCGAAGCGTATTCTTTTTACCCGACTGCGTCAGAAGGAGGGTTATGTTTTTCGAGTGTATGTATGTATGTCTATTTCTTTGGCACGTCCTACAGCCCAAACGGCATGGTGGATTTCAACATATGAGGTGTCGTTAGACTTGTTTTGACTGTGGGAGTGACATAGGCTATAAAAAAAATCCGGATTGTACTTAAGAGCGTTTACGCCGCACACTAGCGCCACTAATGAAAAAAAAAACATATCTCGTAATTAGAGATAGAAAATCAAATTATGCTCAACAAACTATTTGAATGAAGTAATTTAGCATTTTTACGTCACCTAATGAACACCTCACATGTTATGGTTTAGTTAAATAAGACGTTACGGCCACTTTTAACTATAACGCCATATTTAACTAAACCATAACATGTCAGGTGTACATTAGGTGACGTAAAAATGCTAAATTACTTCATTCAAATAGTTTGTTGAGCATAATTTGATTTTCTATCTCTAATTACTAGATATGTTTTTTTTCATTGGCGGCACTAGTGTGCGGCGTAAACGCTCTTAATAAAAAAAAGTAAAATTTTGAAATAAACCAAATTATTGAGAAAAAACTGAAAAGAAAAAAAACAAGCTCTTGATAGTTGTCGCATACGGGGACATTCATCAACCAAGCAGCCGTGGCTAGCTCAATTAAATCAGCACTTTCTTTGGTTGGTCGGTGATTGTCCCCGCCTGCGACAACTATCTAGAGTTTGTTTTTTTTCTTTTCAGTTTTTTCTCTTTGCAGTTATTTTTTATGTTAGTCCGGTTTTACGAGTATACCATTGTTTTTTATATTGTTGTTTTAGCAGTCGAGTTTTTGTTTTATTTTTTAAAGATGTCGACCCAAGTTGAAATGGAGAAAGGCTCGTTGAACATTTTTACGATTTCGGTTATCCTATATGAAGATTTGTAAGCGAAAGCATCGTTCGTTCGCAGGTAGGCGTGAGCAAAGGCCTGTTCTACGACATGCATCTGCGAGCGATGCAACTCAACATGGAGTATGTGGAATTCACCAAACTCAACCTCACTTACTTGCTAAAGGTATGTATTCGAATATAGTCAGATAAGGACAGGGACTTGCTACCAGATGACCTTTAAATTTTTTTTTTTAAAATTCAAAATGAACTTTTACAATTGTTTATTGAACGTCAATTCAAAGACATGACTTGGTAAACCCTACGGTGGAGTTGTAACGGGAGAGATCTGTAGGCTGATTCTACTAAATAACTGCAACGACACTGCTTCGTCGCGTGTGTCAAAATGAACAAATTTTTACTATTCAGTATTCTGATAAGCAGCGCTGCTGCCGTAGTGTTGCAGGAACGGAGAAGTAACGCAAATAGGTATCCCACTAACAAAACTGCACTACACCTGCACGTTTACTGCAAAATAATCGTATTCCATTAAAATATTTTGACATTTGTGTAGTAATTGACAGCAGTATTGGTGCAGTTTCCGTGCAGGTTTATTGAAGTAGATCGTGAGCAACTTTTGCATTGTAGTAGCCACATAACATCATATGGAAATGACTCACACATAATATTGTAACTCAACATTATGATCCAAATAAATTAATTACACAAATCATGTAACCTTGAAATAGCACGTATTTCTAATATGCTATTATATGATTGAACAAAGTCCATTTTTACTATTAATTACTGTAATAGTTTCCTTTGTTTAGAAACAGTATAAAAGCAGTATTTTTCATAAATAAAGTTAGTTAAGAACCGACGTCCGTCGTATCATTTCGTCTCCCGACATCACACATCACATGGCGACCCTGCCAGTGCACTACTCCTAGGTAGTGTTGTGCTGGTGCACACATCACATGGCGACCCTGCCAGTCCACTGCTTCTAGGCAGTGCTGGTTCGTTTGGGAACCGAGTCAAGAGAAGACCAGTCACAGATGACATCACACATCACAGCATAGGCATTTTGAAAAGTTAAAGTCAAATTTTTTTGCAGGATTCGTGCAGCTGTAGTGTAGTAGTCGCGCAGCTGTAGTGTAGTTGTGGTGCAGAAAATTTTAATAGAATACGTCTATTTCCACGGCACTGCTCTTACACGCGACAAATGACAGGCGTAAACGTGCAGTTGCAGTTTTTTAATAGAATTGACCTACGGTTTCCTGACGTATAACCTGGATATTTTCAAGGCAAGGGTGAACAGGCATTATCTAGTCTATGCTACATCATAGGCCGCATCATCACTTAGGATCTGTTGAGATCGCGGTCAAATACTTGCCTATAAAGAATTTAAGAAAAGTTGTCACAGTCAGTAGATGCAATGTAACAAATAATTTATTTCTCCTTATTTTCGTGGGACGTCATAGTTCGCCATTCCCATACAATGTTTGTAAAAGTATTAACGTTTGACAGATGCTAAAAAATGCTTACAGGTTTCCCTACTTGATTATAATTATTCAACTAAAGAAAACATGCAGTCTTCACCTATAACTGTATTGACATTAAGCTAAGGCTATATTGATCATGTCCTATTTAATATAAAGATTTTTAAGATATTGGTGATTGATCATCGAAATAAATAAATATCTACGGGGTGATTTTGTCAACAATCGACAAAATTTTAGAAGACATTGTAATCCTTATAAATAATAATAAAATACAAGGATATGCCTCAATGGAATAATATTTATAAAAATTATATATCGCAAATATAAACTGCAGCTGGCGTATTTTGCGCGCTGTTGTACCTAGCGTAGCGTGCATATGGTGCATAGAGTACAATCTGTTACTGCTTGTGCATAACATTTTATTTTATTGGTTTTATATTTTTAATATGATTGTTTATTGATATAGAAAACAAACAAGATTTAAAAAAAAATTGTTTTCGTCAACTCCGTTTTTTTTCTTCGCAAAAGTAATGTTTATCAGCAATAGAACCTCCCCGTAAAAATTGATCGATTGTTGTCGAAGTCATCCTGTATCTATCAACCTCGTTGTTTTAAATCCGTATGTATCGCACAGGAAAACTACGACGACGCCCTAATGACTACCGTCTACTCCTTACCCGAGATGACGGCTGAGGAGGTGATGGCCAGCCGCTGGGGGGGAGACCCTCCCGCGGTCAGGGTCTACTACTCCAACGCCAAGACCTACCAGAAAGCCGCCAAGAAAATGGGGCTCATGGACGATTTTAGGGTAAGTGGTTTAGACGCTGTGCTGAAAGCAAAACCCCCTGCTGTCAGGAGGTAAACCTGTGCCATCGACCTCCTCACGTTGTATTTATTTAGGTATAATATATAATTACAAGATAAGATTTTACTAGAAAAAATCAACCAGTCACAGGAAACTCGAGTGGGAATCGAACCCACGACCTTTGGATAACCGGTCCAATGCTATGACCTTATACCACAGGGTAGAGAAACGGAACAGAGACAAAGCTTCTAAGGAGCATACGAAATTCTTACCTATTTTAGTAGGGTTGGCAAAAGACAATAAAATACAATAAACAAACTTTAATAAGCTTTTTATTAGGTATGTAGACAAGATAAGGTATTTAGTATATTTACACAAATTGCTTACACTAAATATTTTTTTTTAATAATTTTTGGTTTTTAATAATTTGTTATGCCTTTTGATAGAATGGTAAATTAATCTGATAAAAAGTCTTGTTAAGTAATCAATTGGGAAGGAATCACATGGCATATTAAATGTACAATCTTGTACTCGTTTCAGAATATCATTACCAATATTTAAAATATTTATGTCGAGATCAATCGGTAACCAGGAAGTGGAATAAATTTAACTTGCAAGATTTGATCACAAGCAAACATCGGGACAAGTGAAACTAAATAAAAGTAAAGTTGTAAAAATAACAATTAACTACGTACCATACCCACATACCTACATAACATAAAGGTATGTGCGACCTACTTAAACATATCTAAAATTTTAAATAGGTAAATCTGGTTTTAATTTACTTACCTAGTAGACTCCTTGGGATAATTGAAATATGAAATATCTTTTTTTTTCTAGTATTATTCATACAAACGGTACAGTAAACGACCATTTTATAAGTCCAGAACTAATTATTTACACTTACACTTTATAACTATTTACAGTTTATTCCACTTAAAACAATTCGTAACAAATATACGGGAGCACAAAACAAATAAGACGTGCTGCAGGCCCTTCCGTTTGTCCACTGGCCGAGCGAGCGTAACCGGTTTTATCCAGTGGCGGCGCGTACGTGACGCAGCGGCTAGTTGACACGCACATGTTAAATTAAAAATAATAAGACTGAACGTTATATTTTATAGGTATGTAAATAATAAGATTTTATTATTTTTTTAAAGATTATATTTCCAAGTTAATCATTTAACAACTTTAAAGTATTAATTTGTTTTAAAACTATTTATGACAAACAACAACATTATTATATTTTATAGGTAAGTATGTAAATAATAAGATTTTATTTTTTTAAAGATTTTATTTCCAAGTTAATCATTTAACTAATTTAAAGTACTTATTTGTTTGTAAGCTATTTATGACAAACAACTACATTATCATAAAAGCATTTTATTAACATTTTTAAAGCCATCATTATCACCATTACTATACAATTATAATAATATATACTTAACTTAATTAAACACCAGCTTTAATCACTCCTTTTGGCAGAGCGCCGCTTGTTCGGCAGTCGATCAGAAAGTGGCCACTCTGTGCGGAGCACGTGCCTTTTATACCCGTTAACAAACAAGTCGGTCGGATTACGTCATCGATAATTACATTTTTTTCTACAAATGAGTATAAAATCCGATGTTAAATACTTATGACATTTAGAAAATAATGATTAAAGTTGACAATAAATCCATTACGTAACACAAACATTGATTTAGTAATTAAACACCACGTGGTTGGACAAAATCAAGTTTAAACTAAAAATACATTGCTAACACAGTAAAATACATACGTAGATTAAGAAACCAACTTCAAAACATTACAACACTTAATAAGTTAAGTTTATGTAATTTTATTAATAAGGTGTACCTAGTTTTTACTTTGAATAAAGTGAAATCAGCTGTTATAGGAACATTTTAGCTTTCCTGTTGATTTAAAATAAAAATGGTTAGAGATACATTCAAATACATTAAGTTGTGATTCAAAACACATTATTGGAAGTAACCAATATGAATACCAGTAAACATAAACACATAGTTTTGGTTTAAGGCACATTTTTGTATTGTTCTTACTAACAAAATTCTCAATAAATCTATCACGGCCATACTGACCAGTACTTCGTTCTCGAAGTACGAAAACTTAAATCATTTCATATTTAGCCTCTGACCATACAACATCAGTCCTTCCACCTGCTGCACGTGAAATCTAGACCAACATCAAGACAGTGACCGACCAGCAGAATATCATCTCAGCCAAAAAAAAGCAGAATATAAATTCAATGATCTTTGGCCTTGACATACTAAACTTATCACCTGCTGCACATGAATACCAGCTTAGTATCAGGACAGTGACCGATCAGCAGTACTTATAATCCTTTTTTTTTTTTTTTTTTTAATTATTTATTTGTCTCTGTCTTTACCATATTAGCCCCATCACTCGCTGCCTGTGATATAAGGCTAATATTAGGACAGTGACCGACCAGCAGTACTTATAATCCTTTTTTTTTTTTTTTTTTATTATTTATTTGTCTCTGTCTTTACCATATTAGCCCCATCACTCGCTGCCTGTGATATAAGGCTAATATTAGGACAGTGACCGACCAGCGTTAGATTTGTCATCAATAGAAATAAAAACACATAAAAGTTTTGAAATTTTATAATCATGTTTTACAAATCTCCAATTTAAATAATTAATACAAATCTTAGACTTATTCACACATTTCTAATAAAATAATAAAATAAATCTATCACGGTTCATTCAAATATGTTACAATGATTCTTCAAAAGAGGCGTTTTGTTCTAACCATTCACCAGGATAAATACGTAATTTTTCTTTTGCTACCTTTATATTTCTTAAGTTATTTTGACCCCTTAAAGAAAATCTGTCATTTGGCAAAGTTTCTATTATTTCATAAGGGCCTTTGTATCTTAAACCGAGTTTATCATGCCGCCGGTGGTCTTGGCATACATATACTGTATCACCTACATTATAAGTTTTATTGGTACGTCTGGTAGTATCAAAACGCTTTTTAAATTTATTAGAAACGTTTAGAAGACGTTGCCGAGCTAGTTCACGATCACCTTGTATATTAATAATAGGTTGGGTTGATTCATCTACAATTTCAGCTAGCCGAGCCTGTACCGGAGGTATATTTGCTTCTATTCCTATCAATAATCTAAGTGGGGAAAATCCCGTGTTTTTCTGGACAGTAGTATTTAAAGAAAGTTGTACTTTCCAAAGTGCGTTTGGCCATTCTGACGTGTCATTAACCGTAGTAGCCAACATGTTGGTCACAGTAGCCACATATCTTTCTACTTGACCATTACTACGGGGGGTGCCAGTGGATATCAAGTGGTGTTCGATTTGCATTTCTCTAAACAACGACTGAACTTGATTTGAGGTAAAGTTTGTGCCTCTATCTGTTACTACTAGAGTTGGGGTACCTAATAATGTAATCGTCTCACGTAAGACAAATAGCAATTCTTGCCCATTTAAGGTTTTTAATGGTTTCAATATACAAAATTTGGTAAAGCCGTCTATGATTAATAAAATATATTTAAAACCATCAGCTGATTGTCTAAAAGGGCCAGTGCAATCTAAATGCAACGTGTGTAATGGTATAGATTTTTCGATAGGATGTAGAAGACCTTGTTTAGGACCTGAGTGATTTTTTCGCGATGTGCATATAAGACAATGGAAAATATATTTTTTTGTAAATGCCGCAATACCGGGAAACCAAAAATGTTCCCTTAGTTTGCTAATTGTCTTATCATAGCCAACGTGACAGTTATCATCATGAAAGAGTCGCAAAATACTTAGTCTATAACCTCTAGGTATATACAGTTTGGGGGCAGTTTCAGGACTGTCTATATAATGAAGCAAGTTATTTATAACTACATATTGATTTACATCTAATTCACCAGCTTGAACTTGGTTAATTAATGATTGAGTCTCGTTATCATTACGTTGAGCAATTTCAAGTCATGATGGAGTATTATCAACCTCATTTATCACGTTTATTACTAGAGGGGCTGATTTTATCGGTTGCACAGGGTTGCGACTGAGATAGTCTACATGACCAACAAATTTCCCCTTCTTGTAAACAATTTCAAATTGAAAGTCTTGCATGAAGGTCCACCATCTCGCAACTCTGGGGGATAAATCTTTTTTTACCATAGTAGGCTTAATAGCATTGCAGTCTGTTACTATGGTAAAGTGGATACCCAATAAATACACTCTAAAATGTTTTAAGGCATTATATGTAGCCAATGTCTCTAAGTCATAAGAACAATATCTTGACTCGGCAGGAGATGTTCGTTTACTAAAGTATGCTACAACTTTATTCTGATTATTGACCTTTTGCATTAAAATAGCACCATAGCCTATAGAACTGGCGTCAGTGTGCAATTCAGTTACCAGATTCGGGTCAAATACTATTAATAGAGGTTTAGAGACTAATTTCTGTAAAACATAATCTCTGGCTTGATCTTGCTCGGGACCCCATTCCCATTTTTGATTAGTTTTAGTCAACTTTGTTACACAAGCAGTTCGTGAAGCAAATTCGGGGATAAAACGTCGGAAATAGCTGGCTAATCCCATAAATTGGCGTACTTCTCTTACATTTGTGGGAATAATAATAATTTGTTAGTGAGAGCTAATATTTTACTATCACTTGGACCGACACCATCTGCTGAAATTTTCCTACCGAGATATTCTACTTCTTTTTCAAAAAATTTGCATTTCTTTAGATTAATAGTAAAACCTGCAGAACTAAGTGCTTCTAAAGTTTGTTCTAAATAATGTAACCCTTCATTTTCGTTTTTAAACGGAATCAATAGGTCATCGATAAAGACTAGCAGAAATTTAAGGTGTTGAACGGCTTTACTGATAGCTCTCTGGAAAACTGAAGGTCCATTACATATACCGAAGGGCATTTTTAAAAACTCATAATGCCCGTCCGGGGTTACAAAGGCTGTTAATTTTATTGAGTCTTCAGCCATAGGAATTTGATGGAAGCCATTCATCATGTCAATAGATATATATAACTTAGAATTTCCGAGTTTATCAATTTGATCCTCAATTAGTGGCAAAGGGTATCTTTCCTTTTCAATTATTTTGTTTAAAGGTCTATAATCTATGCACATTCGATCACTTCCATTCTTTTTTTTGACAAGCAAAACCGGACTAGCGTAGGAAGAGTCACTTTCTTGTATTATTTTTTTTTTAATAGGTCATTAATTATTTCGTTAACTTTTTCTCTTTCAACTGGAGCTAATCGGTAAGGACGGTAATGTATTATTTCATCCTTTTTCAATCGCAAATGCATTTTGCCAGTTGTAACTGTGCCAATATTGTTAAAAAATTTAAAAATATCTGTTATCTTTAATTGTAAATCTGTATCTAAATGACATATCAATTCGTTAAGCTTTTGAAATTCTGTATGGGAGGAAGTAGAAACTTGATTTATCACACCCGTTGAAGGAATAGAAGTACGTGTTAATCTACACCCAAAAGAATCCATTACTATTGCAATATCTGGATATTGGATTGAGTTTCTACCAATTAAACAATCATAGTAAAAATCTTTATCTCTGGCTACATTAAACTCAATTTCCAAACAAGTTTCATCAAATTTCACAGGGACAGTCACTTTAGCAAAAATGTATAATTTTCCATTACCAATTCCTTCGAGAAAAGTTGAACACGGTATCATATTACAACCTAACCGCCTTGCAATAGAATCTCTTAGAATGCTACAACTAGCACCAGTATCAACAAGAGCTTTTATTGTCATACCTCTAATGATCACTTTAGTTAACTTTAAATTTGCCTTAGTAAAACAGTTGACATCATTACCCTTTGTTGGTGGAGAATTCTTGGTAGCACGTTGCTTAAAGAAGCAGACTGAATCAGTATGTCCATATTTCTTACAATATGAACATTGAATAGAGGGTTTTAAATCAGTATTGTTATTTTCCCTAGCATTTCTGTTGTGAAAGCATTGGTACTTCATATGACCTGTTTTGTTACAAATAAAACAACGCCTTTCCCCGGATGAATCAGGTTTCGGTCGCTTGCTAAGCAAACTAGATGCCTGGTTATCAGGTTTGTCAGTAGTTTTACTACAAGTATCAAAAGAGCGTTTTTTCGAAACTTTTACATAAGTTGTAAACAAGGAAATCAGTTCTGCAGATGTTTTTACACGACTGTTATAAGAAGCCATTCTCACATTTATGTCTTGTATTCCTCCGCAAACAAGCTCAACTAACTGTTCTTCTGTAAAAGACACTTTAGTATTTCTAAAAAGCCTAAGTTTCTCCCTAGCGTATTCACAATAGGACTCGGCTGTTTCAGAAGTTAATAATACAGCTTTGGTTAATTTGTCAGATAGGTTTCGTTTTTCTGGATATAAATCTTTAATCGATATTTTAAATTTTTCCCACGTTCTACCTTCATCAGGATCCCAAGTTTCATACCATAGTAATGCAGAGCCTTTTAAGGCTTTACCTGCTTTCGCAACGGTCGTGATACTGCTCCATCCAAGATCCGACGCAATGGAATCGATGCTACTGCACCAGCTATCGGCACCGTTGTCGTTTTTCTCCGGATCAAATGGCGGCAAAGTAACGTCGTCTCCTCGATGGGGACCAGCAACTGCATCCCGAATAGCCTTGAGTAGGCCTTCTAGCACTGCTGAATCCACAGAGACCACGTCCACAGTCCTAAAAAAAAATACATATGTAAAATATTGACAATATTCGAATCCCACTTCTGATGTTAAATTAAAAATAATAAGACTGAACGTTATATTTTATAGGTATGTAAATAATAAGATTTTATTATTTTTTTAAAGATTATATTTCCAAGTTAATCATTTAACAACTTTAAAGTATTAATTTGTTTTAAAACTATTTATGACAAACAACAACATTATTATATTTTATAGGTAAGTATGTAAATAATAAGATTTTATTTTTTTAAAGATTTTATTTCCAAGTTAATCATTTAACTAATTTAAAGTACTTATTTGTTTGTAAGCTATTTATGACAAACAACTACATTATCATAAAAGCATTTTATTAACATTTTTAAAGCCATCATTATCACCATTACTATACAATTATAATAATATATACTTAACTTAATTAAACACCAGCTTTAATCACTCCTTTTGGCAGAGCTCCGCTCAGTTCGGCAGTCGATCAGAAAGTGGCCACTCTGTGCGGAGCACGTGCCTTTTATACCCGTTAACAAACAAGTCGGTCGGATTACGTCATCGATAATTACATTTTTTTCTACAAATAAGTATAAAATCCGATGTTAAATACTTATGACATTTAGAAAATAATGATTAAAGTTGACAATAAATCCATTACGTAACACAAACATTGATTTAGTAATTAAACACCACGTGGTTGGACAAAATCAAGTTTAAACTAAAAATACATTGCTAACACAGTAAAATACATACGTAGATTAAGAAACCAACTTCAAAACATTACAACACTTAATAAGTTAAGTTTATGTAATTTTATTAATAAGGTGTACCTAGTTTTTACTTTGAATAAAGTGAAATCAGCTGTTATAGGAACATTTTAGCTTTCCTGTTGATTTAAAATAAAAATGGTTAGAGATACATTCAAATACATTAAGTTGTGATTCAAAACACATTATTGGAAGTAACCAATATGAATACCAGTAAACATAAACACATAGTTTTGGTTTAAGGCACATTTTTGTATTGTTTTTACTAACAAAATTCTTAATAAATCTATCACACACATGCGCCGTATGCTTGTAGTAGTTTACCTACGACGGCGCGGTTGTATGAAGCTTTGTCTCTGTTCCGTTTCTCTACTTTGTGCTTATACCATAGACCTTAGACCATAATAATAAAAATATTTTTTATTAAGTACTAGCTGACCCAGCGGACTTCGTAACGCTTTGACAGTTTCCATGACAACACAACAAAACAAACAAATCATTTTGCACTTATTGGAAAATTAAGTTGTGACTTTTAGTATTTTTCGTTACTTATTTATGTTTTCTCACCGTTTAAACCTTCCCTGAACTTCCATAAATATTTCAAAATCAAAATTAGCCAAATCGGTCCTGCCATTCTCGGGTTTAAGCGTGACAAACGAACAGCAATTGATTTTTATATATATAGATAAATATTATTATATTTATTTGTCCATACAGAGTGGCGTGCCTCGCACCGCGTACCGAGGCGTTGTCTCCTGCTTCGTGCGGGGAAGGCGGGTTTACCTTGCCCCCAGTTTCCCCTGGGTCAAGTACGACCCTAACTGGGGCTAGCTGGCGCTATACGACCCCGGATGGGGTTAGATTGACCCCGGCTGGGGTTAAATTGACTCCGTATGAGGTTAGATTGACCCCGATGTGGGGTTGGAGTGACTTTAAAGTGGTAAGGAAGAACGCTTGTGCTATCAGCGTGTGAAAGAGATTTGAGATTCTAAATTGTTTTTAAAGAGTGGTTTCAAGTGTATCGTAATAAGTCTCCTATTACAGAACATTTACTATGCCGGCATTTGTTGTTGACCAGAGATTTGAGTGACGTTTTCTGTAGTATAATACCTACCTGTCTTCAAAATGCTACTCAAGATCAGATATCGACTTTAGAAACCTTCTGTAATACGTATCTAGGACTAGTTACTGAGCTACTCTAAAAGTGCTCTAAATATGACTCTAAGTATAGCATGCTCCAAAAAATGGTTTGACCCTAAATAATACGTTGGGTCAAAACTAAACCGTCGACGTTGACGTTTGAGTTCCAACTCAAACGTCAACGGACAAACTACAAATTACTGTGAATATTCTTAATATTATAAACCTGAATTACCGATGGCATTTAAGTGTTTAATGTGACCGTACCTTGTTGGTTTGCTTGACTTTCTTTCTACTATTAGGGTCAAAATTACCCTGAATATGATATTGTATTCAGGGTCATATTGACCCTAAATATAGAATATGTTGTGGGTCACAAATTACCCTAGCATTACAAAACATAATACCTCTTATTCCATGACCTGAATTAGGTACCTCAAATAAGGGTCAATAATGACCCTGAATACTACTAAAGTGGTTAGCTAATTTATTCTTACTGTACCAAGGTTTAATTATCTTGACGCGAAGACTATATTGTGGACTAATAAATTACTATAGGTACGGATTTAAAACTGAATTTGTGGCCAGTATGACCTAAATTAAATTTTATGAAATAGGTTATTTTATGACCTAATATACACACGCCTGCACGTCCACTTATCCAAAACTGTCAAACTTCAATAATTTTTTATTGTACATAGGCACAATAACGGACATCAGACAGAAAACTTACAATAATAAAACTAAACAAAAAAATAAAAGTACATGCCTGTGCCCGATTAGAATTAAGCACAACATTTACCAAAATGGTTGACAATGATATGAAAAAATAAGAAAAATTTTGAATTAAAATTGAAAAGTCTTAAAATTTAAGTGTTAAAATTAAATTTAAATTAAATTAAAAGTTAGGTACAAAATAAAAATTTGTGGGGACCGTAGCACTGTAGCAACTACGTAGCCGTAGTAAATGCTGATAAAGCTAAAGCTACGGCCGCTTATGAGACTCGCTATTGTGCCCGCCAGTCATCTTGCGCGCCTCAGAAATGGCACATTTACTTTTGGATCCGCGAAATATAAACTCGTGTGCTACGGTCCCCACAAAACAATAAAAGTATACCTATTATTTCCTAAGAGGCATGTCTATGAGTGATCTCTTGAAATAAAGATCACTACAATTGAAAATATCACAGTGCAAATTTTCGAAAATATTCGACCATATGTGATTTAATAATAAAGTTCAATGTCTATTGAGTAAATATGACAGTTTGTGTTAGTCTGATGCAAGCGTGTGTGTATTGTCATTTTCTAAATTAACGCATAGTTATAAACTCTGTGAGTTTTAGTGTTAACGTGACTCTTATGCCGGTAACACACCTTACTATAGATTTGCGCAATCTTTTTTAATCATTAATAAATAAAACATAAATTAATAATTTGGGATTTGCCCAAAATGTTTTTAAGAACAAGGGTATTAAAAACTATATTAGTAAATATTAAACTCAATTAAATAAATAAAAAACGAGCAAGCCTTACAGTAGTCGCATATGATGTGTAACATTTGACATCTCACCTTAGTAATAAGCAATTTTAACATTATGTTCTGAAAAGAATGGGTCAGGTATTATTTGAAATTATTTTTCATAACAAAGAATAATTCTTTTTAATAAAAATTGTATTTTCTTTAATTGACACTAAGGGGCTTATTAATAAACAAAGTGTGAGCTTGGAGTAGCTACTCCGTGTTTTGTCTCTTTTACTCTAATATGAAATGAAATTTACATGACGGGAACAAAACGCGGAGTAACTACTCCAAGCTTACACTTACGTTTATTAATACGGGGGTAAGAGTAATGCGATACCGCGCGCTCATTCGTCAAATCAAATGGCGCGCGCTTGCGCGCTTCCCCGACTTCCTGTTACACACTTCCGTCCCAGAGGAAAGATGTTACACGTCACACACTTCCGTCCCATTACACGAAATCACTCCCACAAATTGCAAGAAAGATAGAGGAAAGATGTTACACATCAAAAATAATTAAAAGCGTCTAATACAAGAAATTTGCAACACAAGTTTTTAATAAAAATGCTTAAAAAGGTATTTTCACGTAACTAAAATGAGCGTATAAAACTGCATAGTTTTATAAAGAAGTAACGTCATCTACAAAAACAATGTTATTAATGTATCTGTGCATTTTTCGGTTCCCATTCTTCTCCACAGCAAAATAAACACGTTCTGAATGGGTAGTAAGTAAGTAAAAAAATGTTTGGACGAGTGAAAATCTTTATATTTTACAGTTAAAAAAATATTTAATCCATAAAGTTAAAGTGTTAATGTGTTTATAGGGGTTAAAAGTATTTTAATATAATTGTGATGATTTGTGCAACTTTATTGTATGGTGTGCGACCGACATTATACTTTGACTGTGTCAAAAATGTGTTCCAAATATTAATTGTTAGTTCATAAGAAACAAAAAACGTTTATGTAAAGAAAAAAATGAGATTTTTTGATCACTCAATTAGGTAATTTTAATTTAATGTTGGTATTGCATACCTTAATATTGGTAACTTTTATTTGATGTCGAGTGAACTCAAACTTTATTTTCTTGACCAGTGTTATAAATTTAGGCTATTTTATTTATTTAATTTGATGTCTCCGTTTCCTTATTTTTGGTACATCGTCCGGCCTATAAACGTCTGTGAATGTTGATCTAGCATCAGCAGCTGACAGGTTGGTAGGTTTAATCACTGCCACCTTATAAATTAGAGCAACGGCTTAATTAGCCTTCCGCTGCTAATGGAAGTAGCTTTGATAACTATGTGCTAACTAGTGACCAACCCAAGATTCGATTTCGGCTAAAAAGTAAAGTTTCGGCAACAGCTCTGGTTTCGGCCAAAAATCGGCCGTAACTTTGGCGGCGCCGGCTTCTGTCAAAAACGTAGCCAAGGCCACAACAATCGATTGTCACCGGTGATATTGATATTAAAATTGTCACAAAATTATTATGATATATATTTTTTTTTTATTCTCGTTTTTGTTTATGTAAACAAATAAATTTTGAAATTAGAAATGTCACAAAAATACTATGATAAATTTTAAATTATTTACAATTAAGTATGTAGGTACCTAATAAATACCTAAGTCAAAATTGTCACTGGTGACTTTGAATACTCGCTGATATATAGTGTAAAAACTATTGTCATCAGTTTAAAATAGGGCATGAATACCGTTGATAAAATGGTATCGATACTTCTGTCAAACGAAGATAGTTACCGGTAAAAAAAGTAGCGGTATAGCTAGCAAGCTAACCTTGGTATCGTTACCTGGGTGACATTTTTACCGGTACATTAACTAACCGCTCTTAACGTTACTTACCGGTACTCATAGCGGGAATTTAGTAACGGTATCAAGCCCTGTTTAAACTTCGCACCCCAGATCTCATAAAACACTATAATAGCGCTGATTATGCTGATACTGAATTTCATTAGTTGAGGTTCCCGGGTGAAGTGCGCTTCCATCATTGGCCTTATCATCACTATCAGATGAGATCAAGGCACTGTGCTTACCCGTAAAATAAAAAATATATAAAATGTATAGTCGACAATAAAATTACTTTACCACCTTTTTTTCTTTTAGTTGATGGCTTCGTGCGTTAGCACATTTAGCCAGTGTCAAAATAATTTTCTTACTATTAATTTAAATAGATAATATCTCTTTTGTTAATTTAAGATGATGATGAATGATAATAGTAATGAGAAGTGAGAAAACCCCTCGAGTATCTCTGTAAAGATGTGGAGGCTTTACTAAGACCTCACGCGGACTTCTTAAGAGAATTTGAAGTGACGTTGCACTGTTTTGTTTTATTTGCCAATGCTAATGGACACGAACACTTAACGGTTAATAATCCTCAATTATTTCACATTAATATTTGACGTAAGAGAAATTTTAGAAAATAAAACCGCAGGCATGGCTCTTAACTTTGTCGCCAAGAAGTCCTAGCGAAATATTGTAATAGAAGTTTTTATCAAAAGTGGTAAAGCAATTTCATGGTCGATTATACCTTAATGATGAAACCTATAACTTTACCTGTTTGACAGAAAATAATTGCGTGCGTGTGATAATCGTACGTGATTTTCAACCTTATTCATTTCGCATAAGGATCACCTGCGCTGCTTGGATTTTCCATGTTTACTTTTGGTTAATTGTTAATTAATAGTTTTATTTTGTGATATAATAAATAATGGTGTTTTAAATATTGTTTTCTTAACTTTACACCACTACACATTGAAATGAAATACTTTTTATGAATCTACTGTGTTTAATTCAATCCGAACGTCTCGGAGATTCTAGTAGTGGGCGGGCGATGTGGATGGCATCACTCAAACCTGTGATGCCATCCCCTCTAGAACCGTCTGCGGGTCTTTCGATCACATGACTTGAGGGACCCTTTAAGTTTCTCGCCGCCCACTGAAACAAGTCAAGTTGCGCAGTAAAAACATCAAGCTCTTTTAAAAAAAAAAGCAAGATGTTGTTTAATTTCGAATTAATTATGAGACGACCAACAACTCAGTCTCCCTGTGACCACGGACCGTTTCTCGCCGCCCACTGAAACAAGTAAAGTTGCGCGGTAAAAGCTAACATCAAGCTCTTTCCAAAAAAAACAAGATGTTGTTTAATTTCGAATTAATTATGAGACGACCAACAACTCAGTCTCCCTGTGACCCTGCAAAGAGTCTGAAACATCAAGATGAAATTAAATGTAAAAAAAATATATATCAGCTCTCAGTTGCACTAGCTAGCTCGAAAAAGGTTTCTTTTATAGATCAAAATAATGTATGTACGAGTTTTTAATTAAATCGGACTCAGTGTGCTACCATATTTTTATGCTTATTTTTATTATAGGAGATCTTGATGAACTAATGATTTCACGAGGATCCCCTGGGGGATCAGGCTAGGGGATCCTGGTGAACGAACCCCTCCGTTCATGTCGTAAGAGCTGGCTAAGAGCCGAGGGTTACAACACGCTCGCACATCAGGCGATCGGCTGCAACCCATCACTGATGCCATCTATTCCACCACGGAGTGTGGCGTCGTGGTCACTAACGAGTTTACGCAAAATTGGTGTTTTTGGTCCTCTGTACCGTCTGCCCCTTTTTGGGGAAGGACGTGAGAATACGTAATGTATATATGTAAAATAACGCAAGTAAATTCGTAAGAAGTGATTTTAATGGTGTTAAGTGTTGGAGATAACATTCGATATGACAGCTTTAGTTTAAATGTACAGTCGCCTGCACGTTAACCTAGCGAAAACTGTCAAATCTCTTCAATACCCCTTTCCACACGAACTGATACGATCGTGCGCTTCGACCACGATCAAATTTGACCCTTAACGCCAATTGTTACGCCTGTTTTAGGCGATCGATCGTGTAAGACCGGATTTTTTTAATGGAAGAAATAAAAAAATAATAGTAAAATGAAAAGAAATAAATGTAGGAAGCCGGCGGGCGTTCCAAAAAATCTATATTAATATAGATAAAGCTGAAGAGTTTGTTTGTTTGAACGCGCTAATCTCAGGAACTACTGGTTCGATTTGAAAAATTCTTTTTGTGTTGGACTATCCATTTATCGAGGAAGGCTTTAGGCTATATAACATCGCGCTGCGACCAATAGGAGCGAAGCATCAGTGAAAAATGTTGCAAAAACGGGAACAAGAGCCTAAAAAATTAAAAATACTGCCGAAAGTCACTATTCCACGCAGACGAAGTCGCGAGCACAGCTAATAACGAAATAAATATCGACGATGATCATAATATTAGTCGACGACTCGTTATGAACTATAGCCAGGCGATTTTAAGTCGAGATTCCGTCCGAGACGTCGCGATCGCGGTCTGAAAGGGCTACATTTTCAACCATATGACTTAACAATTAAGTTCAAAGTCTATTGAGTTAATTTGACAGTTGTGGTAGGCTGATGTGCAAGCAGGCGTGTGTACAGTATGTTCACTTAAGTGCAATACAAGTGCTATAAAATAAAATAGTGAAAAGGAATCATAATATAAAACTAAATATACTTAATAATTTTCTGTTTACTTTTTTTTTCTGTAAAAATAAAAGTTGCATTTAAATGGACACTGTAGATTTAAATTTTATGATTTGCCATTTGATTTGGCAATTATGAGGTCACACAATGTATTGATTATTGTTATTAATACAACTAAGTTCCTATATTAGTAATTTAATTTTACTTATTGTAAATAAAAATATCTTCCATTATAATATATTTTATGCCTTATTGCTAAATGTTTATTTTATTCCGTGTTTAAAAGATATACACAATTATTATTTACTTATTGTAATGTAAAAAAAATATATAAATAATAATAATAATACAAATATGACACATATCTCTTCGTATTTATGGTACGGTAATGTATTTTTATTTTTCTGTCTTAAATATGGTAATGATACAATTTCAATTATACAATTCTACATAATAAGCTTTGACTGGGGTTAACACATTGGAAGATTTTTATGTAACATACCTAAATAAAATTGGTGTTAAAATTTACTAAACACAATTACACAATAATTCTAAAAAATTGGTATATTAGGTTTTTTTTTGTGCAATAATAAATAACTTCTAATATATTTTTTTGTATAATCTTGATGTTTTTTTTTTCAATTGTACAGAATATCTAATATATTATATTATAAAGCTTAATGTGGTGTAAAAATCTATGTAAAAAAAGTCTGATCTTACGTTATTTACATTAACTCCGTTATTTACACTAATTCCGTGAGATAATTTATGATAGGTTCTTGAATATACCAGATCGGTAAGCGACTTTCCTAAGAGTCGTTTGACATTTTACCATTCCATACAAGCGTCAAGTTCAAATTTTTTAAAACCCACAAGCCAAATTTAATTAAACTTTCTATGGACGATTTTAATGAAACTTCATAAGAGAAATAGATAAATGCTGTCAGTTAAAAGAAAAGGTAAAGTGCGTTTAAAAAAATTAACTGTTGAGATCTCTGTATTGTCTCTCTGTATTACTTTTTTATATTATCCGGTATGGGTAAAATAATATTTAATTATTATTTGCTTCAAAGAACTTTCATTAGAACTTGTGTTATTATTAAATAGATTTATTGATTATGTAAATAGCTGTAAACAATGAACGCTCCCACTGCACCCGCCCGTTCATTGTAGGAAGTGAAATTATTTTCTAAATTTTTCGATATTACTAAGTATATTTGTATGAATACCATAAGACTGTGATTCACGTTATAATGTTAGTATATGTGCTGTAATAATACAAAGCTCATGTTTGTGTTTGTAATATAATTGATATTGTTGGAAATATGGGTTTTATTAAGCGGCAGTTCAGTGGAGTGCCAAGTCCAAGAATAATATCTCAACAGTATAGAAACTTGTCGCCCTATGTTATTAGGTTCTTACCTATGAAATTGACGTTTTATTTCTCACTTATTAAAAGGTCTAAAAGTCAATACCGGTTGTTAATATTATTATATATATCTTTAATTAGGACTATGTTATTTAGGCTTCAGTAAACTAATAACAATGATTATTAATTTTCTGTCTTTATCGCCCAATATTTTTTTTTAAATTTACTACTTTTATGTTCGCGGAATTGTCTTTTTGTTTCATTGTAGCTTTGAAGAGACTTGATTTTTTTTCATTTTAATGTCTGCTTTATTTAGCTAGTGAAACAAACACACTACTCTACAGTTTTTATAGTGTTAACATAAATAGATGTCAAGAAAAGCAAAAAAACGTTAGTATGAAAAATAAAATTTTATAAAAAATCTTCATACAAAACGTCAATTTCATAGGTAAGGACGTAATATATTATAAGTTAGCTGTGGTAGAGACACAAGTTACTTTGACAAGGTACAATTGTGCTTATTTTTTTTATTAGATTCCACGAACGTTCACCAAGAATTACAAATAAGATAGAAATTAATTGACTTCAAGAGTTTATGGCATTGGTGGTCCAATGGTGTTCTACAAATGAGTTTATCATCATCATCCACACCAGCTTATTTTATGTCCCCACTGCTGGGGCACGAGCCTTCCCTAAGGGTGGCAACACCACAGTGAAAACGCGTCGTAAACCACCTAGCTCGTGATGAAAAATCTAGGTAGGTCCAACTTCAGCAAAGAGGTCAATCGTCGAAACCAATTAGGCTGTAAGCTACGAAATATCTTTACGGCCGATATACCGCAGTGTCTAAAGACGAAAGTCTTTGACCAGTGTGTGTTGCCAGTGATGACATACGGGACTGAGACGTGGTCGCTCACTCAAAAAATAAAATCGCCTCATAAAAAGGCTCAAGGTCACACAAAGAGCAATGGAGAGGGCTATGCTCGGGGTTTCTCTGCGTGATCGAATCAGAAATGAGAGGAGGTGGGCAGGCCTCCAACAAGGTGGACCGACGATCTGACGAAGCTAGCGGGAAGCCGCTGGATGCAAGCAGCACAAAACCGGTCATTTTGGAGATCCTTGGGGGAGGCCTTTGTCCAGCAGTGGACGTCTTTTGGCTGAAATGATGATGAAATTACTTAATAATATTTTTTTTAGAAAAAACCAGATGTCACCACTGACTTTGTTCACATTGGTGACAAATGAGAAAAAAATCCCATTTATTGCCAGTGGTGACAAGGGAAAATGAAATCCTAGTTATCGACCGTGGTGACAATCGGGTGAAGGAATACTCTAATCGTGGCCAGATGGTAACGCTTGAGATTAAAAAATTTACATCAAGAATGGCTGACATCGATGCTTATTATACTTAGCAAAACGACTTTAAAAATTTGCGTTTATTATTTATTTTATTATAACAGTTCTCGAGTGGCGACACCGTACCGGAAAAAGCAGTGTGGGCAGACCTCCAGCAAGGTGGTCAGACAATCTGGTAAAGATCGCAAGAAGCCGCTGGATGCGAGCAGCACAAAACCGGTCGTTGTGGAGATCCTTGGGTGGCCTTTGTCCAGCAGTGGACGTCTTTTCGCTGAGATTATATTTATTAATTGTGATAAAAACGACATAAATCCATTACACACAATTTAAAATGTAATCTCCTCAAGTTGTTTTTATATATCTTTTCTTATCACTGATGTTGCATTAATCGTCCTATATATTCGTCACCTACAGATAAGGTAAGCAAATTGGACGGTAATTACATCAGTATGTTTACTAAGTTACAATACATAGTGTTTTTGTTAAATTAATTATTTTGTTAGTGAAGAAAGAAAATGGCGATCGCCACAGGAATGCAAATTGATTTTAGGAAGTTTTGTGACGTCGCATCGGTGATAGAAGTTTTCTATGAAGATGAGCAGGTTAGTTGATTTCAACATTATCAGTATCATCATCATTCGATGATGGAAAGGACAAACAACTTGATACGCTACTTCATCAGCTTTGAAAAATTAAGGAAAACTTCATTACCTACTTATCTATTTACTAATAAATAAAGTCTAAAAATGAGGAGCTCGAGACGCAGTGGTTACCGCGCCCGGTATGCTAGTACTAGGTTAAGCAACTTTCGCAAAGACCGGTCATCGGATGGGTGACCGGATGGGGAAACATTTATCATCTCGAGCTCCTCCGCGCCTCGGAAGGCACGTAAAGCCGTTGGTCTCAGCTGCATTAGCAGTTAACAATCACCAATCTGCATTGGGGCCGAGTGGTGGTTTATGGCCCCTTCTCCCTATCCATCCATAGGGAAGGGGCTCGTGCCCCAGCAGTGGGGACAAAATAAGCTGATGATGATGATGAAAAAGTCTCTCAATAGTCTGCAATATGTGTGTTTATTAGTTTTGTTTTGATGTTTCGCATGAATTTAATGATTCCACTTTGCCCCACCAGTGGGGCAACTTGGTGGGGCAAAGTGAAATAATTCATTGAGAAAAAGCAATGCTATCAAACTTATTTTCGACCAAACTGGCGTATCATTTGGTTTTTCCTTTCCACTATCGATAACGTCCTACCGCCTGGGTATAGAGAAATTCAAAATATCTTTATTCAAATTAATTTAATTCGTAAGATCTTTTGAATCTGTCACATAGCCTGATAGGTCTTTCCACAAGTATAGTCGACCATGAAATTGCTCTATCACTTTGAGAAAAACTTCCATGACAATAAAATTTCGCTAAGGCTCATTGTCAATAATGACAACGTATCTGTCACTTAGCCTTTTAAACAAAAATAGAACTTGTTGTTTTATTCACGTTTTCCCTCCTTCCTATGATATGGGGTCCTTCAAGAGAGGCGTGAAGAAGCACCTTGTGGGCCGGCAGAGTGAAGGTGACTGATGCTACGTTTGTTTCCACGCTGCACCAGTTGTCTTCGCGTCTGGACTTCATTTCCACTTAACATCAGGTGGGATGGAGTCATTTGCCGAGCTAAGTATAAAAAAAAAAAATAATAATAATATTCTATGCAAACAAAATTCACTTCTAAGGTGGTAAAGCAATTTCATTGTCGACTATACCTACCTACAGACGCTTAAACATCAATATCAACCTATTCAAAATGCACTTATTATAAAGTAAATGAATATTTAATTATTTGCTACATGTACAAAAATACAATAGATGTTTCTAAATGTTTAAGGTAGCTATAGGTATACAACGTGTAACGACAAGTGTGGTCAAAATGAATAGATCCAAAGTGTATCCCATCTAGAACTTGTACGTGTTGTTATTAAGACATAATTATTAACTTTAATTTGTCATGCAATGGTTAATGAAATATTTATATTTGTGAAGTGAACACGCCAGGCGCGCATAAGCAAGCTGCAGTGATCATAAATGTTAGTACACGGAGGTTACTAAACCACAGGGCTGAAACTTGTTTATTTTGACGTGACGTCACAATAGAAATATCAAATTAAAAATTGCATGCACATTAAAGTTAATAATCATGACTTAGTAACTCTGCATACTAGACTTCATTCACTTAGTTACTTCAAGTCACTTGCTACATTTAAGATTAAATTTCATTCTTTTCTTTTAGCTAGGTCTCAGTCTGCAACAACTGTATTGTATGTAGGTATATGTAGTTTATTATAACAATATATATTAGTAGGTATTATGTATATATTATATATATTACCTATTTTATTAATATAATTTTTTTTGTTGTATTTTTGCTAGTTGCAGGTGCACTACCTCTCATTATCTCCTAATCTGTCCTATGCCACAAAGGTTGTCTGGAAGAGATCTCTTTAAGCGATAAGACCGCCTTTGCCTACTATTATTTTAAAATTTCCTGTTATTTGTTTTGTGTATATTTGTGTAAGCAATAAAGTGTTTATCTATCTATCTATCTATCTAGATCGGATACACTTTGGATCTTTTCATTTTGACCACACTTTTCTGTTACACGTTGTATAAGTAAGTTTAAAGTATAAAAATAAAAAATAACTTTATTTTTCATTACTTATAGGTTTTTTTTGAGATTGACATCGATATATTTAACACAAATACCTAAATAAATAAAATATATTGTTTGTCAGCGTCGGCGTCTTTTGAACTATAGCTAGACCACTTAACTGAGTCCTCGCCTGCGGTAGGTACGCGGCGAACGGATTTCTAGTTTCATTGAGTTTTTTCTATCACTGCTGACTATGACTGCCGTAGTATAACGCGCAATGAACTAGAAATCCGTTCGCCGCGTCGCAAAACGCTCGTACTCATGGCAGAGTTCCTACGTACCTCCCGCCCCGCGTACCTACCGCAGGCGAGGACTCAGTTAAGCGGTCTAGGTATAGTTGTTTTTTAATGGTTAAAGTGCTGTGCTGTTATTGTGTTGTCTTGTTTTTATTGAGTTGATGTGCTATGCTTGTAATGTATATAACCCTACTTTAATTTGTTGGTATATATGAGGACCTAAATTGGCCTTTTGTTGCTATTTGTAAGTTTCTAAACGAATTGAGAATTGTACGAAATGCGAATCTGCACCAATCCCGCCACACTCAAAGTAATACAGTTGTCGTGTTGGGGATGATTCGCTCTTCCCAACATAATAAATTAATATAGTCATAATAACAATGAGTAGGTAGATAATAATACAAAAGGTAAGCATTACAATGTATGTGTGGTCTATGGCCGATATGAAAACGTAACTTCACTCGGAATCTTCAGTGTTGGGGAACTGGCTATATCTTATCTGTGTGCGTGTGTTTGTGTTTAAAATGTGTGTGTTCACTCATGTATTATATGACCCTGATAGGGTATATTCCGGGTGAAATGGTGTCTTCATCTTTGACGTTTCATTAGAATAAAGAATTTTACGCAAATCAAACACTATAATAAAAAATATTTTTTATTATAGAAAAACAAGCAACTGGACTTTTAACATTTTCACTTCACTATTCATTCACTTAGTTACATACATTTTACCTATTCAACTTAAATTATCCTACTTTGCTTTAAAATGCAAGAAAAAAAAAAGAGAAAGTTATACTTATTAAAATACTCTTACAAAAAGAACTAATGAAAACATTATCATCAGTATTCATTATTTTGTACTTATTATAGGCAGGATACAATTTTTACTAGAAAAAATCAACCAAGTCCAAACATCCATCCGTTGAAGCGTGAAGATACACACACAAAAACTTTCGCATTTATAATATTAGTATGATTATTGCTTATAAGTCTGGTGAAAATGAGCATTAGACTAATTATAGGTAGGTAGTACATTGTTGTGGACTGTAGTTTTTTTTCTTTTTAAACCTGTATTTGTATACCTTAACTAAGGTGGAAATGTAGTGAGACCTATATACTCATGACATCATTGTAATAATTGTTTCACAAATTAAATATTCTATTCTATTCAAGTTTGAGAAGCTCGAGTGGGACTCGAACCCACGACCTTTGGATAACTGGCCCAATGCTCTGACAGCTGAGCTACCAAAGCCCCAGAAGACACGTTAAAAGTTTCTAGTAGTTTGTGATTTAAGCTGATTTACGAATCGTGGGTTCAATTCCCACTTAAACTTCCGGAGGGAGGCCAGTTGATTTTTTCTAGTAAAATTTAATTTTATAACTATCTATTGAATTGAGTGTGAATGCAAAATTCCAAATAATATAATTATTATAGGCATATTATATTCTGAAATCTATGGGTACGTATTATAATGCCAAAATTTCATAATACCTACAACTAAAATCCCTACGCTTAACCTTTTCACCGCCCAACTATCCTGCACGCGATGTCCCGCTGTACGCCAACGTATAAATGTATTTTAATAAAGTAGGTACAAAGAAGAACTTCTATAAAAGTGCTGGCGTGGACGGCACGAAAATCTCGAACTTCTATAGAAGTTGTTGGCGGTAAAAAGATTAAAACATCGAAAATCAAAATACAGAAAATACGAAATACCTATACCCGATATACCGAAGTTCGATATGTCTATTTTCAAAAGACCGAAAGTTCAAAATACCGAAAATTAGTAGCAATACTAGCTGCCCTACTCCTGTAGGTCACGTGATAGTGAACGAGAGTGCGGCAACAGTGACGTTACCTTGAATTGACGTACGAGCTGTACCTACCGGCTAGGGTTGAGCCACACATAGTTAATTTATTATTGTGTGAATTTGGGTGTCTTATAAATATTATAAATGAAACATAATTTAGGTGTACACTATAAAACACTTATATCATTATAAAGTACAATCGTAATCAAATATTAATGCTGCTGCGGAAGCTGTTGTTGCTGTTTATGTGGTAAAACTTGCGAACATAAAGGTAAATGAGGAGACGGTAACGCTTTTCGGTTTAAAATCTTGCACTTAGAATGTTGTACTATGAATTGTTCATCGAAATGTATTTTACAAACTACATAAGACTTATGGTTTTTATTCATCAGGTCTTGTCGTGATATCAATTGAAGCCAACTCACATAAAACTAATAATTATAATAGTTCCAGGCACATCAAACTAGATTATCCTCAATGCTCAAGTGCGATTGCGATTTATTCTTACGATATTAGGTAGTTAGGTATAACTACAAAACGGATACCTAGCTAACTGAAGTGATAAATGCTAACTTAGCATCATTAGTAATAACGAAAAAAAATTCTCTTACCTTGTTTTATCTGTCGGCAAAGTAAAAAAGGACAAACTGGGATTATGCTTGCTTGTGTTGAGACATCCCCATACACAACAGGTTTTTTTTTCCAGATATTTTCGATAGGCACCCACCTATTGGTGGCACTTCACATGGCTATTTGTATTCGCGTATTTGCCATATTTGGCAAATAATTGCCATATCCACACATGGTATTTATTTGCCAAATATGGCAAATACGCGAATACAAATAGCCATGTGAAGTGCCACCATATAATATGCAACAAAACTCGCAATCGCGACACCCAAACCAAAAAATATACGTGTATACTGATCGGCAGCGCTCAGTGACATACTTGTTATTCTCCGTTACTACAGCAACATATTACGCTGCCCGAACCGCGTTTGCGGGGACAGCCCGCGTCATCGCGTACTCCTTTCCCGTGTGCTAGTGTAGGTGAACTACGAGCTTGTGTGCGTGCGTTTCGGAGCGCTTGTATGAAGTTGCCGCACTCTCGTTCACTCTGCCTATACCTACAGCAGTAGGGCAGCTAGTTCGGGATTTTATACTTTCGGTGTTGTGAACTTTCAATATTTTAAACTTTCGGTCATATAAACATTCGGCATTTTAATATTCGACCTTTCATTCATAGGTCTTGTGAAATTCGGTATTTTGAACTTCGGCATTATTATAATACGTACCCTTTCAGAATGCCTGGTGCCAGTTTCATAGTTTTCCGTTTTGAAAGTTGATTCAATCCTTACCAATCAAAGGAAACATTTAGTAGAATCATTTTACTTAACGAATATTTTTCACGACGGCTCAACGGATTTGGATGAAATTTTGCACATAGACAGTCCATGACCCGGATTAGGACATAGGATACTTTTTATCCCGATAACAGGTTACTGTGGGATAGTGTAGTCCTAGCGAACAAAGTCGCGGGCCACAGCTAGTGGTGAATAAAACTCACTAGGCACCTCAAAAACATTAAACTAAGTTTTTATGGTGGCGACTGACCGGAGCGTATCATCGTAACGTAAGCACATTAGACTATCCAAAACTGTCAAGTTTCCTCAATAAAAATTCAACCATAAGCCATAGACATAAAGTTGACAAGACGATTGACGACCTCTGCTTGCACGCCGGACTTTGGGCGGCACTAACTCTTAGGTCCCGGGTCCGATTCCCGGTCGGGTCAATGTCGAAAACGAACTTTTCTATATTGTCTCTCTTTTACTCTAATATGAAATGAAGTTTACATGACGGGAACAAAACACGGAGTAACTACTCAAAGCTTACACTCTGTTTATTAAAACATGGGTAGTGTACAAAATGTAACAAAAAGGTGCGGTAATATCCTTTCGGCACATGCTATCCGTTTCCCAAAACACCCGTTCCCATCATTATATTTTCCTAAATTACCCTTTTCTCAAAATATGCGTTTCCTAAATGACCTGTTTCTTAAAATATGCGTTTCCCAGTTTAGACCTACCTATGTGCTTAACTACAAAAAAAAATTGATTGTACAGTAAAGAGAGGGGCTCTTCTAAAACAGGTTTTTTCAAACTTGAGCGTTTCCCAAATTTTTTGACCATAGGCTTTTCGCTAGTGTCCCACGTTTTTGCATAAGAATATTATTTTTGCCTGTTAGCTTTACTGGTCGATATTGGTTTCAATGTATTCATAATTTATCAAATTACTAATTAAATATATTAAACGGCTACAAAAATATACCCATTGCTTTAAGAAAGGAAAAAAACTAAAACACTAAAGTTTGAAATATATGAAAAATCATTTGTCCCATTTTTATCACAAAACTTTCAAGCAGATTTTTATCATTATTTTCAAGGAACCCTCTATATTTTAAGAACTAAATCGATAGATTTTGAGTAAAAATATAATCAAGTGGCGTTTTTAAACGTTTTAGTGTGGATAATTCCAACATCATCGATAAAACATATTGTCCCGTGAAAAGTTCCAAAATCGTAATTCCAACTTTGTTACCAAAATTTGCCAAAATAGAAAATTCAAATTATGGTAAACTACATATTATATCTTGGCAACACTTTCTACATGAAACGCCATTCCGCCATATTGTGCTAATGTCATTTGGTGTCGAGACACGCTCCGCGGAACACCTTACGCTGTGTTGATCAAAAACTTTTTCAATTTTTGTTACCAGTTTTTGAGGTAAGTAACTCAATAATTAACGTCCATTATAATGTGCTTTAACTTATTTTCTTAACTACAGTTTGATGCAATAAAATCCTAGTTACACTTGTTTTTTACAATTACAAATATTTTTTGAAGATTTTACATCATGACTTCGTTACTTCTGTTTTGGTTACTTTCACATGGTATCGTATAATCGGAACGGCAAAGTAACAAAACAAGAATTGATAAAGCCATGTTTACATGTTAACCGACTTCAAAAAATGAGGAGGTTCTCAGTTCGTAGGTTTTCTTTTACGTTTAATCTAGGTACTCGATTATAATTAATTAATGAACTATGTATCTAATTTAAATAAGGCTGTAAACTGTATTGCGACTTTTTTGATAAATAAATATTCTCGGAGGTAGTACCTACCTTCCTTCTAATCGAAGGGTAACTTGTGTTAAAAATACTAAAAATTTGTAAATAGGTGTATCAATATTTTTTTTTGTAAACAGGAATTCGTAGGTTGATTTATTGAGTCAGTGTACGTGCGTGACAGTCCACTACCGCTGCGCCAATCGATTTTGTGAGTATAGATATGCATAATTTTCAATAAGTTTTGGGTTTAACACTAATAAAGAAAAAGATATTATCAAAACTATTGCTCAAAATGAGATTGTTACACGACATAAAGCGAAAGTATTTATTGCTAAAAAAATTGGTTTAAATGTAAGAGTTCGGGATAAGAAATCAAAGCCCAGAAATTTGTTAAATGTTGCTTCCATAACACAGTTTTTTAATAGGGATGATGTTAGCAGGGCCACCGCTGGCAAACGAGAATTTAAAACGTTGAAAAAGAACAGGCAGCAAATAAGGTATCTTAATAATACATTAAAAGTTTTACATGAAAAGTATAAGTCAGAAGGTGGTCCTGCTTCTTTTACAACTTTTTGCCGATATAAACCGTTTTATGTTCTTTCACCTACTCTTAATAACAGAAATACTTGTCTTTGTGTAAAGCACGATAACATGTGTTTTAAGTTAGCAGCACTTAAACGTTTTAAAGTGATTAACATTAGCAACACTCATGAACTCTTAAAGAAAGTAGTGTGTAATATTGAATCATTTGAATGTATGTATGGTAAATGTGATACATGTAAATCCTGTTCTCTAGATTACAATTTGGGAAATAACATAGCATCTCAAGAAATCAGTTGGCAAAAGTGGGAAGTACAAGACCACACATACAAAAAACAAAGCACAAACAAAGACAATGAAAAAGAAGTTAAAACTAAAAAAACAGTTAAATCACTAAAAAATGGAACGGTAACAGAGTTGTTAAAAGAGTTTAAACCAGATCTAATATTATTTAAAATTCATAGTTACAATATGTGGCACCAAATAGAACAACACAAGACTTGTATTGAAAATTTAGATAATGATGAAATAGCTGTGCATTGCGATTTCTCTGAAAACTTTGAATGCAAAATGGCAGAGGAAATCCAGTCAATGCATTTTGGTGCCAGCAGAGTTCAGGTCACTCTAACATACGGGTGTTATATTTTTCAAAGGCGGACAAAAATCCTTTTGTACTGTTTCACCTTCCAATATTCATCAGCCACATGCCATATGGGCTCACTTAAAGCCTATTATAGAGTTGGGAAAATCATTGGTTTCAAATCTTAAAAGAATATATTTTTTTTCGGACGGTCCTAGCACCCAGTACCGTCAGAAAAAAAATTTTTTCTTATTAATTATTTTTCGGCCTTCTATTGTATAGATATTAATTGGTCGTTCTTCGAGAGTGGCCACGGAAAGGGTGTGGCTGATGGTATTGGAGGGGTCGTAAAGAGAGCTCTTGACAGACAAATTAGTTACGGTAATGACATAATTAATGCATTTGACGTTTACACCACATTAAAATCGTGTGTACAAGCTATCAGCATATTTTTCATATCTGAAACAGATATCAATAATAATAGCCAATTAATACCTGCTGACCTACAGACCGTAAAAGGGACGATGAAAATTCATAAAGTTATTTCAACGCAAGGAACTAATGTTATTGAACACCGTATCCTTAGCTGTTTTTGTAACAAAATATGTTGCAAATGTTACAATCCAATGATATATGAATTTCAATATGACAAACCTATAATTTCAGATCCTAGTAATGAGTATGGTTCACCGACAAATTGTGTTGTTTCTAATAATATCTTGAATCAAAATGACGATAGTACGAATGCGTTTTCTGTAGAAATTGATCTAATAGATAATATTCATGCTCATTCGAAAGATGACAGTGTTTGGGCTATCGATGATATTGGAAATGCAGAAAACAAACAAACTTTTACATCAAACTGCGAACAGGGCAAAAACTTATCACCCACAAAAATCAATACAACGCTTACGGAGTTAAAAAATATTGAAAACGTTTCATCCAATTTAGTAAACTCTTTAATATCTATTACCGAAATAAAGACAGCTTCAAGTTGTAATACTTTGAAAATTTATAATCAAAATATTAAAGATGCAAATCCATCTCTTACTGAAATTCAACCAAAAGAAGTACTTTTCGAAGCTAAAGCAAATACTGATCTTATTGTAGGTGAAACGCCACATAAAGAAAACAAAATTCCAAAACTAATGGTTATGTATCCGTCCACATCAAAAGCTGGTTTAGATACTCTGAAAAAATCTCAAATTCATACCAAACCTGCTAAAAAACTAATGGTTATGTATCTGTCCTCATCAAAAGCTGGTTTAGATACTCTGAAAAATTTTAACAGTCATACCAAACCTGCCAAAAAGTCAATACAGTTTGCTATAAAACGTCAAGTAACTTGTACTAAGTGCGATGATTTCGTGTCATTAAGTGAGTTAGTGAAATGTATGAGTTGCAAAAAATACTACTGTGTCAAATGTACAGAGGGTCAGACATATTTTGATTATATTTGTAACAATTGTTTTGGAGACAGCGAATAAATGCTAGGACCATTTTAAATTACCTAGCAGTACGTAAACATAAACTCTAATACTTTCCTTACATTGTTTAACAGGTAAAATACGTGCCTACAGATATGAAAATGGTGATTTATTTTGATATTGATAAGGTAATAACGAAGTCTGACTTAGTGCTCTATCTCAATAACAATTGCTCGTGGCCATGGGGGTCCACACATTTCATACTATCCGAAAAATGTTTTGGTTGTGGTGCTGCGACCAACTCATCATCTTTCACGCTTCCTCATTTCGCATTTGCCATGGATCGTGAACATGTAGAAATGTTACTAGGAAGTATTTTCTTTTGGTGTAGAATGTGCAAAATATTTTCTGTGTATAATCATTATCCCGAAGACGAGTGCGAGTACTGTAATTAATTACTATTTGAAATAATTATATCCCTAGGGATATTATTACGATACGAGCACTATATTACTAATCTAGTGAAATCGTTTTAGATAATTATAATGATTATTTCTTTTACTTGCACAACTGGTTACACATTTAAAATAAATTTAAATTTCTAGTATGACTGTTATGAACCGGTATATAGTTATATCCCTAGGGATATCCTAGGGATATACACTCAACTCACGGCTTTAACTATCTTACTGCGACATATCTATACGTTGTTTATTACAGGTTATTATTAGGTATTTCAAGATGTAAAATTACCCATCAATTTGAGCAACTTTTTCAGTGGGGGCAAATTTAACATTTTGTAAGGGATAGCTGATTTTTAACGATTTTATACTAGATAAAAGTTGCTCATGATGAGTAGGTATTTTCATCCCTATTATTATATATTAAAAAGCTGCTTAAAAATTGTTTCAGTGTCAATTAAATTATAACTATTGCTAACAATACTGTTAGCAATAGTAATAATTTAATTTTAATTTTTTATTTAGTTTTTATTAAAAACAAGTGTAAAATGACAATTATTATATTAAGTTATTAATTGCACAAAAATTAAAACAATGTGTAATTCAAAACTGATATTTAAGAAATATTATTAATTGTAAGTGGAACTTTGTTGCCAAAGTATAGGTACCAAAAAAACAATGTGATTCAAAACTTAAAATAGCTATCCATATAAATGTGCCATTACACTCTCGATTATTTAGATTGATTAATATTTAAGTATTTATATTTATTATATATTAATAATAAATAATTTAAAAAAGTTACATTTAAATATTATCACAGTTTTCAACTTAAATATGTACAAACATGTATATGAGGCCTTACATTTCAGATTTTGTTACTCTCGATTCTTTTTTGTTACCTGTCCCAATATTGAATTTTTTTTAATTATTATTATTTGCATAATTTAGCTTTCTAAACTTAAATAAATGACTGATTAATAAAGATATTCGTATTGTTCTAATTGTGAAGTACAACAAATACTCTGTATCTGTATTTATTATTATAGAATTAAACTTCAGTGTCAGAAAATGTCCATAGTGGTAACAAATTATTTTATTTTGAATGTAACTAAAAGATTTCTAATTATAATCGAACCATTTTGATCTCAAAGAATTGATTGTGTTCTTGACTAATAATTATTAAAACATTAAAAGTACTATTGCTGTATTTTCTTTTCCTTTTCAACTAAATTCAAGTAACAAAATAGGAACTGTTTTTTTATGTACCCTGCAGTTTTATCAGTTTTTATATAAAAATAATATAAAATAATAATAATATAATAATAATATAATTAAATTCATAAACTAAATAGTTTCAGCTATCTGTCTGCAGTCTTGGATGTCAAATTTATCTAGGTTTTTATTTTTGTGATTTTTTTAAGACATGGTCAAGAAATTTGGGAAACGCTCACTTAACAGAAGAGACCCACACATTTGTAAAAACTACTTGTAGTTAATAATAAAAATATTTTTGATTTTTGATTTTTTTGATTTTGAGAATATGTCTGTCCCAAAAGATCCGTTTTTCAGATCAGTCTCCCAAAAACACACACACTCGCCTTCACACGCGGGGTAGGCTAACAAATATAGGTATGTACTATGTTTTGCTAGCCTGTCTAATTGCTCTATCGATCTGAAATGTATGGGAGCTTAGAAACCAATACAAATTATTAATTATTTTAGATATACTTTATCTCTTGCCACGGAAAAGGGTAAGTAATTAATATGTAAATTAAAAAACAAAAATAATAAAAAATAATTTTTTTTTTTATTTTTTTTTTAAATTTACTGATGTTTCAGGCGAAAAAATTACGCTCGCAAGAACATCACTCTAACTGGTTATCTCGGAGCGAATTCGGATGTTCTGGGAAACGTTTTTTTTTGGCATAAGGATGTATTGAGAAACAGTTATTTTGGCATACGGATAATGCGAAAAACAGCTCTAATAGAACGGGTGTTTTGGGAAACGGATAGCATGTGCCGAAAGGGGTAAAATTAATAAAAAATTGTATAACAAAGTTAATAACTATGTGTTAGTAGCTCTGCAATTGCATACAAGATCTAGAACGGAATCTTTTTATTTTCACCACACCTTTCTGTTACACATTGTATAACAAATTTTTTTTTGGAAAAACTTAAAAAAATATATTATAATTTTTTTTAAAAAAACGTCTGCAGACGGCTTCACAACGTCACCGTACTTTTGTGGGCAGCGAGAAACTTAAAGGGTTCTTTCTTCAAGCCGTGTGTATCGAAGCACCGTCAAAGGGTTCTAGAGGGGATGTGGGATCACGCAAGCTCGTCCCCGTCCTCTACTAGATCTACTTACTAACAATACAATTATGAATACTTATTACTTATTTCTTAATATATCACTTTTACTGAAGATGATTAATATTGATGCTAAAACGATCCAAGCTACATGAGCTCTTTCAAAAAAGACCCCTTTGTTTTAATTAGCACAAAAAGAACAATGGCAAATATCCATACTAAAAATTGTCTGATATAAAATATGAGCGCACATAAACAAAAAATATGTCTTCAGATTCAGCGTTACTTGTAGATTCTGTATGTAAAGTTATTTTCATCTGAGAAAGCCGGAATTAAAAGATATTGTGGTTTGATTTTTGGTTAGGCTAGGTTAGTTTTTTTTATTTTTATTATGATTTCTAACAAGACACACTTATACGGATTTGTCAGTTTCAGTTTAGTGTCAAAAATAACTTAGTCTAAAGTCTAAGTCATAAAGAAACTTGTATATACGAAAAGTCTAAGTACTGTCTCAATTTTAAGATGCCACGGCATGTATTTTTCGACTTGTTGTAAAAATTAAAATGTTTTATATTGTCGCATAGCGGTAAAGAATAATATTAACAAAACCGAAAAAACACAAAAAACAATCAATTGAGAAAGAGTGCGGAGCAATCTGTCCGTTTGTTATCTGCCAAAGTGATAGGTAGATGGCTACTTCACTACAACTTGATTCGATACTTATAGTTTCGATACATCACAGTAATTGGTTATTTTAACTCAATACAAATACGGTAGATGCTTGAATGGCATTAAAGCGGCTTTCGATTAATCAATAACGTTCAATTGAAAATTAAAGTCGATAAAAAATAATTGTATTCACATCCCGATTTTCAACATGGCTGATGGATTAAGAAAAAACACATCTTTGATATTCTTTTAAAAAACTCGATTTAACGCCGGCTTTCAAGGGAATATCTAGATATTTGTAAAAACATGCGAAAAACAATAAATTCGTTTGGTGTAAATAACATTAATGGGCGCTTTCAAAAAGTCAGACAATTTTTTGCCATTGTTCTTTCAGAAAAAAAATATCTCAGTAAGTTCTGTCCTTTCCAACCCGCATTTGGCGAGAGTGGTGATTAAGGGCCCTATTACATCTTGACTGATTTTTGCGTAAATGGCCAATTTTGGCGTTCTCGATCTCAGAAACGAAAATACATTAACAATTTTGATCTATTGAATAGTGTAGAATAGCTAGGTATTGGCATAGTTCGTAGCGGCCTCACTTTTTGTAAATTTTGCTTAGCTTTTTAATGAAATCCAAAATAGCAGAGAAAGATTTTCATAAAATGCGCGAAGGCACTTTTTTGAGCTCCTAAATTGAACTACTGTTCTAAACAAATGAAATAAAAAAAATAGAATGTTATCTCTTATACGAGTATAGTCGAATAGTTCGTAGCGGCCTCGGAATTTTTAGATATCATTGATTTTACATAGAAAAAAAATCTTATTCTAAACCAAAAAACTTCGAAAATCGCTTTAGAATCGCTGTGAATTTCTCCTATCTACGATAAAATTATTGAGCAAAATTTATACCAGAATAATTGTTACTTCATGAGGAATAAATATTTTATAATGAATTTATTATCCTATTTCGATAACAACGATAAATAAAACTGCAAAATTACTACAAAATGCGATGCGCCGGCCGTCCGAACTCAGCTTTTTCTCGCAGAGTGAATATTTGTAATATGCAAGCATGAATTTATTATCCTATTTCGATAAAAACGATAATTACAACTGGAAAACTACTACAAAATGCGAAAATGGGCATTTTAAGCAAAAATCACAGTCGAGATGTAATAGGCCTCTCAAGCCAATATCCATCAATTGTAGTGATGACTTAATTTCAATGATAGAGGCCTTTGTCCAGCGGTGGGACTGTATGTATGCTATTCACTTTACTTTTAATATGGCTTGGATCATTTTATCACAACTCATTCATATCTCACATCTCACCACAGCTACAAGTCTCAAGGTTTTAAGTCTACTCTTCTGCTTTCTGGTCCTCGCTGCTCTGTGGTTTGGGGAGGAGGCCCCTAATGCTGAGGTCATAGACAACCTCCTCTATCTTCTTCACGTCATACTTCAGCGCGTCGAACCGTTTGCGTAGATGGTCGTTTTTCAAGTTCAGTAACCTGTTGATGGAAAGAAATTAGATAACACACTTTTAACACTTTTAGCGGTAAAAAGACCGCCAACAACTTCTATAGAAGTTCGAGATTTTCGTGCCGTCCACGCCAGCACTTCTATAGAAGTTTTTCTTTGTACCTACTTTATTAAAATACATTTATACGTTGGCGTACAGCGGGACAGTTGGGCGGTGAAAAGGTTAATTGAATTTATACAGGATGTTGGAAAAAATACTTTTAGTGTTAAACCACTTTTGATGAATGTTACTTTCAATTCATTAACCTTTTAACGCAGTTTAATGCAGTAAAAAAAAATTAAACTCCCACCACAAGTAGCATAGCGGTCAGTGCAGCCGCCCGGATTGCGGGTGACCCAGGTTCGATTCCTGACTGGGTCGGGTAGGCGTTTAATTTTTTCACTGTATTTTATAAATTTTATAAATATTTAATTTAGCTTCAGTGCAGCAATTAGCACTTGAAAATAAAAAGTAAAAATTTACAAAATGCTTTTCTTGATTTTGAAATAACTGGTTTGAATAAATTCGTTCAAATTTAAATTTAAAAAAATATTTGACGACCTCAGTAGCCGTCGCGTGTGGGCGGCGCTAACTCTGAGGTCTCGGGTTCGATTCCCGGTCGGGTCAATGTCGAAAACGAACTTTTTCTATATGTCGGGTCTAGGTGGTTGTGGTACCGTCGTTGATTCTGATTTCCATAAAACGAGTGCTTTAGCTACTTACTTGGGATCAGAACAATGTATGTGATGTTGTCTAATATTTATTTATTTAACCTTTTCACCGCCCAACTATCCTGCACGCGATGTCCCGCTGTACGCCAACGTATAAATGTATTTTAATAAAGTAGGTACAAAGAAGAACTTCTATAGAAGTGCTGGCGTGGCGGCACGAAAATCTCGAACTTCTATAGAAGTTGTTGGCGGTAAAAAGGTTAAATTTGCTAACCGCACGAAGCCATCATCTACAGAAAAAAAAGAAAAAGTTCGTTATATACGTACCTGAAGCCAGCGTTGAGCTCCATAATGAACTTTGAGATCTGCAGCGGGCGTGCATAGTCTCCGCGCGTCACGCAATTCACAGCGAACCGAGACTGCGATTAGATAGATAGATAAATTCTTTATCGCTTACACACAAATGGAAACAAAAAGAAAACAACAGTTAAACAAAAACTTAAAGCTAGTATATGGGCAAAGGCGGTCTTATCGCTACAAGCGATCTCTTCCAGACAACCTTTGGTTAGAGAATCCAAGAAAGAGATAGAGGAAGTGCGCTAACATTAAATAAATAAGTACACAACCCTTCATACACATACATACATACTTCATCATCATCATCATCATCAGCTCATTTTATGTCCCCACTGCTGGGGCACGAGCCTTCCCTATGGATGATAGGAAGAACGGGCCATAAACCACCACGCGGGCCCAGTGCGGATTGGTGGTTGTTAACGACTGCTAATGCAGCCGGGACCAACGGCTTAACGTGCCTTTCGAAGCCCGGAGCTCAGCATACATACATACATACTTAAATAAAATATATTACTTATATATAATAGACATTAAAAAATAAACAAAAATAAACAAAAAAGACTATAACATGTTACTAGCAGATGACTCAATTAGTAAATGCTTGTGCAGTTTGGATTTAAAGGTGGAAAGCGATTTAGAATGACATTTCAGGCGGTAGTTGGTTCCAAAGGAATGTAGCTTTGACTGCAATTAGGTGACTGGTTAGTCAATAGAAAATAGACATGTGCGCCTGCGCCGGTCAATTGCGCCAACTCAGTACTCAATGAGCCGGCGTAGTGAGCTGCGCCAGAGTTATTGAGTTGACGCAAGGAATTTTGCTGAGTTACCCATGTCTAATAGAAAAACTTTTAACCGCTCAAATGCTCTGGCCGCTGAGCTACCGACACCTCAGAAGACTCATTAATTTTTCTAGTAGTGCCCGATTCGATCTGACCCGATGCGCGGATCGCATCTAGACCCCTCGGAGAATCTAGTAGGGCACAGGGATACGCACTAGCCCTTAATTGCATAGTGATGTAAAAAAACATCAATACATATAATAAGTACCTAATAAAATTTAAAATATATTAAATATACTATTATAAAATTTATAAAACACAGTGAAAAAATTAAACGGCTACCCGACCCAGCCAGGAATCGAACCTGGGTCTTCCGCAATCCAATCAAGCTCCAGTGCAGCAATTAGCACTCGAAAATAAAAAGTAAAAATATACTATTATATTAAATATTAAAATAAATATTTAGAATATACTCTGTAATTAAAACATGTTTTTTTTTAAATATTATAATATAAAATTTTTCTTAAATTTAGCATCATAGACAAGGAAGTTTTGACAGAAACCTCTTTGGATACGAGAGTCAAGTGCGCTTATCATCTTTTAACATCAGATGAGATGAAAACAAATTTGAAGCAACTTTCAATAGCCAAACAGTCAAGAGTGTGGAACAAGCTACCAGGGGAAGTATTTTTATCCCATGACTCAACAAAAATAATAATTAGCGATGAACAGGGATACAGGCACTTTTTAGTCAATTGAACTATGCCTAATAACACTGACACTTTTTGTTTGTGACACTGTTTTCTACTTTTGTTGTCTCTCACAATTTGCACCTCCCATGTCATTTCTGCACCACCCTATGGTTGACTGGTAGAGAATGCCTTAGGCATTAAGTCCGCCATGTAATGTTTTGTTGCAAAAGTTTAAAATAAATAAATAAATAATAATTAATAACAATAATACAACAGTCATAAAAACTAAGTTAAATTAAATTAAAAACTATATTAGTAGGCACTCACCAACTCTGAACAAAGGAACAGTAGTCCAACGAGATAGTCCTCTATATCTAAATGGTAGCCTTCTTTCTCTTCTACTGAACTGACTGTAAAAAAAAAAATTTTCATCATTATCACCATCTCCACTATCAGCCTGTTTGTGTTAATGCCATTCATCATCATCATCAGCCCACACCAGTCCACTGTTGGACATAGGCCACTTTAAGTCCACACCACTGAGCATGATTCGCAGCTACTCTTATTCGGCTCTTGCCAGCCACCTTGCGGAGATTATCGCTCCACCTAGTCTATGTCATACCCATATTAGTAACACATGCTCCAAGGCAAAGATGGCGATGATGCAGTGTAAAAGCGTAATAGGCAGAACCTGGGGCATGAAACCAGCGATGGCACTATGGATATACAGGGCAATAATAATGCCAAGAATCCTACATGGAGCTATCGTATGGTGGCACAGAGCCGCAGTGGGGAGAAACAAGGCAGAGTTAGACAAAGTCCAAAGGCTAGCGGCCCTAGTGACTACGGGAGCGATGAGGACCACACCTACAGCCGCGCTCGAGATCCTGCTGGGGCTGAATCCCCTGGACTTAGAAATAAAGAGAAGAGCAGCGGAACAATGGTTCAAGCTAAGAAGCACTGGCATATGGACCCGGAACTTCACGGATAAGGGTCACGCCAGTATAGGTAAACAATATGAAGATAGGTTGTCAATGATCCTTTTCAACAACGACTTAATACGAAAGGAAAGGCTTTTTGACAAAAAATATAGAATACATATAGGTTCAAGAGAGGACTGGAGCGTAGAAACTGATGGCATCATTTGCTATACAGACGGCTCCAGAAAGGAGTCGACAAAGCTCTCTGGATCTGGCGTGCACATTAAATGTGCAGACGGGACGGAGATAGACAAGTCGATACCGTTAGGAAGATTCGCTAGTGTCTTCCAGGCGGAAATATACGCAATAATGGCATGCGCTGAGATAGCTGAACACCTTACTATTACAGGAAAGATGGCTATCTACAGCGACAGCCAAGCGGCGCTGAAGGCACTAGGCAAAGAAGAGACGACATCAGCAATTGTCAGAGAATGCAAGGAATCATTAAAAAGGCTGGCCGAGAGAACGGACCTGACGATAGCGTGGGTTCCCGGACACGAGGGAAACACGGGAAACGAACAGGTTGACGAACTAGCCAGAAAGGGAGCAGAGGAAAACTTGGTGGGGCCGGAACCTCGGCTGCCAATAGCGCACAACATCACCAAGGGAGTAATCAGTCACAGTATTACATCAGAAACCAACAGAAGATGGAGGTCCTCGAATGGTATGAGACAATCGAAGATCTTCATCAAGGGAATGGATAAGAAAAAGACTAGCAAACTAATGGGACTCTCCAGAGAGAACATGAGGCTAGTCATTGAAGTCATAACAGGACATTATCGGCATGTGACGATGCACAGCATCTGTGAGAGTGCGTCTACTTCCGTTCCACCAACTTCCTGTCTATAACTTCCGCCATATTGTTTTTATTGCTGCTAAATAGTAGCTCAACTGACTTACTCCTGTTTGGCGCCATTTTGTAGTCACCTTAGGAGCACCTTGAGCGCAGCGTGCTCATAGCGTCGTTACTTTTCGTTCGTGCAACATCTTAATTTAGATACTCGGAAAATTTTTATTTTCGTTTTCAAGTTTTGCCTGTGCTATAGTGAAAATGAGCGACAGTGAAGCAAATGAGTGTTTCGATCGTTCGGGACGCACCGAGGGCGACGAAAGATCGTCGCAGCCGCGTGGGCGTGGGCCTAGCGATAGCAGACGCAGCTCGAAGCGTCGCCGTTCACATAGCAACAGCTCAGAGTCGTTGCCTAACGATTCCTCGGACAGTGAGGTAAAACGCAGAAGTTTTGGTAAGTCAAATACTGATATTAAAGAGCTTATGAACAAAGTAAAAGTGTTAACAGATGTATTGCTACGAAATGTAGTACTACCTTCTCAGTCAATTTTTAATGAAAACTTTATTGAAAATACGGCTAGTTCGACCGCAAAAGATGGCACGTCCATCACAACGCTACCGGCGGCACAAGGGCCGTTACCCGAACCGTTGCCGGGACCCAGCGGCTTAACGAAATCAGATTTTCAATTACATCGCTCTACGGTTGCTGTTGATACTAATGCGGTCGAACCCCGTCTTTTAAGCCTTGGTGTTGTAAATACAGTTTTGAAAGACCCGAAGATCCTGCCTGCTCACCCGGAGCATTTAAAACGTCTAGAGTTTTTACAAAAATTTTGGGATCAGTGTTGGAAAGATGTTCGATACACAGATTCGTTAAAAGCACATTGCGCCTCGCCTGGTTTCGTAGACCTTGAGGTTAACGATGAGCTTAGACAGTTTCTCAAAGGTAAGGACTTCGTCGCAAACTCGGAAAAATATTGGCAGCAATTTGAAATGGTCTTATTACCCAGCGCGAGCTTCTTAACGAGGCTTTACAACAGTTTATTAACTGGACGGCTTCTTCTCAATCAGTACTATCCGCTGATAGCATTTTCGACAAAATATCAGATCTTTTTCAACCTACCTCCAAATTTCACAAAATGAGTGAAGAGATAATGCAGATGGTTTGTGGAAAAAGGGCCGAATATATTGAAAACCGCCGGGAGCGTATCCTGAACGAAATACCTAACAAAAATCTTCGCGAGGGTCTGCGTAAGATACCTCCGAGTTCAAGGCACCTCTTCGACGAGGGTCTATTGTGTACTTACATACAAAATACGGGTGGAATGGAGAAATGGGTAAAACCTTGGTTCTCCGCGGATAGGGTGACCAGTAAGCCAAATCATACCAGCAAACTAAACAAACAGGGCTCTACCCGTGACTTCACTAACCAGCCCTTTCGTTCCAGAGACGAAGAGAGCAGGCCTAATAAGCCATTTGCAGGGTCCTCAAAGCAGCAGGATTCGAAGAGAGCGAAAAAGCCCTTTAAGAAAAACGGTCACCCCGGTAAGAAACACTTTGATAAATGACTATCAACTACATCAACCCAAGTTTTATGGAGGCTGCCTTCGAGCGTATCGGAGGCAGTGGCAGGCGCTTCGGGCTCCGCAGGCCCTTCTCGACATGATTACGGGAATGCGTCTGCCATTCACCTCCAAACCTGTGCTCGTGCGTCCGACGACCAGGGTTCTTCGTCGCTTCAAAACACCACAATCACCAGATATGTCCCAACAAACACACACACTGTTGGAACAAGGCGTTTTGGAGGTACCAGACCAGCGACAGGTCGGTCCCAGCTTCTTCTCGACCATGTTCCTGACGAAGAAGAGCGACGGATCGTTCAGACCCATTTTCAATCTGAAACACTTGAACGAGTCGATAATTCCAAAACCATTCAAACTGATCTCTCAGTTCCAGATACCTCAGTTTCTCAAAAGGGCGATTGGATGGTGAAGCTGGACCTCTCATCAGCATACTTTCACGTGCCTATAGCCGAGGGCCACAGAAGGTTCCTTCGGCTGGTCTACGACCACCAGATGCAGAACCAGGTCCTCCAAATGACATGCCTACCCTTCGGCTTATCATGCGCGCCGAAGAATTTCGCCGCTCTAACCAACTGGGTGGCTCAGCACCTTCGAGATCAAGGTATGAGAATTGTAGTATACTTGGACGACTACTTGCTGGTAAATCAGGCTCGTCCTCTCCTGCAGGCTCAAGTGCAGATGGCTATAAAAACTGTAGAGAGCCTAGGATGGACCATCAACTACGAAAAGTCTTTGACCGAACCCAGTCAGAAACTGGAATTTCTGGGTCTGACCTGGGACACAAACCTCGGACTCAAGGGCCTCCCAGAAAGAAAAGCGTACATAATAAAAACTATCTCCAAAAAAGCCATTCGCAAAGGAACGATGTCGCTCAGGGAGACACAAGTAGTCCTAGGCACTCTCAACTTCGCCAACTTTGTTATTCCCAGAGGGAGATTGCATTGTCGTCAACTGCAGCTGCACTCCCGACGGTTGCTGAGGGAGACTCCGCACAGTCAACACAGCATACCGGCACCAGTTATGCAGCAGACTACGGCTGGGGGGCTCAGATGGACGACCAAATAGTATCGGGCGGATGGACCTCCAGCCAGAGTCGATAGCATTGCAATCGCAAAGAGATGTTTGCCATCATAGCAGCGGTAAGCCACTTCAGATCCCATCTTCAGAGACGACATGTGATTTTACAGTCCGACAATCGAACCGTTGTAGCATACATCCGCAAGGAAGGCGGAACACGATCAACGCCTCTGCTCAACATGACGTACCGCTTGCTAAATCTCCTAGACCGGTCGGTGGAAGATCATGATGACAGCGGAGTACCTCCCGGGCAGGTACAACGACGTAGCAGACAGACTGTCCCGGGGAAGACAACCAGCCGAGTGGCACCTGCTGCGACCAGCTGTGCGAGCAGCATTTCACAACTTCGAAGTTCCTCAGATCGATCTGTTTGCAACCAAACAAACCAGAGTTGTGGAAAGGTATGTAACAAAAGATTGTCGGGATGGCTCAGCAAAGTTTTGCAACGCATTCAGCAGACAGTGGCAGTTTCAGCTGGCGTGGGTATTCCCACCACCGAGCCTTCTGCCCCGGGTGCTGCACCACCTGAACTCTGCGCAAGAAGTGTACTTGGTGGTGGCACCGATGTGGGAGAATGCGTTTTGGCTGCCAGATCTTCGCCGGCGTGCAATGTGCGAACCGTTCAAAGTCCAGAACTTAGCATCGGTTCTGATAGATCAGAGCACAGGGCTTCCACCGCCTCAGGTTCGAAACATGGAACTGTACATTTGGAAAATTGGTGGTGGGGTGACGTCACAGGAACCTGGACTAAAGCAGAGCGAACCTTGCTAGAATCGAGCTGGAGAGATTCTACTTTAAGGTCTTATAAGCCTGCGTGGGCCAGGTGGGTAAAATGGTGTGGAGAGAATAATCTGGACCATAAACATCCTGAAGGTGTAGGTTTGTCTAGATTCTTGGCATATCTGTATCTTGAAGAAGGATTAGCTTATCCAACAATTTTACTTCATAAATCGGTTGTATTGTCATTCGGAAAAACATTAAGTAATGAAAATTTAAATTCGCATTTCTTAGTAAAACATATTTTAAAAGCCATCTCTCTTCAGAGACCGAGAGCAGAGAAACCACCTGTCTGGGATCCGAGTGACCTGGTCGCTTGGCTACAAGGTAATTCACCATGTAATGACACATTGTTCGAAGCTTCACGCAGGTTAGCGTGTCTACTACTTCTAGCGTCGGGCCGACGGGTACATGACCTCACCTTGCTAAGAGTTTCCACAAGTCAAACTTTTGCTAAATTTTATTGCAAACAAATTATCGGAAGAACACAATCACAAAATAATCTTTCAGTAAATTTTGAACCTATTTAGTACTTATCATAAGTAAGATCATAAGTGTGTGAATGTTTATGATTAAAATTAAAATTGATATTAAATTATAATTAATTATATAAAAAAGTAAATTTTTGATGATTGTTTCGGTGAGTATTATAATATTATAATATACACTGGTTTAATTATTTGAATGTTTTTCTGTTCCTTCAAGTTGTTCATGCCTTTATCTGCATCACATAGCGTCGTTGGCAGTCACCGGGAGGTATAAACACGTCTCTCACAGATGCTGTGCATCGTCACATGCCGATAATAGTGCAAGTTTTACATAACAATAAAACTTGTATTATTGAGCAGAGACGATGCACAGCATCCATTTAAGGGCTCCTGGTAAGAGACTTCTATGAGCACGCTGCGCTCAAGGTGCTCCTAAGGTGACTACAAAATGGCGCCAAACAGAAGTAAGTCAGTTGAGCTACTATTTAGCAGCAATAAAAACAATATGGCGGAAGTTATAGACAGGAAGTTGGTAGAACGGAAGTAGACGCACTCTCACAGATGCTGTGCATCGTCTCTGCTCAATAATACAAGTTTTATTGTTATGTAAAACTTGCACTACTGTCGACTGAACAGACATATGACAGTGATAGGAGTGAAAACCGACCCCATATGCCCGGAGTGCATGGAAAGCGAGGAGACCAGCCTCCACCTACTAGCCGAGTATTCGCTGGCAAGATGGGAGCTCTGGGGGTCGGATAGACTACACATAGAGGACCTAAAGAATCTGAAGGTGGAACAGATAGCAAGATTCACTAAAGAGACCAAAAGATTCGACGGGGCGCCGTGAAAGCTGGATGAACCTTAACTCCCTTAAAAGGGAGAACGGGGAAAAGGATGAAGGCAACAACGCGGGTGGATCGTCCGTTCGGCTGGCGACGTCCCCATAAGAAATAATAATAATAATAATAATAATAAAATAAAATATTTAAAAATGTAATTTAATATGTAAAAAAATAAATAGAGAGATAATAATAATAATAGTCTATGTCATTTACTTCATCATAATATTGGATACTCGAAGCAACAAAAAACACATTAGTAATGATTCTTATGTCACTAACATAAGATTTTCTATGTTTCTTGTAAACTCTTTGCAAGGTTTTTTAATTTAAACATCATCCTCAGCTAATTTTTATGTAATAAACTAAATAAACTTTCCTACACTCACACCAATTATCTAGCCCAAGAGAAGCTTCGTTATGAAACTTGTTAAATGGCTACTAGACAACGGATAAACATACTTAAAATAATTAAATACATACTTATTATACATAGAAAACACCCAGACCCGAGACCATTTAGAAAAACAATAATTTCTAAATTGACCCGACCGGGGATCGAACCCGGGATCTCAGAGATGGCGACACCATGAAAACCGGTGTGCAAGCCACTCGACCAAGGAGGTCGTCAATGTCGTCATGTCTTCCGTATGTAAAAATAAATAAAAAAATCACAAATGAAAATTACAAGTCAATTAATGAACAAGTATTGTAAGATTGTCTCACAATATAATTTAAATAAATAATACTTATTATTATTATGTTGACTAATAAAATGGTTAAGAACTAACATTATTAATATATTAATTGTGGTGCCTTTACAACGTTTCCTTTATCTACATCATATGAAGCAATAAATAAATAAACTTCCATACTCACTGCCCAGTACACTAGCGACTGTCTCATGGGATGCCAGTATGCCTGCCTCCAACCAAATAACCAAAGAGATCAGGTAGCAATACTGCTGGGTGACGCCGCGCCAATGATCATGGTATCTGTTATGACAGAAATAACTTCTTGAGCATTTATAATGTTTTATCTCTACTATTAAGGTATTGTTTGTGACTTTGTTTGTTTGTATGACCAGTGTGGTGGTTTGTGGCCCGTTATCTCTATCCATCAATAGGGAATGCTCGTGTCCCAGCAGTGGGGACATAAAATAAGCTGGTGATGGTGAACAGGTTAAAGGGGCCACGATGTATTTGTGTGGCTGCAATGGTCACTTTCAATCAGGTTGTGCCCAGGGACCGGAAAACCCCTTTGTGTGATTAAGCCGATTGTCAGGGAAACCCTATCAATACAGTAAGCATTTCGTCACTTACTGCATCGAAAGGCTAACCAAATTGACACAGTTAATTAGGGTAAGCATTAACCACATCCAAAAACGAGATAGGACACGTAAACGGTAATGCAATAATAAGTCTAATACATTGCACATAGAAGCTTGAATTGCTTGTGCGTGTTAAAACCCTTTTGATAAGGTAAGCATCAACAGGGTTTTTGGACGCGGACGGACCCTAATTAACTATATCAATTTGGTTAGCCTTTCCATGCAGTAAGTTGATGAAATGCTTACTGTATTGATAGGGTTAGTGAAAACCATTCTATGAATTACCCTATCAAAAACCCCTTATATGGAAAGCAGTTCTGGTCCCTGGATGTGCCCCTAAGCACTTTTGCCAACATAGTAGCATTATGTCTTAAATATTGACATTACTTACTTAAAGTAATCTGTGGCAGGTACAGTCTCCTTGAGCTTGGAATATCCCAGACTAGCTCTTTCAAACAGCTCTCGAGCTTTCTGGCATGCATGTACAACTGCAAAATGTTATGTACCAATTATTATTAAAACTGTTATCCTGTACCTATTAGTTTTAAGCATTTATTGTTAATTGTACATTCTAAAATATACATTGCACACATGCAATGTAATTTGCTGATTGCCAAAATTTATACCAACACACAACACTTATGTACAAATTGTCAAGCCCGGTTAGGCTGGCCAACTGAATATACGAATTTGCGGGAAATGTTGATTTCAAATGCAGGACAAGGATTTAAAAAGCGGGATCTAACAAATTTTGTTTAGAATACAAAAACGTGAAATTTTTTTTTGCAAATCAGAATGAGAAGTAAAATAAAACACCTTGTTAGATAAATGATAGTCAACATTTACTAAAAAAAAACAGTTACAGATTATAATTATAGTGTAACTTACACTTTATTGTGAAAACTATAAGTTACTTTCAAATGAGTGTTTTTCTTGAGATTTGGCATTTTTCAGGATTTTTTTATTTTTAAGTACATAATTCTAAAAGTTTTTGCATGAATAAGAAAAATTTACTTAAACTTGTAGGTCAGACCTCACAGAACGCAGGCGCGTTGAGCGCTTTTCCAGTCTGTTATTCGGCGCGGCCGGCCGCGGCTATCGGTGATAGTCGTGCGCATTTGATGTTGCTAGCTAAAAGCGGGATATTTAGCGTCCCGCTCACACCCTGAGCGGGACGTCTTGTTAAGGGTCTCAGAAACGGGACGTCCCGCGTATAGCGGGACGGTTGGCAACCCTAAGCCCGGTGAACCTATATGACAAGTGCCAATCAGCAAATAATATAAAAAAAATTTTTTTACAAATTGAAATAACTTTTTTAATAAAAAAAATTACAGCAAATTAAGTACCTAGCTATGAAAGAGTTATTAAGCTTTATGCTGTCGGTTTGACGAAGGTGTAGAATATTGGGTCAGAGCTATCTTAGGACATTTCCCATCATGAACATACAAATAAATATAAAAGTACCTAGGTCTAAAGTATAAAATCTAATATAAAATAGTATAGTAATAGTAAGTAGTAATCTAGGTATAAAATCTCTGTACTTACTCCCTTCTTCCTTATGGTGAATGATTTGCAGAGTCGTCACGGCCTCGCGAGATATTTGTTGTATTTCTTTGCAAATTGTACGTATAACCTAAAACGCAGATTTTTATGAAACAAATGAAACTAGATGATTTACACTTTAATAACAAACTTAATAATAAACTATTGTTAAAATAATGATAAATTAACGAGAAAATACGAAATAACAAAATTTATTGAAAAAAAATACAATACCTCGCGGAGATCTTGGTCTGCATCAAGATTCTTTTGGAACTTAGTAAATATATCTGTTACCAATATGTTATCACCCATCTTTTCAAAACAGTTATTTTAACAATGTACTGAACTGAACAATTTCAATTGAAAAACATTCAATGAAATCAACAAAATCAACAATGGTGGATTTTGATTGGTGCGAACGCGAAGCCGGCCGGTGGCAGGGGTTTTTTATTTTTTCTTTTGTTCCATTCCATTCCATGTTTAATCGCTTTGCACTAAAGGCTTAGCCAGTGTTTCTATGCGAAAAAAAATTTTGACCATTAGGTATTTTTTAACTAGGTTTTGTAAACTCGTTTTTATTAGTAAAAGAAGAAAGAAATTGCATCAGGTTTAGATCAAGTCAGTTATATAGTTTCGGTGTCCTTAGTCTGAGCCTGTCTGCTGTCTGTTGGGCCGTCTCTCTCACGCTCCGTCTCATCTATAACTCGGTCTGTCTATCTATTTATATGTCGCAGTTAGTTTTGCAGTTATTTTGTATTAGTAAAAAGCGTAATGTTGCAAACTTTACCGAAACGCTTACAGACAGACTATTAAATTATATAAATTGGAGTAGACTAATGCCTATGATTGATTATGATGAAATTAAATTTTTATTTCCAGTGCTTAGCGTTCGACGCAAGGAAAAACCAGCAGGCGCCTGTGCACTTCTTGGTGGCACCCAAGAAAGTAATTCCTAGACTGTCGGATGCTTCTTTACAGGATGAGAAATTGCTTGGTAATTTTTTCATCGTATAATATAAAAATAATAATAGAAGTTGTTTTACTTATATTACTAGTGACTCATCAACATCATTACTAATGAGTCATTAGTAATGATGAGTAATTAATACGAATTAACAGGTAAGTAACTAATTATTTGTTTTTTGTTTCAGGGTACCTTCTAATAGTTTCCAAAAACATAGCAGTACAAAAAGGGTTGAATCAAACAGGATATCATGTCGTGGTTGATGAGGATTACAAAACGAAGAAGCTAAATGCAATACATATATTTGGGAGATCCTTATTTCACATGCTCTGGCCAACTGGTCTAGGGAGTCGGCTTTAGATAGTAATAATAAATAGGTACAATATAGGTTTAAATAGAGTACACACGCCTGCACTCAACCTACAAGAAACTGCCTCTTCAATAGACTTTGAAATATGCCTAACAGACAGTGAAATTAAAGAAGTTTTACTTCTGTCTGCTAATATTAGTAAAATAGTAAATAGTAAATTTATTTAAAAACACTTGTTATAATACATGTTATGATACATCATACTTATTTTAGGAAATGAACATTAATTCGTGCAGCTAGTACTTAAACTGGGAAAACCCGTGCTATAAGTACTAGCTCCTTCCTGCGACACTATTAAACTAAGTAGATATAATTATAACAGAATACATCAATACAATCTAAAAAATTAAAATTTAAAAAAAATTATCAAGAAGTACACTTCACAACATCCATACCATATACCATCTGAGTCTATTAATTATCAAATAGTGTAAAATGTATATGTATGTAATTATGTTTGTTTATTTTGTATAATATTATGAATGTAAGTGTATTATTTGTCTATCCAACTATCATATTAACGGGTGTAATAGATTTCAGTCTCATCGTAGCTAAGAGTACAAATCCATTTCATTACGCTCTTTTTGCATTCATACTTCGTCATTGGAGATAATGTCAACAAGTTGTTTGCTTTATTGTAAAGAAATCTGCCAAGAAAATAATAAAACCTTTGGCTAAAGCTTGTCCTATAGGTATTCTGATGAGGTAATATTTTTCTTCTCCTTGAATGTTGTTCTATTATATTTGTAAGAATAGAGTAGCTCTCCGAGTGTTGCTTTAGGATGATCGCAGTGACAAATAACTGCCTTACAGTAGGAACATCACAGAGCTTGTACAGATCCGAAGTAGGGAAGCGAAAAGGTTTAAAGCGGCTTACTTTTAGGACGGCTCTCTGTGCACGCTCCAGCTTCAGCAATAAAGTCTTAGAGGCACCACCCCATGCTATGATGCAATAGCCTAAGAGAGATTGACAAAGGGCGTAGTACACCATGTTAAGGACTTTCACGTCAGCTATATGTCGAAGATTTTTGAACACATAAATGAGCTTCCGAGTTCTTGATGTAAGTGTTTCGATGTGAGAAGAAAAGGTCATCTTTTCATCTAGAACAACTCCAAGGTATTTGAATGTGTCACATCGGGTAAGCTTCGGGCACTCACAACCAATCAGGGGAAGAGGGCTGGTGACCGAATCATGGTTATGTGCCGTGATTGTGCGATCAGCGATCGATGAGGGAAGTTTACGCAAGTAGAACGAAGCTTCTCTTGGGCTAGATAATTGGTGTGAGTGTAGGAAAATTTATTTATTTATTTATTTATTTATATATTTTGTTTTCCCTACGTTTAAAGTAAGCGTATTTATACTTAGACAAGCCGTAACTCTATCAAAAGCGTTCTGTCCTTGTTGAAAGGCATCATCCCACGTATCTGACGTTGCAAGCAACACAGTATCATCAGCAAAAGCGAGCAGTTTTACATTTCCCAAGTTAAGGTTGCACATTTCATTAATATAGACCAGGAATAATGTTGGTCCTAAAACACTTACCTGTGGAACCCCATACTCGACCAACAGCTCATCGCTCATCTCATCCCCTATCTTCACACACTGTTTTCGTCCGGTTAGATAGCTTTGATACAGTTTCAATTGTTCGCCTCTTACCCCAAGAGCTTCTAATTTAGTTATAAGTTTAGGTATTGATACTGTATCAAAAGCCTTTGCTAAATCTAAGAAGATGGCTATAGACTTCTTCCTCTTATCTAGAGCATCTACTATGTGCTCAGTTAAATAATGCACCGCATCGCCTGTGGATTTTGCATTTCTGAACCCGTATTGCGATTCGTGGAGCAACTTATTATGTTCTAAGTAATGTTTTAGCCTATTATTCATATTTTTTTCTAGTATTTTGGACAGTGAAGTCAGTACAGAAATTGGTCGGTAGTTGCTGGCTTGATGTCTCTCCCCAGCCTTGTGGATAGGATGAACAATGGCTTTTTTAAACATGCTAGGGAAGACACCCACAGTCATACACAAATTAAAGATGTGCGTTAACGGCGGTACAATGAACCGTGCGTAGCCCCTAAGGAACTTCGCAGAAATGCCATCTATACCAACAGCACTGTCAATGCGCAATGACATAATAATCTCGTTAACCTCAGTCTCATCAGTTTCTAATAGCACAAGGGAGTTACAGTTGTGGTTATTATTAGAGTTGAATACGGGTTCAGTGCGCTTGTTAACATTATGCTGGAATTTGTCAGCTAAAGATTTTCCTACATCAACAAAGTACTTATTCACACTATTTATCGCCTCCTGAGAATTACCATTTAAAAGATCAGTTGCCGTAGGATTGGTCTTTTTTGTACATGCAATTTCCGTAATAGCGTTCCAGAGCTGTTTATTGTTCATACCTTTCTGGAGTTTGTCTTTGTCGTACTTGCGTTTAACATTTTTCAGAATGTTCCCACAAAAATTTCGATAGCCTTTGTATGTAATTTTAAGAGTGTCGTTCTCCGGACTCATTTTAAGCTGTTTATGCATGTTATCCTGATTTCTAATGCATCTCAGCAAACCCGGTGTAATCCAGGGTTTGAGGATTCTAACGCGATGGGGTACGGAATAATGCGAAGTACTCATCTGGATGGCGCTTTGTACTGAGCTTACAAAATGTTTCAGGGCTTCGTCTACATCAATACACGAGTAAATTGCACTAAAGTCCAAGTTCTCCATTAGGTCCGTTAGTTTAGTGTTGTCAATTTTAGTTATGTTTTTATACGATCTAGTTAGCTTAATTTTGTCCAGTGATAGCATTACAGCTTGATGGTCCGTGACAGTAGACTCCAGTACTATTGTTGTAGCGTTTTGCTTAGTTTTCAGAATAACATGATCCAGGGATGAACGCCCTCGGGTTGGGTAGCAATGTCCGGGGAGCAGCCCGTGCATAGCAGCAAGGTTTAAGTACTCTGCGGCTCTAGTGTCAGAACCTCTATCCGTTATGTCTATGTTTATATCTCCAATTATGACTATTGTTTTAAACGATGCGTATGCTGAAAGAGTATGGTCCAGTGAATTTAGAAAGTTGGAAGTATCTTTGAATGAAGGGGATCTGTAAATTGCTAGGATGCATATGTCAAAGTTTATCTGGATCACCAAGCAGCTAGCGTCAGTAAATGATGGTTCTATTATTTTAACATTAGTAAGTGACTTTTTAATATAGGTCACGACTCCGTCGTTTTGGTTTAATAGCGTACCCGTAGAATAGTGATTGTATCCATCAAGATACGGCACATAGGGATTGCAAGATAACCAGCATTCAGTTAATATTATTATGTCTTGGCTAATGTTGACACTAGATAACAGTGCGAGGAATCCTGTAATATTGGATGATATGCTGCAAATATTCTGAGTAATTATATTAAGCGTTTCTCTTTCTGAAGCCAGTATTATTTTGCAATCTTCTGGAGAACTTATAAATGATTTTGATACCACTATTTGATCAATATTTAAAGAATTATCCCTGGTTGGATCACCTTTTGAGATTGGAAAAACTTTTGCATTGTACTTTATACACTGTTGAGATTCCAGCCTCAACGAGATTCCAGGAGTTTATGCACCTATTTTCAATAACGCTCAGTATAATTAGATGCATATAATATTTTTGAATTGTAGATAGTATGGTTCCGTTAAGAACCGATGTGATAGTGTGATTTTGGTATATTTCATATGTTATGGTACTATTGTCCAAGAACAACGCTTGGTTGGAGTTATGACGTGCATTGACAATTGTGAAGTTACTGTGTATGATCATATGATATAGCGGATAGCATGTTTGTTGTGGTAGCAATAATTTATACATACAGTTGTTAGTCCATGTGGCATACAGTTGGGGATTTTTAACAGTTACATACAGATAGTATTTTTGTAAATTTATAGATACTAAGGATAATGTATAAAAAAATGATAAAAACAATAATAAAATTAAAAGTAAACAATAAAAATGAAAAACTAAACATTGACGTTAAATTTGACGTTTCGGTATTCTGTTATGCAGCGCTGCTGCCGTAGGATTGTAGGGACGGAGAAGTAGCGCAAATAGGTATTCCACACAGACCATGTATTCCACTAACAAAACTGCACTACACCTGCACGTTTACTGCAAAATAATCGCATTCCATTTAAAATATTTTGATATTTGTGTAGATGACTTTGTATGGGATTTTTTTTGTAGAAATTCCATTCACATTTCGAAATGCCGAGGCCGCTACGAACTTAACCACTATTAAGAGATATTATAATATATATTTTATTTCGTTTACTTAGTACAATAGTTCAATCCATGACCTTGAAAATTGCCTTCAGCGTATTTAATTGAAAACTAGCTTTGGAATTTTGGCTTTATATAAATAGATATGGGAAAATTGCAGAAAGCGAGGCCGCTTCGAATTATACTAATAACTATTCTCCACCATACAATAAGTCAAAATTGTCTAAGGGTTTCAGTTTCTCTGAACAAGAACGCCGAAATTGGGCATTCTAAGCAAAAAGGCCCTTGAAAATGTATTGAAGTTTTGTATAGTTGATGTGCAGGCGTCTGTACTTTTATAATAGAATTTTAAAGTAAAAGTTAGAAGTAAACGGAAATAAATGTGTTGTTACCACTTGGTGGTGTTTTAAAAACTGAAAGTCAAAAATATTATACTATAATTATAATATCGCGATTTGAATTCCTTTATCTATAGCAATTACAGTCTCTGCAATATAGAATTAAATGATGAGATGTCATCGGACAGGACTTTTGCTAGAATCCAACTGTTTTAACTTACGTAGTATGATGATACTACGTAAGTCAAAACAGTTGGACTCTAGCAAAAGTCCTGGATACGATGAAATTCCTGCAACCCTTTTATTAAACTGCGCTAATCAATTATGTCGACCCTTGACTATATTATTTGGCATGTCTCTAAAGTCTAGAGTCTTTCCTTTAATATGGAAAATTGCTTATATCGTACCAATTCACAAATCAGGTAATAAATCTAACTGTGAGAATTATCGACCTATCAGCATTATCTCCTGTATTGCTATGGTGTTTGAGTCCGTTATCTACGATCACTTATATTATCAAATTAATATCTGACAAACAACATGGATTTGTAAAGAACAGATCTACTGTTACAAATTTATTAGAATACAAAAATTATATTTGTGAGGTTTTTGCTGGGAGTGGACAAGTAGATGCTGTGTACCCAGATTTCACCAAGGCATTCGACAAAGTGAATCATGTCTTGCTCTGTGATAAATTAGCTAATTATGGCATCCATGGTAACTAATCTTTTTCGTTGGGTCCGTTCTTATCTCGATAACAGAAGTCAACTCGTTGCTCAAGGGTTTCAAGTCAACACCCATAACTATTACATCCGGGGTCCCGCAGGGGTCACATCTGGGTACATTATTTTTCATAACCTTTATAAATGACTTAATACAAAAACTTTCTAGTACTTGCCTCCTCTATGCGGATGACTTGTTCGTGATCATTATGCATATCTTATAAAACAAGGCCCTTCATTTGTTAGGATTTGTAATAAGATGTACCAAAAGTTTTAAAAAGTCACAAAGTTTCCTAACTGTGTACTACAGTCTCATACGAAGCAATCTAGAATACGCATGTGTTGTTTGGTCCATATTACACTGTTCATTCTGATGGTCTTGAAAGCATTCAGAGAAGAATTCTCAAAGTACTTGGGTACAGATGCGATCTTGGTCGTGCTCTGACAAGTTATAAGGAGAGACTCATTAAATTTAATGTGACTTACTTGATCGCTCGTCGTAAGCAGCTGGACTTGATATACTTGCACAAACTACTTCATAATAGAGTAGATTCTCCTTATCTGTTAAATAAACCTTATAAAACTAACAACTAAACGTAATCCTCGAATTCCTAACAAGACTTTTTATTTACATGTATGTCGAAATAACACGTCCTATTACAACCAGATAATAAGAATGTGTCGATTTTACAACTAGTTATCCATTGATAATCCTAGTTTGGATATTTTCGAACCGAAACCTTACCTTTTTAAACGGATTACAAAACAGCTGGTGGATAGCTAAAATGGTGAGGTTGTATGGCTTTCTCAGTTCGTTCGTAGTTTTTCTTTTATTAGTTTTATTGATTTATACTTTTTTTATATTGTAATTTGTTTTATCCTGTAAATCAGAAATGATGTGTCAATATCAGTAGGGTACAGTCTAGCACTGAACTAAATGTTATAATTTTGTTTATATTTCAATGATTGTTATCTGTTTTGTTGTCCAAATAAATAAATAAATAAATAAATATAACAGCCAGTTTGTAGGTAGTTTATTTAATTGTATGTGTCCTCGTTACTGTATTTCTAAGTAAGTTACATAGTTAAGCTTAGTTATATCATCATCAAATATTAATTCCTGAAAACATGGATGGAAATTTTCAGTAACCAGAAATGAAGACCTTCCTAGCAATTTTTATCTCTGAAGTTATCCATCATTGGTTAAAATTAAATAAACCAATAATTATAGTTATTTAACTGTTTACGCAATCTATCACTCATGATTAAAAAAACATTAAGGCCGCTTTCACATTAGGGCGTCAGCAGCGGATGCCTTTACCTTATAAAAACAGCGGCGCTGCCGCCGCGCGACAGCAGCGCGCTGCTTCCCCGCGGCTTTGATTAGTGCGGCGCGCTCCACGCATTTCATTTTAAGAATGGATTCTGACGGGGAAACATCGTTGCTGTTCTTACTTTTGCTATTACTCCTTCGACGCCATCGACGTCGCGTACATAAACGAAAAAGACAGTACTGGGTTGAACCTTTGTTTAGAAATCGTCATGTAAATAGTGATTATATAACAGTGTTCAAAGTGTTAAAGAACAATGAAAAATTATTTTTTAATTACATTCGAATGTCAAAAAAGTCTCTTTTCGAAACCAGGAAGTTGCATGCGCATACTAAAACGCAAATGTTAAGATTAGATAAGCTTAGTTATGATCCATTTGCCTAACCTTACTTAAAAGAAAATAGTAAAAAAAATATGACAGCTTGCTTTTGGCAGATGTTTGAAAAGAAATATAATATCAAAATGCCTGGCGGTGAGGTGGAGCTCGCGCAATCTGCCGCTCCAGGCGGAGATACGATATTTGGGAAGATTTTAAGAAAAGAAATACCGGCGAAGTTCGTTTTTGAGGATGAGCAGGTATAACAGTTTCACAAGTTTTTCGTAATAGTTTTGTAGGTTGTGTGCTGCAAATAAATTATACCAAAATCCGGCTGCCGTGCCGCCGCCCGCCTGTGTCATTTTGGTATCAGCTCAGCTGTTCATTCATTTGTTCATTACAAATAGTGCGTCAAATTCATCGCATGCATATAAAAAATGTAAATTAAGTATAATAAATTTATTCGACATTCAATTAGAATTTCATGTTTAATTAACTGTTGTTTTGTGCATGGTTACTTGGTAACTGTCTGATACTCTATGATCTTTTTAATATTTCAGTGTGTGGCCTTCCACGATGTGAACCCACAAGCGCCTACCCACATTCTCGTGATTCCCCGGAAGCCAATCTCCCAGTTGTCCAAATCTGAAGATGGAGATGAACAGTTATTGGGTATTGTTGACTTTTCTTTTTGAGAATTATGTTTTATTATTACAGTGAATATTGCGATCGTGAACCGACTTTCGTGATATTTTAATTTTATTCCTTACGCCATTTGAACTTTTGCCCCCATGTAAATTGATGATGATAAGGCCGAAGGTGGAAGCACACTTCACCTAGAATCATCAACATCATTGTCTACAATCTAACTGTCAAAACACCAAATCCTAAACTATCATGATCACTCTAAATGTCACACGACAACACACAACACAATGAAGACATGGTGGGTTGGCTTTAGTAATCGGCGGCAGGAATTAGGAATTGATAAGGGTTGGTTTTTATTGGGGTTGGTTACCCCTTTCAATCGACACCCCCCCACTCCGCGGAGATGCGTGGTTTTTTTTTTACACGTGTTTGAAGTTACGTATTCTGTTGGGTATTCTGTGCTGTTGGATAGGTTAAGTTAATTTTTTTCCCAAGCGAAGCGTAGCGTAGCGAGGGCCAAACGGAAAGAGGGAGCGTAAAGAAGAAAAAAAGAAGAAAAAAAAACAACTAAGTCAAAGGTTTTTTGTAGTGATTGATTAAGAGGGGCACATCCCCACCCCCCTCCCGTACCCTCTACGGCTGCCGCCGATTACTAAAGCAACCCCGCCTAGCGGACTTAAACCAAACTCAACCACCAACCAAACCCACTTTAATAGTGTGCTGCTGGAAATCTAATCCATGACCGGTGGTCTCAACCACTAGACTTGAGTCAGTTTTTGGTGATGTTCATGCTGCAACATGTGCCGAGTGGGGTCCTTTTCGTTTTCACTTCTGTATTTTATATTTTTTTATTTAAACCTAATAAATATTTTTGATTTGATTTTTAATCATTGATTTTGATGATAACAATTCAATCTATGTTCTTTGTTCAACAGGTCATCTCCTAGTGGCTGCCCGCAAGATAGCCGCTCAAGAAGGCTTGGATAAGTCAGGCTTCCGGCTCGTGATCAACGACGGTAAGAATGGCTGCCAGAGCGTGTACCACCTACATATCCACATCATGGGCGGACGGCAGCTGGGATGGCCACCAGGCTAATGAGCAGCAATTTAATGATAAATAAAGATTGTTATTATTAACTGGACCTTTTTGTTTGAAATATTCAAAACATTTCAGTTTAGATTTAGCCAGACTTGTGGGCAGAGGGAAACTTGAGGTTCCGCAAGCTGCAATGATCGAACATCTACATCAGAACTATAAGAATAAGAAAAGATATAAGAATCTAAATCAGATCAATCTTCATCGAACATCAGTACATCTAGTAACCTTCTCAGCTACATGGCAGATGTGGTACCAATCGTGGACAGTGGGGCACAGGTGGACGCCGCCTACTTTGATTACAAAAAGGCATTTGACCTAGTAGACAATGATGTATTACTGAGGAGGTTAGCGAGCGTGGGCTTTACTCCACATTTATTACACTTCTTTGCTAGCTATATGCAAGACAGACAGCAGTATGTGGAGTATGATGGTTACGTATCAAAGATATATTATACCAGGTCAGGGGTGAGTCAAGGCAGTAATCTTGGCCCTCTGGAGTTCATCTTAATGGTAAACGATCTACCGAGGGTCGTAAAGGACGCCAAATGTTTGCTGTTTGCGGACGACCTTAAGTTGTATCTTACGGTTGGGGGACCAAGAGACTGTGAAAAGCTGCAAAGAGACATCAATAGAGTGGTGGGCTGGAGCCAGGAAAACAAGTTGCAGTTCAACACCTCAAAGTGTATAACGGTAACTTTCACTCGCGCTCGCCATCCCGTTTCATATACTTATACAGTTAATGGAGTGGCTATGGAAAAGATGAATGATCTTAAGGATTTGGGAGTTCGACTCACTTCGGGACTTACATTTCGAGACCATACTATAGCTATCTGCAAAAAAGCCTATCGCAGTTTAGGTTTTATACTACGCACAGCTTTCCATTTCACAAACATTAAAGCTATTGTCACATTGTATAACGCCTTGGTTAGGAGCCAGCTGGAGTTTAATGCAGTTGTCTGGGCTCCACATGAGACTAAGTATAGTCTCTTATGGAGCGCGTACAGAATAAATTCATTCGTTATTTATATATGAGGCGCTACGGGGTATACCCATTTTTTCCCTTAAAATATCCTATTTTATTTATTTTGGGGATGGTAGGATATAACGAACTTAGTGTTAGGAGAGACCTGACACTGGTGACATATCTAAAAAGTATTAAGGGCCCTATTACATTTTGACTATGATTTTTGCGTAAAGCGGCCATTTTTGGCGTTCTCGATCTCAGAAACGAAAATACATTAACAATTTTGACTTATTGAATAGTGTAGAATAGCTATTGGCATAGTTCGTAGCGGCCTCGCTTTTTGTAAATTTTGCTTAACTTTTTAATGAAACCCAAAATAGCAGAGAAAGATTTTCATAAAATGCGCGAAGGCACTTTTTTGAGCTTCTAGATTGAACTACTGTTCTAAATAAATGAAATAAAAAAAATAGAATGTTATCTCTTATATATTCGAATAGTTCGTAGCGGCCTCGGAATTTTTAGATATCATTGATTTTACATAGAAAAAAAATCTTATTCTAAACCAAAAAACTTCGAAAATCGCTTTAAGATTGCTGTGAATTTCTCCCATCTACGATAATATTATTGAGCAAAATTTATACCAGAATAATTGTTACTTCATCATGAGGAATAAATATTTTATAATTAATTTATTATCCTATCTGAGTAAGTTCACAAGGGCTGCACTGTTTGTCATTTGTTACAAATGTAAATAGGGTAAATAGGTTAGGTTAGTAAGTTTGATAAGTGCTTGTACTATCGCATTGGATTTATCTGTAATGTTAGTACTAAGTTTGATGAAATAAATAAATAAATAAAATCTAAAAGGTTTTTCGAAGGAATAGAATCATGCAAGCGTCTCCCTGTACCCTATTAGATCTACGAGACGTTCGTATTGGAATCAAAAGCGGAACAACCCGCAGGCGCAAAAGCTAGGATCTTGGTTGTCTGCCCCCCGACCGCCTAACCGATCGCTTTGACTACGCGTATAGTTTATGACGTCATCTTGCCACCTCGCACCGCCTTTGAAAGCAATATCAAAAGCTAAGGGCAATAGCTTTCGATATTGCTTTCATAGGCGGCACAAAACGACAAGATGACGTCATAAACCCCACACGAAGTCAAAGCGATCGATAAGGCGGTCGGGCCCCTGGTAAGGTTTTGTAGACTATTTCCGACGCGCGCTCGCGCGAACTCTTGTACGAGCGCATCGCCAATATACTCGTACGCTTGCGATCGAGTCAAGTCTGACAGGGTCATTGTACGAGATTCTTTGTTCGGCGACTGGACTTTATAGAGCAAGATCCCAGATCTGCCAGAATTTACTTATTTTCTCAAAGAACAAAATATGTTTTTGAGTGTGCATATCTGCATATTGCATATCTGTGATAAAGACACTCAAGTGACACTGTTCCTATAGTTTCAGTGCTGATTTCCATGTAGGTATGTTAAAGAGAATATTGTTAAAAAAATATTATCGATACTGCCACACTTCCAGTAGGCGGGTTTCTTGCGTCAGACGCTTTAACGACCGACAAATCGGGACAGATTCGTTGAAACGCCTACTATTTCTGCAAATGCAATTCTACAATATGACGACAAGCAACAGTAGGTATGCATTTTTGTTTGACAGACGTTCTTTGAGAACTTCTAAGCGTCTGGGGCGACACTGGGATCTTGGCCTATGTGTTCATAGGCCGATGCGATACCAACACGGCGACTCGATGGTTGTGGTACTGACTCAGCTATCCGGCTCGAAGGACCATGTTCAGCGGAAGGCAAAAATGATACTACACTCACTTGTAATAATAGTGTATTTAAAAAGTAACTTATGGTATAAAAAACAATGACACGGCAGGGTACTTATCATCTCCAGCAAAAATCTCAATAGCGCGATTCAGAAAAATGTCACAACAAATACGTCGCCATCTATTGACAAATGTCAGAACTACTCAAACTTACTAAAAGTAAACAAATAGTGCAGTGAAGAACCGGCACTTCTATTGCATATTGTACTTTCAATGAAGGCCAAGCACTTCACCATTTAAGGAATTTAAAAACAGACCGTTAAGCCAACTGCCACACGTCCTTGTTTAAATGTTTGCATTCTACGATTTGGCTAGGTGACCTTAAGTATTTCAATTACATGCCGGAAGTTAATTAAGGACTTAGCTGTTTAATCGATTCATTCCCCAGAGATACACTTTCCCCGTAGAGACACTTTTAATAAAACTGCGCTTTTATTACTGTAAGATACACATTCGGCTTGGACACTTAAATAGAAATGTGTTTTAGATGAAAAAATAAATAAATAGGTAATAATATTATTATCATTTAATATTTCCAACATAAAGTAGGTACCAGGCTACCATAACTATGCAGGAGATTGCTTATTAATGTAAAATAATAATATAGTCTTGTAAATACATATATCACAGATTATAATAATATTCTTTTAGTAGTTGTATAATAAGCAATCTCCTGCATAATTATGGTAGCCTAGTACTTTATGTTGGAAATATTAAATTTAGTGCAACATGTATGTAGAAGATTGTTTGTGCATGTGGTATATACATTCAAAATATTTATCTTCAGCAATTATTTTATACACAACAGTACCTAAAAGTGTATGTAAGAGGACAAATTGGTAGGGTTTAAAAAAAGTGTATCTTACAGGAATAAAAGCGCAGTTTTATTAAAAGTGTATCTCTGGGGAATAATTCGTTTAATCAACCTTTAGTTTAGCTGATTGAACTGGATGACTGCAACATATCAATGACACGAAATAGCAAAAACATGGGAACATAATTTCAAAAAGGGCGACCCGGCAGGTAAAATAAAAGTAAACTTTAAAATATTTTTTAGCAACATTTATTCAATGACATCATTGGAATGGGAACATACAAGTTTAGTACGATTATACAGACAGACAGTTGTAGCTAAATATCATCATTATGTATATTAAGTACTACATAAACCAACTATCTAATTCGGACAGTGAGAACACTACATCACATAGTGTAAATATTATGTCTAAGAATAAAACTAAGTTTATTTAAGATATTTGTAAACAAACAACAAATGTAAAGGATCTAATAAAAAGTGATAATTCTAAAACAGTACAATACGGTTACTAAAAGGTTTTTTTGGCAATTTTAAAACAGTACAATAAGGTATTTTTTATTAAACTAGACTTTTCAAAAGTTTACTATACTTAGGTAAAAAAAAATCTTACTAAAAATAACATGATACTTAGTACTTTTCTTTGGCTTCAAGTCAGCAATCTTGACATAAAATAATAGTACTTATAGTAGAAATCTTTTAAAATGTCGGAATCCACTTAAAAGCTTAACATCCAATGAATGGCATTGTTCGAACTTAACAATAGTTAAGTTCGACCGACTAATTAGCAGTGCACAACGAATAAACAACAAATGAACAATTGTGTTCATTTCAATTCAAGTTTGTTTATAAATTAAATTAATACGCGTGTGCGTGTGTGTGTGTGTGTGTGTGTGTGTGTGTGTGTGTGTGTGTGTGTGTGTGCGCGTGTGTGTGTGTGTGATAAAGAGAGATTACGTATTGTTGTCTGTTCGATGTAATTGTGGAAACTTTACTGATTTATGTGTTATTTTGTGTGTATAATTTTATATGATTTTGTATAATTGTTTGTTTCCCAAATAAATAGAAAATAAAATAAAATAAATAAAATATTTTGTGTTAATAGCAACTTTACCACCTAAATAAAAAGGCTCAAATTTGAACGGCAACGCATTCCAGGTAGTAATTTTTGAAATTGAAAGCGGCAGCAAGGTGCAGGTGTGGTGAAACTATTTAAGATTTTTACATAATTTTATACCTATGCATGTTATGAAGAAAAACAGCATTTAGTTTAAAACAGTTTATTTGTCTCTTTGAAACTTTAACACACATTTGTCGTTTATTAAACTACTATCTGGAATGCGTTGCCGTTCAAATTTAAGCCTTTTTGTTCAATGAAATGAAATGAAATGAAGTTTTTTTTTTTTTTTTTCTTTTTTTTGATGGCTTCGTGCGATTAGCACATTTAGCCAGTGTCAAAGTAATTTTTCGTACAAGTAATACATAAATAAACAATATTTCCATAAATGATGATGAATGATAATAGAAATGAGAAGTGAGAATGATATACCCCCCAACCCCTCGAGTATCTTAGTAAAGATGTGGGGCTTTACTAAGTCCTCACGCGAAATTCTTGAGAGAATTTGAAAAGAGCCGTTGCACTATTTTGTTTCATTTGCCAACACTCATGCACACTCACGAACACTTAACGGTTAAAAATCCACCATTATTTCACATTAATGTTCGAATTAACACAAATTTTAGAAAATAAAACAAAATTGCAGACATTACTCTTCACTTTCCCGCCAAGAAGTCCGAAATGAAGTTTAGGTGGTAAAGTTGCTATTATCATAAAATATTTTGTTGTCTATGAGTTTCGTTGTGCACTGCTAATTAGCGGTCGAACTTAACAATAGAGAACAATGCCATTGATTGGAAGATGAGCTCTTAAATGGATTCCGACATTAAAAAAAATTGTATTAACAAAAAAAACGAACATAAAAAATCTCACTGTTTGCAATCAAATCACAGCTTCATAAAAAAAGTCATACTTACATTAATGAGACGACATTAAAAATCTAAAATCCCGCCATCAATATCAATACACGGTCGAGATCATCCACCCATTTCCGGTCATTAGATGACCGACATTTTCCAAGGTTACTTAAGCGTTACAGTATTTTTTATAAAAAGCTCATATAAATTATGCGAACACAGTCAGTGTAACTTACTTAAACGTGAAAAAAATATTCTTCCTATATTTCTATTACCACAGAGGTCACTCCGCAAAAACAATCAACTGAATAGCGATTTTTGCCGCAACAAAATAAAGTTCAATTCAGATCGCAGATCGCGAGGCACGGCTAAGAGACGTTTGCGACAGCGACAAGCAGTCTTTTTTTTATAGAGAGTTTGCCGACTACCTCAGACGACATTTTCAGATGCACCATGCTTGGGGGGGGGGGGGGAAAAAGAAACTCAAAGGGTTTCTCAAGCCTGTGTGAAGCGAAGCACCGTCAAGAGGGAACGGCTTCACGCACTGGTGCGTTTCCCCGTGCCCTACTAAATTCTGCGAAGGTTTCGGAGGCCCACCGATGTGCCTGTAGAGTTGTACCTAAAGTGCGGAGTGAGACAGGCCTGGTATTACTAAATAACTATAGATCAGTTTTGGAGTCAAAAAACTTCTTTCCTCTGAGATGGCTTCCTCCTTGCATAAAAAAGGTTGATAGCGGTCATATTACGTGACGATACATAATACCTTTAAATACCAAGCATAAAGTAATATCACAAAATAAATGCAATATATATGGCATAATAATCACTACAACATGTATTTGGAATGTGATTTCCTTAACTTTGTTAAAGCTAACTTAACCTAGTAATACATTATGTAATACAACATCTATACGAGTATAACAGTATCACTATGACTAAACATCAAGTTTATATTTGAGGGTAGTCGTGATTAATTAAAGATATTCAATTTATCCATAAAATAAATAGATACAGAAGGGCTTCTTACTCATTCTGCTTATTTTGTCTGTACATTAAGACGCATTCGTATGGCGATCTCGGCTATACTCGGGAGAACGAAGTGCTAAGCGCTGGACACACAGAAAAGACGTAAGACGCAGACGGGGCGCGGACAAATGTCTCTTCCGCGTCCCTTTCATACAAAATGTATAGAAGCTTCGCAACGCAAAACCTATTGTAAAACATACAGAAAGGACAGAGCACGGGCGCGAGCGGACGAGGGAAAGGAGCGGGCGGGGGCGCGGGTGCCGGGCAGGACTCGCGCGTTGACACTAGGGTTGCCACCCGTACTATATTATATAATATAGGTGGTATCGTGCTATATTTCAGTAAATTGTACTATACGTTATAGAAAAATAGGTACGAATAATACTCGCGAAGGCGCGTCTGCGCCCTGTCTGCGCCCCGCCCGCGTCTTACGTCTTTTCTGTGTGTCCCACGCCTTACAGTGAGTAGACGACTTTTATATGATAATAAATAGGAATGAGTTAACGTTTTTTTTGCTTCTCTTTCAAATTCTTAAACCATACAAATCAAAACTTGTTGTAGGCATAGACCTTTTTTTTAGATTGAACCTGCAAAAAAAAATGCATTGCTTTGCATACATTGGTCAGCGAGTTATGTGGCGCTCTTCTCTTCTCTGCGTAACTTCGAGAAGTTCGACGGGGCGCAGGGACATACCCACTAAAATTCCAGTATCATCATCATGTATCTGTGTCTTTTCACAAATTATGTTCAACATAATTTTAATACAATAATTGTTTATTTATCAATATCGTTAAACGTAGACCATTTATTTACCATTAAAAGTAAAAATTACCCTTTTAACACCTTAACACCAACTTAGAACTAAAAAATAATGCAGTACGTATACGTACACATTACATGGCCTTTGAGGCCTTTTTTTGGACTCGACAATTAAAGTAAAATATAAAAAAACAGTCACTGTTGACATGGCTGTATTACTATATAAGGATCCAAAATTTAAATTGGCGTTTTTAAATATATTCCACACAATTTGTTTGATGATGTCCTGAATAGTATTAGTGTTAGTAGGTAAAAATGTATGGACGATTCAAAAGCACTTTTTTTAAAGTTTTTTTTGCATAAAAAAAAATTGGCATTGACTTTGATGGCTCCTTAATTAATAAATTAATAGCCAGTGTCTAGTTTTAGGTAGATGATGTGATATTTTGAAATGTAAAAAGGCCTTGTGACCGTACTACATAAATACTCTTTGAAACTGGGACCAAATTTTGTAGAAATAATAATTACCGAATATAGCTGTTGATATTTTAAAATTAATAGTAAAGCGAACGCATGAGACGTTTGACTGGCTAGTCTTCAGTCTATAAATACACTTTTTAGCACCTTCTGTCAAAACGATATGCTTTCATAGACATTGTACGGGAATTGTGAATACGTTACTTCTACATTCTTCAAGTGTACCGCCCCATGAAGTTTGAAGATGAATTTTGATAAATCCTTGTGTACATCAAAAGGAGAATCTACTTGCAAAAATTTAACTTTGATGTTGACAAATGAGTCAGAACTTTTTGATTTAAATGTATTGATAGCTTCGATCAATAATGAACCAGATAAAGGACTCCGAACAAAAATGCATCTCGAAAGTTTTCCCGTTTGTTTATACGTATACATTTAAATTTCGAATTACAAAATCTGAAAAACATCGGATAGCATTAACAACTTCAGCTTACTGTGAACCTTAAATCTTTAAGATAAAGATTAAAATATGGTTGCAAAATATTTGCACTTAATATTTACTGACATCATCGCCACAAAGGTCATTATGGCTCCGGCTCCGTGGCCCCAGTCGCGTACCGTTTTTAAAGCGCTCATCGGGAATCCAGTACAGTATAGATAGAATATTGATAGTGAAGAGTGTTCTTTATTTATCAACCACTTTTTAATGTATAGAAATTCGTGTTTAGATCAAGGTTTAATTTTTAGAAGATTGTATACATTCATCATCATCATTTTCATCAGGCTTTACTTGCCTTTCGAAACACGGAGGAGCTCGAGATGATAAATTTTTGGTCACCCACCCATCATTGCTTAACCTCAGCACTCGCGGACCGGGCGCGTTAACCACTACGCCATCGAGCTCCTCATTTTCTCATTTGGATCTAAGTAAGATCAGTTAATCTAAGCTTTCTTTTTAATACAGACATATGTTGAAGATTTTCTCATCTTATAAAATGAAATAATTTTAGTTTTTACTTTGTCTAAATTGGCGTCAAATAGTAATACTAATAATACTGGACTTTGCAAGGTTCTAAAAGTAAATGACAGGTTAAAATACTGATCAATCTTAAATTTACGACACTTAGGCCATACCCCATTTCCTTCCCTGCATAAGCCGTTTCCGAAAGTTTCATCCAAAAATATGTACTCTTCCCACTAACCTTAAATTGAGTCCCACGCATTACTGAATCGCAATTTGTCGATCCCAGCAAAAAGGCTAAAGTTTGCGTCCGTAATATATTGGAACGATTTCTTATCTACATCGACTACGATCACAATATACCCCCTGAAGACTTCCACGTCGACCACAGCCCAGTTATCAGTCCGCAAGCCAGCGTTATAACTCTCTAATGTCAAAAAGAGTTTCTTCAAATTAACGCCAATATAACTGTTCAATCTAATCTTTAATTTGTAACAATTTGTCTCTTCAAAGTCATCAGAGACATCAGTAATTTTCAAATTCAAATCGCTGGCAACACAGTTGATTAAAGTAGTGGCTGTTTGGTTATGGCAACCGTAGACTAAGACGCCATTTTCGACGCCATGACACTCGAGCAGCGGCAATTTGGCGGCCAAATCTATTTTCTCGTTGATGGCTATTTGGAATTTGCGTACGGTCTCGTTTGAAATTGTCTCACTGTCTTTAGGCGATATGTATAAATAGGTTATAGTGAATCGTGATTTCTTCATATTATTATCTTTTTCGGACTGCCCAGAGTAAGAACGCATTCTTTTGGTGGCTGCTAAGATAGGTTTGGCTTTATCTTGTAACTCAACATTTACTTTAGCTTCAACTGCGGTGTCAATACATTTTTTAGCTACCGTATCAAAGTCTTTTACACTTTTTTCTCCTTTTACATCATTATCAGGAGTTTTATCACTTTTTCCAACGAAAACCTTTTTAGTTACCTTTTCAAGAGTTTGTGTACTCATAGTCTTATCGCTGCCATTAGTAGCATCTTTTGATTTGATATTTTCTTTTAAAGTATTGACAACTTTTTTAGTCAGATTTTTTATCAATGTTTTTGAATCAATTATATTGTCAGTACCTTTTATAGCGTCATTAGATTTGGAAAAAGTAACATTTTTATTGGTTAAAGTGTTTTCTACAGGTTTCAAAGCTGGACTGTCTGTGGCTTTATTAATAGTTTTGGATTCTTTAGTGTCTACTGTACCTTTTGTTGGTTTATTTTTCACGAGTTTCGAATCTTTGTCATTACATTTGTTATCCTTAGATTTATTACGATCGATGATACCGTTGTTGTTGCTGGCGGGGACACAAGGTTCTTTGGCATTGGCATTGCGAATAGCGTTCATTTTCTTTAGTGTAAACGATCTGAAAATTAAATGAATGTTAGGTCAGTTCTAGGGGCCGATTCCCGTAACAAAACCATATATCGTAGCGACTTAGTCGGTGAAACCGTTTCGTATTCACATGCCGTCAACCGAGCCGATTTTAAAGACGTTCGAACGAAGTTTCAACCGGCCGTATACGGTTGGTTGGAACTTCGTACGAACGACTTTAAAATCGTATGTCAGCATGAATATAATCAAGTATGGACGAACTAGCTCAGGACAGAGATAGGTGGAAGGGGGGAGGGAATGCCTTAGCCCCTCAGTGAGATAGTAGTGGCTGATATTTATATGAAAATAGTTGTACCGACTAAAGTGCTACGATATCGTTACAGTTTTTGTTAAGTGAATCGGGGGTAGTCTTATATTTAAATGTTTGTAAAATATCCCGATGGGTCGAAGTGCTACTGGAAGCGGGTAACCTCAACAACCCCGCTAAGATAAGATGTATGCAAGGTTTTTTTTGATTTCGTATTATGTAAATCTTTCTACTTCATCCTAGCTGCTGGTAAACAACGAGGCAACTCGGGCGAAACGTCGAAAGGGGTTTGTTAACGACTGTCAATGCAGCCGGGATATGTTGTGTTAAATTTAAGGTAAACAAATTTGTATAATGTAAGGTAACTATGTAATAAAATAAAATAAAACAAAAACATATCGTTTCTAAAGTTTACGCGAACACTACACATTGAAATGAAACAACTTTTACGGATCTACTCGCGTTTATTTTACATATTACTTATTTAACATTCTCTAGAGGGGCCCAACCATTACATCAGATTTAGTAAACCACAAATACTCGCTAGAGAACAACGTTTCATTTCTAGGATGATACGCGAGGCTATTTAAATTAGAAACATAATAATTTCAATAGAGAAGATGGTTGGAATCTACCACCCACCAGCCTGGAATCCCATCATACAAAATATTAAATCCCAGCCCCAACACTATACTGCCAGACCAAAAGATACTGTAAGCTCTTACTGCGTAAAACGGAACGCACCTGATTAAAAAATGAGGGTATATAAGCTACCAACTAATTATGAGACGACCAACACCTCAGTCTCCCTGTGACCACAGACCCTGCAAAGGGTTCGAAACGTCAGGATAAACAATAAATAAGTAATGTTTCCTACACTCACACCAATTATCTAGCCCCAAGAAAAGCTTCCTTAAGAAACTCGAGAATTAACTAGACAACAGATAAACATACTTAAAATATTCTTAAATACATACAATTATTATACATAGGAAACACCCAGACTCGAAACAATTTAGAAAAACAGGTATTTCTAAATTGATCCGACCGGGGATCGAACCCGGGGAACCCGTTACCTGTAATAAATGTGTAAAATAAACGCGAGTAAATCTGTAAAAGTTGTTTCATTTTAATAAAAAAAAAACAACCGATGCGACGACCGACGGCTTTGTTTTTGATACCCAAAAATAAAAGTAGTTTTCCAGCATTTGATTTTTACTTAATGTTTCTTAGTTTGATGTACACTATGCGTATATTACGGCTTCGGTAAGGGTTTTTTCATACCCTGTATATTATACAGTTCAGTCTATTGAGGAAGTTTTACAGTTATTGTAAGTCTGTCGTGCAGGCTTGTGTTGTGTTGTGTACTTTCCGAAGCGTAAATGGCCCCGCACACTGGACGACTTGTCGCTGCGTCTAGTCGCGTTGTGCATGCGCACACACGACAGTTGTGTTGTGAGCGTCAGTTTCGCGACACCCCTAGCTTGTCGTCGCGACACTGCGACTGACTCCAAGTGTGCGGAGCTTTGAACAAATATACGCACTACCAATACAATACTGGTGCAAGTTAAAACATACTGACATTGGAAATTTTGTCGTATTGAAGAACAGTACAGTTCAATTTCAAATATCAGTATATTTTGACTTGCACCAGTATTGTATTGGTAGTGCGAATATATAAAAATTGTCGGTCGCAGCCTGTCGTCGCGTCTAGTCACCGAGCTGTCGCAGTAGCGTGTCGCCTAGTGTGCGTAGCCATTAACAGCTTGACATTTTTTGTCACCCATACGAGGCCTTTGCGAGTGTTGCTTAACTAAATTGATCACAGACCAGCGTTTACCACTGCGCCATCGAACTTTTTTTTTAAAATGTTATAACAATAAAACAGAAAACATATTTTCCTTTATCTTTCCACTCGAAACTGGCAAAAAATGCAAACCGTTCCATTAAAAAAAAAAACAAAAACAAAAAAACAAACACTTACCGAGTATTAAAGCTCACAGCCAACATAGTATCTTTGACACACTGCAACGTCATCACTCCCAATTCACTTTCAATGCCTTCACTGTACGACGGTATCGCCCTATGATTGATCCTCTGGACAGCATCCTTCACAAAGCTGCAATTCTTAGCTGACAACAGGTACGCAAACTTCACAACCATCTGCATATCATCACTTTTGAAACACTCAAGAATCTTGTATAACACCATTATTCTGTGACCAACGCTGCTAGCTGTGTTTGAGAAGCGAGACATCCTGATTGGGTAGTAATACTCTGCGATTTGTCTCGTCCAATCAGAGGTGATTACGTCGGGTGTTTCTAAGCATTTTTGGATGTTAACATTGTTCCTGTCTACAAAGATTGGGGTGGTTTTGGGTTCGACTTGCTTGGATGGGTCGCCTTCTTCGGCAATTGTTAGTATCCTGTCATAAATAAAAACATAGATATGAAGAATCACTTCAAAAATTAATAATGGTTTAGTGCTTTGTAAAAACACACTCTGAAGGTAGATACTTAAGGTCGACTTCGACTCAATGAAGCCTCAGTTTTAGTCTTTTGCCAAGTCTTGAAAGTCTACAAAAATGAGTCTCCTTCTTATATATCTTATAACTCTTATAGTCTAAGCTAATATTTTTATTTTTTATTATTAAATATTTATAAAATACAGTGAAAAAATTAAACGCCCACCCGACCCAGCCAGGAATTGAACCTGGGTCTTCCGCAATCCGGGCGGCTGCACTGACCGCTATGCTACCGGGAAGGCTGACGTAAGCGTTGAATTTTGTCACTGCTTTTTAATTTTTGAGTGCTTATAGCGGCACAGTGCGCCATCTATCCATCGGTCATTGCAACCGATGGCCATGCAGATTCACCTTTGCAGATGAAATACCACTGATAACACAACGCTATAGTAAATTTTACTTTTTATTTTCAAGAGCTAATTGCTGCACTGAATTGATGCATTTTTTATTATTATTTGGATTTTATAGCTTTGATGTTAATAAGTGTCTGTTAAAGCTTATACTGAATAAATGATTTGACTTTAAAAAGAACCTACCTGGTCAAGCTGAGACAAAATCCTAGCCTTAAGAGGTGCCCCCGAACCCCAAGAATCTAGTAGGGCACGGGGACACGCACTAGTGCGTGATGCCGTTCCCTCTAGAAAACCTATGACAGTGCTTCGTTTCACACGGCTTGAAGAACCCTTTAAGTTTCTCGCCACCCCCAAAAAAGTCCAGAGGCAAACTCACTCAACGAAAGAAGTATCTACTTTCAGGGTCTGCATTTATAGTCCACATGAAGAAATTCACTTACTTGGAATCCTGAGAAAATGCGCAGTTCAATCTCAGATTGGGTTTACACAGCATCTTCTCAGCTATGGCATCAATAACCTTCTTACACGCTTCATCGTCTGTCAGTACCTTGCCTCTCTTACTAAAGCTCATCACGGTTCTCTTGAAGAAACTTTTCTCCTTCTTAGACAAAGCTTTGGCATACTCCAAAACCACTTTGGCTTTCTCTTCCATAATCATACCTATGGAATGATACATATTTGTTCTAAGCTGAAATTAACGATTTTATGCTGGTCTGGGACGTGAGCCTTTCACGTGTGTCAGCTGCCTTACTTCCCGTGAATGTCGTATAAGGCGGCTAAGGGACAATGGTCTCAAGATGGTCGCACGTCAGACGATCGGCTAGCCATCTAGCACTGATGTTATTGTTATTTATTCCGCTTCGGAGCATTACTTTGATTATGCTAATTATGATTATGGAAAATCGGTGATTTCGATGCTCTGTCTACCCGTTTTTGGGAAAAGGACATTAAAGTAAGTAGGTATGAACGTATGAAATTAATGAAGTTAATGAACATTTTGTATGGAAAAATTTACACTATTAGTTTTCTACAAATTCTTACACTTTTAAGTTTCAATGCCATACAAATTCCGTTAGAGTGATCGAATGGATAACAAAACGCGCACTAGACATCCTGGTTTAACGTCTATCCAAATATCCGGATAACTTACAACTAGTTATCCGGATTTACAATTGGACAGATATAATGAAACGGACATCTGGATAATACCCTTAATCCTGTGACATAGGATCTAAAACCAGTGGGAGAATATAACAGAACAAAGAAACAACTCTATAGCAATAGTCTAACTTAATAATTATTAGATAGATATATATAGATAGATAAATCCTTTATTTCGATACTGTTATTTGTGTTGACGCACAGATAGTTATAGATAGAAAGTGTATATTATATTAATTTTATCTTATCTTATCTTATAGATAAAACACTTCATTACACAGAACACAAACAACGAAATTAATTTATTAATTATTTTATTATTATTTATATTAATAATAATAAAAAAATAATTAATTATTAATAATAATATAATAACAATGAAGCGTCGGTAGCCGAACGGATAGATCGTAGAGTTGAATACGAGTAGTTGTGGTTCAATCTACATTACTCCGTTAAACTACTGACGCGAACCCATACCTTACAGAAGCTTATATTATTAGTTTAATCTGTGGGTTAATAACAAGATTGTTAATAGAATGAGAACAGCGCGTTATATAAAATCCTTAAAAAATCGATGAACACAAATAAACCCAAAGCGTTAATAAAATAACTACTTATAACCAATACTATGATAAAAACGTAAATGTAAATACCTAGGAGTTTTTGCAAGAAATCAAGCCGGAAACTGTTGGTTTTTTTTGCTGTGTTCTTTTTGTTGTCGGGCCTTACGTGACCTAGGCCGGCGCCGGAAGCCTAGAATGCGAATTCAAATTGTTTATACGCTTATATGAGTGTTAACATGCGATTTATTTATTTATTAACCTTTTCACCGCCCAACTATCCTGCACGCGATGTCCCGCTGTACGCCAACGTATAAATGTATTTTAATAAAGTAGAAACAAAGACGAACTTCTATAGAAGTGCTGGCGTGGACGGCACGAAAATCTCGAACTTCTATAGAAGTTGTTGGCGGTAAAAAGGTTAAAGGCACACAACACAAGTTACAATCATGTTATATAACAATATTTTGGTACTTAATATTAATCTAGATTGTAACTCTTAGAATGCGTGCACAAAATGATCCAAATTATCAGTCATGTTTAAAATAACAAAGAAAACTAAAATTAAAAGGTTTAAGCATAGGCGTATATGGAGATAAGTTCGTTTCGCTTGGCTCATTCGTGTCAAGCGATAAGCTCAAGCGATAGTTCGTCACTGTGTGATACAGCCGGGCTTGGGATAGCTAGAACTGACGGCTGCCTTTTGCTGGTTCTATGTTGGTTGGTAGAAAATGTTAAGTTTGTAAGATTACTGGCTTTTTAAACTGGACTATATTTAACTTAAACCGTTTTATTTACTTTACTATTTTCATAACAAAACGTGACAACGCAAAGAGAAAAAAATAATAATAATAAGGTGGCCGCTTGGCACCATAGAGTAAAAAGCAAAGATATTTTAACCTTTTCACCGCCCAACTATCCTGCACGCGATGTCCCGCTGTACGCCAACGTATAAATGTATTTTAATAAAGTAGGTACAAAGAAGAACTTCTGTAGAAGTGCTGGCGTGGATGGCACGAAAATCTCGAACTTCTATAGAAGTTGTTGGCGGTAAAAAGGTTAAGGGACGAATTTAGTGAGGTGTCGTCTCGTATAGTCACTTCACATTATGAACGTCCACACGATCGCCATCCAAACGAGAACTGCGACAAGCATTGTATTCGTGCTAAAAACTGATAGCGGCAGGCATGTTACCGAAAAAAGTAACCAGTTATTAGTTGTATAATTGCAACGCGACTGTTCTAGTTGCGCTTGATAAATTGGTTAATACCAAATTATCGACCTCGGTGGTCGAGGGGCAATTACGTTGGCTGGCACCGGCTCCAAAAGTAACAATAATGGGTTAGCATCATCTCGTCTAAAAAAGCAGCTGGTCTAAGTAGCAACTGGTCTAATTAGCAACTGGTCTAAAAAGCAGCTGGTCTAAAAGTCAGATGGTCTAATTAGCAAGCGGTCTAAACCACTGTATCTTGAACTCTTGTAAAGTCAAATACTTTTCTACTTTTTTTAAGAAACAAAGCGAGGTCTATACTATATATATACCGATATATATCTCTATACCGATTCTCATGAAATTTTGTGAGTAGGTTCGGTAAGTATATAGATTTTTTCTTATCGAGCCAGTTTTTCGAAATTTAAAAAAATGGCGGAGTTATGGAGTTCAAAACGTAAAAAAATACAAATTTCGGAAAGTATGGGGTCAGCGTTGACTGGGCGGCCGCGACGTTTTGGTACAAATTTGCTTTCCCTTCAAAACCAAAACTATTTTAAAAATAATTGTACAAAATAAAAGATTATTCTCAGTTGGTTTTAGTTTTTACTTTTGACTTCGGCTGTAGTGCAAAGAGTAGTGCTGACTTTATTTGTTGTATTTAAATTATATCTATAGCCCTCATGTAATAGAGATGAACCTCCTCTCTGACTCTCTATAAATACCAGTTTTGATTGTCGACGTTGTTCCGCGCTACTTGGCCCAGGATCAATATTTAAATTATATTTAATATAGTAACCATTTCACATAACAATTTAAATTATTCAGCGAAGGCAGGAAAACATCACATAATAGAATGAAGTTGTCATTAATCAAACCGGTATCTATTATCTAAAAGAGTTTGAATAATTGTTGTCCCCACTTGCAGGCCAATCGGCAATCGGTCTGTAATAAAAATTTGCCTCCAAAATTAAATGTTTGATAGAAACTTATAATCTTTCCGCATGTAGATAAGTATAACTAGTAGCTCTGTGAGCTATAGAACACGCTTTGTTTCGAAATGGCGGAAAAGTATTTGACTTTACAAGAGTTCAAGATACAGTAGATTAGACCGCTTGCTAATTAGACCATTTGACTTTTAGACCACTTGCTAATTAGACCAGTTGCTACTTAGACCATTCTTTTTTGAGACCAGTTGCTACTTAAACCAGCTGCTTTTTTAGACGAGATGATACTAACCCACAATAATTGTACCTATATGTATATTTTCGTAATAAAATGATTGTCTATATGTATCAGCAGTCTAAAATTTATTTTTATTTGTTTCTTTAAGTGGATTGCAAGTAAATATTTGGTATTTGCTTGTTTGTCATAATATGTGTTCTGTTAGATGAAGTTAAGTATATGGCAGTCGCATAGTTTTTAAGGGCCTTACAAATAAACAAAGAATAATGTCCGAATAGTTATTTCGTGTTTTGTTCTTGTCATGTAAACGTCATTTCAAATTAGAGTAAAAGAGACAAAACACGAAATAACTATTTACCGGTACCTTCGTTTGACAGAAGTATCGATACCAATTTCTCAACGGTATTTAAAGCCCTGATAACTGGGTAGTTTCTCTATGTAATTACACCATTCCAATAAAAAATGGACTAGAAATAAACACAAACTCACAATGTGTAATGCCGGTACGACAGGTTCAGTGATGCCATCACCACGTATCCCCAACGGCCCACCTTCCCATCCCATTTGACGCATCATCCTGTAGCATATAAATCAGTTGGGATCGGGGTGCCTAGTGTGAGTTTTGTTTACTATCCGTATTCATTCGATTGCGTTTACGAAAACGAAAATTAATATGGCATTGAAGCAGCGCCTCCTGGCAGCATACGAGAAGAGTTAACATTTTGCCACACAAATTCTCGGTTTCGTTAACGTGATCGAATAGCGAATGAAACTCGCACGTGGCACCCTGGGGGCTTATTGTCTAATTTTAACCTCTTTATCGATACCTTTCAAAGGTAAACGCTTGTCATTTTGCATAGACGACTGATTGACGACCTCCTTGGTCGAGTGGTTTGTACACCGGTTTTCATGGTGTCGCCATCTCTGAGGTCCTGGGTTCGATCCCCGGTCGGGTCAATTTAGAAATTATTGTTTTTCTAAATTGTCTCGGGTCTGGGTGTTTGTATAATAAGTATTTTAAGTATGTTTATCCATTGTCTAGTAACCATTTAACGAGTTTCATAACGAAGCTTCTCTTGGGCTAGATAATTGGTGTAAGTGTAGGAAAGTTTATTTGTTTATTTATTTATAGACGATTCCAAATTAAAGTCAAACAGACGATGTCGTTCATTCAAGATCATTCAAAAACGCGTCGCGATCGCCATCACTGACACTCGTTAATTAGTTTGAAGTTATTGACACAGAATACATAATACAGAAGATCCACTCCGCAAAGTCATTTAAATAAATAGCGACTCTTGTTAAGACACAATAAAGTGCAATTCAGGTCGCACACCGCTCCCTTACCTACAGTTATATTCACCTAGAAATTGCCACTCTTTCTATCGCGTAGCTCTTATCTTTTCTAACGACTTCAGGGTTGTCTTCTTTTAAATAATAATTAATCTGAACACTTAATTTATTACAAGTTATTGTGTTTATAATGTGTATGTACTTAAATGTGAACAAATTAAGTTTCAAATAAACCTAGGCTAGGTATGTAAGTACAGTCAACGCCACATAGGACTACCTATACATGTAGACCTTGAGTTATAATAGTTAATATATACTTATTTCGCTTCAGTACGCCCTAAACCGCTTAGCAGTATAACAATCTCGACTAATCGTACAATAATACTTATTGGATACCTATGTGACGATTTAAACACAACTAATTAACTTACCTTTCAATATCTTTCGGAATTAAAAAAAATGATATTGTTCATGACATTGTTCTTTCTTTTATTTAGACACCCGTAAATACAACAGTATTTTTTATACGGATTATAAGGTAGTTTAGTAGTATTTGTTCGGTGCACAAAAATCACAGAAATGATCGTTCGTTTTACGCGCGACGACACCTTGCCATACGCGGCGTACGCCCTCCAGGGAGGCGCGCTAAACGAACGTACCTAAACTGCGGAGTGACACTCCCCTGTTATTGAATAGCTTTCAAACGTCAAATTGAGAGGTATTACGATAGGTATTAGAGTTAGACAATAAGGCCCCGTATCTGTTTACAATCTTTGAACACAATATCGAAGAGTTTTTATATATTTCCGTATTCTATACAAACTTTAAAGTAAAACTTTTGAAAAGTACATATATAATATATATATTTATAAAATAAATAGACATTTACTTAGAGATATCGTTATTAAATGCCAGAAATAGAAAAGGTCCCAAATGAGAACCTTGAGGAACACTAGAAAGTGATTCTGGATAGTAGTGACTGTGAATCTGTTTTGAGTAGTGATACAAGAGACTCAGTGTTCTAAGACCTTTAAAAACGTCTCGACTTCATTTTACACCACTCAAGTCTAAAAAGACTTAAAGAGTTTACAGTATTTTTTAATAAGACTCGCCTTGTACGACTTGAGCTGTTTTTGTCTGGTCGTGAGGCTTCAAACATGAGTCTAGCCATTCTTAAAAGCCTTAAAAGACTGAGTTTCTTGCATCACTAACCGCCTGTGGTCCAGTGGTTAAGACCACCACCCGTCTCAAACCCAGGGTTCGATTCCCAGCGGGGGGTACATGTTGTCACCGAATATTGAACTCTTAGATGAATAATTGGTCTCGCTGCGCTCGACTAGATACCGCCGGCGTAATTGTTGAATGCGGCAAAAAATACTACGCCGAAGTCGGCGTACCCGAGTCAGTCACCTGCTGTCAGTCGCGTTGCAAACTGTGTGTGAGGTGCGCGTACCGAATGTTTTGTTAAATTTTGGTCATAAACCGAAGTAAAATGCCAGTTTGCGTAGTTAAACTGTTTAAAAATAACACTACAAGAAATAAGGACTCCGTTCTTACACACACTACAATATTGAGTTGCCGCATTCACGGAGCTATTGTTTATAGGTAGCGCGGTATCTAGTCGAGCGCAGCGAGACCAATCATTCATCTAAGATTGAACTTTATACACTTGTAATAAGATTGAAACGCAATTAAAAATTGCAAATGTATTGCCCGTGAAGAGCTATTATTAACGTTATTTATTTGTATTGGATTGGGAGTCTTACAGCACACCTATTCATATTATAGGTAGACCGCTTAACTGAGTCCTCGCCTGCGGTAGGTACGCGGGGCGGGAGGTACGTAGAGCTCTGCCACGAGTACGAGCGTTTTGCGACGCGGCGAACGGATTTCTAGTTCATTGCGCGTTATACTATGGCAGACATACAGACAGTAATGATAGAAAAAACGCAATGAACTAGAAACCCGTTTGCCGCGTCGCAAGACGTCAGTAGTCGTGGTCGAGCGGTAAGGTGGTACACACGTGATAATTTGAACAAGATACATCTGAAGATAAGCAATTATAAATAGAGGTGCCTGCCCACCTAGTTAGTCAACTGTTTTGAGAAAAGTAAAAAAAAAAACTGTTTTTTACTTTGCAGCCGTTATTTATTATAGAATATTTGATAAATACAATGGTAATGAACTTGTGTACTATTTATTAAGCAATATCAAAATAATAAATCAATCACTTGTATCCATATCAATATCACTGGAACTTGATTCTTCACTTTCGAAGCAGCCATCATCAGAATCATCTGAATCGTCCTGCACATTAAAAATAAAATCAACATTATCATGTATTAATTATCAATTGTGTAAAACTGAGTGGCTTTTCTTCTCACCACGCCTTCTGTGAAATCGTCTATTCCCATTCTTTTTTTGCGAATCTGTTTTGATCTACTCGGTGATTGAAATTTTTCGTTGTCTTTAAATAATTTTCCTTGTTGTACAATTCTAGATACAGACTTTTCCGATAGTCCTGTAACTTTTGCTTCGGTTTTGTTTAAAGGAATATCTTGTTGATATTCAGCAGAATTTGGATCTAATTTCTTTTTTTCTAAAATATTCGTATACGTTAAAAGCCATTTGCTTGCACTGACTATTAATTTTAAGTCCGAAGATATTTCGACTCATCTTGGGAATATAATACCTCCTACCTCCGCGCCCTTGTAGCCCGCAGGCGAGGACTCAATGACTTAGATAATCGAATCGATCGAATCGAAGGGCGCGAATAATTAAATGTATGTATTAAAATGTATTGTAATATTGCATGATTTGGTAACGACATAGGTTTTTTTTTGTAAATGTCGTTACTTATATAAAAGCTGTGCAGTTTCTTGCGCCCATTCTTCCATTCTTCTCCATAGCTAAAATATAGACGCTCTGAATGGGTAGTAGGTAAAAAAATGTTCGGACGGTTTAAAAGTAGCACCTATATTTATAACTAGCTGTGCTCGCGACTTCGTCCGCGTGGAATAGTGACTTTCGGCAGCATTTTTAATTTTTTAGGCTCTTTTCCCGTTTTTGCAACATTTTTCACTGATGCTTCGCTCCTATTGGTCGCAGCGTGATGTTATATAGCCTAAAGCCTTCCTCGATAAATGGACTATCCAACACAAAAAGAATTATTCAATTCGAACCAGTAGTTCCTGAGATTAGCGCGTTCAAACAAACAAACAAACAAACAAACTCTTCAGCTTTATAATATTAGTATAGATTGCTTATCTTCAGATGAATCTTGTTAAAATTATCACGTGTGTACCACTTTACCGCCATGCCAATACCACTGACGTCTTGCGATGAGGCGAGCTATTTGTAGTTCATTGCGTTATTTCTATAGCCGGTGACTATGACTGACGTTGTATAGCGCGCAATGAACTAGAAATCCGTTCGCCGCGTCGCAAGTCGCTCGTGTTCGTGGCTCTGCCACTACACGTACTTCCCGCCCCGCGTACCTACCGCAGACGAGGACTCATTTAAGCGGTCTTGCTATAGTCAAATTCACTTACCTAATAGCAATATCGCTCTCCATCGGAATCGCCATCGCTTTCAACAACTTAATTTTTCTCCCGCACAACTTCCTGCCGTCACTCTGCTTCAGATCTACGGTTTCATTGTCTTCTGTATCACTTGTATATTTATTGGGTGCAGGAAGACTCTGAGCGCGTTTAAGACTCATCTTCTTTATCTGGTTTTCATTTGTACCATTTAATTTGTCACCCTGGTTTTCAGTATTATTGTCATTTTCAGTTTTGGGACTTGATGGCTTCTGATAATCTATTCTAGAGAGTCTTGTCTTTGGTTTAGATTCGTCTGTAGCTTTAGTGTTGTCTGAGTTAATAGCAGTTTCATTGTTCTCTGCTTCTAATGTACCACCGCTTTGGAAAGCCACATTGTTTTTGGGGCTGCTTCTGAAAGTATAAATTTATCTTAAGATATATATATTTAATCAAGAGAATAATAATAGAAAGAGAAACAAATCAAATATCTCGACTTAGCACACGAGGTTGTCGACATGTGGAATGTGGACTAGGCTGTCATCGTGCCGACGATTGTTGTTACGGCCAACGGCCTAATGGCCAAGAGCCTCGATCAACATCTCATGAGGCTCTCGTTAGGCGGCTGGATCAAGGGCCTGATTCAAAGGCAGTTCTCCTCGATACGGCACGCATTGTGAGGAGGGACCTGTCTCTGGAGCCCTAACCACGGTAGCTTGGACCCAGGTCCCGATGCCGGCGGACCCCTATTTTTTTATATTTTTAAATATTTTGTCTGTTTTATTTTTAGAAAATATTTAAAATGTAAATTAATATGTAAAAAAAATAAATAAAGAAAATAATAATATATAATTATGTCAGGAGATTCCTTTCTCTGCAGCCTTAATAGCCGATAGCTTAAGTTCTCCTCTGTTGCTGGCGGCGTTCTAGGTTTAGGTTTTTATAAAAGTTGTATTTTTGTAAGATATTTTGTTATATTTTACTTTTTATATAATTTTTATAAAAAAAACCTAAATCTAAGATTTAAAATAAGTAAAGAGTATAATAATATTATATTTAATAATATACCTATTATATGTTTATTTATTACTACTATATAATGTGACATTTAATGTTCATAATTAAGTTAGCAAAGTTTTATTTGTTGATGACATGCTATGGTCGCCCGCCTGCCAAGCGTGGCGATTACGGCAAATACCCCTCATATTCTTGGGGGAGGCCTTTGTCCAGCAGTGGACGTCTTTGGCTGAGATGATGATGATGATGATGCTATGGTACATCTTTGTGAAATTATGACGTACCATCGTTTCAGTTGTATTGTATGGTAATCGTTTGATCATGTTAAAATAAAATAAAAATAATATAATGTTGTCGATTTTAAATACTTGCTTTTTAACTAATTAATTACATACATAAATACTACAACTAATACTACTTAAATTACTTACATAATCTAATTCTTCATATTATATCAATGATTTTTCAATCGTCAGTTAAAATTTATTGAATAATTTTGACATAATGACAGATTCTTCTTAGAAAATATGTCACAATGACAACATTATTCGTTGGATTAAACTTATCTGAGGATTGAAAAATCGGGCCATAGTCTATTATAAGTATAATAATACGTAAAATATTAATAATAATATATAGTTACGGAAGAGCGGGCCCTCCTGCAACAGGTATTCTAGAATGCCTACTAGGTAGGTTCCATGTACTGTTTGTAAATGTTATATGATAGACAACAATATTTTTTTTATTTTTTTTATTTTACAATTTATTATAAAATTAAAACTGTATCCGTAAAATTTTCCAAAAACGTAATAAAAAAAATCAAACACACTTACTTCCGATCTAAGCTGTTACACTTATTTCCAAGTATTGAAGACCGTGCAGGACGTGTGTCGGCGTCATCATTTGGAAATCTGCAATCGTCAACAAATACTTGTTTAACAATGTTATTGAAACTAGGTATTGTACTTTTACTTTATACTAGTTGTCGCCCAGTGGTCGAAATTCGACGTAATTTTATTAAGGCTGCACGCATTGTATCCTAAGCAACGAAAAATTTAAAAAGATAGAATGTGAGTTTGGGTTGGCATTGACAGACTTGGTACGCTCGCGTTCCATTTTTGAAATTTTTGAAAAGAGTATAATATGCGTGTGTGTCAAATACATGGTAGTGTCTGTAATGTTTGTTTTATTGATTTATGTATTTTTCAGCATAATTTAAAAAAAATATTAACATTCGGATAAACTTCTCTATATAAACTATAAGTGTGCCAAATTTCATACTCCTCCGTCCGCGCAGTTTTCGTAAAAAGGGGTACAAAGTTTTTGCTACACGTATTAATATAAAGATTACACACACGTTATCTTTAAAGTGCCTTACAAATAAACAAAGAATACGCTTCGATAAGTATTCCGTGTTTTGTCTCTTTTACTCTAATTTGAAATGACGAAGTCAAAGTCAAGGTCAAAATCAAAGTCAAATATTTTTTATTCAAATAAACTTAAAAAAAGTGCTTTTGAATCGTCCAAACATTTTTTTACCTTTTACCCATTCAGGAAGTCTATTTTTTAGCTGTGGAGAAGAATGGGCGCAAGAAACTCCACTGCTTTAATATAAGTAACGACATTTACAAAATTAGTAAGTAAGTAATTAATTATTCTAATTTACATGACAGAATTAAAACATGGAACAACTATTCGGAGTTTATTCTTTATTTATTTGTAAGGCACTCAATATATAAAAAGGTGTCTACGACGGACCTATCACACAACAGCATTTATCAGACTTATGCATCACCGCCAATAACAAAGCACTGATCGCGCCACGCTCATCACGCCATCCGTACAACCAATGGCTAGAGACCACGACAACCCAGGGAACCCACGACAAGCCAGGGAACCCACTTTGTTTTTTGAGTTTGCTGTTTGCCTTATACGGCGTTTTCAGCTTCACCGGGCTTTTTGGGGGGCGGCGAGAAACTTAAAGGGTTCCTCAAGCCGAGTGAAGCGAATCACCTTCAGAGGTTTGCTAGAGGGAACGGCATCACGCACTAGTGCGTGTCCCCGTGCCCTACTAAATTCTCCGAAGGGTTCGGATCGGATCGGAGGAATCCCTATCCAAGCGACCCCTATCCAAGCGACCCCTATAAACACCCAGAGAGCGGTGGCACCCCGCGACACCTTTATTACTACTGCAAACCCAAATTGTACTATCGATAACGTGTTTTACTTACCTATTTCTGTTTAGTAAAATATTTAAAACCAAAAGTTCTAGTTTCGTTTAGTAAGTCAGTTTTCCTTTTGTTCAAGACGGAACAAAAGAAAAACTGACTTACTATTGACTTATTATTAATGACTGAATGACATAATCAACGCACAGCCCAAACTACTAAGATGAGAATCTTGAAATTTTGCACCATGCTTTCTTTTATAGTGTAGGTGCTCACCTACACTTTACCTACGCTCACCTACTCTTAGTGCTTACTAAGAAAGGATTTTTGGAAATTCGCCCTATAAGGGGGTAAAAAAAGGGGTAAGTTTGTATGAAACTCAATCAGTTATGAAACTAAATCGATAAAAATTGGTATTTCGCTATTTGGGTCGACCTGGGACGTGAACTCAGGACCTACAGAAATCAGGCAGAGCGCTTTACCAATCTGACACCGAAGCTTCAGCCCAGTTGTTACTACCGATCGTTATAACGATCAAAACATGTAAGTACTTAATGTGAGTTTCCATATTTTTCAAAGAAATTATTTGTAGTTTTCCGGCCAACTCAAATGTCCAAAGGATGTGAGATCAAAAATAGTTTCAGTAACAACTGGGTTAACATATGTTAACCAATTGTTGATAATATTATCAACTAGATAATTATAATTCTGTTTATAGATACAGACTAGATATATCTTACAGAATTTGTAAAATAATAATAATAGTAAAATTACCTTTTTTCGTGGTTACACTCTCTCGGTACTTTTATTAGCGACACGGTCCTAAAAAAAGAAAAAAAATACATAAAATACGTTTAGAATTAAACATAATATATTTTTTTTTGCAGTTTATAGTAAACTAGCTGTGCTCGCGACTTCGTCCGCGTGGAATAGTGACTTTCGGCAGCATTTTCAATTTTGTAGGCTCTTGTTCCCGTTTTTGCAACATTTTTCACTGATGCTTCGCTCCTATTGGCCGCAGCGTGATTTTATATAGCCTAAAGCTTTCTTCGATAAATGGACTATCCAACACAAAAATAAATTTTCAATTCGAACCAGTAGTTCTTGAGATTAGCGCGTTCAAACAAACAAACTCTTCAGCTTTATAATATGAATATAGATTAATTGTGATTATAAAATATCATTAAGCTGATTGTGAGAAAATGAATACATTTTATTTTGAAGTTTTTTTTTATATCTCAAGCACTTGGCCTCCATCTCATCTGGGGCCCGACCGCCTAACCGATCGCTTTGACTTCGTGTGTGGTTTATGACGTCATCTTGTCGTTTCGTGCCGCCTAGGAAAGCAACATCGAAAGCTATAGCCTTTAGCTTTGATATTGCTTTCATAGGCGATGCGAGGTGGCAAGATGACGTCATAAACTTCACGCGTAGTCAAAGCGATCGGTTAGGCGGTCGGGGGCTGATGTTAAGTGACGATAAGGGTGGAAGCGCACTTCACCCGGAGTCCTCAACTACTGAGGCACTGGTTATCTTATCTCTAACTGTTGGAACACAACAATGCTACTAACATTGCGCATTGATGTTATGGCGACATATTTAGATAAGATGGTGGTAGCTAGCCAGGCGGACAAACAAGCCCTACCACTAACCAAACCGAGTACACAAACATGTGGGGTACATGTCTGTGTTCTTGGTCCCTGGGAATCGAACCCGGGACCTCTGAATTTAAACCGGTCGGTGGTCTTGACCACAAGACCCTAGAGGCGGTTAAAGATCCAAGATAAAACAATTTTATTAAGAATAGAATAGAGAATAAAAATATTTATTGACCATATAATTCGACCGTTATACAAGACAAGTCCAATTACATTAGATAAAAATTAAAACAATGAAATTAATTAAAATTAAATTGACGAACTAAAATGGCTCGACCGTCATGCACCCTCCCGCCGACTTATGAGTTTATAAGATAAAATTTTACTAGAAAACATCAATCAGTCACAGCTCAAGTCGGAATCGAACCTACGACCTGCAAGCCAGCGGTATTACGTCACTGTAAACGTAAATCACAGGGGTCGTTAGTTCGATTCCCATTCGAACTTCCTGAGAAAAGTTGATTTCTTTCTAGTAAAATATTATCTTGTAACTACATAAAGCATTGTGAATTCAAAAATTTAAAATAATAAAAAAAAAGTTTATTTGAAAAAAAAAAAAAAAACATTGATTTTGACTACATACTCGTACATACCTGAGCTTAAAATTCTTTCTCGCTTTAGCTACTTCCACCTTCATCTCATACTGGCGGTTAGCGTACAAACTCCTATTGATTTTCCTTAATATCTCTTCACAATCATCAGTGAAGTACGCAAACAACTTTGGATTCCTAGCCATAGTACAAGCTGACTGGATGAAGCTGCATTGATCCTCACTCGCGTTGGAGAACACGAGAGTCGTCTCTGCGGCCGTGGTCACAAAGTTCAAAATCATTTTCAATGTCGTCTTTATAAAGGACCTTTCCAAGTTGTCGATAAGTTGTTTCTTTCTTTCTAACGCTTTTTCGGCTCTTGTCAGATTCGAATCTGAGTTACCGTCGGACGATATCGATTTGTTCAGATCTCTGTAAAGAATTATGAATATTTATTATCTTTATAAATTAGACAGGTCAAAATCAAAGTCAAAGTATTTTTTTAAAATCAAAAACGTGTATTCGAAACGTCAGGATAGACATTAAATAAGTAATGTGTAAAATAAACGCGAGTAGATCCGTAAAAGTTGTATCATTTCAAAAATTTGCTTAAAAAGTGCTTTTGAATCGTTCAAACATTTTTTTACCTACTACTTCGTTGTGAAGATCCTTGGGGGAGGTCTTTTGTCCAGCAGTGGACGTCTTTTGGCTGAGATGATGATGATGATGACCATAGATCGGTTTAGGTAGAGTTTTTTGACATACCTTTGCAATGTTAGCATATCATGGATAATCTTAAGCAAACTTAGTTTTTTCCAAAATTTGGATAAAACAAAGCATAAGATTTTTGAAAATAATCTCCAGTAACGATCACCTAAATCACACCTTGATAGTCTGACGTGCAAAAGAGTTAAAAGTGTATTTTCTCTTATTATTTTATCGGGTTATCCATACTATTGATAACGTTATGACGTAATTCACAGAAAAAACTTTACATATTCCGATCTATGATGATGACACATAAATTCAGTTATACCTACCAACGTTTTATAAATATTTTCTACAAAACAAAAAGTTTTCTTAAGTTGTTTTACAACAATTTTTATTATAACAATAATAAAGATATATCGCAATATATCGTGTGTATATTGAATAAGTCCTTAAAATAAATTAAAAAAATAATCATATCGATTTTCACTGTACAATAATAATAAAAATGGTCATGCAACGCTCTACTGGGATCGCTCTATCATTACGGACAGGACTATTGTCGCCAATAAGCCTGATATCGTGGTGTCGACCGATCCCAGCGCCAGGCAATACTGGTTGATATCACCATACCTCATGATGAGAACCTCGTGAAAGCCGAGAAGGACAAACTCAGTAAGTACCTTGACTTGGCTCATGAGGTTACCGCCATGTGGGATGTGGATTCAACCATTATTGTACCGATAGTCGTTTCGGCAAACGGTCTTTTAGCCAAGAGCCTCGATCAACACCTAGAGAGGCTCTCGCTGAAAGGTTGGGTCAAGGGTCAGATGCAAAAGGCAGTACTCCTTGACAAGGCACGTATTGTCAGAAGGTTCCTCACTCTGCAGCCCTGACCACCGGTAGTTTGGGCCCTGCCTCGCTGCTGGCGGTACTCTAGGATTAGGTTTTTATAATGTTTTATTGCTTTTATATTAAAATATTGTAAAAATCTAGTTTTAAGGAAAAAAATAAAAAAAATAAATAAAGAGTATAATAATAATAGCAAATCCAATTTTAATATGAAAAAAAAACACATTATTTTATACTTACTGTTTTTCTGAAGCGTTGCCGTTCTTGCCAGCTGGTCTGAAAAAAGGAAATAATAAAACATCAAAAACCATACTTTAAATTTTAAAACTATTTTAACAAGAGATTTTTTTAGCCCAGAGTTTAAAACAGTGTAGATATCATGCAAAATAATATTGTACGTGTATATATAGTTTTCCATACAAAAACTAAAATTTCATTACATCATTTTATGTTCAATCCTGACATGTTTTGGGGTAAGCTTATTACATACTACGCTCGAGCACAACCCACACATAGACCATTTACACGGACTAGTTGTAAACCAGCGGCTTGTAGGCCGGTAGTTACCGAAACCAGCGGCTAAAAACGAATAACCAGCCGCTTGATACCGGGTAGATACTTCATCATCATCTCAGCCAAAAGACGTCCACTGCTGGACAAAGGCCTCCCCCAAGGATATGAGGGGTATTTGCCGTAATCGCCACGCTTGGCAGGCGGGTTGGCGATCGCAGTAGGTTGAGAGTTACCTCAGAGAGATGCTGCTGCCCATCCTCTGGAAAGGTCCCTTAGTCGGCTTTTACGATACCCACGGGAAGAGATGGAGTGATGCAATTCTTTATCCCCGGCACCACACGGGGGTAGATACTTGAGCATCGAAAAAAAAAAACGATTTTTATTAAATTTTTTATTGTTAAACTCTTATTTTTGCTATACAGTAGTACTTAATTATGTTCTGCTATTTTTTTATTTTTTTTTAATAAACACCGAAGACACTGTTTATACCTACTAATTTACTCAAGGCGACGCATTGGAAATTTACGTGGCGGGGATCTTGATTTTTCCCAACAATTACAAAACATATAAAAGTGATATTTGATGACATGATTTTTCATTTAATTGACTTCATTTCGCTAGTTGCAGAAACACGATTTATCAACTTTTTATAACAGAGAAAAAAATATCAAAGTAACCTCTTTTAAAACATAGATTTGCATTTTACAGGCTAACCAGACCGATTTTAGCATCTAAATTTTTTTAGTAGATTAGTCTCAAAGTCTCAACACACACTTCAATACTGTAGTTCATTTTTGTTTAAATAATTTGTAGTTTTAATTTAAAGGAAAAAAACAGTTTTTCTTATGGTACGGGGCGCAAACGCTCCGTATGAGATTTTTTGTTTAGCGGTGCGTCGCCTTAATTCAGTGACGAACAGGAAACTATGAAACAACGTTTGTGTTTAGGTGGTGGTACATGAAAATTATAAGAATAAAGGTAGCTAAATTAGTTTACTTTGGATTTAATTTGGTCGAGGTATTAGGGTTAACTGTTACTAAGTGTAATTGCAAAGTGACAACCCTAGGTCCAGCTGCTACATTGTTCTTGTTCGTCAACCTCATTTTGAACAAAAATAATGTCATAAAAAAAATATTTTTTGTATGGAAAAGTAAATCTTCAAAAATTAAAAAAAAAACTTACCTACACTCACACCAATTATCTAGCCCAAGAGAAGCTTCGTTATGAAACTCTTTTAATGGTTACTAGACAACGGATAAACATACTTAAAATACTTAAATACATACTTAATATACAAAGAAAACACCAAGACCAGAGACAATTTAGAAAAACAATAATTTCTAAATTGACCCGACCGGGGATCGAACCCGGGACCTCAGAGATAGCGACACCATGAAAACCGGTATACAAACCACTCGACCTTTTTATGAGGCCCTTAGTGAGCGACCACGTCTCAGTCCCGTATGTCATCACGCGCTGTTTCAATGCCATACTAATTTTCGGTTTCGTTAACGTAATCGAACGAATACGGATAGTAAACGAAACTCACTCTAGGTTCTTATGTCATAGCCTTTTCCCGTTGCAATTTAAATATTCAGACTCAATATTTATAAAATTTATAAAATACAGTGAAAAAATTAAACGCCTACCCGACCCAGCCAGGAATCGAACCTGGAGCCCGACCGCCTTACCGATCGCTTTGACTTCGTGTGTGGTTTATGACGTCATCTTGTCGTTTCGTGCCACCTATGAAAGCAATATCGAAAGCTATAGTCTTTAGCTTTTGATATTGCTTTCATAGGCGGTGCGAGGTGGCAAGATGACGTCATAAACTATACGCGTAGTCAAAGCGATTGGTTAGGCGGTCGGGGGGCTGGGTCTTCAATAAGCACATTCGTGCAGCAATTAGCACTTGAAAATAAAAAGTTGAAATTTATTCAGACTCACCTTTTCGTTTCATTGTTGTTGTTATTAATTGTCACTTTCTCTACGCAGAACCGGCTGAAATGTAACCATATTAAACAATATTAGATAACATTACATACATTGTTCTGATCTCAAGGTAAGTAGCTAAAGCACTCGTTTTATGGAATTCAGAAACAACGACGACCGACGGTACCACAATTACCCACACCCGACATTCGTTTGCGACATTGACCCGACCGGGAATCGAACCCGGGACCTCAGACTTAGAAGTCCGGCGTGCAAGCCACTCAGCTACGGAGGTCGGCTACCATAGACAGAAATTAAGAATTATTATTGCAACAAAACAAATGTAATTTAATATACATACGTCGTGAAAATTTTTATATCTATACCTACTAATATAATAAAGCTGAAGAGTTAGTTTTTTTGTTTGAATACCAGTTGGATTAGAAAAAATCTTTTTGCATTGATTGCCTAATTTTTGTGGAAGGCTAACATCACGCTATGCCCCTTAAAAAGTCGGAAAAATCGCTAAGCGAACACGAAGTACTAGCGCAGGGGTCGCCAAATGGCGGACCGCGGTCCCATTTTGTGCGGACCGCGAGAACACAGCAACTTGCACTACAGAGTATGTAATTTAAAGAAAAAAGAGTAGGTAGCCAAATGGTAGTTAGAATGCCACCTTGAGGAAGGCCAAAGGGAAGATCTTTCTCCGAGCTAGGTGGTATAGCTCGGGGACCGAAGTCCAAGTGATGTTAGTTGGAGGTGCTATACATAGCGAAAGATATGGTGAAACTTCGCTACCGCGATGCAGGCTTCCCATACTATTTTAGCGTCGTAGTATAGCGACGTCGTTGGTATGCGTTTGTGGCGCCATCTGTTGACACGGTTGAGGTGTTTGCTCCGTGTTGAATAATGTGCGGCGTATGTGGTAGGTGGAGCCGCCAAAAAAGTATCCCCCGCATTATAATCTTTGTTGACGTCAATTCGAAAACGGGCCGGGCGAAGTAACGAGATAACAAGCGAGAAAGAGTTCGCGGACTGCGAAAATCGTCGCGGTGGGGCAGCGCGCGGGGCGTCGCGAGGGCGGGGGGGTAGTCACGCGATAAATATTTTTTTATATAAGGACCGCGATGGTCATTTAATTTCTTAAAACGGACCCCGAGCGAAACTAATTGGTGACCCCTGTACTAGTCCTTTCCACACGAGCTGATACGATCGCGCGCTTCGACCTTGATCAAATTTGACCCTTAACGCCAATTGTTGCGCCTGTTTCAGGCGATCGTGTTAAACCGGATGTTTTAATAAAAGATATTAAAAAAAAAATAAAAAAAAATAAATAAAAGCTGGAAGCCGGGGGCGTTTCGAAGAGATAACGAAATAAATATCGACGATGATCATAATATTAGTCGACGATTCGTTATAAACTATTTAAGCCGGCGATTTTAAGTCTAGATTCCGTCCGAGGGACGTCGCGATCTGGGTCTGAAAGGGCTAGCGCATTCTGGCGACTCGATGCGAAGCGGTGGGTCGGGGAACCGCTACCTAGTTGTATGATGGTAAAGGACTTCTTGGCGGGAAAGTAAAGAGTCCCGTCTGCTGGTTTTGTTTTATTTTCTTAAATTTCTGTTGTCGAATGCTATAATAGGCTATGATACCGGCACTTTCAGAAAAGGCCCAAAAAAGTATGGAGCCCGAATGATCTTCTTTAAAGGTCGTAATGAGGTAGTTATTTTTCAATTTAGAATGTTTTTATGGAAGCTGGAAATATTTGGAAAAATATGATTGTAGTATCTTCTTTTTCCCTGAAACGAAACGCTAATCTTATAGTCTATTTTGCAAAAACATAACGTTTTTTACATGTCAATCATCCTGTGCTGCCATAGAATAATAGTATTATTATAAATCGATTATTCTGATTAAATAAAACCTAAAATACAATTTGTTAATTTATAATAAAGGTGTCTAATATTTAAATCCAATAAGAAAAGTCAAAAACCGGTATTTTTATTTCGATTCCATTCTGCGCAATATCTATATTGATTTTTTAAATCGTTCGATTATAGGAATAATTTCGGACTTTTAATTGATTATCATTCCGTTTCAGACTGGCAACCCAAAAAAATCGTTGACAGTGACACAAGATTAGCATCATTTCGTAACGTGGGCTATGCCGGTTAGGAGTTTTATTTTCCCCCTTGCTTCATTTTGTCCTTTTGAAAAATACACCACTACGTACTTGTTTTATTATTAATAGATCATTATATTCTGTAAATAATACTATTATTTAGAATATAGGAGTTACAACTTAAAAGTAGTAGAAAGGAACTATTGGATAGGTAAGAAGGTCCCGCGGCGGATCTGACACTCACCACCTTCCCTTCTATGTATTACTATTGATGCTTGTAGTTAACATACCTTTCCATCTATCTACTGTTGTTCACTGAAGTAGATCGAAATACCTGCTGTCGTTCCTATCTACGCAGATAACAGTAATAATAGTAATGACAACACGGTAACAGTAATAATAGTTACATTTACTACTAGAACTACTATCACATGCATAATACGTTGGGCTGTTTTGAGGTTAGGTTATAAAATCAACTTATTATCCCCAGCTTTAAAGTATATCTCACCATTACATTTTATGATAAGCTATATTAGAGTATTGAATTTTTACTATTCACTTCTTGGCACGCTAAGCCTTTAGGTGGTTCTGAAAATACACTGGAGTCTGCCAATCTCCTTTGACAGTTTTGAATAGGTTGATGAGCAGGCGTGTGTACTTTACCTAACACCCTGTATATAAAAATAAAATACTAGTTGTCGCCCGCGACTTCGTTCGCGAAGACTACACTATCCCACAGGAACCTGTTACCGGGATAAAAAGTATCATATACGCTAGTTCGGGTCATGGTCTGTCTATATGCAAAGTTTCATCCAAATCCGTTCAGCCATTTTCACGTAATTGGCGGTCAAATAAACAGATAAACAGACAAAAATTTTAAAAACTGTTGGAACGTGTTCTATTATCGATTCTAAGTATCCCCAGCAAACTTTTTTTCGAATTATCTTCCATGTACAGACTTTCGACCTTCTTTAGCTTTACTATAATATGTATAGACAGATTAATAAAAAAAACTCACACTATTTCATCAGTGGCATAAAAGAAGCTGCTCTTCAAAGTCACTGGCTTTGCAGTCAAATTCTCTATTGCACCGTTCAGATTTTGAAACAGCACTTTTACGTTATTGTCATCATCCACGTCCGCGCTACGCTGGCGTGTTAAAGAGTACACGTAATTGGCCTCGTCAAAAGACATTTCGGGGTATTCCAAACTCTGCTTCGTATCATCTTCGATGAAACTCATCATTGCGTTGATCCATTCTGTCTTTTTGGCGGCAGGTATCGCTTTCTTTGGATCCGGCGGTTTCTTATTCGGACCATTGTCGATGACTTGCATAGCATCCAGGCTGAAATAAATTTATTTCATTAAAATGAAAAAGAAGAAGGCGGAGAAGAATAAGAAGACCAGGCTGAAATAAATTTATTTCATTAAAATGAAAAAGAAAAAGGCGGAGAAGAATAAGAAGACCAGGCTGAAATAAATTTATTTCATTAAAATGAAAAAGCAGAAGGCGGAGAAGAATAAGAAGAAAAAGAATAAAAATCAAATCAAAAAAATCAAAATGGTTTATTTGCAGAGAATGAGGTTAAAATTTTTTACAATAGTTCTTATAAGTAAGTATAGTGCTCCATTCTGTCAATAAAATTAACATGCAAAATAAGGCGAAGAAGACGTATAAAAGACTTGTGGATACTCAAAAACAACTAAAACATCATGACCAGTATATTTTATGTCCCCACTGCTAGGTTGATTTTTTTTAGAGTGTTAATTGCCTGAGACGGCATTTCAGCTTCACCGGGCTTTTTTGGGGGGCGTCGAGAAACTAAAAGAGTTCCTCAAGTCGTGTGAAACGAATCACCTTCGGAGGTTTTCTAGAGGGAACAGCATCACGCACTACCACCACTACCACGCGTGCGTGCAGTGCGGGGCGGTGGTTGTAAACGACTGCTAAGTGCTAATCCATCTAATGACCGGACTTTGCGTAAGTTGCTTAACCTTGCAATCGCGGGCTGGGCGAGTTAACCACTGCGCCACGCCATCGAGCTGCCCAAAAACGTGATAATAACTAACCCGTTATAATGACTATACCAGAGTGAATGAGCGTGCGGCAACTTCATACGAGAGCTCCGAAACGCACGCACACAAGCTCGTAGTTCACCTACATTAGCACACAGAAATATTTTTCTTGGTTTGGGTTTTGAATTTTGAATTTTTTTTGCCTATTGAAAATGTCTGGAAAAAAAACCTGTTGTGTATGAGGATGTCTCAACACACAACCATAATCCCAGTTTGTCCTTTTTTACTTTGCCGACAGATATAACAAGGTAAGTTTTTAAAATAGACATGTAACCCAAATTCACACAATAATAAATTAACTATGTGTGACTCAACCCTAGCCGGTAGGTACAGTTCGGTACGTCGATTCAAGGTCACGGCACTGTTGCCGCACTCTCGTTCACTCTGACTATACTAAACACTTAGAATAATAACGCCTAGAAACCGAGTAGGCGCAAGAAAAGTGAGGCAATTCAAACTAAGCCATTTTGGCTCAGTCCGCCCGAACGTTCGTCAGTTGTCAAGGTCAAGCGCTAGTGTAAACATCTCCGGCAATTAATCACATTATGACGGTTTGTGTAGTTAATGGGTGTCACAATGCATCGCATAAGGACAAAAAAGCTTCTAACATAACATTTCATACGTATGTATTACAAATTGACTTGCATTGTGCTAAATATTCACTACTTTTAAAAATAAACTTATGAGCCGCGATATTATGAAAGTGTTACTAGTAAGAAGAAATTAATTTCCCATTTTTCATTGGTCTATGTTAGTTATTATAAAAATAAATCTTATTGAAAATATTTTTTCGTTTTTGAAAACATAATATATTTTAAGTGTTGCCAGTAAGTAAGATAAATGGTATAATGATGAGCAGTGATCAGAATGAAGGTGGCTAATTTACCTAAAGTTGCCGATAAGACAACACTAAGAGTGGTTAATAGCACTAAAATGTTGTTAATTTATCGAATCCCAGATCTTGGAAATAGTTTTATTTCTAAGTAGTTTTTATTCTTAGTACACATGAAATTACTCGTATTGTAGTATTGTATAGCAATTCCAACGTCCGCATTTACAATGTTAGATGGCAAAATAGTAATGCCTTATTTTCAAATTATATTTATTTTCATTTATCAGTCATACCTAAAGTGCCTTACAAATAAACAAAAAATAAGGTCCGAATCATTCTTTCAGAACGTCATTTCAAATTAGAGTAAAAGAGACATAATACGGAATAACTATTCGAAGCTTATTCTTTGTTTTGTAAGACGCAAAGTGTTTTTATTGCGTAGGTGTGTCTAAATAATATAATAAAAAAGCACCTCGTCATGCCATATTATGACTTTTATTACAAATCATCCTCCTAGCGGTTCGTTCCATCCCCACGGAGTTTGAATCCACATTCAAACTCCCAACGACGGATACGAAGCGCGAGACTCCGATTACTAAGTTACCACCACTCCTGATTTTTATTACAAATTCTAGTAAAGAGAAAAACTAATTTTTTGATTTCGAGGTCCTTTTGAATACATTATTGATTAATGTCATACATTCTTGTATCAAACTAAATTATCAACAAAAAAGTATATAAGATGTTAGATATTTATTTTTTACTTATCTTTTAACGCATTATCATGAACTATTAAACTATACTATTATTTCATGTAAGTATAACATTTCCCCACTTTCGGGGAAATTGCTCCTTCACTGTACACACTCCACAACATTAAAGTTTTGTTTATGTGCGTGTCGGCGACCGTAAGCACGTAATGCTCACGCCTACATTGATCTGCCTTTTGCCTCACTTTAGACGATGCGTTTGTATGAAGACTATCCATCTAGGCTAAAACTAAACAGTTGATAAATAGTTTTTTTTGTACAACATCTACACTAATAATATAAAGCTGAAGAGTGTGTTTGTTTGTTTGTTTGGTTGAACGCACTAATCTCAGGAAGTACTGGTTATAATTGAAAAATTATTTTTGTGTTAAATAGTCCATTTATTTAGGAAGGCTATATTAAAAAGAAAGAAGAAATTTTATTTTAATGTTGTAATTATGTTTCGTTAAAATATTGTACATTTAATTTAATTTTTATTTATGAATTCAAAGTTTTAATTTTATGTATTTTTTTTTAATCTATTAATCCGTTTTTAATTTATTTTGATTTTAATTTGTATTTTGTTTTTGATTTGTATTTTGTTTTTAATTTTGTTATTTTAATTTGGATTTTTATTTTAATTTTGATTGTAATACAATATTAATTATGGATTGTTTATCCGCAATAAACTATTATTATTATTATTATTATTATTATATTACATCACGCTATGACTAATAGGAGTGGAGCAGCAATGAAAAATATTGCAAAAATGTGTATTGGGGAAAATATGTGGGCACAGCTAATGTAATGAATGATGCAATAAATAAATATCTATGACTATGACTATGTATGACTATTACTTACAACCGCTTGACGAGAACCGAATCTGTTGTTGTTGTTTCTTCAACAAACATTTTTTTGTACACTAGTCCACTGAAAATAAAAATACATATAAAAATAATAAAATAATATTAAATTATTTTATTAAGGTTTCATAAAATATACGAATAAATTCATGTACACATGCTTGCACAACACTCGGCGCTTAACAGAACTGTGGATATGTTTTTTTTTAATTTAAGATGCGGCCTAGGATGTAGCATACTTGCCTAGATAATGCCTGTTCACTCTTGCTTTGAAAATGTCCAGGTTAATTTATTTATTCCCTTAGACGACGACAAATGTGTAAGGCAGGGGTGCGTGCGTGCGTGGGTGCGTGCGTGCGTGAGTGCGTACGTGCGTGCGTGCGTGCTAGCGTGAGCGTGTGTAACACAAAAATACTTACTTATTAATCCCACTGCTATTATAATTATAAGTCAGACTGTATACACCCTCATTCTGCTTTAAAGTGTGTAATATCTGTTGAGCATAGTGTCTGCTTTTGCTATCAAACTTATCCAACAGCTTCATCATATTATGCTCATCTCTTATCACCCTTACCAAAAAAGCGTCCAGTTGTGGCGTTATTTCTGGAAACCAAAGGTCTTTCTTGCTGCTCTTTAAGAATATTGCTACCAGTTCCAAGTAGTGCTCAAGCGTCTTACTGTCGATAATTTCAACTAGTTTATTTAAAGGTAGAGTCTGGGGGTTGCCTTCTAGTGGTATGTCATTCCTGTAAGAGATGACGCTGATTTACTTACGTCAAAGTATAATATATTTATTATGATTTAAGAATTGAATATAAAAAGTTTAAACACGATTATCTTCCTTTATAAGCCTCTCTTTTGTTTATGTGTACTGTAATGTAACTGTAAATATAAAATGTAACTATACATTTAGCTGTGTACTGTTGTGTGTGAGGGTATGTGTGTGTGTGGTAGGGTGTGTGTGTGTGTGTGTGTGTGTGTTTGTATAAGCAATCATGATTATAATTTGTTTAAATTAGTAATTCTTTTTTAAATTAAGTGACAAAAGCCATTCCAATACTTTGTTCTTGCTTCTTGGTTGCACGATATGTAAGAGGGTAAATACATATTTAATATTTTGTTGATCCTGTTGTACATTTTTCCGCTGAGATAAAAATAGTGTGTACCCGTATTGTGGAAAGTCGACATCGTGTTACGCTTGCAAATGCTTTTTTAAGATAACGTTAAGAACAAATATTATTCTAACAATAACAACTTTACATCATCACTCGTACAACTAAGAGGTGGGAAAAGTAAACGGCTTGTACACACGGCGGCAGATCAACCTACAAATTTCTCCAATGAATATTGATCCTTATAACCAAACAATAAAGTTCAAAATCGATTGTAGAAACTTGACAGTTTTGTGTAGGTTGATCTGCCGCCGTGTGTACGTCATTACTTTCAAAACTGCCCTTAGTGCACTTTCGAGGCGCAGTAATTGAGTTTTACCGCAGCCGCCCTACACAGTAATGCAATAGGAAATTATCGATTGGGCTAGGGCAAAATAAACAGTTTTAAGAGTAGACGCAACTGCATTTGATCGAAAGTTTTTAAATTTTCTGCAGTTTTCTCACCCGCGCCATGGAACGAGTCTCAATTTGCAACTTACATGATAAGTTACAGTCTACAATGACTCCAAGGTAGATAGTATCCTTAGCCCAAGATATTTTGGTTCATAAGGTATTTTCAATTTGGCCACATGTGTGAGCTACGACAGAGAAATCGCTAGTAGGTTGCAACTTTTTATAATTTAGTTTTAGTAAAATTTAGACTAAGTTTATTGCTGGAGAGTCCTTAGTGTGTTTTTTGGTCTGACAGTATGGTGTTGGGACCGGGATTTAATAGTTCGTATGATGGAATTCCAGGCTAGTGATAAATAAATACTAAGTATTTGGGAGGAGAACACATTAGCAGCTCAATGCGCTGATGCGTGCTCGTCATGTGATTCGGATAATTTATCTAGCGTGTTCTTAAATGCCAGGAAAATGTTAAGGAAATTCGAAAATGTTAACAATTTAGTTTTAGTAAAATTTAGATTTTGGTTCTGTCAAAGATCTTCGAAAAAATCCTACTGCGAAGATTGTTGCCGGAATTGTCAGAGTGTAAAATCATACCAGACCATCAATTCGGGTTCAGGCAACAACATGGTACTATAGAACAGATACACAGAGTGTGTGATACCATTTGACAGACCCTAGATGAACGGAAGTACTGCTCTTCAACATTTCTTGACATCCAACAGGCATTCGACGTGTGGCATGATGGGCTATTGTCGAAAATCAAGCAGTATATATCTCATACGTACTACGCACTACTTGAATCATATCTCTCAGACCGAATATTTTTTGTGATTGTGGATGAAAACTATTCAGTTTTTCATGAAATAAAATCAGGCGTGCCCCAGGGGTCGGTAATTGGACCAATGCTGTACAACTTGTACACCTCTGATCTCCCCTTGGCTCCATGTGTTACCACTGCAACATTCGCGGACGATACCGCGATCTTTGCGAGCCACAAAGATGCAGCACAAGCGTCCGCGCTGTTGCAAACGGGACTGGATGCAGTACACAAATGGTTGCAAAAGTGGAAAATAAAAGCCAGCACCTCAAAATCCGTTCAAGTAACATTTGCTCTTAGGAATGGAAATTGTCCCTCAGTAAAACTAGGAGAAACCACTTTGCCGCATGACGACTGTGTTAGATACTTGGGTCTCCATATTGATAGACGACTTACATGGAGACAACACATTCGCGCTAAAAAAAACGGAGCTGGTGATCAAACATCGGAACCTCTACTGGATGCTTGGAAGGATTGCGCGACTTTCCATGGACAACAAACTCCTTTTTTACAAGGTTGTGCTCAAGCCGGTGTGGATGTATGGTATCCAGCTCTGGGGTAGTGCCTCCGACTCCAATATAAACGTCCTGCAACGCCAACAAAATGAGATCCCGCGATCCATCGCGAATGTGCCATGGTACATAACAAATAGCGAAATCCATGAACACCTCAACATGACCACTGTTAAGGAGGAAATACGTCCCGCGGCTGCTAAATACAAGAAGCGGCTCATACATAATACGTCCCGCGGCTGCTAAATACAAGAAGCGGCTCATACATCATCCTAACGAGCTGGCTCGCCAATTAAGCATACAGCAGTATACCAGACGACTGAGACGACATGACCTCCTGGAGCTTGAACATCGCTACTAGCGATAAACTCATGAGTAGAGGCTCCTACTGGGGAGCCCACTCGACCTGCCACTGAACACTGAACACATCTACCTATAGTCTGGAGACTGATTGTAGATTCGACAGGGAAGAAAAAAAAAACTAAAGTTTTGAGTAAGTTTATTGCTGGAAAGATTTTATTGTACTTATGGTCTGACAGTATATAGTATTGGGGCCAGGATATAATAATTTGTATGATGGAATTCCAGGCTTGTGATATAAATAAAATACTATTTCGGAGGAGAACAAGACAATGTGCTGATGTGTGCTCGTCATGTGATTCGGATAATTTATCTAGCGTGTTCTTAAATGCCAGGAACTTGATAGCGCAGTGGTTAACGCGCCCGGTCTGTGATTGCTAAGTTAAAGCAAGTAGCTTTAGCGCAATGACCAGTCAACGGATGGGTGACCAAAGATTTATCATCTCGAGCACCTCAGTGCTTTGGAAGACACGTAAAGCCGTTGGTCCCGGCTGCATTTGTTAACAACCACCAGTCCGCACCGGGCCCGTGTGGTAGTTTATGTCCCGTTCGCCCTATCCATCCATAAGGAAGGCTCGTGCCCCAGCAGTGGGGACATAAAAATGAGCTGGGCATGTTCTTAAATGCATTTATCGACGGAGCGCTTATGACTTCTTCGGAAATCTTATTCCACTCTGCGACAATTCAATTAGGAAAGAAATATACCTTGGGATCTTGACTCGCCAATGATTGGCATAGCTTTAGCTTCAGCTGAACCACAGAGATGCTTGTTCACATTTCGAATGAAGAGCTCTTGCAGATCAGGAACATCATAATGTCACGTGAGAGTATTGTATGTCTCTATCAAGTTACGACTATGATAATAACATTTATAGATGGCATTAGGAAGTACTATTATTTCTTCTGTAGCAGTAGTAACAGTACCTTACTTATATCACCTTATATGGCTTAAACATAATGGTACACATCCAAAACGGTGTCCGTATATAAATCAAATATACTGATAGGTATTGTTATAAAACCCCACAAAGTTGCACTACTATATGCAACAAAGAGCATTTAAAAATTATAGAACATATTTAATATCTAAATTTATCTTCTAACAATGTAGTTTTGTTCAATCTTGATGTAATTTATTTATTTTTAAGCTGTATTTATTTCTTCACTACCAGTATTTATTTAAGAATATTTATTATTTGATAAAAAGCAGGTATAGGCTGCATGACTTTAAAACATTATTTTTCTACAAGTGTATGACTACAGTTTCCAATATCTAATTGTGAACATATTAACCCTAATAGTGGAAACTAACTGTAGCTAACATCGTAATGTAACTGTTAAATACCATTCTCGAGCTTGATAATTCATTGCTGTCTAACGGATAACAGGGTGAAGCTGGAGCTCACTGTGAGCAGCTCGGCTATGTGGATTCTTACATCGAACATGTTATGTTATAATGGCATGTTTTGGTCAGTCTTCATCAAAAAAGGTACATACAATATTTAAAACAACAGGCAGATCTAGATTTTTGTAAAACTAAACGATTAGGTTAGCATGTGGACGACCGCAACATCAATTGATGCGTTATTTACTTACATAACGCATCAAGTCGGTCAGAGGTTGATGGCGCAACTGCTGGTAAATTAAAATTATTTCGCAAGTTAAGCAAACTTTCGCAATGCCTTGCCACTGGTAGATAATCCAATATTTTAAGCTCTTCCATGATTAGAAGACATGTAAAACTGTTGGCCCTGGTGGTCGGCATAAGATAGCAGTTGCTAAAAGCCAGTACCCATTTTCAATAGTACTACAGACATACATACGTACATACATGCGTACATGCATACGTGCATGCATACATGCATGCATACATGCATGCATGCATACGTTTATGTACCCAGCAGTGGAACAATAGATGTGTTGAAAACAATGTTTTATTTCCATTTAGACAAGTGATTTCTTGAAAGTTTTAATTGTAAATGATTTATTTGTTAGCTAGATAACAAAAACACGTGTATTTTTCAATGCGCCTCGCTTAAATCCTTTTTGATTAGCTAACATATTGTGCTCACCTCGTACGATTCCTACGCCCATAGCTTGAATTATACATATTTGGAAGTCGGCTTCTTCGTCGAAACAATAAGTTATCTTGCGAAGAATGCCTTCAGTTTTTAGTTAGGGACTGGAACCGTAAAGGCAGACGAATCTAAAGCAACAAGTAAAGTTAGGAGGCGGACACTGGCTGGTGCTGTTTGAATCAAATTTCGCACCAAAATGAAACGGAATTACAATAAAAGATTACTTACCAATTAGGCTTCCTCTCTGCGGAATCTAAATAATATCTTCTCGTCGCGCTAAGTTTTTCAAATTCTTTTGCTAAATTGAGCGATCGCTGATTGATTGACAGATGCTTTTCATCAATACTAAGAAAATTTTCCATTTTCCCTGTTTTTGGTAGTTTTTTCAATACTACAGAATCTTGCTTTGTCCTTTTTTAGGTCTTAGTTTTTTGAAAGATTTTTATATATTACTTATAGTAATATTATGATTTTAAATTGTTTAATCTATTACTTTTTATATTATATTATCGCTGTAATACTCGATGTTGCTAAAGTATGTTCACATAAAAATCATAATGGTAGAATTATTTTAAATCACACAGCCAATGTTTGTAACATTGGCTAGCTGTCAAAATAGTGACAGCAGAATGCAGAATCACAATATCCAAATTTTGTTTGTGAAAATTGTTTACTTTGTTGCTATTTTTCATAAAAATTCAATGAAAACGTAATTTAAATACCACCAAAATGTCTTTCGATGTTAACTGGGACCCGGACAACCATAGGGAAGACCATGAAAGTGAAGAACATTGGGAACTTAGGAAGGCATTTATGTTGCGTTGGAAGAATGATTATCCTGAAGAGAGACTGGTCTGTTTGGCTAGAGTGTTTACCAATATGGAATTCATGGGCTGTCGGTATCCCCCAGAGCTCATGCATGAGGTCGCGGGCCTATCTCATGAGGTAAATAAAGCTTTTTACTTGTGCCACTTCCAACTTGAAGGTTGTCCATTAGCTTTGTATATATTCCTTCTTGCTAGTCAATAGCGAAACGGAATAACGGCTCAGTATTCTAAGGGGAGCCGCCGAATTTTGAGGTATTTTTTTGCGTAAAGAACTAATAATTAGGAACAATTAAACAAATTTTTATAGTTAAGAATCAATTAGGACTCACAATAAATTATTGAAAATAGTGCAAGTTTTACATAACAATAAAACTTGTATTATTGAGCAGAGACGATGCACAGCATCTGTGAGAGTGCGTCTACTTCCGTTCTACCAACTTCCGCCATATTGATTTTATTGCTGCTAAATAGTAGCTCAACTGACTTACTTCTGTTTGGCGCCATTTTGTAGTCACCTTAGGAGCACCTTGAGCGCAGCGTGCTAATAGAAGTCTCTTACCAGGAGCCCTTAAATGGATGCTGTGCATTGTCTCTGCTCAATAATACAAGTTTTATTGTTATGTAAAACTTGCACTATTATCGGCATGTGACGATGCACAGCATCTGTGAGAGACGTGTTTATACCTCCTGGTGACTGCCAACGACGCTATGTGATGCAGATAAAGGCATGAACAACTTGAAGGAACAGAAAAACATTCAAATAATTAAACCAGTGTATATTATAATATTATAATACTCACTGAAACAATCATCAAAAATTTACTTTTTTATATAATTAATTATAATTTAATATCAATTTTAATTTTAATCATAAACATTCACACACTTATGATCTTACTTATGATAAGTACTAAATAGGTTCAAAATTTACTGAAAGATTATTTTGTGATTGTGTTCTTCCGATAATTTGTTTGCAATAAAATTTAGCAAAAGTGTTTTCACTTTGCCAATTACCTCTACTTAGGATATCTTCGATAGGAAAATTTTCGTGCCAGTTTAGAGAGGCCACTGCCGAGCGTACAGAACTCGCAGACGCAGATATCCTTGCGTCTTTTAACACTGTTTTAATCCAGTTTCCAATCACGGTACGTGAGGCGGCCTGTGGGGCGCCTCTTATTGTGACAAATAGGGCACTGTTACATTCGGGTGGTCGCCGCTGTGCACTAAGTTCTAAAACTTTTCTTAACCAAAATACGGGACAGATATTATTATTACTATGTTTTAACAATTTCCAACCTGATTGTCTATATGAAGCTGTGTCTGTCTTGGAACCAAAAACTGGGCTTAGGATGATGTGGTCGCCGGCATCGGTGTAGTGACTTGTGGAAACTCTTAGCAAGGTGAGGTCATGTACCCGTCGGCCCGACGCTAGAAGTAGTAGACACGCTAACCTGCGTGAAGCTTCGAACAATGTGTCATTACATGGTGAATTACCTTGTAGCCAAGCGACCAGGTCACTCGGATCCCAGACAGGTGGTTTCTCTGCTCTCTGTCTCTGAAGAGAGATGGCTTTTAAAATATGTTTTACTAAGAAATGCGAATTTAAATTTTCATTACTTAATGTTTTTCCGAATGACAATACAACCGATTTATGAAGTAAAATTGTTGGATAAGCTAATCCTTCTTCAAGATACAGATATGCCAAGAATCTAGACAAACCTACACCTTCAGGATGTTTATGGTCCAGATTATTCTCTCCACACCATTTTACCCACCTGGCCCACGCAGGCTTATAAGACCTTAAAGTAGAATCTCTCCAGCTCGATTCTAGCAAGGTTCGCTCTGCTTTAGTCCAGGTTCCTGTGACGTCACCCCACCCCCAATTTTCCAAATGTACAGTTCCATGTTTCGAACCTGAGGCGGTGGAAGCCCTGTGCTCTGATCTATCAGAACCGATGCTAAGTTCTGGACTTTGAACGGTTCGCACATTGCACGCCGGCGAAGATCTGGCAGCCAAAACGCATTCTCCCACATCGGTGCCACCACCAAGTACACTTCTTGCGCAGAGTTCAGGTGGTGCAGCACCCGGGGCAGAAGGCTCGGTGGTGGGAATACCCACGCCAGCTGAAACTGCCACTGTCTGCTGAATGCGTTGCAAAACTGTGCTGAGCCATCCCGACAATCTTTTGTTACATACCTTTCCACAACTCTGGTTTGTTTGGTTGCAAACAGATCGATCTGAGGAACTTCGAAGTTGTGAAATGCTGCTCGCACAGCTGGTCGCAGCAGGTGCCACTCGGCTGGTTGTCTTCCCCGGGACAGTCTGTCTGCTACGTCGTTGTTTCTGCCCGGGAGGTACTCCGCTGTCATCATGATCTTCCACCGGTCTAGGAGATTTAGCAAGCGGTACGTCATGTTGAGCAGAGGCGTTGATCGTGTTCCGCCTTCCTTGCGGATGTATGCTACAACGGTTCGATTTTCGGACTGTAAAATCACATGTCGTCTCTGAAGATGGGATCTGAAGTGGCTTACCGCTGCTATGATGGCAAACATCTCTTTGCGATTGCAATGCCATCGACTCTGGCTGGAGGTCCATCCGACCGATACTATTTGGTCGTCCATCTGAGCCCCCCAGCCGTAGTCTGCTGCATAACTGGTGCCGGTATGCTGTGTTGACTGTGCGGAGTCTCCCTCAGCAACCGTCGGGAGTGCAGCTGCAGTTGACGACAATGCAATCTCCCTCTGGGAATAACAAAGTTGGCGAAGTTGAGAGTGCCTAGGACTACTTGTGTCTCCCTGAGCGACATCGTTCCTTTGCGAATGGCTTTTTTGGAGATAGTTTTTATTATGTACGCTTTTCTTTCTGGGAGGCCCTTAAGTCCGAGGTTTGTGTCCCAGGTCAGACCCAGAAATTCCAGTTTCTGACTGGGTTCGGTCAAAGACTTTTCGTAGTTGATGGTCCATCCTAGGCTCTCTACAGTTTTTATAGCCATCTGCACTTGAGTCTGCAGGAGAGGACGAGCCTGGTTTACCAGCAAGTAGTCGTCCAAGTATACTACAATTCTTATACCTTGATCTCGAAGGTGCTGAGCCACCCAGTTGGTTAGAGCGGCGAAATTCTTCGGCGCGCATGATAAGCCGAAGGGTAGGCATGTCATTTGGAGGACCTGGTTCTGCATCTGGTGGTCGTAGACCAGCCGAAGGAACCTTCTGTGGCCCTCGGCTATAGGCACGTGAAAGTATGCTGATGAGAGGTCCAGCTTCACCATCCAATCGCCCTTTTGAAGAAACTGAGGTATCTGGAACTGAGAGATCAGTTTGAATGGTTTTGGAATTATCGACTCGTTCAAGTGTTTCAGATTGAAAATGGGTCTGAACGATCCGTCGCTCTTCTTCGTCAGGAACATGGTCGAGAAGAAGCTGGGACCGACCTGTCGCTGGTCTGGTACCTCCAAAACGCCTTGTTCCAACAGTGTGTGTATTTGTTGGGACATATCTGGTGATTGTGGTGTTTTGAAGCGACGAAGAACCCTGGTCGTCGGACGCACGAGCACAGGTTTGGAGGTGAATGGCAGACGCATTCCCGTAATCATGTCGAGAAGGGCCTGCGGAGCCCGAAGCGCCTGCCACTGCCTCCGATACGCTCGAAGGCAGCCTCCATAAAACTTGGGTTGATGTAGTTGATAGTCATTTATCAAAGTGTTTCTTACCGGGGTGACCGTTTTTCTTAAAGGGCTTTTTCGCTCTCTTCGAATCCTGCTGCTTCGAGGACCCTGCAAATGGCTTATTAGGCCTGCTCTCTTCGTCTCTGGAACGAAAGGGCTGGTTAGTGAAGTCACGGGTAGAGCCCTGTTTGTTTAGTTTGCTGGTATGATTTGGCTTACTGGTCACCCTATCCGCGGAGAACCAAGGTTTTACCCATTTCTCCATTCCACCCGTATTTTGTATGTAAGTACACAATAGACCCTCGTCGAAGAGGTGCCTTGAACTCGGAGGTATCTTACGCAGACCCTCGCGAAGATTTTTGTTAGGTATTTCGTTCAGGATACGCTCCCGGCGGTTTTCAATATATTCGGCCCTTTTTCCACAAACCATCTGCATTATCTCTTCACTCGTTTTGTGAAATTTGGAGGTAGGTTGAAAAAGATCTGATATTTTGTCGAAAATGCTATCAGCGGATAGTACTGATTGAGAAGAAGCCGTCCAGTTAATAAACTGTTGTAAAGCCTCGTTAAGAAGCTCGCGCTGGGTAATAAGACCATTACAAATTGCTGCCAATATTTTTTCCGAGTTTGCGACGAAGTCCTTACCTTTGAGAAACTGTCTAAGCTCATCGTTAACCTCAAGGTCTACGAAACCAGGCGAGGCGCAATGAGCTTTTAACGAATCTGTGTATCGAACATCTTTCCAACACTGATCCCCAAATTTTTGTAAAAACTAGACGTTTTAAATGCTCCGGGTGAGCAGTCAGGATCTTCGGGTCTTTCAAAACTGTATTTACAACACCAAGGCTTAAAAGACGGGGTTCGACCGCATTAGTATCAACAGCAACCGTAGGGCGATGTAATTGAAAATCTGATTTCGTTAAGCCGCTGGGTCCCGGCAACGGTTCGGGTAACGGCCCTTGTGCCGCCGGTAGCGTTGTGATGGACGTGCCATCTTTTGCGGTCGAACTAGCCGTATTTTCAATAAAGTTTTCATTAAAAATTGACTGAGAAGGTAGTACTACATTTTGTAGCAATACATCTGTTAACACTTTTACTTTGTTCATAAGCTCTTTAATATCAGTATTTGACTTACCAAAACTTCTGCGTTTTACCTCACTGTCCGAGGAATCGTTAGGCAACGACTCTGAGCTGTTGCTATGTGAACGGCGACGCTTCGAGCTGCGTCGGCTATCGCTAGGCCCACGCCCACGCGGCTGCGACGATCTTTCGTCGCCCTCGGGGCGTCCCGAGCGATCGAAACACTCATTTGCTTCACTGTCGCTCATTTTCACTATAGCACAGGCAAAACTTGAAAACGAAAATAAAAATTTTCCGAGTATCTAAATTAAGATGTTGCACGAACGAAAAGTAACGACGCTATGAGCACGCTGCGCTCAAGGTGCTCCTAAGGTGACTACAAAATGGCGCCAAACAGAAGTAAGTCAGTTGAGCTACTATTTAGCAGCAATAAAAACAATATGGCGGAAGTTATAGACAGGAAGTTGGTAGAACAGAAGTAGACGCACTCTCACAGATGCTGTGCATCGTCACATGCCGATAATAATTAATTTTTAGATCAGGTAGTAAATGTCAGGTCTGTTGCAAACTTTTCAACATAAAAACGCTTTGAAAGTAACCATGCTAAGTTGCCAGCACTACTACTAAATTGACAAAAAAGCTAAAATCCAGTGCTATGAAGTAAATGTTTAAAATCTAATCAGCTGCCATTTTGTGTTTTGACTGTGAAGTGAATGAAACATTAAGAGAAATGTACCTTACAGTAAGATTAAGTCAAAATTTGTCACATAATCAAAATAAGTCTACCCCTGACTCGATATGGTACTAGTCTGCCCTACGCTAGAGTGTTTTATGAGCCCGTAGGGGCGGAGGGAGAGCAGCCCCCACCCGCTGTAGTGAAACGCAGGCATCAATCATCTTTTTGACAAAATCGAAAATTCGATTTAAAAAAAAGTATGTGTCTCCGAGTTTTGAGCTTTGGGAGAGGGGTAGGGGTATACTCCCCCTCCCTCTTCCACCCCTCCCCCCCCAAATTCGGCGGCTACCCTTTTAATTTGGCTCGCTAACGTTTTGGACACATTATGTTTGGACACAGTGTCCGAATTAGAACCTAAAACTTTATAATAAAAATAAACTTACTTTCCTTTCTAATAATTTTATGTTAAATTGGCTATTTTTACCTATTTATAAATTATTAAAATTAAAATTAATTTTATAACAGGTTGCACAGTCATACAGAAACTCAAGAAAAAATAAGCTACAAAGAACATTTGTTGCGGCTTCAACCGCAGCTGAAGACAGAGCGAGAGGGGTGAAGAGGGAAGGTGGCATTATAACCAGCACACCACCAAGTAAATCGGCAAAAATAGAATTTGTAGCGCAAGGACATAAGGTTGAAACTCGTGTTACAGACAACGATGATGTTGAAACGTTTAATGATGATAACAGTGAAGTTGATACAAAAACCAGTTCGCAAGTAGTTGATTCTAACGAGTACTTGGATGATATGATGAAAGTTAAATGCTTGCCAGTTAAAGAGTTCAGAGAAAGCATGTTTCAAACGGAATTTGGGAAAATGGTGTTGTTAATAAGGCCGTGGGTCGGTAAACTGTCGAACATACAGAGTAAGTTTACACTTCTGTTGTTATATTTAATAATTTGACTTTAATGAGGCATCTCCATATTGTGCATTATATGTGCACATAGAATATATCTCCAGGTTGCAATATTTTTTTAGCTCACCATTATAAATTTTGCAGTATAAGACAAAGTTCAAATATAACTAAGATGAAGCACTTGATAGTATTAATTGCTATTTTAAAGCTTTATAAATATAACATTAGAATAAACAGTGTGTCGAAAGGGGTAAATCCACTATATCTATATATTAATATGTGAAGCAAAAACTTTTTACGAAAATTGTGTGAACGGAGGAGTATGAAATTTCGCACACTTATAGTTTATACAGAGAAGGTTATTCGAATGTTAATTTTTTTTTTAAATTATGCATACTACCATGTATTTGACACACATGCATAAAACTCTTTTCAAAAATACAAGAGGACTGGCCGAAATCTGTCAATGCCAATCCAAACTCATATTCTATCTTTTTAAATTTTTCGTTGCATAGGATACAATCCGTGCAGTCATAATAAAATGACGGTCGAATTTCGACCACTGGGCGACCACTAGTTACAATGAATTCACCTCTGTTTTGAAAAACTATGGTGCAGTGGTAAACGCGTTCGGCGTGCAATTGCTGAAATAAACTAACTTTCGCAAAAACCCGTAAATAAGATGGTTAACCTAAAATTTAACATCACTCTGGCTTCGGAAGGGACGTAAATCCGTTGTTGGTCCCAGCTGAATTAGCTGTCGTTATAATAATAATAACAACCTCTGCCCTACACTGGACCCGCGTGATGGTTTCTCCTGTTCTCCCTGTGGTTAGGGTTGCCATCCGTCCGGGTTTCCCCGGATTTGTCCTAGAATAGAATAGAATAAAATACTTTATTGTACACATAAAAACATAACATGACAAAGAATTTAAAATTAAAATTGGAGTCGTACAAAGAGCGGCCTTATCACTAAAAGCGATATCTTCTAGGCAACCTAGGGATGGAGAGGATTGATATTAAATAAAATGGAGGCGTTGGAAAAATAAATAAAATTGTCCTAGTTTAGAGGGCGTCCGGGGAGCGTCCGGGCAGGGTTTCATTTGTAGCCCGGGTTTTAAAAATTTAAAGCCTTGGGCCGCCGCACCGGCGCGCGGCGGCGCCGAAGCAATTTGAATCACTGTTAAAATATTCGGCGTCCCTATCTACTGACCCTGATAGATAGGGTATGGCAGCTGGAACTACGGGTCCGGCTGTCTTTTCAAGGGTACCACGGGAGTTCCGGATCCTAGGCCCCCTGCCGGTTATGCCTTCGCGGGCGTCTCCGGCAGGCCCCGGACATGGGTTGGACTCGTGGTGGCATGTGGTTAGCTATAGAAGTGGGAATGTTCGTCTGCCTGGTTGGTCTGGCCAGGCTTCCATTTCGTGCATAGCGAGCGGGTCTTAGTAGCGGTCCGGTGGGGGCCTGAAGCGAAAAGATCTGCGGGGTACGTGAGTTACCCTTAGTTGGTGTGGTGCTCGGTGGTTTTCACTGAGTAGTTACTCCAACATCTCCGGTACTAGTCTGGAGAACTAGTAGAGGTGCCCGCTAGATGCAAAGGCCTCCGGTTTAATCAGCCGCGTAGGAATTTGGAATTGATCAGGTGCCTGGATGGGTACCGAGAAGTGAGTGTGCTTACAACTCCGCCACCAAAGAGGACATTTGGTAGTTGGCTTTAGAGTTGACGGCCCAAGCAGTGTACCACTGCGAGTTGTGCTCTTAGTGCAACGAGAAGTGAGCGAGCTTACAGCTCCGGTGACCTATCTGGATATTAGGTAGTGGACTATACGTGTCCACGGAGCGACTAGCTTGAGACACTAGTCTTAAAAGTACTGGATGAAGGATGCGTACCGGCGTGTTCTGATCTGGCGTTATGACCTGACGTAGATGGTCCCTTGTGCTTGCGCAAGGTTATTCTGACACCTACTTTGTAATCGCAAGGTTGGTAGGGGGTGTCAGTATAAACTTTAAAGTAGTGTATAGCGGGTTGTGTGTTAAAGTCATGATTCGAGTTGACCCTAGATTCGTATTTATTGTTGATTCGAATCAAATCGGATCGAAAAGAAGAGTTGACATGTCCGGGTTCTGGGCTCCAAAATTCGGGGTTTTCACTCGTCTTGTCCTGGTTGCCAAATTTTAGAGATGGCAACCCTACCTGTGGTGTTTCCATTTTCAAGGCGCGTGCCCCAGCAGTGGCGACATAAAGTGAGCTGGTGAAGTAAATTGTGTTTTGTTTGATCATACCACATTGTTCCAGCCAGTTGCCAAGTGTGCGGTGTGAACCTACAGAGTGAGTATGTGAACAACTCCTTTACTCTGATGATGAATGGGAAACTGGTAGCCCAAGCCACCGGTGAAACTAAAGTGGAAGCTAAAAACATTGTGGAGACGATGGTGTGGAATGTAAGTTTTGAGTGCATCATTAGACAGTTTTTTTTTCTTAAGTTGATGGCTTTGTGCGATTAGCACTTTTGGCCAGTGTCCAAAGTGATTTTCTTACAAGTTATTATAAATAGATAATATGTATTTTGTTATTATATGATGATGTTGAGTGATAGATAATAGTTATGAGAAGTGGGAAACGATATACCCCTTGAGTATCTCAGTAAAGATGTGGCTTTACTACCTTACGCAGACTTCTTGAGAGAAATCGAAAAGTGACGTTGCACTTTTTTATTTTATTTTCCAACACATGCATGTTTACACTTAATAGTTAATAAATAATCCACCATTATTTCACATTAATTCGGAAATGAAAAGATTTTTTTTATATATTAATTACCTACTGGTAAGCACTTGGCCTTCATCTCACATAGGGTTGCCAACTATTTTTCAGGAAATTAAAGTAATTCTATCATTAACTAGTATAAAAAAAGGATTTGAAGAAAAAATAAAGTATTTTCCAAATTTATTTACTTAAGAGCGTTTACGCCGCACACTAGCGCCACTAATGAAAAAAAAACATATCTAGTAATTAGAGATAGAAAATCAAATTATGCTCAACAAACTATTTGAATGAAGTAATTTAGCATTTTTACGTCACCTAATGAACACCTCACATGTTATGGTTTAGTTAAATAAGACGTTACGGCCACTTTTAACTATAACGCCATATTTAGTTAGATAGTTTGTTGAGCATAATTTGATTTTCTATCTCTAATTACTATATATGTTTTTTTTTTCATTGGCGGCGCTAGTGTGCGGCGTAAACGCTCTTAAGCGTTGCGTTTCGTTTCACTTCACTTGAGTCTGAGTATCATTCAGTAGTTCAGAAATAAAGTTAACAGGAATATTCCGTTCAAACGAACGCATTAGTCGGAAATAAAGTATTTTCCATACTTTATTTTTATTAAAAAGAATAAAGTATGGGGATGGAAAATAACGTAGGATACGTTATTTTAAAGTATGGTCGGCAACCCTAATCTTACCTGATGTTAAGTGACGATAAGGCCGAAGGCAAAAGCACACTTCGCTTTTAACCCTCAACTACTGAGGCACTGGCTAGCTCATCTCTAGCTGCCAGAACAACAATGCTACAAACATTGATGTTATGGCGACAAATTTAGATAAGACGGTGGTAGACAAACAAGCCCTACCACCAACCAAACCGAGTACACAACGTGTACCCCCGGCTGGGAATCGAACCCGGGACCTCTGGGTGTGAGAAAAGCTTTTGTTATTGCAGAGACTCCGCGACCAAGTGGTGAGTGTGGTGGTGAAAGAGCAGTGGATCGCGCAGAACGGGTCGCGTATCTCCGTGGATGACGTCACGAGGCGCCGGGGACAGGAAAACTTCGGCGCGCCCATAGACTCCAGCGTCGCGGCCAAGTAGGTTTCATTCATTACCAAATCAAATCAAAATTAAATATTTTATTTACAAAAATACAGGTTTGGTAAATACAGGTGGACTCCCTCCTTTTAAGTTAAACAATAACCTGTATTGGGAGAAAGCCGCTCTTCACTAAGAATAACTACACAACTGTATTTATATATTTTTATTTTTGTAAGGAATTACGGAAGTCTAATTTAAAAAAAAAATACATTTTCTTACTTTTATTTTAATACAAGTACTTAAATACCTACATATGGAATACATGGATAAATATATACATATATAAATGTAACAATAAGACTCCTAATTTCCTTTCTTTTAAACAAAGAAATTGATATAAATATTTGTTTTATCTTTTCTTTTAAGCGCTTATGAATCTGAATTAAATTAAATTATATTTACCGGTACTTACAGTGGGAAATTGGTAATGGTATCAAGCCCTGGGCTGGGATTAGCTCGCTTGCTAAAATAACAATTGGGATGATTTCAGTAGACGCCTTTTCCCACATTTCGGTTACCTCGTGTACTATAACAATATACTTAGGGACATTGCGACTAAATGGTGAGTGTTTTGGGAATCATCATCAGCTAAGCATTTTAGCAAAACCAAAAATTTATCATCTCTAGCTCCTTCGTGTATTGAATGGCACTTAGGGCCGAAACACAATACACGATACGACGTCGTACCGCAAGAATAAACGTTGCGCCAAGCTAGTATAAACCTTATTGCCTGTCGAATAGATACTAGACAGGCGCTCCATCGTGGCACGACGCGACGTCGTATCGTGTTTATCTGTGGGAGCCCTTAAAGCCAGTCGTTAACCACCAACGCACCGCACTAGGCCCGGATTTGTGGTTTTTGTCGTTTTCTCTATCCATCCATAGGGAAGGCCCGTGCCCCAGCAGTGGGGACATACTATGAGCTGGTGATGATGCTGCGTCGATCGATTGAAGATGAGACTGTACAGTGTATGTTTGTTCCCAGGATGATGAAGCTGATGGGTTGGAAGGGCGGCGGGCTTGGCGCGGACGCGCAAGGCATCGCGGAGCCCATCCAGCCTAACCTGCAAATGGTAATCTATATAAATAAAAATGAATCGCTAAATGTGTTGCTAATAGCAAAACTCTAGAATGGCTGAACCGATTTGGCTGATTTCTTTTTGTTGTGCTTGATGAATTCTGAGAAAGGTTCTTAAGGATGGATTTTTTTTTGTTTTTCTGCAACTTGGCAATCTGTTTCTTAAACAATAGGCCATTATTTTGGTTTGAAAAATTCTCACGAGTAAATGTACACACGGCGGCAGATCAACCTACCCAAAACTGTCAAATTTCTACAATCAATTTTGAACTTTATTGTTTAGCTATAAGGATCAATATTCATTGGAGAAATTTGACAGATTTGCGTAGGTTGATCTGCCGCCGACTGTACATGGATATAGAAAAAATTATGACACTGGTCGAACGTCACAGTCACTGGCATATTAGCTGAGAAGAACGCAATCAGTGTCCGCATTCAATTTGTACGTTCAATATCGTATGTTTACGTACATGTGAAATTCGTACTAAAACACATCCAAAGTGAGGTTGGCCTAAGTTTTTAACAATCCTTAACGCTGTCAGGTAAACCGCGCCGGCCTAGGCAGCGTGGACCAAGACATCCGCCAACTACGACGCGCGGCCTCCGAACTGATGAGGCGTTACATATCGTCGGACTCGCTGGACGTGGACCTGGTGTTCAGTAGCGACTTCGGCAAGGAGGAGCGCGCGCAGCTGCACCAGTGCGCGCAGCGGGCCGGCCTCAGCTCGCGCAGCTACGGCACGGACAGGGACAAGTCCAGGTCGGTGATCTGTCTTCTATCTAGGTCTACCACCTCTGCTACCGACTACTACGCGTTCTTTCTTTTACAAAGTGCGTCTTTGGTTCTTGGCGGGAAAGTGAAGAGTCATGTCTGCGATTTTGTTTTATTTTCTAAAATTTGTGTTATGTCGAATATTAATGTGAAATAATGGTGGATTATTAACCGTTAAGTGTTCGTGAGTGTGCATGAGTGTTGGCAAATGAAACAAAACAGTGCAACGTCACTTTTCAAATTCTCTCAAGAAGCACGCCCGAGGACTTAGTAAAGCCCCACATCTTTACTGAGATACTCTAGGGGTTGGGGGGTATATCATTTCTCACTTCTCATTTCTATTATCATTCATCATCATTACTGGAGGAAGAAGGAAGTATTGTTTATTTATGTATTACTTGAAAGAAAAATTACTTTGACACTGGCTAAATGTGCTAATCGCACGAAGCCATCAACAAAAAGAAAAAAAAAAGTGCGTCTTTCTAGGTCTACCAAGGTCTTTGCTACTGATTCCTAGCGACAGTCCGGTCTAGCACCTTGGCTACGAATGCTACGCCATCTTGTGTCTATAGAGCGCGTTATTTTTAGGTCTTCCTAAAGAACGATGGAAGACATCTTAGTTACTGATCCCTACGCCTTCTTTCTTCCATAAGGTGTGTTAAGAGTCAGTATTCCATTTTTTGTCTAAGTGTCTATCTTTAAAATGTTTATATAATTTTTAACGCAAATTTTGTTGCGAACAAATTACAAAAACACAAATGTTGAAAAAAAAATAATAATTTCGGCGGGCTGGTTAGAACCACGATAGCTCAACTGGAAGAGCACCTGACCCGGTATGTCAGAAGGGTACGGGTTCAAATCCTGATCGTGGAAATTTTTTCAACATTTGTGTTTTTGTACCATCTTTGTTAGTGACTTCTAGATACGCCTTCTGTCTTCTTTAAGACGCGTTCAAGTAGAAAGACAGCAGGCTCCTTTTAGCGTCTATCGACGTCTACAGTAGAAGCTAGGTAAGCTGGTAATTTACCTTCCAGTGTCTACCAACGTCTACTATAGAAACTGGGTAGGCTGACAGTCTAGCAGTAGTATTGTCGCTCGTAATATGCGGTCTTATTTGGCAATAGGCAGAAAACTACGGGTATGACAGTTAACGACGGAGGAGCACCTACTGCTGTCTAGATCGTGTACAGCTGTTGAAAAGGTCGAGGAGTTACATAAAACGTCCCATCAACAAAAAAAAATGGACTGCTTTGTTACTAGTTTTCTCGCCTTTAACGAAGAAATATTAACATTTTCTCCCCGTCAACTATTTCTTCACAAATCAAAAAGTCTTGTGCCAGGATAGGGGGAATTATTACATCAGTGGTCTTATGGAACGTAGTCTTTGGAACGTTCAGTTCTTTGTTTCTAACTTTATATAGAGAATCTTTGACAGATTTAAAGCTGGAACATCAATAACATCTACATCTTTATTTTTCGACATTTTGTCGGCAGCATACTCAAACACTCCCTGTGTGGTGCCGGGGATAAAGAATTGCACCACCCCATTTCTTCCCGTGAGTGTCGTAAAAGCCGACTAAGGGACCATTCCAGAGGATGGGCAGCAGCATCTCTCTGAGGTTACCCTCAACCTACTGCGATCGCCAACCCACCTGCCAAGCGTGGCGATTACGGCAAATACCCCTCATATCCTTGGGGGAGGCCTTTGTCCAGCAGTGGACGTCTTTTGGCTGAGATGATGATACTCAAAAATAATTGGTATCCGTTGATACACCTCTTTCACCATTTCCTTACACAGATCCAAATGATCTCTCACCTTGTTTTTGGAGAAGTTAGGCTCACAAACATGACGTTTGTTTTCTTTCCGTGTCTAAACCATCGTGTAACAAAATCTTTTTCCCTCTTCCACTTTCAATAAATGTCAACCGGCCACTTGTGCCCATCGGTTCTTCCATAATTAAAACCAATTAAATATTTTATATAAAGGACATCAGGAAGTCCACACGAGGAAATAAGACACGTGCAAACAGAATGACAAGCAATATGTGAAATAACATTCGAATAAATACAAATAGCCTGCATATCAGCCAGTATGAACACTGTTTACTTATTGGCAATAAAGGTTTAATATATTTGAAACTCATACCTCACGTATGACCAAACCAGAGCATGACTAAAGCAGAGCATGACTAGAGTAGAATATGACTTAAAAGAACTATAATCATGACCAAACAAGAACTTGACTAAAACAGAATAAAGCGGAATAAATATGACCAAACCAGAATATGACTAAAGCCAAACATGACACCCACCTAACAACCCGTATCCTGACATTTCTATTTCAATTTTGATATTGTTATTTTAATATGTTTTTTAGTTACTAGTTGTAAATATCATAAAAAAATGAGTCCAGCAAGAACAGAAAATAATGTTAATAAGAATTCTTTGTTTCAGGTTTCTCGTCGTGAAAAAGAAGCTGGACCCTTTCTCTCTCGCTCGCGCAGTCATAGACAAAGGAGGCGTCACACCCAAGTACCAAGTGTTCATTCCGGTCGCCCTCAAGGGAAACGGAAGATGAGAATCGAGTACACTCAAATACCATAGACATTTTTTTTACTTTATAGCAAACTCTTTGCTAGTTTTTTTGCAATATGGCAAAAATAAAAAATAAAGTGATTAACATACTTCTTCTGCGTAATTTAAAAACATCTATTTTACATTGTTACTACATTAAAATAATAAATATATAGTCAGTATCAAATTGATGAGAGCATATTAAATGATCAAAAACTTTAGATTTTAACGTTTTATTATAGTAAGTTTTAATGCGTGTGTACAAAGTCTATTTTTGCTTGAATCTTAAATGTTGATAGTGTCAGTCAAAAACATATTTTAATTACATAACAGTAAGGTTTGTTTTTCTTTAATGCCAAGATAATTTGACCAACTATATGGCATCAATATCCGGAAGTCCTGGGTTCCCAGGTCAGGCAAAAGTGTGTATCGGATTTTCCGATGTATAGTCTATGTTTGTGTTTGTGATCACCAACCCGCATTTGCCAAGCGTGGTGATTAAGCCATTACCCATCAATTGTAGCGATGACTTGATCTCAATGATGGAGCCCTTTGCCCAGCAGTGGCATGGTATAACCCCTCCAGGGTCGTCGAAAAAAACGAGCTGATGTCGAGCGCTTTACGGAGAAAATGCCGCGTGTCGCCGCGCGTCATTGAAATGACTATATCTTAAGAATTATGTATTGTAAAGATGTAAAACTTATGTCGCAGGAATCGTTATTAACTAAGCTAAAATCTTATCTATAAATATGTATAGTCGACAATGAAATTGCTTTACCACCTTAGAAGTGAATTTTGTTTGCGTATAATAAAACAACAAGTTCTATTTTTGTTTAAAAGACCAAGTGACAGATATGTTGTCATTATTGACAATGAGCCTTAGCGAAATTTTATTGTAATGGCAGTTTTTGTCAAAAGTGATAAAGCAATTTCCGCAACTGTCGAAGCATAAAGACGGAAGGGAAAAGCGACCGTTGACTGGACAGCGACAGTTAGGCTATTTTGAAGCGACTGGTCGGTGGCCTGTCGTTCGACAGTGGAGACAGAGTGAACGAGAGTGCGGCAACAGTGCCGTGATCTTGAATTGACGTACGAGCTGTAGCTACCGGCTAGGGTTGAGTGAGCCACACATAGTTAATTTATTATTGTGTGAATTTGGGTGTCTTATATATTATAAATGAAACACACAATTTAGGTGTACACTATAAAATACTTATATCATTATAAAGTACAATCGTAATCAAATATTAATTTACAAATTGGACACAACAAAATATTTACGCCTCGCTCGGCCAGTTTTGAAAGCTGCGTTATTAAATTTAATAACGTAATATATCCGCATGCCAATGTATAATTTTTTTAAATATATTATTGGAGAGCATTTACATGGAGGTACATATTTAAAAATAGTTTTGGCTAGTTTTGAATACTTAAGTAATAAATTTTTCTATTTCCAATAAAGAAACAAGGTTTAAATAAGATCAACAGCGCTCAGTGACATACTTGTTATTCTCCGTTACTACAGCAACATACGCTGCCCGATCCGCGTTTGTGATGACAGCCGCGTCATCGGGTACTCATTTCCCATGCTTTTTTCCGTGTGCTAATGTAGGTGAACTACGAGTTTGTGTGCGTGCGTTTCGGAGCGCTTGTGTGAATGTTTATATAATTTATAACGCAAATTTTGTTGCGAACAAATTACAAAAACACAAATGTTGAAAAAATTTCCACGAGCAGGGTTTGAACCTGCACCCTTCTGACATACCTATACCCATATATATATACCCATGCTTGTGTGAAGTTGCCGCACTCTCGTTCACTCTGGTGGAGAGGATATAGGCTATTTACTTTACTACTAAGTAACTTCTTTTCAATCGATAAAATATTTTTTTACTTTAAAATTAAGTCTTTGTTACAATTGAAAGGTATTGGCTTTAATCACCACGCTTGTCAAATGCGGGTTGGTGATCACAAACCCGGGCTGTACATCGAAAAATCCGAAACTTACTTTACCGGACCCGGGAATCAAACCCGGGTCCTTCGGGTGCTTTGCCACTCTGCCACTTACTGCCATACTCAGAGACTTCACTATCTAACTATTGAGTAAAAAATTTTAATGACAATTAAGTCTCTTGCTGTCACTTTCATAGGTATAGTGATAAATAGAGAAGGAAAGACATTTAATTGTCATTAAAACTTAATTGACGTCTCTGAGTACGGCAATTAGTTAATAAGTTTACTTACTCTAGCTCTGAGGAGCTCGATGTTGCAGTGGTAAACGTGCTCGATCTGCGATTGCCGAAGTTAAGCTACGTACGTAGTGGTCGGTCATCGGACGGGTGACTAAAAATGTATGTCGATCCTGTGCTCCGAAAGACACGCCTTGCCATTGATCCCGGCGGCGGACGGCTGTATTAGCAGTCGTTCAGCCACCTCACTGGGCCCGCGTGGTGGTTTACAACGCGTTTTCTCTGTGGTTTCCATCCAGCCCAGCAGTGGGCACATAAAAATGACCTGCTAATGCTACTTTCTCTGTATTGTAGGTATCAATCATTTTGACTTACTACTAAAGGCATACAACGTTAGTCGGAACGGGGGGGGGTACTAAGCCGAAAGGAGGGTAAAGTATACATGATAGTAAATAACTTCTTTTTTTTTTGTTTTTTTTTTTTTTATTTACATTTGATTGGTCTACAAAAATCTAGTAGGCTACGGTTTTGACGTAGGTTCTCAGCAAATAGGTTTAACTCTAATGTGAATGTATGGGCATTGTAAAGAGTCTAGTTTTCTCTCCATATTGGAATAATGTATCCAATAATAATATTAACTTTTAATTTGTTTTTTTTTGTGACCGCCAGGGCTACCACAGCGTAGGTAATTGCTTTTGAAAATTTAGAAAAGCTGATAATCTAAAATCATCCATTTTAAGGAAAAGTTCTTAGACAAAAGTTATTTACTATCAGGTATACTTTACCCTCCTTTCGGCTTAGCACCCCCGCTACGAGTAACGTTGTATAGTGTGTTCGTAGAAAAATATTAAATGCATTGACGAATATATTTATAATGTTAGTACAAACTGGATCGGTGATTTTACAGTAGGTACCTAAACAATAGATAATTATATAGCTAGTTACATAATATGACCATTAAATTTTTTCTGTATACCATTTTATACACTGCTGTTAGTATTACATATTATATTAAAAACTAAAGTGAATTACAATTGAAGATAAACGTGTTTTATTTCGCACATTTTTTTTGTTGATATTGGCTTGTATCTTACGATCAATTATGTATCCGGAACAAAAATGCATAACGAAAGTCGTCCTGTTTGCTCCATACTAGGGAATGCAATCTCGTTCGTATTTTGCGAGATTGAATCTCGTACAAATTTCGTACGAGATCTCGCGAGAACAAACTATGGAACTCATTTTTGATGTACCTAATCTAATAAAGAAGTAACGGAGCTGACATAGTCGAAATCAACTAAAGTCCCATCAAAACAGCAGAAAAAAAATTACTTACATAAATTTTCAGTGAAATTACCCAATCTCGCGAGATCTCGTAATCTGCGAGATTTCGCAAGACTGACTTTCTAGTCTCGCGAGATCTCGGCTGGGTCCAAAATCTCGCGAGATTGCATTCCCTACTCCATACCACCTATACATTTAAATTTCGAATAACAAAATCTGATAAACATTGGATAGCATCAACAACTTCAGCTTACTGTGAAAAAAATAGCTTAAATATGATTATTTACATATAATTTTACGCAAATATTATTGCGAACAAATTACAATTTGAAAAAAGACAAAGTGGTGAAAAAAATCCACGAGCGGTATTCGAATCCGCACCCCATGACATGCCGGGTCATGTGCACTGCCACGATAGCATAATTGGTAGTGCACCTGACCCGGCATGCATGTAGTTTTTTTCAACACTGTTTTTATCTCTTTTTTCAAATAGGTATTGCACCTATTGCGTGTGAACACGGGCATTTAAAAAGCATTGCCGCCGTCTCAGAACAATAACTAAAGCTATAGAAGGATGATTTTTACTTTTTTATTTTCAAGTGCTAATTGCTGCACTGAAGCTAAATTAAATATTTATAAAATTTACAAAATACAGTGAAAAAATTAAACGCCTACCCGACCCAGCCAGGAATCGAACCTGGGTCTTCCGCAATCCGGGCGGCTGCTATGCTACCGGGAAGGCTGACGTAGTCGCTGAATCCTGTCACTGCTTTTGTAATTTTTAGAGTGCTAATAGCGGCACAGCGCGCCATCTATCCAACGGTCATTGCAACCGTTGGCTATGCAGATTCATCTGAAGCCTTAGAGCATTAAACCAACCGGAGACGCCACTGACAGGCGTTCCCCTCTGCCAAAATATATGACCGGCGGTCATATCGATTATATAAAACTAGTTCTCGCGCGTTCCGGCGTCATTTACAAATCGCGGTGCACGCGTTAGGACGTAAGCAAAAAATGTGGAATTGCAGCGTGTTTTCGTGTAAAGAGCGATCAGAAAAGTCGAATGTACAAAAGGATAACGTTACTTTCCATCTGTAAGTATTATTTTGTGTTATTATTGTTGAATAAATCACTACCTTTGTGAATGGGAGTCAGGTGTGCCGATTTCCACTGTGATGGAAATATACCATTTGAAGCGATTTGTTATAATAATATTTGTAATGGCCCCGCAAGATTCTCGGCATACATTTTTAGTAATATGTTTGGTTACCATGCTGGTTTACCATCTAAACCAGCACGCTTATTATTAAAGCCTCCTCGATCTCCGGTACTGATAAATTCAATGAACCCAGAGAAGACATGCAATCTCGAGCAGTTAAGTCGTTCTGAGAAATTTTAGTCACTTGAGGATACTTTAGTTCATAAACCGACTGAAAGTACCTACTCTGAACTTATAACGTCATTACACAATTATATAATATAAAAGCTTGTCGCGAGATTTACTTGTGTAGATAAACAAGTAAATAAAATAACTTGATGTGATTGATTTTAACTATTAAAATTTTCGGACTATGTCATTATTATTGGTATCGATAAATTTAATCGATAGTGTCAAGCCCTATCGACGTTTATATAAAGTTGACGTCAGACTCGTGCACGGACAGGCTATCCCTGTGTGTGAATATATTAGTGTGCGTCTAGTTTATGCTAGTGTTTAATAACTTTGTAGTTGCGTGCGTAGCGACGTCATTGAAAAATGCATCAGTGTGAACTGTATTTGTGTGCGTTTACCTCGTCCCCCGCAGACAATGACAGACTTTTTTTCATAGAAATTCGTGCGCATGGCCTCTCCATTTGGTTTAATGCTCTAAGTCTGAAGCTGAAGCTAAATTAAATATTTATAAAATTTACAAAATACAGTGAAAAAAAAACAACAACAACAAAGGTAACTGATGATTGGACAAGTTTCAAAATATGAAATCGGTATGAAAATCAAAACTTTTTAAACGCATATCGAAAAACCTTCCGACTGTCTACTAGTACCTGCAGACTTTGACTGTTGTAGTTATATAGAAAATACCGACTTACACTATCGAAACTTAATTTTGAAATATAGTAAACATCATCTACTTTTGCTGTTGACTGTACCAGTGTTCGACAAGAACAGAGTGAACGAGAGTGCGGCAACTACATACAAGAGCTCCGAAACGCACGCACACAAGCTCGTAGTTCACCTACATTATTATCACACAGAAAAAAGCACGGGAAAGGAGTACGCTATGACGCGGGCTGTCCCCGCAAACGCGGATCGGGCAGCGTATGTTGCTGTAGTAACGAAGAATAACAAGTATGTCACAGCGCTGCCGATCAGGGTGCCTCAGAACAATAACTAAAGCTATAGAATTAAGGTTAAAATAAAAAACGTGCAACTATGTTTAGTTCCGTTCTATCTTATGGCTAGAAAAGGATATTGGAGTGCGACAAATGGTTGACACTTAGTTTTTATTTTTTTGTATTGTTATGTCATTCGGTCATCAGAAAAATAAAATCTCGAGTCCTTTTGCCCGGCCAAAATCAGAAGTACATTGATTTAAAAGCTGACAGTTCGTTTCACAAATCTGGTGACACCTCAGAACAATAACTAAAGCTATAGAAGGATGGCTAAAATAAAAATCGTGCAACTATGTTTAGTTCCGTTCATAAAGAAAATTGTATATACTAGAAAGTTCCGTTCTATCTTATGGCTAGAAAAGGAGGTTGGAGTGCAACAAATGGTTGACACTTAGTTTTTATTTTTTGTATTGTTATGTCAAACGGTCATCTGATAATCGGTGATCAAAAAAAATCTTGAGTCCTATAAAGTCACTCACTTCATTACCTCAAATATGACGTCACAAATCTGGTGACACCTTTGCTATTTTAGTCCGGTTTCTATAGCTTTAGAGGGTGACACCTACGAAATAACGAAAGAAAAGGGACAATCGATCTATTTCCAATACATCACCTAGGTTCATTAGTTGAAATAGTGCTAATTGATGAATTTGTGTTATTATTTTAGTCCGGTTTCTATAGCTTTAGTTATTGTTCTGAGCAGGGTGCCAAGTGCGAGTTTCATTCGCAATTCGATCACGTTAACGAAAACGAGAATTTGTATGACAAAATGTTAACTCTTCTCGTATGCCGCCAGGAGGCGCTGCTTCAATGCCATACTAATTTTCGTTATCGTAAACGTAATCGAATTAATACGGATAGTACACAAAACTCGCATCCAGTATACACGTATTTTTTTTTTTTGGTTTGGGTGTCGTGATTGCGAGTTAAGTTGCATACAGGTGGGTGCCTATTGAAAATGTCTGGGGAAAAAAAACCTGTTGTGTATGAGGAATATTTTAAGACAACTTAAAAGCGCTCATCTAATTATAAGATCTTATGTACACGCACACACACAACACTACAGTCACACTCGCACACTATAGGCCCTGTCAGAATACCAGCGTCGTCTCAACACACAACCATAATGAACCAGACCAGAGATCAACCCGTTTTTCCTGTAACCATTTAAAATTAGGAAGCAGCAACTGATTTTAGACTTTAGCAACAATTTAATGCTGACCACCGGCTTCCTAGCCGTTAACCAGTAAAATTACAATTAAATTTTATCTACACACGCCTGCACATCAACCTACCACAAACTGTCAAATTTCCTCAATAGACTTTGAACTTTATGCCCAATACATAAGGTTGAAAATGTATTGAGAAATTTGACAGTGCAGGTTACTGTATCACTAGCTGTTGCCCGCGATTTCGTTCGCGAGGACTGCACTATCCCACTGGAACCTGTTACCGGAACAAAAATCCTATATCCTAACTAGGGTCTGGGTCATGGTCTGCCTATGTGCAAAATGTCATCCAAATCCGTTCAGCCGTTCTCGAGTTTTGCGCTTAGCAACATTCATTTCTATTTATATAGATTTTTGGGTGACGAAAACTGGTTTCGAACACGGTACCACTACGTTACTCGAAATCCTGTTTATGTGTTAACTAAAGACTGTTTTCAAAGATAGATCACCACATGTGGAACATTGAATACCCGCATGACAAAGATGCCGATCTAAAACAGGCTATTACAATTCCAAATAGATTCTGGCTTCAGCACATCTCACGTGTAAAGAGATATGATCAAATGATTTTACAAAAAAATAGGGGACTGATCGAAACTTTTATGTATAAAACGGTGGTCGAGCATCACCTAGCTATCAGTATCTACCCAACCGCCGAAAAATTTGTATTGCAGAACTGCCCACAACAAACTTTTTAAAAATGGCGTCGAAACTAACATACGTATTAGCAGCATACTGCCTATTCTATATGTTAGTCAAAATTGAGTGTTCTATCGTAAAACCCAATAACATACCGAGAATTGGTAGGAGCGATGAAAGCGCAGGACCCTTTGAGGGTGCAATGGGATACGTTATAAAGACTAACAAAAACATTCCGCGCATGGGTCGAAGAAATTATGACTCTGTAAGTATTTTTAGCAGTGCATTAGCAGTCGTTAAAAACCACCAATTGAAGTGTGAAGTGGGGCTATCCATCATTATGGAAATCTCGTGCTCTAGCACATATAATGAGTTGGTAATGATCTGATAAAGTATTTTGAATTTCTTTTTATGTCTGCCCATATGGACTCCGCTTCTGCTTAATATCAAGTAGACCCCAGCAGACTTCGCTCTAGAAGTATGCTAGGGTGAACTCCGATAATTGTATATAACGATCCCCCCGGATCATCCTGGAGGCACGAGCGGAGGGGAAGTGCAGTAGTTTTTAATGGCTGATAGCAGCAAATCTAGAACAGTGATACATGGACTGGGCCTAGAACGTACTCTACCATCCGTCGCGCCGGCGCTGCCGCCCGCCCCCCTGTCCACACCCAGTCACCCAGTACAATAATATTGTACAGCATATTATGCTGTACCTACTGTACCGGGCATTGAATCATCTTGCCACCACCAGCTAATACTTGATTGATTGGAGAACGGCAAAATGTTTTCCTTAATTTTTACATTTGTTTATTTTAATTATTGCAGGTAAATCGTTACGATATTCCAAAGTTTTATGAATTGCCCGGAGAGAACTATGTGCGATATGAAGGTATGTATTCTTCAGTTACTTAACTTACTTCTATTAGGTACTTATAGTTTATTTAATAGTAAATAGCCTCATAAAACTGTCCCACGGCTGTACAAAGGCATCCATCATTGAAATCAGCTGTCATCACTACAACTGATGAGTAGGAACCTAATGGCTTAATCACCACGGTTACCAAATGCCCGTTGCTGATCACAAACCCAGCCCACATTTTAAAGAAATGTACTAAATACAATTCCTTATTTGTGCCCGCATCGATAGAAAAATCCGAAACATACATTGCCTGACTTGGGAATTGAACCCGTGAATATCGGGCCGAGCGGTTTACCACTCGGTCACGAGGCGTTCAAAGGCCACCAAAGTATTGAATAAATAGAGTAAAAGCCATTATCCGGCTATCTGACGGACAGATAGCCGGATTGTGTACGGACACAAGTGAAAAAATTTACCGCTCCTACAAGTCTGTGCCGCATTCGCATGCCGTGGTGTGTCAACCAGAATTCTGGAATGAAACAACTACTAGAAACTACAAGAACCCTCAGTTCATCTCTCTATGTCTGTATTAGTATTTAAAAATCAGGTACTATTAAATTTTTATTTTAGATGAGCGTCCAACTGAATACGACCAAGATGACACTTTTGGGAACCGCTTTGAAAATATGAAGAAATAAGCAATTGAACAATAACATGACAATAAGATATACCCGCGCCTTTGGATTCATGGATCAGATTTTATCTAGTCATTAGTTGTTTATAATTTGCTAAAAAATAAAGATTTATATTATTGCATGAAATCAATCTTTCATTCTTCTTTTACGCGAAACGGAATTAAAGACGAAAGCTAAAGTGTCACTGTCAAGCTGAAATGTCAAAATTATTACCCAACCATTTAGGTAGCATCTCTGTGTTGTAGACATCTCCCTCACTCTTGTAAAAGCTTATATCGCTCTGCCTCTTTCTAACAAGTATTTCATAACATTTCTAATCGGTAGGTTTATTTATATTAATTTCTTCCACGGGTTTGTGGAAGAAATTAAAGCTATTTATTTTGGAATATTAACATCTAAATTCGCAAAAGAAATAAATTGATTCATTATGGTGCTCACCTCGGATATAACTTTGCCAGAAGAGTCCGAATTGACCGTACAAGAGGTCGATTTGTCTGGCTCCACTTTGATCGCAAGTTCATTCCACCTAGGAAAATATTGTGAACACGCTAATAATGTAAGTATAGCTGCAGTTTTATTCTTACTAGTCGTATGTGTTATTGTATTGAGAACAGGAACTGTATGTGGCTGTTTATTGCTACAACATTGATTGCATAATCTCGGAAAGTAGAGGTTATGTTTTGATGTTGAGATAGTCCTTTAGTTAAATCCTAGAGCTAAGCCACTTGCTTATTAGCCTTGTTTTATTGTAAGTAGTCTATTTTGCTAGGTAGTCTTGTAATAATGTAGTTTGTCAAATGTCTGATAGAGTCAACTGTAATACCTAAATGTTTGGGTAGAATCATTTCACTGACTAAAGATCTTTTGACCTACCTTGGTATTATTATGATTTCCAGACATCAACAGACAACAACAGTAAAGGCAAAAATAACGTGCTGATTAGTGCCTAGCTGTAATATAATTAATTAGTGTCAACTGTATGGCCTAAATGTTTGGGTAGAAACACTTCAGACATGATCTGTCTAAAGATCTTTTGACTTTATTATTATGATTTCCAGACAACTAAAAAGCAATGATAACTTACTTGTTGGTGCCTAGTATTTATATATTTTTTTTTACACAATACATTTAGCTGGTTTTAACAGGTTGAACGCCGCGGGTCTCAGACACAATAGAAATTCAATTGTTTGTCGGACATATGGCATCTAAGGTGCTAAGTAATGAACATAATGCAAAAATATAGTAATAATTAATTGATTTAATCAGACAACACATGATCCATTTTTGTTAGTAATAAATGTACTTAAACTAAAATAGTAGTATAAAAAAATATAAAATAGTAGGCTTTATAATGTATTCAAGTATAAGTGGACAAGTTGAAAAGCAATGATATACTTTACATTGAGTGATAGTTACATGTGGACACCATGATAAAATTTGGTCATGATATTTTGTATTATTTTTGTTTTGTGTGTCAATTATATTTCAAAACATTAAAAAACAAATTTAAATTAATAAAGTATTGCTCCATCTATTTTTATTTTATTTTATTTATAATAATTTATTTATAATATTTAAAAAAAAAAAAGTAGAACAATTTTTATGAAAAGCTTATAAGCTAAACCATCACCTAAAAGCATGCATCCCTGACGTGAGTATAATTTAATGGATTTACATATTGAGATATTAGCTATATTGTTGCTATGAGGCTGTGTATATCTATATATATAAAAATCAATTGCTGTTCGTTTGTCTCGCTAAAACTCGAGAATGGCTGGAACGATATGGTTAATTTTGATTTTAACAATTTAATTTTCCAATACAAAATGTTCCATGATATGTTTGTTTTGTTGTCATAGAAACTGTCAAAGTGTGTAGTATTGGGGTAAGAGCTGCTCATAATTCTGCCCCGCTCTTGAAGCAATATGCTTTAGTGAAGCTATTGTGGATAACTCTGACGCCACGCCGTCAATTCGATGTCCGATGAGTTCGCCCCGTCTTCGTCCGTCCACACATACCCTACTGCGCGGGCCCAAGCCCCCAGTAAATACGACCGCAAGGTCTCACTGTGCACGTCACACAATGCCGCAAGCAAATCAAATCAAGATATTATAATTTTTTATTTTATTTTAGGTATTTTGTTCAATCAAATTGGTCCATCTGTTAAAGTTATGTTTAAATAAATATTATTTAATTTAATTTCATCATAATTTAATATACATTGAAATTCTCGTGAATTCACATAGAGAACATAACATGTATTGTTTTCTGAAGTTTACACGAACACTATACATATTAAGGATGTGTAAAATAAACGCGAGTAGATCCGTAAAACTAGTTTCAACATAACGCGTCACATTAACTATTCAACTCTATTTTGACAGGAGTTCATGCTCTGCCGCATTGAGGAGCAGGACCCTCGGAAGTGCATCAAGGAGGGTAAGGCGGTGACGGCATGCAGCATGGAGTTCTTTAGGAAGGTAAAGAAAGCCTGCGTGAGCGAGTTCAACCAGTACTCCAACTGTGTCGACAAGAGCTCCGGTGATTACGCTATGGGACAGTATGTATACTTATTTCTATTATTCATTTTTTGTAAATTTGTTTTTTTTTTCAGCTAGACCACAAAATAAGATCACTGCAGAAGTTATGCTCGAGCAACGCACGCATAGACAACTTATCACGAACACGGAATACCTTAACGGATACGAAATCGTTTTTGCATTTAGCATTTTGTCGACCCTTGCCAGTAGGCGCCTAAAGCGACCGATCCACTCGCTCGATGACTTGATTTCAATGAAGGAGACCTTTGCCCAGCAGTGGGACTGTGGGACAGTATATAGGCTATTTACCTATTTACTTACACTTATGTAAAGAAATATTGTTTTTTCAGTTGTCGCAAAACCCAGGGTGTGTTCGATAAATGCATGTTGGACAAATTGAACCTCGAGCGACCCAGCTTCGGATACTTCACCGAGGCAAGGGTCCACAACACTACAAGGTACCTACTTTATCCTTACCTTTTTAGATTTTTTTTACTTAAATTACCTACCTACCTATTAGTGTGTTAATCAGGGTTTGATACCGTTACCAAATACCGGTAAGTAACGTTATTTCTATAAAGGTAATTTGGTACCGGTAATGCAGGTAACGTTATCTAGAAAAGTATCGCTCCTCTTTCGTTAAATATTGTGCTTTAGCCAAAGCGCGTAGAGCGGTTAAATAATTTTCCGGTAAAAATGTCACCCAGTATGCCACAATACCAAGCTTACCGGTAATTTTTTTTACCGGTATCTTCGTTTGACAGAAGTATAATAGACGATACCAATTTTTAAACGATATTAGCGAATTCGAAGCAAAGAAATTTTAGCATTCTTCCCTGTGACTACAGACCCTGTAACAGTGTTTATATAAAACCTGTAAAATAAGTCAAGAAAAACATTCAACGAATTGATTCCTAAAAGTTGCTTAATTTGAATGTGTAGTATTCCCGTAAATTTTAGAAAATAATTAAATTACATACTCTATAATGTTAGTGTGACCATAATAGTTTAATAAGTCAGATAATGTGTTTTTATAGATTATCATTAACAAGCTATTAACTCGTTATCTCCTCTAGCGTCGTGGCTGGTAACGGCCTACCCCCCGCCCCGGCCCCGTTGAGCGTCGCGGTATTCTGCGCGAATTGATTTTGGTTTTTCAAAAATATTTATTGATTTTTTATTATTAAAACTTAGACATACTTACTATATATTTTTAGAAACATAAAAAAATCAATTATTTATTTTTCTTTATAAATAAATAATAAATATAAGTAAAATGTAATCCAATCTGCCGACTTTTTTATGATCTGCCGAGCGACGGTCGGCAATCAGCGCTTTAGAGGCCTTTTGACTGCCACAGCATAATTGTGTCACCTTAGCCTGTAATAAGAAACTGAAAAAGAATAACAACAGCCGACTTAATCACTAGTGTACAAATAAGTATTACAGCTTATTTGATAAGGCCAGATTTGTTATTCATATGATTAACCTTCTCAGAGCCCGGCGACCCGCTATTCACCCTGTTTCATATATAAATGTGTTTTTTTTAATGTACGTCACATTATAAGATATATGTAATACTAGTGGCCGCTCGCGGTTTCACCCGCGTGGTTCCCGTTCCCGTGGGAATATCGGGATAAAAAGTATCCTATGTGTTATTCCCGGTTATAAACTATCTGTATGCCGAATTTCATCCAAACCCATTCAGTAGTTTTTACGTGAAAGATTAACAAACATCCAAACAAACTTTCGCGTTTATAATATTAATAGGATATACAAATACATATATCTTATAATGTGACGTACATAAAAAAAACACATTTATATACAGCGTGTCCAGAAAACGAAAGATAATCCTTTAGCTGCGGGTGGGTCCCACCCGCAGGGTGGGTAACAATAACATGTCCTACCGCATTCTGGCATTTTAGTTTAGTGAATGTCTCACTGTTTTCGTGATATCGTCTTTTTTTTCTTTTTTTTTTTTGAAAAATCTTCCTTCGTTTATTTTATTTCATGCCATTTCTACAAATGATAACTTTTTAAGCCCCATTTTTTTTTGAATACTCAGTCTTTCACTAAACTAAAATTCCAGAATGCGGTAGGACATGATGTGACCCACCCGCAGCTAAAGGATTATCTTTCGTTTTCTGGACACGCTGTACAAAGAAAGAAAATAAAAGATGAAAAATGTTCACAGTACAATGTAAGTTCTAGATGTTTATTATAGGCGACTGTGGCGTGGCGGTCAAATTAATATTAATATTGGATCGTTCGTACCGCCCTTAGGCCAAAGCCAGCCGAAGAGCCGGAGGCGGTGTACCCAGATGCGACGCCGGCGCTGCCCGACACCGTGGAGAAGAAGCGGGCGCGCTTCGGCAGCCGGTTCTACTGGATGACCGAGTAGACCCGGGTGAGTAGATCGGCAGGCTTATTACCGATCTTTAAGTGACAGTCGCAATCGCGATCATTTGCAATTTATCGCTACTAAAACACATATTCGTATTACGGGACGTAGAACGCTACGAAAGCGCCACAAGCGTGCGATTGACAAACTAAAAGTAAAAGCCAACCGATTGTAGCAAACGCAACTAGAAGCAGTCCCGTTACCATTATGCAATTCTGCCGCGCAATTTATGAACGCAGTAAAGAACATGTGACAGTTTCGAGAAAATAGATCGTTATGTCAGCACCTCAAATATCACAATCGTAAACACAGAAGTGGTACTTACTGCGTTCATAAATTGTGCGGCAGAATTGGTTGCTTTTTTTCGGTAATGAGCCTACCGGGGAATAGACCCGGGTGAAGAATACATTAGGGCCGTTATTCTGCTCTTTCAATAGTTTCAATCAATTCTATTCATTATCACTATCAGTTAATCTGACTGACATTAAGGCGACGACGCACCGTTAAACAATTAATCTAATACGGAGCGCTTGCGCCCCGTACCATAAGAAAAACTGTTTTTTTTTCCTTCAAATTAAAATTACAAATTATTTTTAAAAAATGAACTAGCATAATGAAGTGTGTGTTAAGACTAATCTACTAAGAAAATTTAGATGCTTAAATCGGTCTGGTTTGCCTGTAAAATGCAAATCTATATTTTAAAAGAGGTTACTTTGATATTTTTTTCTCTGTTATAAAAGTTGACAAATCGTGTTTCTGCAACTAGCAAAATGAAGTCAATTAAATGTAAAATCATGTCATCAAATATCACTTTCATATGTTTTGTAATTGTTGGGAAAAATCAAGATCCCCGCTACGTAAATTTCCAATGCGTTGCCTTAAGATGAAGCGGAGAAAGAGGTGCCTAGATTTGGTAGCTGGTTCTACTGGATGATCCGGTAGACCCGGGAAATAGACTCAGGGAGTAGACCCGATTGATGAGCCGAGGTCGAGAAGCAGCCACGCTTTGGCAGCCGGTTCTACTGGATGGCCGAGTAGTCCCGGGGAATAGACCTGCCCCCTCATTGTGTCTAAAACCTATCGTAATACCTTTCAATTTGTCATTTGAAAGCTATTCAAGAACTTTAAACTAATTCACAAGGTGTCAGTGATAGCGATCGCGACGCGTTTTTGAATGATTTCGAATTAACGACATCGTAAATTTGACATTTATTTGGAAATGTCAAAGCAAAATAGACATGCGTAAATACGTGGTAAATGCCTCCGAAAGGTATCGTGATAGATGTTAAAATTAGACAATAAGCCCCCTGGGCAGTAGACTCTGGTGATCAAAATTGCAGCTTCAGGAGTAGATTTAAACATGAGACAAAATGCTATGTGCTTTAGTGCTATTCAAATTCAAAATCATTTAAGTATTCAGATTAGGCTACAAGTAGCTCTTATGAATGTCACTATGCTGTCATTAGACTGATTATTATAAAACTTCTCATATTGGTCAGAAATACCTTAATAAATTTGTAGTGATAATATTTGTCTAGAGGCTAGGAACACTTCTTTAAAAATAGTATGTAGGCAATATGTAGATAAGTCACTCTAACATAACATAATGTGTAAAATAAATGCGAGTCCCCCATAAATTTATTTAATTAATTTTAATCCATAATATATGGAATAAACTATTTTAATATTATATTTCTTGTTTATATTTCTATCTGTCGCATAAACTTTAGTGGGTGCCCACGATACGGGGCTCTCCTGGTGTGGGACCCACGAGTTATGCTTCCTGTATTGTTACTATGTAACTACGTTAGTTTTTGTTTTGTAACTTATGTACTTGTAACAAATTTTTGAAAAATAAACTATTTGTATAACCTATTATTTTCCTTTCAGATTTGCACGGGTTTCATGAACACAAATCAAATACGTTTAGAGTGACATATTGGAGTACCTAAACTTTGGGATAATTTGTTTTTTTTTTCTAGGATGTTGTCAAACACGTATTTTTGTTTTTTGAATATCTTTTTCTTACCAACATAACTTTTATATTGATTATTTTTCTGTATAAAGTATTTCGTTAAGTGCAACATTATTTTGTAAGGATAAATGTAAAAATCATGTTTTTCTTTTTAACTGTTCTGATATGTTACTTTACACAACAATAGCTATTTAATTGTAGAATAATAAATTGTTGAAATTTTTGTGTTTCGTGTTATTTTTTCATCTTCTTCCTTGAGGAGCTCCATGGCGCAGTGGTTAAAGTGCTGAGGTTAAGTAACTTTCGCAAAGGCCGATCACCGGATGGGTGACCAAAAATTTATCACCAAAAATCTCGTGCCCCGCAAATCCTTTCGCTTCGGGCCCCACCGAGACCGCTACTCGGACCCGCTCGCTGCGCACGAGATGGAAGCCTGACCAGACCTCAACCAGACAAACAAACATTCCCACATCTATAGCTAACCCACCACGAGTCCAACCCATGTCCGGGGCCTGCCGGAGACGCCCGCGAAGGCATAACCGGCAGGGGGCCTAGGATCCGGAACTCCCGTGGTACCCTTGAAAAGACAGCCGGACCCGTAGTTCCAGCTGCCATACCCTACCTATCAGGGTCAGTAGATAGGGACAAACGAACCGAACCCGAACGAACAGTGGAAACTGCGAGTTGTACTCTTAGTGCAACAAGAAGTAAGCCAGCTTATAGGTCCGGTAACCTATCTGGATATTAGGTAGTGGACTATACGTGTCCATGGGGCAACTCGCTCGAGACACTAGTCTTAAGAGTTCCAGATGAAGAATGTGCTTCAGCGCGTCCTCAATAGTCCTCATCTGGCGTTATGACCTGACGCAGATAGTCCCTTGTGCTTTCGCAATGCTGTCTGACACCTACTTTATGACCTAACGGTTGGTGGGGGGTGTCAGTGTAAACTTTAAAGTCTTATGTAGCGGGGTTGCTTGTAGTAGTTTACTTTCATTTTATTACTAACTAGCTGTTGCCCGCGACTTCGTTCGCAAGGACTACATGATCACAGGAACTACAGGAACTGGTTACCGTGATATAAAAGTATCCTCTGTGCTAGTCCGGATCACGGTCTGTCTATGTCCAAATCATGTTCATCTGTTCTTAGGTGATGTGCCTAGAACGATCAGCATTTTTCATATTTATTTATGGATAAAGACAAAGAGAGATACCTACCTAATTTTATTTTTTATTAGGGAAGGCCTTTGCCCAGTAGTAGGACAGAACGGCACAACTTGCTAATTAAAAAAAAAAAACGAGCGAGTCTTAAGTAGTCGCATTTGATGTGTACTTATAGTACCACAAACTTATCTGACCCGGTGACAACGTCGCTGTTGTTGAATTTAGTGTTGCTGCTAAATATAATTTCCGCAGTTTGTAGGGTATAAATAATGACATTGCCCAAGTGCACAAAAATCGATCAAAATATTTATTTGCTGTTTTAGACATTGTTATAAAGGGTCTTTCAACAAGGACGGGTCGATGTTAAAATTTAATAAAACTAGATGTGTGTGAGATATTAACGATTTTTTTTTATTTGAAAGGCCCGTAAATGCCATTATGAATGGAATATAACATCGTTCAAATGTCCGCACCATATAAATAGGAACAATAATTAAAACACATTTTTATAGAATTATATTTTAATGTTATAATTAACTATGATCATGTAGATAATCATTTGTGTAATTCAGAGACTGGATTTCAGGAATGCCTGTAGTTGAATAATCGAACTCGGTAATTTCATTGTTAGAATCACTGCTTTCATTTTCACTGTCACTCCCTAAAGTAATAATGAAGGGTTCGTCTAAATACGCGTCTTATTTTTTATATAGTCATTTTCAATGCTTTTTACATGGGCACAGTGTTTTTGCCACTCTTCAGGTGATATTCTGTTAAAAGCATCTTCGACTAACTACGGCATTTCAGCATTTGATTTTCCAATATTATGCTCTGCAACATGGCATTTCATTGAACTCCAGATCATCTCTATTGGATTATCTCTATTGGATCATCTTTCCCTTTGTTCTTTCTCTTTTTTCCCCGGAGTGAACCCGTTGCATCAGCCTGTTCTTGTTCATTGTTGTTGTTCATTTCTTTAACCAACTTTCGTACGAACCGCACACTATCACCTGCAAAATAGTACACATATTTATATATATATACTATAAAGAAAGGAAAACGATAGACATAGCTTATAATAAATAAATAAATGATTATTTCACAACAAAGCACAATTAATATAATACATTAATATAATTTACTTTACAAACATAAAACTAAATAAAATGAATGGGTAGGGGTGATTCAAAGCAACAGCTGGCAACACTAACCTGAAGCAACAGCAACTCGTTCGTACAATTTTTCGAATGGTATTAATGGCAGTTCGAGTCGTTTTTCCTCCTGCATAAAAGCTAAAACTTTTAAAATAATGTTCCTTGCGTCACTTTCAATGCTTTCGGCATTATTTATTTCAATAAATCTGCCAAAAAACGAAATAAACACTACGCGTCGTGCACAACTTCAAACAACAACAATTTGACAGCAAAATGACATTATAAAATGGCAGACGCGTAGTTCCAGTTTTGGCCACCGGGTCAGATAAGTTTGTGGCACTATACTAACATTTGACATCTCACCTTAGTAATAAGCACAGACGTATAATAAGAAGCAGACCAAACATTATTTCACAACTACATACATGAGAATAAAATAATATTTCTACTTCTTTCTCTCCAACCACAAATTAATAAGACTATCTCGTTTCTTTTTACTGTTGCAACACTTCCACACACATAGACAAAATGCGACGTGAGGCAAAACGCCATCTTGCTAAGCTACAAATAAGCGACAAATGTCATCCTAGACTTGTTATCAAGCGGCGTACAGGAGATTGCTTTTCGCTTATTTTTGCGATTTAATAAAGTTTAAGAGCCAAAAGTACAAAAATAAAATGGTTAAGTGTAGTGCACCTTTGTGCGGCAACTCCTCATGTAGGAAAACACCTGAAATTACTTTCCATCGGTAAGTTTTGTTGTGCCATAAAATCTCTTATTGGGTTTTTCGTCACTAAGTGATTATTATTAATCTTTTGGCATTGTAGAAGCAGTGAATAATTGTTAAAAGTGCAAATCTCGTAAAAACTAAACGTAAAGTAGTTCTTGAAAGATTATTGTGGTAACAATAGCCAATTAATTATTAACCCCGATCTCGTTTGACGTTTCATATACTTGTACAATTTTACAGGGCCTTATTAAAAATATTTTTGAAGATTGATTAGATTAAAGTATGCAATTTAATATTTCTTTATGGATAAATTTTAATAATGAAATCGTTTTCAGGTTTCCAAAGGATGATTATTTAAAAAAATGCCTGGTTGAGTAATATAAAAAAAGAACATTGGCAGCCCAAATCATCTAGTGAAGCATTTTGAAGCTCATTTACTGGATCACAGTGGCTTCCGTACAGTTCTTGCTGCTAGTGCGATTCCAACAATTGTCGTTTCATCGTACCGAGAAGAAGTAAGTGTCCACATATCTTTTTTACGTACCTACCTATCCAAACCATCTTGAGTAAAAGGAAATATTGAAAGCTATTGAACTTTAAATTTTACTTAACTTTAACTTTTTATTTAATTTATCCTAGGCCTATGTCCAGCAGTGGACGTGTGTAGGCTGTTGATGATGATGATGATGAAACCCTATCCTGCCCCTTTAACCCTATGCTAGTCATGGGGATGTATTCTCGTATGAAAATATGCATAAAATAATAACTTTTTAAATTTGTTTTTCAGAATTTATATAATCTTCACTTAAAGGTCCAGTAAAAAAAAATGCCAGTGGAGATCATGTTTTGAAGAATTTGCAAAATTTACAGCCGAGTACCTCAAGTGTACTACATTATGTGAGTTAATATAAATATTATATTGTTGTACAGTATTAAATGGTATAACATGACGAAGATGGGTCTGAGCAGTCACTCAACTGCATTACTTTGAAATATACAGAAAGTAATAAATTTATTTATTTTCAGAAACCTTCATCGTCATCTTCATCTTCAACCTTTGGTTTCGCAGTCAGGGTAGCTGACTTCTCGACCACCCGGCGCGGTGGTCTTATCACTAGTTTTAAACATTGTGACATTATGAGAAATAGAAATAGAAATATATTTATTGTCTTTCTTCATTTTTATACAAAAGATAAGAAAATCTACAGTACAAACAGTGCAATTAATGCTTAAAAACCAATTCATATAAAAATAATTTATGAAAAAAATAAAATAAGAAAAGACAAAAGGAAATGGCTCAGCCTAAGTTAGTTGAGGCCTAGACCTTAACCAACGCTGTTTTTCAGCCACTGTACTCTGAGATGTCAAAAGAGTTTGCCAATAGTGTTTGCCAAGAGGACATACATGTTTTTACATTAATTTTGCATACAATTTTTTACAGATTATTAATTATTGTAATTATTATTTTATTAAAAAAATACCAGCAGAGTATGTTGTTGTTTTAATTTATTTTATTTTAAGGGTTCCGTACCCAAAGGGTAAAACGGGAACCCTATTACTAAGACTCCGCTGTCCTTCCATCCGTCCGTCTGTCACCAGGCTGTATCTCATGAACCGTGATAGTTAGACAGTTGAAATTTAATTTTCACAATGATGTATTTCTGTTGCCGCTATAACAACAAATACTAAAAAACAATAAAATAAATATTTAAGGGGGCTCCCATACAACAGACCTGATTTTTATAGAACAATTACACGAGATAATGGTACGGGACCCTTCGTGTGCGAGTCCGACTCGCACTTGGACGGTTTTTTTTAGTTTACCAACTGTTCATACATTTTATTAAAGTTAATGATGTGGCGTCGTCACAGGCAGATATAGATAGATACAGAGATAGCTTGAAACTCAATGATAGATAACGTTAGCATTCTATTGGTAAAATCGAATGAGTATCTTCAAATTTCTTTTTAATATTATCCTCTTTATAACATTACTGAAAATGTAGGTACTTGAGGTCCCTTGCGTGCCTGAGTTCGGCCCCTTTTATTGTAAATGTGTGCGTGACATTTGTCTGTAGGCTTAATTGGCACGCTTTTTTATTGTAATGTTACGTCTGCTTGTTATTATACGTCTGTGGTAATAAGCAATTTTAATATTATATTCTGAAAAAAAAGGTCAGGTATTACATCACTATAACTATAAAATAAATGCAGTAAATAGGTACTCATTAGAAGACATTTGACATTTAAAATGACCTTTGATAGTCAAATGAAACAATATGTCACATAAAATAATAATATGTCATGTTCTTAATATCGATTTTAAATTTACAAAATGGCGCGCGCTTGCGCGCTTCCCCGACTTCCTGTCACACTGTTACACCTACTTCCGTCATATTTCACGAAATCACTCCCACAAATTGTATACTTAAATAGAAGGCGAGCGGAAAGATGTTACACATCAAAAACGAACGAGCCGTACAATAGTCGCATATGATGTCGAATATTAATGTGAAATAATGGTGGATCATTAACCGTTAAGTGTTCGTGAGTGTGCATGAGTGTTGGCAAATGAAACAAAACAGTACAACGTCACTTTTAATATTCTCTCAAGAAGTCCGCGTGAGGACTTAGTAAAGTCCCACATCTTTACTGAGATACTGGAGGGATTGGGGGGTATATAATTTCTCACTTCCCATTTCTATTATCATTCATTACAATCATACAGGAAGGAAATGTTGTCTATTTATGTATTACTTGTAAGAAAAATTATTTCATTGCCTAAATGTCGAAGTGTAGTGATACCTAGTAACAAACGATTGTCATCTATTATTGTTATACCTACATTTCACAAATAAAGATATTACTATTACTATTATAATGCTTGTGCAAAGCCATAAAAAAAAAAAAAAACAATGACGTATATTTTTTTACAAATAGAATGCAGTAAATCTCAGAACAATATCTATAGCTTTAGTTATTATTTTGAGCAGTAAATACTCAAAGACAAACTTTCCTACACTCACACCAATTATCAAGCCCAAGAGAAGCTTCGTTATGAAACTCGTTAAAATGGTTACTAGACAACGGATAAACATACTTAAAATACTTAAATACATACTTATGATACATAGAAAACACCCAAACCCGAGACAATTTAGAAAAACAATAATTTCAAGTAATGCTCTAACTTTAGGCAAACAATTTTTTTTTATTTTTTTATACAGCCTATGCATTGTTGGTATGACGGGGTATGACTTATGTATTAATGAAAATAAAAGTCACTGCACCCGCCCGCGGCTGGCACCGGCCGGCGGGCGGGACTCGAAGAGACGCAAATCCGAACCCCAGTGCTTAGTCACCCTAATATGAACGAAACGCATAACCATAGATAAGACCCAAAAACTGACAGCAAGCAAACATCATGTCTAGAGTTGTGAAAAAACGAAACGCACCTGTCACAAGTAAATAAGCGCTGTGAGAGTGAAGTGTTTTTACTTCCAATTTGTTAATTTTCACTAAATTCACGACAGAAAACAGCAAAACGAACTGAACATGAGTTGAACGCACAATAACAGTTCTCCATTTTACTTATACTTTGCAGTGTTCAGTTGCTTGTTTTATGTTACGGTGCGTAAAATATGTTTGGTCATAAAAATAGTAAACAACAATCGAAAATGAATGATTCTGACTCTTCTTTCGAGGCTGGCAGTTCCAAGCAGTTCTACCAGCACACTTACAGTTTGTGGGAGAGCTCCGCATTCTACAATATCAACAATTTAAGCGCATACAACTTATTGGCTCGAGATAACCCGGATCAAAGCTTCAGTGTGTTCAGTACCCCTAGCATCATTGCCCCTAAGACCACTGCTCCTGAGACTAGTGCTCCTGAGACCAGTGCTTCAGAGCCCAGTGCTCCTGAGCCCAGTACTTCTGTGATCAGTGTTCCTGAACCGTCTACCTCATTCTGGGATACTGAAAAACCAGAACCAGCTCGTGATAGCATAAACCGACGGATCATAAGCAAAGAGTCACTTTACGAGGAACCAGATTTTGGTGAGAAAAAAGATGAGTAAGTCAAAATTTACAATTATTCATCAGCTCATTTTATATCCCCACTTTTAAGGCCCAAGCCTTGTTTAGATGGTAACACCACAGGAAGAACGGTCCATAAGCCACCATGTACAAACGGACCAACAGCTTTTCATGTCTTCCTAAACATGGACAATTATTGATAAACCAAATTTTGTTGAACTTATTTATTAGGTCTGTGAATCAAAATTGTTCTTATAATTGATTTTTGAGTATTAAGTGACCTTGTATCTGAATATACACTGGAGAGACTGGTTTTGCCACTTATGTGATACATTCCTAAAAATGTTCTAAATACTTTCTGCACTCTATTAAAATATTGCACTACCAATACAATACCTACTGTTGTAACTCGAATTATACTAATATTTAACAATTCAATTCAATTCATTTATTCCTGAACAAAATCATTTGTGTTGTAGACACATCCATGCAAAGTAAGAAAATATAAAAATATTACAATTTTAATAATTATAATATAAAATTAAATTCAGTAAAAACAAATGTCAAAAATATTCTTTTCCATATTTTTTTTTAAAACATTTTATTGAACAATAACATGATTAAAAAAAAATCAATTCTTTTATTATTTCGTCATCACAGGTTTTGTTACTATTTGTTCTATGCTTTAGATATTGCCTCCATGATACACCTTATGGCATACGAAATACATTATAAAGCATTGAATTAAATTAAATTAAAAAATAATCAATCAATTGTCATAAAAAGCAAATCATTTCTAATTTAAACAAATATAAAAGTGTGAATAAATTCTATATTAACCCTTAGCCACTTACCACTAGTTTTGCTTCCGTAATCAGTTACCACCGGTGGTCTAGGAGAGCTTGCATTAAATGGCTCAATTATGATTAATATTTAAAGATGACGGGTTAATTTGAATAAAATAGGCATTTCTAAAGTACAAAATATTTATTAAAAAAAAACACGAAATGATATCAAATCTTTTAAAAAGAAAAAAATTCTTGATTTTTTCGAAATTGAGATCAAAAATAATAGAACCTCTATGATATTTTTTAAAGTACTTATTTTCTAAAGTTTACTAATCAAATAGGACAAGAAAAATATTTTTGAGCCACTATTGTTTTTTATTATAAAATTGCAATCTAGGCAGTGCATGCACAGCTTGTTTGAGCATTTGAATCATATTGGGGCTTTACATTCAAAACACAAAATTTCAAAAAAATTCAAAATCATTTATTCAGTTTAGGCTATTCAAATAGCTCTTATGAACGTCATTATAATAATAATAATAATAATAATATAAACTTTATTTCAGACAGTGAGTATCCATACATGTGTTAGTTAATACATTCTTACAGGCTATATTAGTAAAGCATTGGCATAATAATTAATAAATTATTAATTAATTATTATTTATTATTAATTAATTAATTATTTATTTATTAATTAATTATGCCATCGGTTCGTAAGTCTACTCTAGGCGGGAGATCTTGTACTGAGAAGAACCGGCAAGAAACTCAGCAAGTGTCCAGCTCTTTTCTCCCTTACAGTGTCAAAAAATATTGGAAAATGCCCTATCATAAAGGGACACTTTCCATCACAAATAAAAACACAAAAAATAAAGGACAATCACACATGTTAAAAAAAAAAAAACAAAAGAGAAAATATAATAATAGGTATCTAAGTTTGCAAATATACATCAGTTACCAGTTTAAATTTTCACAATGTCATACAGCACTAATAAAGGTCAAAAATTGTCTAAGAAAAAAAAAAAAAACAAAATTAAACTATAGTCAATAATAATAAAAATAATAGTATGCAAGAGCAGACCAACCTCCACAGGCGACAGATACTGCGTCTTGCGTTTTTTCTATGTGTCACAATCGCAGCAAGTAATAAGTATTTCTTACTTATCATAGCTAGCTACCACCTGCAACTGCTAGAGTGTCCGCTTCATTGATTCGCAGGATCCGACGGAGACCAATTTTGATATCCCGTTGAACTTTTTTTATTTTTTTTATTAGCGCTCCATATTTGGTTTTGTGAGTTGTTCTGCCAGCTTCTTGATAAAATTGGGTCGGGTTTCTTTATTCTGTGCTTGGGTTGATAAGCTTTTATGACTTAGGCAGTCGAGGTTGATATGTCGAGTAATCTACAGAATAAGGTTAACGGCCATCGGCATGTTCGATGGGCCCTAGAATAGTCTGAGCGTCTCTGATCCAGTAAATCTACACCAAATTTAGTTTGGTTATAAAATAATATACTTGAGAGCATTATGACTTCTGTATTTGGTTTTGGAACAAACAATGCTATTGTAACGTCTTTTGCAAATCCAAACGGCGGTACTGACGGACGAGAGCGGAGAGAATATACAACATGGACGCACGAAACAACGATGCGCTCACGCCGAAATATTAACAAAAATTACTTCAACGGTGTCTAAGAGACCGGTGGTAAGTGGTTAAGGGTTAATAAAAAAATAAATTATAATATTATAAGTTATAAATAATATTAAATTCAAATGCTAAATGTTATCTAAACTAATTTATATAGAGGAAAGCTTTGTATTATTGTATGTATTTATGTTTGCAACGAATAAACTCAAAAACTACTGGACCGATTTAAAAAATTCTTTCACCATTAGAATGCTACATTAGCGCTGAGTAACATAGGCTATATATGTATATATAATAAGTACACCCGTGCGAAGCCGCCCCGGGGCGGGCCGCTAGTTTAAATATGAAATTGAAATTTAAATATTGATATTACTGTCCATAAGATAATCATTAACATTATAATAACATATACAAAATTTAGTATATACCGAGTTACAACAGTACTGTATAGGTAGTGCAATATATCATTGATGTGGGTCTATATTAGAATCCATAATTTTTAATGCTGGCTAGCTACCACCATCTTATCTAAATATGTCGCCATAACATCAATGTTTGTAGCATTGTTGTGTTCCTTAACATCAGGTGAGATCAAGGCACATTGCTTACCCGTAAATATTTAAAAAAAAATGCCTATATTGAAATTGCTTAATGCTTAAAACACATCATATTTTCTAAAGTTCATTCTGTTAAAATTTATAAATTTAAATGTTATAATATGTTATGAAAGGAACCAGCATGCTTTTAGCAATGGCATTTCTCTTAAATTTCCTATAAATTTTAATCAAACATTAATTATTTTTTCAAACAAATATTAGGTAACTACCAAAATTCTTTCATCCAAAAATGTGATAATATTATATTAACTAGGTATATACTTAATCACTTGTTGCAGTCCCGATGAAGAAAAACAGGAGTTGGCAAACGACTGGACATCACAGTTCTGGATGAAAGCAGGCCACGTAGGTGACAGAACATTTAACCAGAAACAGCCGAGAAAGATAACAAAGAATAATATACAGAAGAAACTTGACATCGCTCTTTCACAGCCCCTCAAGATTGACAAAGCTGCCAGGTAGGATTATTTCTGTTAATTATTGTTGTTAGGTATTTTCAGCCTCGATGGCCGAGTGGCAAAGCTCTACGCCTGACACCCGAAGGGCCGCGGTGCAATTCCCAGGTTTAATTTTTCTTAATTTTATTCTATATTTTTAATGGGTTCACTACGTCAGTTGAAATCACATTATATCTTGTTACACTTTAACTATGACTACTGGTTGACCACTTATTTGAGCGACTCTTCTATTAAACAATTTACATTGCACTGGTAAATTTCAACTAAAGTAGGTAATTATATCCAAGAATTATTTTGTGTATAACTATTTGGTCAAAAACCCTTTAGTCTATGTATGTTACATTTGATCAAAGTTTTTTATATCTACTATATTTCTATTTCATTAATATTAGGTACCTACATATGTTATTGTTTTCTAAAGTTTACGCGAACACTACACATTGAAATGAAACAACTTTTACGGATCTACTCGCGTTTATTTTACACATTAGAAGAAGATGCGGTTATTGATAATAATAACAACAGATATAATGACAACAAAAGATTGCGCTTGCGAATGTTAACTTTATTCGAACGACGAGCGTGCATTTCCGCACACATACGCACGTGTATACGAACGCTCTATAATACCTATATGTTTTTACAATTTTCTTCCAACTACTTCAGTATCTCGACCACCATATAGTGCACCATAGTGCTTTTCAAGTATGTTCATGTTTGTATGTCAGGGCTAGTCTTTGGAACTACTGGTCCAATTCAAAAAATATTTGAATAAGAGAATGCTATATAATATCTTGTGAGTAACATAGGCTATATATTAACATAAAAAAAACCTTTTTCTAATCGACGTGGACAAAGTCGCAGGCAATCTGCTAGTCTGCCATATTCGGGATTATGCAGGTATTACCAAACATCTTGTGTAGCATTTTTTTTAAAATTTATTTATGTTTCTGTTATTTCTCGATTTTATTGTTATATAATTCATCATCTGCTCATTTTATGTCCCCACTGCTGGGGCACGAGCCTTCCCTATGGATGGATAGGCAGAACGGGCCATAAACCACCACGCGGGCCCAGTGCGGATTGGTGGTTGTTAACGACTGCTAAGTGCTAATGCAGCCGGGCCCAACGGCTTTACGTGCCTTACGAAGCACGTTATATTATTATATATTTGTTATTGAAATTAGTTAAATGAAGATTAACTTCACCAACATTTGCATTAAAATTTGTATGCTGTGTGAAACAAGCAAAACATCAGGTACTTAAGTATAACATCTCTACCATGTTAACCATGTTTTAAGCAAATAAATATTCTTATTCTTATTTGTTTGTATCAAACATATTCAAAAATATAACAAACTAGCTGTTTTCCGCGTCGCATCGCATCGCGTCATCGTCGCCCGAATGCGGCTAGTACTTCGTGTTCGCTTAGCGTTTTTACTGACTTTTTTAAGTGTCATAGTGTGATTTTACAATAAAATTCCAAGTATAATCCAAAAACTTCATATAAATAAATTTAAAATCGCTATTAAAGAAAAGCTTTATAAAAAAGCTTATTATAAAGTGTCTGATTACGTTGAAGACATTACAGCATGGGTTTAAAATGCTCCAATCACTCCAACAGTAGTGCGAGCACGGATCTTACCGATCGATAAATTTATCGGTAGACAAAACCGTTTATCTATCGAATTTTATCTACAACCGCTAGCACGGGACTCAGATCGGTAAGTTTTATCGTGTTCTATTTTAGCGATATTTAAAAATGGCAACACGGCAATTTTATCGTCCCGTTCGTTCATCATTCATTCGAATTTTATATTTTTAATTGTTAGTGATTAAATTCTCTTTGTTTTGTGCTCTGTTTTTTATCGTGTAGGCTTTTTTAAGGAATTTTAATATTATCCATTTATTTATATAATATTATTTTACTATGTCAGAACCACCAAAGTACCTAAGTATCACATTTTCTAAGTCGTTTAAAAAACATCGTACCTAATATTTACTTAGTTGTTAGTGGATTACTTTTAGTAGATTATTTGCTCCATGCTTTTGTAAAAAGCCGTCAGCAATTAGAGCCCTTTCAGCAGCGGTGCTGGGAAATCGAATGTAGACGGGCAAAAGACGACGCACAATAGCTTCAGAGACCTCCTTCACAAGTTTGCTAACTGTGCATTGTCCCAACGCCAAGTTATATTCTTGCCTAATGCTGCTAGTGAGGAACGGCAAAAAGTAGATTGTTGAGGTTTGAATAAAAATATGAAATAGGAAAAAAAAACTAAATTCCTGCTACTTACAACAACATGGACAGGCAATCCGTTTGATCTAATCCGTCGGATGGCGCCCCAAATGCTTTCGATAACCACAAAGGCTAATTCTCGGTATATGCGAAACAACCTCATGAATCAGAATCTGCTAAATCCATGGGGTTGTTTCTCTGCCTCAGACGTCGCTGTTGCGTCTCTTTTGCAACCAACAAAAGGTGGCCGAAATCCATTTTTTCACGACCGCCCAAGAAAAGTGTAATATTTAGTAACTTTCCAATGGCGTCGAAAGCGTCGATAACTTTATCTACCAACTTTTAGATGCCGATAAATTTATCTACATATCGATATAATTTATCCACAAGAAATGTCATTTTCGAGTCCCATGCTAGCTTTTAAACTAAATAGATAAAATTTACCGATTATATCTACGGGTCGATAAAGCAAGTTGCTGCCGATGTTAATTTGTCGACTTGAACTGTCAAATTTTATCGTCTAATGTCACAAGATCCGTGCTCGCGGCGGGGCAGCCCCGCGAGCACGGATCTTTTATCGACTGATAAAGTGACGGTTGTTGACGGTGTTAGGCGGTCGTGAAAAAATGGATTTCGGGAACCTTTTGCTGGTTGCAAAAGAGACGCAACAGCGACGTCGCGAAGAAACTAACATTGTCCGGCGGCATCTGAGGCAGAGAAACAACCCCATGAATTTAGCAGATTCTGATTCACGAGGTTGTTTCGCATATCCCGAGAATTAGCCTTTGTGGTTATCCATGGGGGATTAGATCAAACGGATTGCCCGTCCATGTTGTTGTAAGTAGCAGGAATTTAGTTATTTTTTCCTATTTCATATTTTTATTCTAACCTCAACAATCTACTTTTTGCCGGTCCTCACTAGCAGCATTAGGCAAGAGAATATAACTTGACGTTGGGACAATGCACAGTTAGCAAACTTGTGAAGGAGGTCTCTGAAGCTTTTGTGCGTCGTCTTTTGCCCGTCTACATTCGATTTTCCAGCACCGCTGCTGAAAGGGCTCTAATTGCTGACGGCTTTTTACAAAAGCATGGAGTAAATAATCTACTAAAAGTAATCTACTAACAACTAAGTAAATATTAGGTACGATGTTTTTTAAACGACTTTGGTGGTTCCGACATAGTAAAATAATATTAAATAAATAAATGGATAATATTAAAATTTCTTTAAAAAGCCTACACGATAAGAAACAGAATACAAAACAAAGAGAATTTAATCACTAACAATTAAAAATATAAGATTCGAATGAATGTACTTTGGTGGTTCCGACATATTAAAATAATATTAAATAAATAAATGGATAATATTAAAATTTCTTTAAAAACCCTACACGATAAGAAACAGAATACAAAACAAAGAGAATTTAATCACTAACAATTAAAAATATAAGATTC